>OX596235.1:13323223-14523223 GCA_951394345.1 Salicornia ramosissima
AAATTTTTCCAAATGACCAAACCTTTTACATTTGAAGCATTTTGAGAGTTTCCTTTATGCCAGCAATTTTTTTCTTCATGGACAACCTTGCATTGTAGAGGTTTTCCATTCATTTTTTGATTCGAAGACTTGCATATATAAGAAAGCCTTTTCTTTTCCTTTTCTGCACTATCTTCATTTCTCATAATACTCCTTCGATTTGTCCTTGACACGAAGAGAATGAATAAATTCCACAAGTGTTAATTTTTCCTTCATTATTCTGCGGAGGGAATTTTTCCTTCATTATTTTCTAGAATTTAAGAGTGATTAACAACTTATCTACCAATATGTGGTTTGAAAAATCTCCAAGTAGCATAATTTGGTTGACAATATATGGACATCAATCTGCTTTTGTACCTTCACTACTTCTCAACCCCATCATCTCAAATTCATTCTTGAAATTTAAAACTTGGAATCAATTTAGTTTGATAGTTTCCATAAAACTCCTTCAATTTTTTCCATGCCTCTTTGGGAGTATCACAACCCATTATAGTTGTGAAATTTTCTTCTAGCTTTACAAAATATATATAGACATGAAAGTACCTTTGCTATTTTTGTCATCTCCTTAGTATATATTTTTTTATTTGTTCTGATGATTGATTTTGTGGAAGTAGGGTTAGGTCAATACGACTCTCTCCCATAGGCTAAATGACTTTCAAACATGATTTACCATGAGTGATAATTATCTCTTTTGAATATGAGAATCGAGATAGAATAATTATATTTGAAGACATTTTAAATTTTGATGAACACTCACTTTTTTTTAATAATAACTTACAAGCCCTATAGATCAATTGGCTCTTGATACGAGATTATACCTTTTAAAATATATATTAGACTAATTACAAACTTAAGATATTTATAGCAAAAGCAAAGCAACAAGAAAACTAATATATAGGAGCACAACTCCTCGGAAATTACCTTTTTTATTAGGAAATGAAATCCACTCTTTGAGCTATGTATATGGGGAGGGAATGTAATGAACAAGGATCGAACCCCATATCCCAACGATACGAGTTGAGGTAGGAGTGGGGTCGGGCACCACTTTGTCAATCTTCTTGAGCTTCGAAAATTACATGAAGTGTGGTAGAAACTAAAATTATTACAAGAAATTTGGGCACTATGTCTCACATACACAATCTAACTGATAGAGAATATATTTACAACATTTTTGAGTAATTTTAGGAGATTTGATGAGATGTCAATGAATTATTTGCTCTGACATGATATTGGAATAAATGAGACTCCTTAAAATCGGAGTTGTTAGTATTTCACATATATATAGGGTTATAAGCAAATATTTACTCAAAAATATTGACAAAAAATATTATAAATGTATTCTCTATCACTAACAAATTATCCCAAACTAATTTAAATTAAATGTTGATTACTATAATTCAATCAAAAAAAATTAAATGTTGGTTACTTTATTTTTGTGCAGATGGTACGGTCTAAGCAGATAGATCGATCATTAACGGCAAGAGTTCCAAGGACCTACGATTGCATGTTAATTAAGTCATGTATCTTGTGTATTGTATTATCAGTCATATATATGCTTTTATTTTACTTTTATTTTATTTTATTATGTTAATGGATGTTTATGGATGCTTTAATTTAGGGTTTCGCAATTGAGTTGGCATTTCTTTCTATTTTAGTTTACATTTGCATTTTGCTGTTGTTAACTTTCATGAAATATTATAAGAGGTCGTTTGGTTGAAAAAAGACGTTAATTCCATAAGAAGTCTTATTTCAGGGGAAATAAATTTCCAATGCTATGTTTGGATAAAAGTATTTTATTTAAAATGATGGATTTGGGCCAAATTACATGTTTGACAAGTAAAAAAAATTGGAATTGGATTTGGTCCAATTCTCAACCCAAATGCTTAACAAGCAAATGTTGTGTATTTCAAATACTTAACAAAACCATGTCATTTCAAATTCTAAAAACAATCCAAACAAATAATTGTCATTTAATTTGAATTATACCATTTCAATTTCAGAAATTGAATTCATCCATTTGAAATGAATTCCACATATCCAAACACTACCTTCGATTTCCTAGGAAATGACTATTTGTGTTTGGTTGATCTTATTATGAATTTATAATTGACAGAGAAATTTGCATTCACCAAGGGGAGGTAGGTGATTAATTTCCTACGTTTTATAGGAAATTTTATTTCCTTTGAAAGTTCTATTTCCTACACATCTGCTATTTCCTGCTAAGTAAATACAAATTAAAGACATTTAACTAATTCATATGAATTTTTATGTCTAAGGGAAATACTCTCCAACCAAACAACCTCTAAATTAAACTACGCTTGTAGTTAGTTGGAGCACCAGCATATAGATAAGTCTAACTTATCCCAAGCCTGAAGTACCCTAGGTAACCTAATATAGGGGAGGAGTTATAAGCCCAAGGAGTGCTCCCCAAACCAATTGGTAATGGGATGAGTACTACCTCGTAGCTATATAAAGTAATAAGTTAGTTTGTTTTCCCTTAATTCTCTAATGTAAGACACTCACTAGTGCATATATGAATGAGATTCAACAGCCGTTCATATTAGCTCCCTATTAATATCACATTTTTCTTATCCCAAAAATAAAAACAAACATAGAAAATAATAAGGAATGTTCATTTTGTTAGGAAAAGTTGATGATTGTTAATGCAAATAATTATCGAGTAATGAAACGAAAAGAAAACAACATTTCTCTTGTGGAACCAGAAATCTATATTTTACATAACTAGAGCGAACCGGCGCTAATACATCGAGTATATATTTTTATTATTTTATGATAAGAATATATATACAATATCTTTTTGAAAATATAAATATATATAATTTTATATCTATGTGGAAATATGAAATGCTAATTTGTAAACGATATTATTTTTATGTCGATTAGTAAATATAAAATTTCATTTGTACAATTTGTCTTTTAAAAAGTTGTTTTTTTTTTTGGTGATTTTAGTTTATTTTAATTAGATATTTTATACAGAGTATAAGAAAGATATTTATATAAGATGGTAGATTATTTTATTGTCATATTTTAAACAATGTTATCTATTAGTTTTATATCAATTAGTAAATATGAAATATAATTTGTACAATTTATCTTTGGATTATTTGCTTTTAATAATCCAACCTTTCGAGTTTTAGCAACTAATAATCCAACCTTTAGATTATTAGGAAATAGTCCAACCTTTGCACTAAAATCCAACCAATGACCCCGAACCTCTCACATTTTAGTTTTAGCAGTTGTATAGCTAAGTAAATGTTAGTCTTTTAATGTGTAGTTGATTAAAAAACCCAAGAAAATAATATATCAACATATAAATGACCTTTTATTTTCAAGTTTAGTTCATTGGTTGCTAGAAATCGAAAGTTTGGATTATTGTATGTATTTAGAGTGTAAAGGTTGGATTATTCCCTAATAATCCAAAGGTTGGATTATTGGTTACCAAAACTCGAAAGGTTGGATTATTAAAAGCAAATTTTCCTTTATCTTTTAAAAAGTTGTTTCTTTCTTTGACACTATTCATCCAACACACTCTGACTATTAATTATTATTTATATATAAGGTAAAATATAGGCAAGTGCGATCATGTTTAATTCGTCTCGGTACACATTATCCAATATATATATATATATATATATATATTAATTTTTACAATTATACAATTAAAGATATTGTTGGTCAATGTTGTGCCTCGACAAGTGTACAAAGTCAATATGTTACATCTATTAAAAACGGAGGGAATATAAGAAAGTAAGATATTTATATAAGATGCGATGGTAGTTTTTTTAATGTCATATTTTAAAGGATTTTATCTATTATTTTTATATCGATTAATAAATAAGAAATGTCATTTGTACAATTTGTCTTTTAAAAAGCCGTTTCTTTTTTTGTTGGTGATTTTATTTTATTTTGACTTGATATTTATATCAGAATGTAAGATATTTATATAAGATGGTAGACAATTAGTTATTCATTTTTTTAGTTGAAGGGTGTAAGGGGGATGATTACATAATTGAGACTATGTGGCGAATAAAGGTGTTGTTCAATTGTTCATTGTTTATTCATTTAGTAGAGCCACATATAACAATCAAGTAAATACTCTTGTTGAATCTTCATTTTCAGCAAAAAAACAAAAAAAAAAAAAAAAAAAAAAAACTCAAAAACCTCTTGCTGAATCTGCAGAAAATCAGAAAAATTGTTCGAATTCTAAGAAAACCGTTCGAATTCACCAAAAAAAAACTGATCGTGGTATTAAAATTTTCGAACATTTTTAGATTTTGATGATATAATGAATAATCATTTTATCGTAAAGAACCTGATCTGAACTTACAGTCAACTTGGTATCAAACTAAACTGAATATTCATTTTTTAATGCTGAATAATCATTTTTTATATTGAATATTCATTTTACAACAAAGAACCTGAACTTACATTCACTTTTGCAACAATTAAATGAATATTCATTTTTGTAGATGGAATATTCATTTTTTTACACTGAATATTCATTTTGTTAATACTGAATATTTATTTTATCAGAATGAACCTGGACTTACAATCAAATTGGCACCAAACTAAACTTAATATTCATTTTTTAATACTGAATATTCATTTTACAACAAAGAACCTGAACTTACAATCAATTTCGCACCAAACTATACTTAATATTTATATTTTTGATACTGAATATTTTTTTTTAATACTGAATATTCTTTTTTTAAATACTGAATTTCATTTTACCACAAAGAACCTGAACTTACATTAACTTTTGCAACAACTAAAATGAATATTCATTTTTGTATATTGAACATTCATTATTTCAATACTGAATATTCATTTTTTCCAACTAAATGCACATTTTTTTTACAACAACCTAAACTAGATCTAAAATGAATATTCATCATCAATACGAATTAAAAAAAATCAATAAATACTTACTGTTATCATCTTCAAGAGCTTAAATATCATCACAAACCTCATATACCAAATTGTAAGACTCAAAACACCATCCATAAATACTTAAAAATCAATAAATACTTACAATTATCATCTTCAAGACTCACCTTCAGTTCGTGGCTAGAACACAAAACAAAGTGGCCGACAGATTGGCTCATTTTGCTATGGAGTTCCCTCTTGAGCCATTTTACAACTGTTTTCTCCTATCTCCCCCTCCATGTATTAGGGGTAGTTTTAGACTCTGTAATGGAAACTATGTATTTGATGATTTAGGCTAATGTTGTTTTATGGCTTTTTCCAAACCTGGCTTTGTCAAGATTTGTAACTTTTTTCTATTTTAATCTAATTGCTCCCCTATTACCCAAAAAAAAAAATCACCTTCCATCATAATAATTGCAAATGAAAATTGCGATTGAGATTGATGATTGAATATTATGAACGAAACTACAAAAAAGTGGTCTATTAACGACGGATACACCCATCCCAAATGTAGATCTTTTGTGACAGTTTTCGAGCCCATCGCTAAAAGTTACCTAATACCTAGTCCTAACCCAAACTCTATTAGAAATGACTCATTTACGACGGGATTGTGACGGGAAAAATCATTTGCGACCCCTTTTTGCGACGGGGTCATATTTTTGCAACGGAAAAAATGATTTGCAACCCCTATTTTCAATGACGGGATCACATTTTTGCGACGGGAATTCCCGTCGTAAATAGAATATTTTCTAGTTGTGGAAATTACGATTAAATTAATTGCGATTGATGAATTTCAAATCAAAATTATGAACGAAATTGTTGACAACTGATGTATCACTAAATTGAATCTCCATAAGCAAAGCACGGGTCTCCATCAACAAAGCATGAGCAGGAGAGAGAAAAGACGCTGAAGAAAGAGAATAATGCGTCAATTTTTTTAAAAAAAAATAAGAAAACAACGTCCTTTTCTCCTAGGACCGCAAAAGGCTAGGTGTTCGTGGGAACACCTAATAATTTGCACAGTTTGATTGTTAGTGTATGATTCAAACTCATTAAGTGAGTTATGTTAGCTAAAGTGATGGGTTTGTTACTTAGACTCTTACCAAGTCAAATTAGTTAGTGAGCAAGTTTAATTTGTTAGTGGGGATATGTGTGGTTTTAAAGGGCCTTAAATTTAGGGAGTAGTTTTTATTTATTTGGTCTATTTAAATCTTGTATTCAGTTGTTTTTGAAGAATGCACCTAATATATCAAGTATTGTTATTCTGTGTTTTGTATACTCTATCTTATAATTTAACATGGTATCAAGAGAAGGGGAAGAGATGAAAAAAAGAAGAAAAAAAACAAAAAAGGGAAAGTTTGATTAAAAAAATTGTGTGTTTTTTTTCCTTGCGTTGTTTGTGTAGATGGGTTCCTTTTTAAGGCATAAAAATTGTTTAAAAGAGGGCAAAAAAAAAAAAACAAAAAAAAGATTTTTGGTGTTATTAGCAGTAGCAGACAAAATTGCTAAGGTCGCGGTCGTGGTTGTGAAATTGATGGAAGATGTTGTCAAATTCGCAAGACAATATCAAAAAATGGGTGATAAAGAGAAGTGCTCCATCTAATGTCGAGGTTAAGTTGGTGATAATGTGCATCAACAAGTGAGTATTTGATGAGAAGTGCATCAAAGAAGGTGTAGATGATGATAATGTGCATCACAAAGTATGGAAGTCGAGCATGTCGTGAAAGTCGCGGTTGTGATAAAGTATGTCGAGTATTGAAAGCCATGTCCAAGTAGCAAGGTTGTGTGTCGTGAGTTTAATCTAGAGTTTGAATCAAGGGAGGATGTTGGTTAAATGATTCAAACATAACTTTAATTAATTAAAAGTCAGTAAGTTAGGGGATTAGTGGCAAAGTATTAGGAGATTGCTAGTGGGTCAATGTAGTTTGGTAGTGGAGTTATTGGATTGATAGTAAATAGACGTGGTTTTACATGGCTTAATTTTAGGGTTATTAGTTATTTGTTGTTTCTATATATATTGCTCATATACTCCATTATTCAATGAAGTAATATATCAGTTTGCATTTTCTAAATTTATGTTTTACTTCCATCAAAAAGCAAGTCTATCATTTACCTTTTTCCTATCTTTTATATTTTAACATTGATAACCGACAAAATATCATTTGATTAAAATTAATTCCAAATCGATCATCATCATTAAAAAGTCAAGCAATCTAGTTACAATTACTTGATTGATTACTTTCGATTTTAATATCAGTTTGATAACCGAATTGAAAAAATATTATTTGCTCGCATGTATTTTAAATGTTGTAATTTTATGCTAAAATTTTACACTTGGTGAAAAAAAGTAATGACCGTATGACATAACCATGTTGTATGAAAAATGACATAATTTAATTTTGAATGAAAGGTGTACAGGACATCAGGAATTCTTCCTTTGAAAGAAACTCTTAGAGTCATTAGTGATGAGTAAGAAAAAAGAAAACTTAGCATCCATAAAATTAAAGATATATCAATATACGTAGCAGTCCAATGCCCCACGTAGTGATCATGCTATAAAAAAATTTTCCTGTTGACAATGGATACATTTAGCTTTAATGACGGGCCTAAATCTTGTCATCATAAATATAAATTTTTTATGATAGTTTTTGGGTCCGTCATTAAAATTCACCTAATACCTTAATCAAACTCTATAAAATTGACTCATTTTACAACGGGATTGTGATTAGAAAAGTCATTTACGACTCACTTTCTGCAACAAGGTCACATTTTTACGACGGAAAAATCATTTACGACTCTCCTTTTATACGACGGGGTTACATTTTCACGACGAAAATTCTCATCGTAAATATCAAACTTTTCCAGTAGTGTCAACTGTTTGACTAGCTTCGTGAAAGATATGGGCCAAGGAATAAGCGAAGAAGCTAAGTTTTGTAGCAACAATCGTGTATAGGAGTTGAATCTTCCATGGGCAATGAAAATAGAAGAAAATTATATTGGCCACCAAGAAGAAGGTTGGCCTCAAAGCAGTGGCTTAAGCCACTAAGGTGGAAGCATAAGCTAAGGGCTTGTTTATATTAGTTGAATAGAGATGAACTGAACTGAACTGAACTTAATAGAGATGAACTGAACTGAACTGAATAGAAGTGTATTAATTGAACTAAATAGAGATGAACTGAACTGAATATAATCTGAATTAAACCAGCCCTAAGTAAAAGGAATGAGTAGCTAGAAAATCGTCGTTATGATAACAAAAATCAACAACCGCAGAAGCAGAATATATTGTTACGAGCAGAACTATCAAAATTTAGCTGCTATATGCATTTAACGGTTTTTGAATGAATGTCATAATTATTGTCCCGTGCAACGCAATTATTGTCCTGTGTAACACAATTATTGTCCCAAAGGTGTCGTTTATTATCCACGTACTGTTTTGGCTTCACTTGTACGCGGGACCACTTCCATTTATTTCTGACACAAGTGGAGCAATATGATTGGCTGGAAAGTTGTTATTTGCATATAACTTTTAAGAGTAAATACTTACTCACTATAAGAAGGGGAAACTAGAGAAAAAAATGGGAAATTGATATTGGCACACTATATTTTGATAAAGGCACTCCTTCTAATACCTTTCACATATGTATTTTTACTTATAAAAGTTGTGTAAATATATTTCCCAAAAAAATGTGGAAGGCTTACAAAAAAGAGGTGACGTAGAATTATAATAATGATGAGCCAAGGATTCTATAGGGAGATGAGCAGGCCATTGTTGGAAATAAACAAAACCACAAGTGAAAAATAGCGATTGAAGAAAAATAAGGTTAGAATGAAAAATGTGCATAATAAACGTACTTTTGAGTTTCTTAAATTAAAGTAACTTGATTGTTTATGTCACAACACAAATAATTAAAGATTGATGTTTGTGCGAATGTTGTTTTGGAACTTGGATTGATTAGGTGGGCCTTTTTTTTTGCAACAAAACAACTACTCCATACCTTTTTCTTCTTGATCTTTATCGTCAATGAGACTTTTATTTAAAAATTTATATTTTGACCATAAATTTATATATTTTTTTTGTTATATTAAAAGGTACTGACTCTCTAATATAAAACTAGAAACATTTGATTTTTCACGTATTTTAAGGAAGTGATTTAACACACTGTAAACGTGCAAATTAATCAAAATAATTTTAACATAATGAAGAATATGATTATAAGTTAATTGTGTTAAAATTATTTTGATAAATTTGCTCGTTTAAGTTGTTAAATCTTTTCCTTAAAATGCATGAAAAGTCAAATGTTGTTAGTTTTATGTTACGGAGGAAGTATAGTTTTTATTAAAAATTACTCTTACATTTTTTGAGGAAAATTTTATTCTGTCAAACAATGTTTAACGGAAAACCTGTTGGAATGCTTATTAGGTCAAAATGAATAAAATTATATATACTTTAATCAACATATATACAACATTTCTTAGTTGATGTAGGAAGTGAATTCTCATATAAAATTTAAAATTATAAACAAATAAATTAAAATTTTCCATTAATTTTCCCTTAACCAATTAAGGGATAACTTAGTAATTCATTTTCTATCATTTCGAACAAGTCAAAATCCCCACAAATCTAATTTCCTCCTCCGTCTTTTGTGAGCCAAACAAAAAACATTGCTGAAATGAAATTTATGAGAATTTTGAACACGTATCTAATTTTATTACGTAAGGTTTCTTTTTTCTTTTTTTTCTATGGTTTTTTCAAAGCAAGTGTCTTGTTGATTATCAACAAAAGTTGGCTCTTTTATTTGGAAGCAAAGCGTCAAATCAATTCAACAAGATTTTGATGGGTAATATATATGTAGGTGATAATGTGATATGTCTCCACTTTAATTTATTGTATTCTTTGCTAACTAATTTTAGCTTCGGACAAATTAAATTTGGATCTCTTCATGACGTCAAAATAGTGAAAAACTGCGTCAATAAATTTTTTGCATCTCATGTTCTCAACTAAACCGTACAATAGTTCCCAAATCAATATTGATTGAAGTTGCAGATCTTAATTATTCTTGCTAGTTGCAATATTCGATCTTTCTAGGTCATTACTTCTTTAGCATAGTGTTTTTCATAGTAAATAAAATATTTTAAAGCTTGTATATTCAGTAAAGTGTAAACTAGCTAAAGCTAGGTTTGTTAGACCATGAGGATGAAGTCATAGCCCAATGGTTAGAGATTCAGAATTCCAGGCACGAGGTCCTGGGTTCGATTCTCACCGCACACATTATTGAGGATTCCTTATTATCCCCTCTTACAGATGCGTGTGTTAGCTAAAATTGGGCCGGATGACCTGCAGTAGGGCCCGATTTTAAGGCCTAATATCCCACACATTATCCGATAAAAAAAGGTTTGTTAGACCATTTGCAATACACAATTAGATAAGTTTGTGAGTGGTCAAAATGATGATTTGCTTATATTTTATTTTGGAAATATATATTTCATGATCAAAGTCAAAGTTTGATATTTTTCCCACTATGTTTCTTTAATCCTTATTATACTTCATATATTATTGAATATTTAGATTAAAAAAAAAAAACCTGGCCTTTATAATTTTTTATAAAGTTTTACTTTCTAGTAATACTTAGGATCGGATAAGATATAATAATTAAGTAAGATCTCACTTTATAATACCGAGTCTCATTTCCATTAATGGAAAATTTCATATAAATAATCCCAACTATTAGACGTCTTCCAATATTAATCCCAACTATTAGTTATTAGTGTATAATCCAAACTTTGGGGGTTGTTTTATGATATTAGTCCATTGACTTATTTAACCTATTGTAATCGGTCACCAATTCATAAAGTATTCGTTATCTTTCTTCTTTTCTTATTTATTGTACTTGACTATACCTTCCTCCCTTTTTACGAAGAAAATCGGAGCCGGTCAAAAGTTAGTATGGACTAATATCATAAAACTACCCCCTTAGTTTGGATTATAGTGTAATAACCTATAGTTGGGATTAATATTGGAAGACCTCTAATAGTTGGGATTATTCATATGAATTTTTCCATTAATATATTATAAACTTTTATAATCTATATATACATAGAAAAATAATAAAAGTTGTTGTATTGTGCATAGTTAGTTAATATAAGTCACGAGTTTCGTTATAGCAACGACCTAGTTAAGTGTGAGTGATTTAGTGTTGTTCCTGTTTTGGAACTTCCTCACGTGATTAATGTGTTTCACTTGAATTGTCGCGCTTCTTTTTGGATTCTAATGTGCGAAACAAGGAAAGCTTACACACCAGGGGTGGATCTCGTGAACGTCCTCTGATCCTTAAATCAGAGATCGGATCGAAAAGGAGTCAGATTGTGTGTAAAATACTAAAATGTGAAAAGATATCTGACATAATATAATGATATGACAAAACCTTTTATAGGCGTATTGTAAGTCTGTAACCAGTTAGAATGTAAATGAATAATTCACAACTATCATATGGGCTTGGCCCGTACGTGACACGTGTCGATCTTTTATATATTGGCTGTCGCACATCTAGTGCATACCTTTACCTACTCATTTTAGGTTTAGGATTTTCTAGCTATTTTTGGGCTTGTCTCTGTGGCGGGCCGGAACAACTATCAATATAATAATACAGATCGAAGCATATTTTTTTTATCTTCTCTTTACTTTCAAGAATAATAACATGGTATCATTTGTATACACATGTCATATTGTAACAAATAAGCCAACATTTGACCAATCTTTCACAATTAAACCAATCATTTGAAAATTCAAAATTAAGCTAAACTTGTTAATTGTTATCATCATTTAAGCCAAAAATAATACATATATATTGGATATATATAAATTTTCTCAAAGTTATATCCCATATACTTCCTCCGTTCCAAAAAAAACACAACAATCAAATTTTTACACCACAACTCAACCATTAGTATGATATTATCAGTTTTGGGCCAAGCCTGCACAGATTTGTTTTTGGCCACCTTCCCAAAAGGCCTCATACTAATGAGTGCTTGGAAACACTAATAAAAAGCTCTCATACTCTTTATTCTTCCGATGTGGGACTTGGAATGAACAACTTCCCAATAATAATTAATAAAACTTAAATTTTATTTGAACTAATTAACCTTTAGGAATTGAATTTGTGTTATCCTTAAAGGATAATGTGAGAAGGTTCGTCATCTCACAAATACAATAGAAAGAAGATATGTTGCATTTCGTATGTAGGAAGCTGCATTATCCTATAGGATTGCTGTAACTGTAGAAATTATAAACAAATAGATAATAGATAGAATAAAGAATGACATGGATGAGCAACCCTTTGCCAAAAAAAAAAAAAAAAGACATGGATGAGCAAAAACTAAAGAACCTTTAATATGTTATTGCTATTTTTTTAACGTAATACTAGAACCATATAAATAGACTCACCAAGCATAAGAATAGATAACAAACTCCTAACTTGAAGCTGCATTAACCCACTAACACACTAATATCTTTGACTGACTAATAAATATTTAGTCACTAATCCCACTAATAAATAATGCTGCTAAAAAATAGGCAACAGATGAAATAACAATAACTAATCAACTAATCAATTTGAAGCATAACCAACCGTAACAAGTTGTGGTTATCTCACGATGGTTTTGCTAACAAATCTCATGTTTATTTAGTGTGTCAAGTCATGGTTTTGCCAACAAATCTCATGTGTTTTTAATGTATTTTGTCAATTTTGAAGTAGTTGGATCGATTTTGAGCAACTAAAATAACTGGAGTAGACCCGGAGAAAACTGACACAATGATAACACGAACTAAACATGACACAAAAATAATAGGTCTACTGGTCTAGGTAAAGGACTTTTATACATGTAAGTAAATGGTTTGACACACCATGACTACTCATTTATTAAATGGGTCGGGTTTGGGTCAAGGTCTTTCAACATGTTTATATATATAGGTTGACACGATATGATACAATTACACTCTACTATTAACTTTTAATTTAAAGTGCAAAAATTGTCATGACACTAACAAGACCTGATCAAGATGATACGAAAATTACAAGTTTGAGTCAAGAACGTTAAAACGTGTGAGGAAAAGGGTTTACATGACATGGCATTCTTATGAAGCAGGTCGGATTTGGGTGGAAGGATTCAATCGATTTATATATACGGGTTGTCACATGATACGATTCATTTGTTAGCTCTAATCTAAGGTATGATATGAAGGTAATCCATTATTACAATTTAGTAAATTTCGATCAATGTGTATTCAACAATTACTTAACAAAAAACTAATGATATGATGATTTCATGCATTTAAACCAAAATGCACTTCATGAATTTTACATTTCATCCACAAAATTACATTGTTTTACAAGTAAAATGCCACCCAACACCCCTAAACTACACAACAAACTTCACACCTAACCAAAAACAAACCATGACAATACAAAAACAATCACTGCCATTCTCTTTAATTAGACTAGTTTGTTTTTTTTCAAGGTATAGTTACCAATAATTTTTTTGCTCTTCAATTCTTCAACAATGCTTTCCAAGTTTTGTTTTTTTCCCTTCATCTAAATTCCTAATATAAGCTTCTCATTAACATTCCAATTCTTTCTCCTTCATATCCAGCATAATCATGACCTCCCCACACTCATCAAAACAAACTAGAGCCACTTCTGACGTCAGTTTCCTACTTGAAAAACCATAGTTTATTTAGTTTTATACCTACAATTATCATGCTGAACCCCATATGATGCAGTAATGAGTGTCCCACATCGAAAGATGATGAGAAACTAAACTAAATTATAGGTTTAGGAGTTACTTCTCCTATTACCAATTGGTTTTAGGAAGAAACGACTTGTAAGTGACCTAACTCTTCTCTTCCATATTGGGTTGTCCAGTACAAACCCTGCCATTAAAAACTTTTTAATTAAACCAAACATAATCTATTACAACTTACTTTTCCACCTTATAAATATCCAATTTATTAACATTTTCAATGAAAAACCATATAAACAACAATATATTAATGCAACGCTTTGATTTTTCATCAAAATTGTTAACTTTTTTCCCCAGTAAATTATATTTATACAAAAAAAAAATAAATTAATTTGAGCAGATATGTGTAATACGTTTACTTATTCTAAGTTAATCAAAGGTTGACTTATTTTGAGAAGATCGGCTAAAGATTAACTCATTTTTTTTTTACAATTTTTCATAATTTATTTGAATAAACCATTGAAGAGTGGGGGATGAAAACCTTAGCTTGTTCATTGTTGATCCAAGTCAAGTGTAGTTCTCATGATGATAGGCCTTATTTGATGTTGGTTGCATTCACCAAGTATGGTGCTAACATTTTTCCCTTTCAAAAACCCCGAATACCATCTCTGAGACGACTTAGCATGTCGTGTGAGGTTTGGATCACTGAAATTAACATAGTATAGCCCAAACCTATAATTATAACCATACAATACCTCAAACACATCCACAAATGACCAAACAAAGTATCCCTTTGCATTCGATCCGTTTCTGCAAACATTTTTCAAGAATCAAAATATTAAAATATATTCATGTTGATGTAGTGCAAGTATGTAGTGCCTACATACCTTGCATTTAGAGGCATAGGGTTCGATCCTCACCCCTTTTTCAGGGATTTTCGATAGATTTATCCTCCCTCCCCCCCCCCCCCCTCTCAAGTGTAGGTTTTAAGATGTTATATGGGTTATTAATAACCCACGTACTACCAACCAATGAACAAATGAATTTCTTATCTTATTAAAAAGGAAAAATTGTCAAGAATAAGTCAACATTTGGTCAATCTTCACAATTAAGCCAACCTTTTGAAAATACAGAATTAAGTTAACCTTATTATCACTTAAGCCGAAAATAGGCTAAATGATTATTTGATCTATTAGTTACTTGTTGCTAGAGATCAGATGACAACGGATCTTGGATCTGCCTCAGATCCGTGGATCCAGATCCCTTTTAAAGGATCTGGGTTTTCATATTTTGGATCCGCCCGATCCGGATCGGATATGGATCTTGTTTATAGATCCGCATTAGGATCCACAAGATCCGCAGATCCGTTTTTTTAATAAAGCATAAACTAAATTAATGATAGTCTTATAAGTTATACGGCCTAAATGCCCAATATTCCAAAGCCTAAATAGTTCATTACCCGAGTTGATTATGTAATGTATAGATTTTAGGAAGTTGATGGTGTTAGTTTGTTAGTACTAAGTTAGTAGTGGGTTTTAATTTACATATTAATTGTGTATGTGATGAAATAACAATTTTAATGCATTAAAAGTTTTAATTATCTCAATTATTAAGTATAATATAAGAGGATCCGTTTTAGATTCAGATCCGCAGGATCTGGATCTGGATCCTCATTCTATGGATCCTTCGAATCCGGAGCAGATCTGGATCCTTATTCTATGGATCCGCGAATCCGGAGCGGATCTGGATCAAGCAGAAAAAACGGATCTGGATATGTATCCATTAGGATCCGATCCGGATCCGGCTCGCCACCATCTCTGCCTGTTGCTTCAGGTTAGTGTTATCATTTAAAGCAAAAATACATCGAATGATGGTAAAATAGTGATCTAAAACAAAATAAAATAACAAGTTAAATAATCATTTAACCTATTTATGGCTTAAATAATAACAATTTTATCTTAATTTAGGATTTTCGAAAGGTTGGCTTAATTGTGGAAGATCAGTCATTTTTGGCAATTTTTCCTATTAAAAATAACAAATAAATTGTGAATAATAAGTAGAATTTCTAATCTTATAATTACCTGACTGCATCCAGCAAACCCCCAATATGAGATTGCAAATACTCTATTCTTGATAGATCATTTAGTATTGTTTGATTGTCTGTCATTTGACCTAAAAATCACATGAATTTTAATTTAGTAGTAATTTGAATGAATATATTTAATTTTGCATAGATTAGAGAATAGAGCAAGAAATTAAACCATTTTCGTATATATAAATGGGAGGATTGTCATAGATATTCTTGAAATGCTCCAAAACTCCTTGTAGACCCCATGGTATAATAGGATATGAACTCTGTCAGGTACATATATAGAAAATGTAAGATCATATGACATTATTGAATTATAAAGCTCAACATAACAACTTCATTCTTAACATATTATAATCTCTTACAATTTCAGTAGGTGAACCAGTGCTTTGATTATAATCTGCATTGAATTAAGATAAAATCCAACACAAGTATAAAATTATATATTAATCAAATTCAAGCATCAACTCATAATATGGCCTTATATTCAGATCAACTACATCAATATGGGTGACCACAATTAGGTACCCAATTAATTAGCTCCCCCGAAACTGGTTCGGTCTAGGTCCAGGTCCAAGTATTTGGAACTAAAATCGGAACCGGTTTTTTGGTTCGGGCAATCTGATTATGTTTTATATTTTAAAAATTACTCAAAAACATGATATTTTGTGAATAAAATTTTGAAAACATATTGGGTTAGATGCATTCTTTTTGTCTGAAATTTTTTGATCTGATCTGATTTGATTTGAAAATTATGAGAATTGGTGAGATGAGATGAGATCTGATGTGATATAAGTTAAGAGAACACACCCATGGAACATATTTTAAATAATAAAAATAAAAAATTATTATCGCGTAAATAGAATTTGAATGAATCAGGTACTATGGATCCAAAGTCGACTTCATCGGGTATCCACCGGGTTCCGGGTCAAAACACCAGATCTAAAAATTAGACCGGTTCAAATCAAGTTCATATTTTTGGAACAAGCCGGGGCAGTATTGGTTGAACCAAAACCTAGGCCCGAACCACCGGTTTTGAACCAGTTCCCAATCGAAAACCGAATTTACCAGTTTTGTTTGAACATAGAAAGTGTTGGATTATCCTTCAAAGCTACTCATTTGACTTTACTATAATTTAGGATTGAATAAGCTAAGTTAGTGGTATTGGTTTGTTATGATTCTTTGAATTAGTATTAGCAGGTAGTTATATTTCTTAGGTATGTTAGTGGGTCATGTTCCCACTTTCTTTTTTTGTTTTAGTTTGTGTTAGTTGTGTGCTTGTATTGCCTATATAAAAGCCTCTTATTTATTGAATTAATGCAATTAATTTAAATCATCTGTTTCTCTTAATAAAACTATCAGAAAGTGATGAAACAATGAGGTTGAAGTTGTATGAGAGACATACAAGTCCATTTGGTTGCCATGTCGGCCTTGTAATCTCTTGGCTGTGGCACAAGCTTTGTGTTTTCCACCAAAGTAACAGTGTAGTAATTCAGTCCTATAAAGTCAAATGCTCCCTTCACCAACTTTGATTGATCATGAGTGAAAGTAGGAAGCCGATTGCCAACATTTTTCTTCATTATGTTGGGATAATCTCCATAAATTAATGGATTCATAAACCTGACATGCAATAATTTGTAAGCTTAATTACATCAAATTCCTCAAATAAATCTTAATTACATTTTAACATGTTAGTATATAAGTAACTCGAATTAGCTAGGGTCTGGTGCTTATAATGTGAGTCGAGTTCGAACAATAGATGGCTTCACCTGATTCGTTTATGTACGTCTTGAGTAGTTGAGTTCTAGTTAAATCGATATCAATTTAAACAAGTCGAGCTTTGATTGAGTTCGTTATTCTCAAGTAGCTAGTTGCGAGCGACCAAGACATTGATTATAGCCTATTCAGATTTTCTAAAATGAGCCCAAGCCCACTTCATTTTCAATATTTAGTTTCTCCAGCAGTGTATTTGGTATGCTTCGTATACTTTTTGTTGCAACAAGAAATTAGCCAGATGGCTTAAATTTCATAGTTTCCTATGATGCCAATACATTGTTCATGGTTATACATGAATTTATTATTGTCAATTTTTTTTTTTTTTTCCTTTTTGAATAAAACCTCAAATTTATTTTTTTGTTTTTCTTTTTTTATTGTGAAGTTTAATTTTTTTTTTTCGATTTTTAAAACCGGATCCAGATATCCGATTTCCGAATCCGATTCTTCGGATATCCGAATTATCCGGACTGAATCCGAATCAGAAAAAGTGATCCCAAAATCCAAATATCCGGTTTTCAGATATCCGAAAATCCGGATATCCGGTTTTGCCTGGCCCTAATTATATATAGGTCGTGATTTGGGTTCATTGTTGTGGTTAATGAGCATCTAATAATGACATCTATTATCAGTCTTATTGCTTATACTTTTTATTTCATTTGATGGGTCTATAAATTGTTCACATCTTCATCTTCTTCATCATATCATGCATCTTTTTCTGATTTTATGAATATAATATACACTGCACAGAAAATACCATACATATCCTCTTTTCTTGGATATAAGTGATAGAAACTCGAATCTTTCTCCCTTAGTTTGCCATAGTAAACAAGAACATATAATCACTAGTGGAAAAAATCATATTTGTTACCCCATATTAATTTGTGACGGTTTGTATAAACCGGTACATATAATATGTATTTGTACCGATTATTAAAGAAATGGAACAAAAAATCACTTATTTGTACCGGTTCAGATAAAACCGGAACAAATATTAAATTATTTGTTCCGGTTTTGTCTTAACCAGTACAAATAAATGTAATTACATACTAGCAACGATTATTGTGCACCACATTAGCACCAGAATTTGCTTTCAAGTCAGTAGTGGTTCTTAATCCACTGACACTCCTATATATTTTTCTTGTTTTTCTTCCAACTAATTTCGTCTCTAATTATTGTGTTCATCTTTAGTATATTCTTCATTATATAAAGAACAATATTGATCGAGCCGAGCTTGAATAACTCATGTGTTATATATCACATATCATAATCACTTTGAGCTAAAATCTAGAATTAGAGTATTATGAAAAGTACCAGCCCAAAACAAAATCATTTGCCCTCTGTGTCGCAACCGCATCTTCTGTCGAATTTGTTGAAGGTATAAAATGAAATCCATAAAGACTGAACCCTACAAAGCCATGTTGCTTGGCCTGCATGCATATTTACAAGTATAATAATCACCTCTAACCATGAAATGATAACTTAGTTGGCTTAATTGTGGAATACCGTACCGGTCAAATGTTGGCTTATTTTTGACAATTTTTTCCTATTAATAATTACAACAGATATGAAGCAGTTGGATTTATAAGAGATTGGGGCTCTCGACCGTGCGGGGTGGAGGAGGAAAATCTATGTGGACGACCTCTCGGAATAATCACTTTGGTTCATGTAGCCGACCCCACTTATAGAAATAAGGCTTTGATTGATTGATTATCAGCAACAACAACATCATCATCATCATCATCATCATTATTATTATTATTATTATTATTATTATTATTATTATTAATTTTTTTAAGGAAAATGATATTTACAGCCCTAAGGGCTGCATAAATTCTTTATTAAAATTGTATGTATTTATAGATTTATGATAAAACTACACAAAATTTAATGTAGTAAATTCTTAAATTTTAAAAATAATTCCTTATTTAGCTTCTTATATGCAGCCCTTAGGGCTGTATATATCATAACTCATTTTTTAATTCCCTTCGTCCCAATTTACTTTAACTTTTGCACATCTCCCGACACATAAATTTAAATAAAAATATTTTTTTAATTACATATAATAAAATATTATAAAAATTATATATTTGAAAAGTACGCATGTAAAAGACGAATTAAATTAGATCAATCATGACATACTTTCTCCGTTCCAAAAAAACGCAACAAACCATTTTGCACGGATTATAAGGAAGTGATTTAAATGTGTAAATGAGCAAATTAATCAAAATAATTTTAACACAAGTAAGAATGATATTATAGCAGGTTACTTGCCTTAAAATTACATATATTAATTTGATCGTTTAGACATTTAAATCTCTTCCTTAAAATGCGTGCAAATAAGTTTGTTGCATTTTTTTTAGAGCGGAGGAAGTATGTGTTTTTTCTTACACAAATAAAGGTAAACAAACAAAGTTTACATGTGAACAGTACCCAAAGTTAAAATGAGACAACTAAATTAATACAGATGGAGTATATATGTAGTAATTAATTAACATAACATAATACCTACCTGATAGTTGTCCCTATAGAGTTTTGTAGCTGATGCATGAGCCAACAAGATATTATGAGTAGCAAGATAAGGCTGAGTAGTGGAGTTTCCTTTGGTGCAAATATTGCCAAAAGGGTAAGAACATCTACCAGGAGGGGTATCCCCAGAATCATAGCCACCCAGCACAAATACATTGGCCTCATTGATAGTGGTCCAATTTTGTACTCTATCACCGAATTCTCTAAAGCAAATATCAGCATATGCTGTGAAATCTTCTCTGTGTGTATGTATTAATTAAGTGTTAATTATTATTATTAGGGTTATGCAATAGGGCTGCATATAAAAAGCTAAAAAAGAAAATAAAGAACATTAATTCTGCATTTATTACATTGATCAATGTGTAATTTTCACATAAATTCACAATTTATTTCCATATTAAGTAATGTAATTAATGCTTATATGCTGCATATAGCATTTTCCTTATTATTATATGCATCAATATTTAATTAAATTAATTATTTGAAGCCACATAGTTTGAGACTGTACTATCAAAACCCTTTATATATACAAGTATTTGTTTGTTTGGACTGAATTATTCTAAATTTAAAATTTAGGTAAAGCTGACCGAATTCATCTGTACTAAATTAAATTAGACCTTAGACTCGACAAGAACTCATTGGATCAACTACGACTCCATTTGTTTTAATAGGAACAGTAGATATTAAACACAATATTACACAATATAATAATCCTAACAAAACTAAAAAAAATCATATTTTCCATTGGAATATGATATTCAAATACATTTTTGTTTGTTAGTTTCACTATAGGAAAATATTAAGAAAAAGAGAAAATATAAGCTAAAAAGAGCAGAAAGATGAGAGTAGAGAATAAAATACAAGAGGAAAAAATAAGAATAGAAGCGGAAAATTGGGGACGGATCGGAATGATGAAGTGAAGAACAAAGAAAATTAAAGGTAACAATAAGGTGGAAAATGTGACTTACCTTAGTAAGAGAAGGAAAACAAATTTTCATTTTAAAATAGAATTTTTTTTTTTCACCCCTTGAAAAAATCATTTTCTTTTCTTTACAAATTAAAGGAAAATGAATACAGGGAGTAAAATATTTACTGGGAAAATGTATTCCTCCTAATAAACAAGTGGAGCCTGAGCTGATATAGATCATGGACCTAGCAAGAGCTGAAGTAAACTAATAACTAAACTTGCCTTAGTTTAACTGAACTAAATAAAAAAATAAATTGAAACTATATCCAAAAGAATAGGGCCAAAGTTGGAGGAAAAAAAGTTTATTGGTTTTAACAGGATGGATATATTGAACAAGAATCACCAAATGATTTTTTTAATTTTTTTTTTTAAAATAGAGAGATTTTCATACACTATACTCTGGTTGATGAAACCTCCATATTCATCCTCCAATGCCTGTGGATGATCCAAGTGCATTAATGTAGCATGTGGTTGAATTCCTACATGAAACCATGACTGATCTTGACATCAAACTTACTTGGCATATAAATAAGATTCTCATGTGGTTACTTACTTTTTTTTGGTTACTTTTCAATAATTCAACCTTTCAATTTATAGCAACCAATGAACCAAATTTGAATATGAGAGGTCAATTATATGTTGTTCAGTTGTTTTCTTAAGGTTTTTTTTAATCAAATACACTTTAAAAGAAATACATTAATTAATTTGCCTATACAACAGGTGAAACTCGAAAATGAGAGCTTCTGGTTCATTGGTTGGATATATATGAGGTGTAAATGTTGGATTATTCACTAATAATCCAAAGGTGGATTATTAGTTACCAAAAACTCAAAAGGTTAGATCATTAAAAGCAAATAATCCTAAAATAAAAAAGTTCGTACCATGGTCAATCAATTCATTGATGAGGTTGTTGTAATATTCAACACCCTGGGGGTTAACAGCTCCTCTACCATCTGAAAAATAATTAATCATACATGTCCATAAATTAACTTCAATTTTGCAAGTCATACATTAATTGAATTCATAGTTTATTACTTCCTCAGTCACACATTATTGGTAACATTTGGTAATGTTTGTGAGAGGTAAAATATCCAATTGTTGCCAATAATTAATGTGTGGCAGATGGAGTATTATTTTTGAATTGTGTCGCTTTTACCGGGTATTAGCCTCGACCATGAGATAGAGAAACGATAGGCATCTAATCCTGTTTCTGCCATGAGTTCAACATCTTTCTGAATAGATGCACAACATATTGTTAGAAGAACATCGATATGAATATAGAAGACATGATATACTTTTCCAAACGCACTAGACATTGGGATTTTCTAATTTATAATCACGACAATGAAGATCGAGAACAATTTTCTTTGATGTTCTTCAAAAAACATTACGACAAGGAATAAAACGGAAAACACGTAGGGGAATTTTGTATAGGAATATTTCTTAAATAGAGCAAGTTTTTATGTTTTTTTTTTGAAGTTTTTATACACTTACATATGTTCCACAAGCTCTCTCTTTATGGTAAACTTTGGCCCCATTGTTTTGGACTTAATTTATGAAATTTTAGTCCAGTTAACCTCTGCCAAGTCTAACATTTAATTTAGCTCAATTCAAGTCAATTCTAATCTGGTTTAACATGTACGTCTCAATTTTTTGCGTCTCAAAAAATTGAGATGCAATTTATATATAGATCGAGGCGGATTAACATATAGAGGCGAATTAGGTTTATTTAGAGAATATACTCCCTCCGTAACATATTAATGGCAACAATTTGACATAAAGTAGAGAGGAAAAATGTCAAATCGTTGCCATTAATATGTTACGGAGGGAGTATATTTTTTTTTAAGTATTTAAGATTTTTTGTAGCGTTGATCACCTCGTATTTGTGATATCCATCAGAGGCTACGTCTCCATTGCCCTCCAAATATTTGCCTGAAAGTTAAATGTCCAATTAATATGCATGTTAAAGATACACAGTAAATAATGATGTACTCCGATCCCTCCATTTTTCTTTGACAAATTCAAAAATACAAAAGAGCTTAATATTGAGGGTGAAAGCGTAACAGTTATTAATGCCACTAAAGAAATTTTGAAAATTCTCGGGATATTAACTCTGTGATACTAGCAGACATTAAATTAAACTTCTAAAAATTCAACTCCTACTGCATAAATCATCACTTCAGGGATACAAACCAAGAGGCAATTTTTTTAGAACATAATAAAGGTCGTGACTTTTCCAACTTAATAACGGCCTAGATTATTTAATTCTGCACAAAGATGAGCTAGCAGGCTATACCTTTGATAGCGCATAGTTGACTTTTTTTTTCGTTAAAAAATGCTAGTTATTTTTTTTTTGTCTAGCGCAAACTTTTATGATTTTAGGATAACTTTGAATTCGTTGCACACTAATTTAGTATACAGAAAATGTCAAGATTCTTATACTTTTTCAAATATATGCATGGATAGAATAATTATGCAGTAATAAAGAAAAATATAGAATACCAGAATGAGCAAAAGTATCAAAGATGCTAGGTTTTCTTCCATCTTCAAATGCTGCTCCTTCCACCTTCATTTTTTTTTACAAGCTTGCATATGTTACATATTATTCCTCAATTAAATCACTCACCCATAAAATTAAATGGGAAATTTTAATTTGAAAAAAAAAAAATCAGAAAATCATATAACCATTTCAATTAAGTGGAATTTATGAAAAAAAAAAAGAAGAAGAAAAGACTAATTATATGTTTTTTTTTATATAAAAAAAAAGAGAGGGAAATTAAAAGAAGGAAACCTGATAAGAAGATGTACCAGCACCAAAAATAAAATCAGGTGGGAAGTTGTAACGGTTATACTCTTTGGCGCCAACCCCAACTATAATTTCCAACAAGATTAACAGAATCATATACAGAGGATATTGATTAAAACACAAACTTGACTTTTCCATTTGTTTGTTTGGTTTTTTTTTTTTTTTTGTAAGAAAAAATGATAATTAATTTGAGTGTGTTTCTTACTCTCACTATGTGTTGGGAATTTTGAAGCTTTCTTATCCTAGTCAATTGTGATATATATATATATATATATATATATATATAGGCCTTGGATAAGATTTATGGTTTGTGTGTTTATTACTCAATACTAGAGGTGTTCAAAGGTAATTAAAAAAAAAAAGGTACACTAGTAGCTAGAGAAGATACACTTCATACAAATTCAACTTAAAATGAATGCATATCTATTAAGTTGATATATCTTTATTTGGTCAATTTTTAAAATTTGATCTGAATAGTACGGAGTATTTATTAATTTTTATACTGATATTCATTGGGATTGAACTAATCTACATGTCGTGAGTAACTATTCTATTGATACTCATCGTGTATTACCATCCATTTGTATTTAAAGGGGTAGCCAAACGCGTCTTTGCGCGCTCATAATAATTAAAGAAAGATTTTTTCTATAGGTTGAAACCAACATGTTATGTTGATGTAATTTTACCGCTTATGAACCATGTAGTCTATTGCTTGATTAGGTTCTCTAACACAATGATATATACCAAAGTAGAAGAGAGACACGAGAGCGATGGTGCAGAGGAGAGAGAGACGAGAGAGATGGTTGAATCGAGGAGAGAGACAATTAAGAACTGAAAGTTAATGAGCAAGACATTTTTAGAAAGAAATTGTAAAAGTGAGTCACACTTAGGGTGCGTTTACTAGAGCGAAAAATATTTTCCCCGAAAACAATTTTTCTATTTTATATCGTTTACTTTGGGTGAAAAAATAAAATGTAAAACTTTGGGTGAAAACTCATTTTACACCCTATTGGAAACGTTTTCCTCCAAATTTGGGAGTAAAACTTATTTTTCGTGCAAGTAAACAATGGAAAACTTCTATGAAAATGAGTTTTCCAACGTAAAATGTTTTTCATGAAAAATCATTTTACATCGAAAATATTTTACACCAAAGTAAACGGACCCTTAACGTCAAAAGTTAATGCCGTAAGCAAATGGATATACTATTTAATAGATTCATAGTTTTTTGGGGGTTAAATTAAAGAGTTTCTCACATTATTTTAGGGGTTCTTTGTAAGAATTTAAATTCCTGGAATATCTGTCAAAACGAGCATAAGTTTCTAAGGATTTGTTTAAAAAAAACCTTAATAATATTGAATCTTATCCCATAATAAAAATGAAAATTTTTTTAAGTCACTTTTTATATATTTAGAGTAATTTTACGTCTGTTCCATAATAAAATTAGCATATATATACTCGATGTGAATAAAAATTTGTGGTATAAAAAAAAAAAAAAAAAAAAAACCCTTTCGTCGTCATTAATTTGTTAGCTTTAGCCACTATAATAATATCCATTATGCAAGATCATGTATCAGCTTTAGCCACTATAATATTATAATATGCAATAATCATGTATCAACGTCGATTAGATTAAGTTTAACGTAGGATATGTTAAATTAATGTAAACATTCATTATTGTACGTTTTTGCTAATGTAAAAATTTGGTGACAGAAAAGGACACTAGCATAAACAAGAGAGTATATTATAAGACCCTCCATTTTCATGAGTTAGGGGGCAAAGGAGTCATGCCATCGTGATATGCACCAATCACTAAATTATTATTTAAAAAAAAAAAAATTAAAAACGTTTCGTACTAATAATTGTTTTTTAAAATTTTAAAAGGTTTGATTTTTTGAAGTACTACTTTATAGATCATTATTTAATTAAATTGTACGTGTTAATAAATTTAAATTGTTCAACCTCATTCTTGAGTACATATGAATATCCTATATTGAAAAAATATGATAGATAAACCTATGAGTTAATTAATCCTATCATTATATTGTTTTGTTGTTTTGCCAACGATGGAATCCAACTTCTTGAACTTGTGAGTACATTAAGGGTGCGTTCTCTTCACCTTAAAAAAATAAGTTTTAGGTTCAATAAGTTCAGATAAGTTCCAATAAGTTATATCAGGTCTAATAAGTTGAATAAGGTCTAATAAGTTGCAATAAGGTCCAATAAGTTCTAATAAGTTCCAATAAGGTCTAATAAGTTGCAATAAGGTCCAATAAGTTATAATAAGTTCTAATAAGGTCTAATAAGTTCCAATAAGGTTTAATAAGTTCCAATCAGGTCTAATAAGTTCTAATAAGTTCCAATCAGGTTTAATAAGTTCAAATCAGGTCTAGATTATTATTTTTAATTATTGATCAAATAAAATTAATTAAATTAATAATTAACTTAAAGCACTTTTACACAACGTAAACCAATTTTATTTTATCATTCTTGTTTTATAAGTTTTTTAGAGAAATCAATCAGAGTTAGATTGAATTAAACTATTTTTTATATTATAAAATAAAACTTATTTTTTATTTTGGGTTTGATTTAATTTTGGTCCAAATTAAACTTTACCCATCCTCCATGTTATTATTATTATTAATTTTGGTCCAAATTAAACTTTACCCATCCTCCATATTATTATTATTCAATCCGTTCTAGTTTCTTAATTTTACTACAAGAGAATTAAGAAAAATTAAATATGTAGATAAGTTGTTATTGGAATTGATAATATTAATTAATAATGGGTTTGAAAAAAGATATACTAATTATTATTACCTTCTTGAACGTAATTCAACAATAAAAAAAAACATAGGTTCAAATGTATAGAATATTATTATCATCATCATCATCATCATCATTATTATTATTATTATTATTATTATTATAATTATTTTATTTTATTCAATCATATAAAATACGTTCCAATAAGTTTCAATCAGGTTTAATAAGTTCCAATAAGATCTAATAAGTTCTAATAAGGCCTAATAAGTTCCAATAAGATCTAATAAGGTCCGATAAGGCCTAATAAGTTCCAACAAGGTCTACTAAGTTCCAATAAGGTCTAATAAGTTTCAATAAGGTCTAATAAGTTAAATAAGGTCTAATAAGTTAAATCAGGTCTGATAAGTTCAGATAAGTTCAGATAAGTTCAGGTCTAATAAGTTGAAGAGAACGCACCCTAAGTTCCAATAAGGTCTAATAAGTTAAATAAGGTCTAATAAGTTAAAACAAGTCTGATAAGTTCAGTTCAGATAAGTTCAGGTCTAATAAGTTGAAGAGAACGCACCCTAAGTGTTCGTTTGGTAAGACGTAAAACATTTTCAAAAGAATTTTTCGTTGTTTGGTTAATTGAATGGAAAATGAATTATGAAAATAGAGAATGAAAAACAATTTTTCTTTAATTTTAGGAGGAAAATATTTTCAACTATGGTGTAAAACCATTTTAAACTCTAACTTTTTCATTTTAATTTTCAGTCCAATCAAACAGTGTAAAATTAGGAAAATAGTTTTCAAGGAAATCATTTTACATCCTACGAAACAAGCCCCAAGGGCCCGGGGTCCGTTTGGTAGGGTATAAAACATGTTTCTGAAAAACTGTTTTCACATTTTATACTGTTTGGAAAATGTAAAACTTGGGATGAAAAACCATTTTTCACCTTATTGAAAGCATTTTTTTTCCACAAATTGGAAGGAAAACATTATACATCATAAGTGGAAGGAAAACATTTTCCGTCACAATTGAAGCAATTAATTTTCAGTTCAACCAATACAACGAAAAATGTTTAAAATGGAAACTCATTTTACATTCAACCAAACAACAGAAAACCTTCATGAAAATGAATTTTCCAATGTAAAAGGTTTTTCATGGAAAACCATTTTCATATGAAAACGTTTTACTCCCTACCAAACAGACCATAAACTCTCATCCTTGATAGCGATTTTAAACAACTTATTATAAAACCCTATTTTTGCAAGTGTACAATATCTAATAGATATTGATAAATAATAGGGTATCGTATCCACAGGGAACAATAGATTAATAAAAATATAACTGACTACTAAATTAATACTAAAGAAAATGTGAAGATTGATTTTAAACTAAACTAAATAAACTGAAATAAAAGTGAAGTTAATTAACTTGACAATGAGAAGAATATCGAAAAACAGAGAAGCGATGAATTCTAGGACAATCGAATCCACCACTATTATTATGACTAATAAATTAGTATATATGAATGAGAATTAATTGTTTTATCAAGTTCCCAAACTACAAGCCGAGATACTTAGGACAAAATAGTTTTGTGATTAACTAGGTGACATAATCTATCCCACCAAAGCATAAATTATTCAACTTTTTAATCACAGATCATGAAATACCATTGCATAACATCACACCTTGAATTACAAAAAATAAGTGCGTAAATCTGATAACAATATAAAACTAATAAACCATCCTGGAAGAACAATCATCAATTTATATTGTAAACGATAATTAACCCAGCAATAATAATCATAACGTTTATTCAATCGTAAAACAAGAATCAATTCTCAAACAAAACTACATTATCAATCAATGCGAATAGGGTTTCATCTAAGCCCTAGAAATAGAGAATTAGCTACTCATAATTGGAAGAAACATCACCCAAATAAGAGCAATGACCGACGATATTCTTGTAGCCCTAATTCGTCTGCTTGGCTCGTCACTCGTCACCTTCTGTCGTCTCTCGTCTCTGCTTCCTCTCTTGCTTGTTTTTCGGTTTTTCATTTTCTCAAAACTCTCGTTCCCACATTCAATGAAGTTAAAGTGGAGATCTAAGAAAGTGGTCAAGCAAGCGGACCTACTAGCTGGTGGATCAAGGAAGTCTAATCTAATTAGAAATATCCCTGTAGTTTTATCTCATGAACTTTGCTGTAACTTACTAGCTCTAGCTAACTCTAGTTCTATTAGTAGTCATTTGGAGGGTTTGTTCCCTAACTTACGTACTTTACCCCTCCCCGGTTTGTAACCCTAACTTATTATTGTATTAGTTTAATTTAACTGCTCTTTATGACCAAAAAAAAAAACTCTCGTTCCCCTCGTTTTTTTTTTTTTTTCTTTTACGTGGGCTTGGCCCCTTATGCATTTCTTTTCTTTTCTTTTTTTTTTTTTTTAAATTTATTTATTCATTGTCCTATACTTTGGGCCTTGAGTGTTAGACTCATATGAACTTGAAATCGTATTTTACTTTGATCCTTTCTTCTCCTTCATTTCTAATTTGATTTGCCTACACAATATAAATCATAAATTAAATTAACCACATTACCCAATATTGATTTATGACTTAAAAAGGCGACAAAATGTTCATATTTCCAATTTCACCTAAAACAATATAAATGCACAAATAGTCACTGAATAATCATATTTAAGGTTTAACAGTTAGATATTAAGGAGTATAAATATACCATATTTAGTACTTATCAATCCTGATCTATGTTGGGTTGCCTAAGCCAACTGAAATATTAACAAAGTCAAAAGAGTATATATGGATGTCCAGTAATATTATAGATTACATTTTCTCAAGGAAAATAAGTTTAATAAACTCACATTTTGTGCTCCATCAAAATAATTTTGTAATTGATTAATCTTAAAATAATTTTAGTTTTGTACAATTAAAAAGAAAGAATCATGATTGAGAATTTCGTGAAGTGCACGCATTTTGGATGAATGGACCAAGACTTAGAGAGAGCAATACTAAGGACCATACGAATAGTAGCCGGTTAAACAACCGGACTAAAAGTCTCATCACAATTAATCACTACCCGTTGAGTCTTACCATCGCCAACCAAACGAGCTTCATACCTCTCAAACAAACCATCCGATTTCGTTTTGTGCCGAAAAATCCAAAGAGAGTGAATAACATTAGCATTATTTGGACGCGGGACTAACTCCCAAGTATCATCTTCAATTAGAGCATCATATTCTTCCTGCATAGCAACCTTCCAATTCAAGAAGAAATCAAAAAAGATGATTGAATCATCACCATTAAACCCTTCATAAAATCCGAATTCAAAAGAGTTAAATTGTGTAATTAACATGCTAAGATGCCATACACAATAATGTTAGCTTTTAATATTCTTATTTACTTAAGTTTAATACTTCCTTAATATACAATATTGAAGCCTAATAAACAAGATTTAATATGTAAAGACATCCAAGGCAAAAGGCATCCAAGAACACGAACAAACCAGGGCTTGAGGCAGTTGCACATCGCGGGTCGCGAGCCCAGAGGTCGCGAGCATCAGTCACGAGGTGTGAGGGGCTACTGCCCCGTTCTCCCCTTTTGCCTCATTTCTTCTTCTTTTGTTCACTTTTCCAGGCCCATTTATGCATAAATGTTCCAACACAAAATAACTGCAACAGTTTGACATAAAGTACAAAGAAAAAATATCAAATCATTGCAGTTAATATGTTACGGAGGGAATACTAACTATATTCAGCTAAAGTAAATGAGCTCTTTGTATATAAAACATTGTTTCCTATACAAAAAAATATAAAACTTCGTATTAAAACAAATAGAAGATTTATATTAAAACTTTGTTTCGTGTATATAAAACAAATATATACTATACAAATACAAGTTTTTATATTTATATGCAAATATAAAATTTTGTTTCCTACTAACAAATTGCTACTTTGTTTCCTGTATATACAATATCTTTCCAAAGTTTTGCTAGTAGAAACATATTGTATATAAAACTTTCTTTCCTACTAGTACAAGGAGTCTTCAGGCGAGTTAACACCTAAAGGCCCAATTGATGCCTTAACTACGATTGTAGGTAACGATCACAAAGGCCGTGTGAAAGGTGTAGGGGGTGTACGTGTAAGTAAGAAGAAGGTATTTGGTGAACACACATGTTCATCAACCTCTAGTAAGGAGTCCCATGTGGACAAGGATATGGAGAAGAAGCTTCAAGAGTTAGTTGACGAAAGAGTGCAAACTCCCTTCAAAGCCCTCTTAGAGCGCATAGGCTTGTCAAATGTGGACATATTGTTGAATTTTCAACCAATAGGTAAATCAAGCCATCATGATGCAGCTTCAAGTGGCATGTTGAAATTGGAACCTGGACGTCCATTAATACCTGATGTTGAGGTGAACAATTTTATTTTTAAATAGAACAATATTGTACTTTAATTTGGTTAATTTAATTTTATTCATTCATATTAATTACCGAACATATGTTCTTAATTTTTAAGGAGGAAACCCCATGTACTCTTTTAATGCCTAAACCGGATGTGGAAGGTGGACATTTGATTGAAGTTTCTTATGGCCATGTACAACCTTCAAAGGAACGCCCACTAGTGCATATGTTGCACGTAGAAGGTGGACAAGTTAGTGTTTCCTTGGACTCCATTGTTGCTGGCAATGAAGATGTTCAACTTCCGTTACCCAGGCCAGAATGGAGTATCGTAACTTTGTTAAATGCACAAGGAAGCTTTGTAACATGGCTACGTGCTTAGGTGCGATTTTTAAAAGAGGTAATAATTAATTCAATTATTTCTTATAAGTTACTTACAAGAATGATTAATTTATTTTGAAAACTATTAATATAATATTTTATTAGGTGTTAGAAAAAATTACATAAATCTCCAAAATTATTTGGTAGTGGCACATTATTGAATGATAATTGTAATGGTAATTTATATGATGTTTCTCATCTGTATATATACATATTGATGAATAGTTTTCTAAATAGTATTTTTTATTACGAAACTAAAAATATTTAAAGTTTAAAAACATGAAATTAAATTATCTGAACTGATTTGAACTTTTTTTTTTCCGATTTGATCTAAAATAGGGTAGTGAAATAAAGTAAATCAAACAATACCTAACATAACACTACACGAACAGGTTTTCTTCATAAAGCCAGGTAGCAAAATTAACCTTCCTTTAATTTTCTCCAGTTAAAAAACAAATGAGCTTTTTAAATTTTCAACGTGATGAGATCTATTTTCTCCACTAAGTTTTAAAAAAATGGAAGTTTCACAATAACCTCGAAGACATGAGGCAAAGATATGCCGTTGCCATGGTTAAACTGAGCATTTGTAAAAGAACTTCAATCTATAATCAGCAACCAACCAAGTCTAATCATCTGTATAATTAGCATAATCACATGATCATTGTACTCCAAATGCCAAACCATTAGAGTTATTTTTTTAATTTTCCCAAACAAGTTCATTCATTTGTACCCGAAATATAATCACATGATCATCATCATACATTCATACTCATCAAATGCCATGACAGCTAATGCATATATAACAGCTACTTAACAAAATTAGTAGAGATGACATTTTTTAAAAACCGGACCGGATACGGATCACATTTTTTAAAAACCAGATTATCCGGTTTCCGTTTTTTTTTTTTATTTTTTAAGTTGGATTTCCACTATTTGATAATTTAGTTTATGTTCTTATCATATAATTTGCATTGATTTATGTTCTTGTTTTTTTGTAATTTTGTTTTTTTTTTTTATTTTAGATTTTTTTTTCGGTTTTAGGCTTATAGTTTAGGCTTTTTTTTTTGGAAAGAAGTTTAGGTTTTTCTTATTTATGTATTTTTTGATGTTTTGATGCTCTGATTATTTATTATGTAATTTATTTTTCTGTTTTAATTTTTTATTGTCAAGTTTAATTTTTTTTCAATTTAAAACAAGATCCGGATATCCGATTTCCGAATCCGGTTTTTCGGATATCCGAATTATCCGGACCGGATCCGGATCAGGAAAAAAGTGATCTGAAAATCCGTATATCCAATTTTGCCCGGCCCTAGCTATTATAAATCCAGTAGAGGGCTTTTCTAGTTTTGGTTTAATTTCAATTAAAATTATGTTGAGAATATTTTATACTCCCTACGTAACACAAAAATGTAAACTTTTGCTAAATATGGGTGTAACACAAAAATATCAACTTTTACAAAACTCTCTATATATGACAAAAAAAAACTTCATACAATTTACACATTTGCCATTACTTTTACATGGGAGTCCGTGTTTTCTTATTTATTTCTCTCTTCTCTACACAATTACAACACAATTAACCCACATAAAACTTTTACATGGGAGTCCGTGTTTTTTTTACAAAGTTTACATTTTTGTGTTACGGAGGGAGTATATATTTCTTGTGTAGCTGATGTGTAGCTGTCTTTTGGTGGGCTGTCCAACAGCTCTCATTTTATCCTAGGATTATTTTGGCCCATGATCCAAGGTCATACTAGGTCATTATTATTGTAGGGTGTGTCATATATAAGGACACTCTTTTTCTTTTCTGGAGCACAAGAAAATAAACACAAAAAGGAAAATGAATGTGAAATGAAACCATATCAATATTTGGCACTAAACTCTTTGTTTACTGATGCTTGAGTATAAATGGTGAACTGCTGTGTGATGATTTGCAAAAGTTTACATGGTATTAGAGCTGCGGTTTTCAAGCTTGATTGAAGAAGATTGAGCTGAACAATCACCTGTTTTTATCCTTACAGTAAGTTCTCTGCTCATCGTAGCTAAGTAGTCCATTGTAGTAAGCATGACCAGTACGGGTAGTTCCATTGATTCGACCAGCCCCTTATATCTCCATCCTTCTGATGGAACCAACACTGTGAGTGTAGAACAATTGGAAGGTAGCTCTAATTATAGACCGTGGAAAAAAGGTCATTTCAAGTAACACTTCAATCAAAACGCAAGATAGGTTTTGTCAATGGAACAGTGGAAAGTGATAAAATAGATAAGGTTAAACAAGAAGCGTAGAACACTTGCAATAGCATGGTGATCTCTTGGATTTTGGCAAATGTGAATGATACTATAAAGAAATCTATGATGTACATGGACAGTGCTAAGGATATCTGGAATCACCTAGAGAGGAGATTCCAAGTGTCAAGAAAATATCAGCTCAACAAAATGTTATATGAAACAAAACATAATGGAAAAATAGTGAATGATTATTTCACTGAAATGAAAGGGTTATGGGAGGAATTGGAGAATCTTAAAATTTATCCACCCATAACCAACCTCACAGCAGAGGTAAATGCCTATATGTCAGCCAAAGAATTGGAAGAGGAGGAGCAAAAGCTATTTCAGTTTCTCAATGGTTTGGATGAAACCTATGCAGCTCAGAGAACAATGCTGCTCATGAGAGTTCCTTTTCCATCTTCTGAGGAAGCTTATAGGGCCATTCAGCAGGAGGAGTCACAAAAGAATGTCTTGGAAAATGTTAAGGAGGAAAGAGATCATGTTGCAATGTATAAAAAAAGTAATCCTGGAACCGATTCAGTTTGTGGGAAAATAGGTCATATCAAGGAGAAATGTTGGATTGTAATTGGATACCCACCATGGTTCGGAAAGCAAGGAGAAAACAGAGGAAAAGAAAGAGAATCAAGCAACAGCAGAGGCAGAGGAGGAAGAGGAAATAAAGGTGCTAGAGGTGGAAGAGGGGGAAACAAGATGGCTGGGAATGTTCATAAAAAAGGTGACACCACATCCTATTCTACCAAAGAGAGTGCAGCAAATGCTACAACCTTCACACCACATCAAGTTGAACAGTTGTTGAAGCTACTACCTCCACCATCCAAGTCAGGAGGAGGAGACGACTCACATGAGTTTGATTGCAATTATGCTGGTGCAGTCACAAGTTGCAATGCAAAACTCAAAAGAGGAACTTGGATACTAGACACTAGTGCTACCCACCACATGTCAGGAGAAAAGGAGATGATGAAGGAAATGGAAAGGTTGGTAGGTGAAGCCAAAGTAGATTTACCTAATAGAGATACAGCCAAAGTGACACACAAAGGAATGGTTAATCTGAATGATGATTTGAAACTCAAAAATGTTTTGTACATTCCAAGTTTTCAGCACAACCTACTCTCTGTGCAGAAGCTCACCAAAGAAAATAGATGTGAGGTGAAGTTTGAAAGTTGCTACTGTGTGATAGTAGACAAAGAAAGTAAAGGGAGTAGGGAAAGCTGAAAATGGGTTGTATGTGCTGATGACAGGAAACATTGGTGAAGTGATGAGTACACTAAGCAAGGAAAAAAGGGCCTGCACAGCCGTGGCAGTGGAAAAAGGGTTGGAAATACCAGATACATTGAAAGGAACTGAGAAGTTGAGCAAGACAAAAGTGTGGCATCAAAGATTGGGACACATTCCACTTGGGAGAATGAAAAAAATAAAAGGGTTGAGTGAAGATGTGAAGCTGAATGAAGAACAGTGCCTAATCAGTCCACAGGCTAATTAAGATGACAAAAATAACTTTCAAGAAAAGTCAATCAAGAGCTGAAGGATTGTTTGATCTCATACACATTGATGTGTTGGGACCTTACAGGGTGCCAAGTAGGAGAAATCATAGATTTTTCTTGACCATGGTGTATGATCACTCAAGAGTAGTGTGGGTACACCTGTTGAAGTAAAAATCAGACTCATTTGAAGCTGTGAAAGAACTCATCAACATGGAAAAGACTCAGTTCAACAAAAGAGTAAAAGCAGTGAGAAGTGATAATGCCTTGGAATTCAAGGACTACAAATTTGTGACATTGTACGAAGAGTTGTGAATAGCTCATCAAACCACTTGTGTGGACAAACCTGAGCAAAATGGTAGGGTAGAAAGGAAGCACATGAATATCTTGGAAATGTCAAGAGCCTTAAGAATGCAAGATGGCCTTCCAATTCAAATGTGGGGGGACTGTGTTTCGGCAGCAGTGTACATCACAAATAGATTGCCAACCTATTGTAGTTCTCAATCACAAAACAACTTATGAGGTACTGTACAAAAAACTCCCTAATTACAGTTGGTGATTAATGGTTAATGGAAAGCAATCAGGGGCGAGTGCAGTTGAGGACATCCTGGGTCATGGGACCCAGGTTTATTTAAAAAGCTGACTAGGATAAAAAAAAATTAAACTAAAACCTCACGCATTCACGCAGAGAAAAGGAAAAGGCTAGCATGGTATTACTCAGTGAGAGTTTAGTGAAGAGCGGAAGAGAAAAGGGAAAGGCTACATCAAAACATCAATCTGTGCACTGCCCACCGCCACTGCTCGCCGGACTGCCGAGTGCCGAGTGCCGGAGATGTCAAATGCTGACTCACAGCCACCGGTACACCCCCAAAGCCAAAGGTATCATTTCGTATTACAAAGCCCCAAAAGTGAAACCCTAGGTTTTTCCCCAATTTGATTTATTGTTCTTGTGACTTTGTGAGTTAATTTATTGTTGTTGTAAGTTAATTTCAGAATGACAGAATGATATTATGTTAATACATTGATTATTGAATTATTGTTCTTGTGAGTTCAAATGTTCAATTTAAATATACCCTAATTTCATATTTCAGAATTCAAATGTGAAATGTTCAAATGTTTTATAAGTATATACAGACAATACAATATATTTACAAATATATATTTAGATTTGAGTTTTTAGATGTTTTTAAGAGTTCAAAACTTCAAATGCTCAATATAAAGTATATTTACAATTTGTGTTTCAACATTTTCATTGAGTATATATAATATATTTCAAATTTGTGTGTCATGTTAATTTAATTTATATTTTTCAGTTTTATATTTTTCATAGTTGTATGCTTTTATCTTGTATAGTTGTATTTTAAGATAGATATACACATATTGACATATAGTCATATAATGATATAATTATATTTAGTTTGAAGTTATATATTGAAGTTTGGATGGTTGTCTTTGAAAATATATTGATTTGCGGAATGAAGAGAAAATGTACTCCAACAATGCAAAATATTTCAACTTTCTTGAATAAAAAATCTCCTAATTTGAATCCTCCTCCTACAAATCCAAGACCACAAATGGAACCTCCCTCTCTACCAAATGAACCAAATCCAATTTCACATCAAGCAAGTGTACAACATTCGTCTCCAACTCACGATTCACCTCTACATTCCCCTCATAATTCCCCTCAAAAACAACATGAAAAATCTTACCCTTCTCAAGCTTCACTTGTTGGTGAAAGATTAAGTGAGAGTGAATTAACCAATCTTCCACAAGACCCTGGATTAAGAAGAAATATGAAAGATTTTCATCCAAGTGATAGAGATATAGTGAGGAGGTTATATATTCAAAATAGGCCTTGACAGCCTAAAGAGTTTGTGTTTCCTCAAACATTTATAGGGGGGAAGAAACGTAGATTTTCTGTTTACTGGTTTGATACTTGGAGTGAGTGGATTGAGTATAGTGTTACTAAAGATGCTGCCTTTTGTTTTGTTTGCTATTTATTCAAGGATGAAAATACTCCTGGAGCCGATTGTAACGACCCGACTTTTTAGACATGTCGATTTACGAAGGGAAATCGACAAACGGATCATTACCAACTTAAAATAAACAATAAATCAAATTATTTGAACAAATGGATTTACTTTTATTAAATAATCAACTAATAGCCAAAATAACTCAATATCCTTTATTACACAAATTATCTTAACGCAGTCCCAACATGCTGGAATCATAAAATTAACTAAGTAATTGTCTTTATAACATGAATCATCTAATAAAACTAATTAACTAGGGTCCTCAGCTACTCAAGCCCATCCACGAAAGCCCGTTAATCAGCAGCGTCTTCACCTGAAACTGAGGGGGGGGTCCACCGTCAGTGGCGAGTAACTAGGCTGTCCCATATAATCGAGGGACCACCAAACATATAATATCATAGGAAAGCACATAAAAACCGTACAGAAACTTAATACATGCTTTACATACGACAATACAACATACGTATAAAATACGTACAAATACATAAACGTATACGTACAAAATACGTATAAATACACCTGCAGAATACGGTTAGAATACATAATTTCTACGTATAATGTACGTACAATCAACCCTGCATTATACGGTTAGAAATACGTATAAAAATACACCCATCAATCATATTCATACATACACATACATTTATACTCTCATTCATACAAATACAGAATCACAGCGGAAGTCTTATATCATTCTAAGTCATATACTTATATTATATTACCCTCATAACTCACATTATCCCAATGTTCATTATATCATAGTCTATATCCCATCTTATACCCTAAGTCATATCATAACATAAATATTTCATGACCCATATCCTTCTTAACTTATATTATAACCAATCATACATTATATCTTATAATCTTATCTTATCACATTCGTTTCATGACATATCATATTTTTCATTCATTATCATATCATAACTTCCATTCCTTTTCATATCATTTCATATCAAATCATATCATTCGTTGGACCGGTCACTATAACTCGTTGTGGATCCCGTGTGCACCACAACTTTCCTAGAACATGCCGGGAGGAGCTCGTGTACTCAACCCGTAGTGGATCCCGTGTGCACCACTAAGCCTAAGCTATGGCCATAACTCCTAATAGCAGCTCGTGTACTACTACCAGACGACTACATATCCTAAGACCCAGAACTGCTCGGGGGAACTCGTGTGTTCGTCCCAATTGAGCAGTGGCCTCGACTTAACCCAGTCTGACTACTCGGGTCATCAGGTGGGCGTCCTTATCATATCTTATATCTTTAATTAATCATATCATATCATATATTGGGAAATACTAGGTGACCGTAATAGGAAATGAAATGTTCGGAGTCCTAGGAAAGAGAGGTGTGGCACGTATATTGGCCACCTTAAATACCAAGTCTTTCCTAGCCAGAGACCGAAACATAACATGTATGGCTATTACTCTGTTTCCTTTCTTATCCCTAGTAATATCTTATGCAACTTCAAACCTTAACTTATACTATCCTCAATATCTTATCATAACTTTATAACCTATCCTTACGGATACTAATCTTAATATTATTACTAATATTAACTTGTAAATATTATTATTAATAATTTAAATAACCGAATCATCCTAATAATAATATTAATACTGTTATCTATCCCTTCACTTTACAACTTATCCCTGATAATTATTTTATCCGTAACTTTTATTAATTAATCCTAAATTAATAATAATTCAAAATTAACCAAAATTGACTATTTCAACTAATTTCACACGGTATTTTCAAATTTTAATTAATTAATTATCTTTCTTAAACTATTTTAACTAATTAATTAATTACCAAAATTATAATAAAAATTCTATTTTTCCTAATTCTTATTCCATTCGACATTTTCACCAATAATGACCAAATTCATCAATTAATTTTTATAAATTCAATCATCAAGAATTAAATAAATTAACTAATCAATAACATAAAAATCATACTTTTAACAACAATCAACAAGATTAAATTAAGGAATCAAGATCAAAATATCATGTTTACATTTAGAAGTCACTCGGCATGCTTACACAATTTCAAGAACAAGTTACATATTCAAGAATTAAAATTTATCATAATAAAATTAAAGAATTAAATTAAAGATTTACATAATCAATTCTATAAGATCAAGATTAACATAAAAATAACATTTTTAATCTTTCTTTTATTTAATATATCACTCGACAATCAAGAGCCAAATAACAAGATTAATTTTCATTTCAAGATTTAATTATCCTAGTTAATTTAATCATGAACATGCTTAAAACAATTAAAGAAAAATCATCATTAACATATATAAACACTCGAAAATATCAAGAAATAATCAAGATTAATAATCATCAAATCATGCTAAATTTCGAGTACCATCAAGATAAATAAAGATTTAATCCTGCAATTTTTAATTAATAAAACAAGCAAGATTCATACATAAAATCATGAAAAATACATGAAAATAAATCAAGAACATTCATACTTATACTCGACAATTCATATGTAAAAACAAGATTAAATTTTCTACCAATTTTCATGATATAATTCCTAATTACTATATGTTTTTCTACTCTTAGATTAAATAAGAAAGCGAAGTTACCTTAATTCGCTTAAATTTTCCAAAACTATGAACACAATTCACCCTCTTGGTGAAGAAAGTACACGGCCAACCAAGAAAGAAAGAGAGAAAATTTGCGTGAACTTTAGGGTTTTTCGAACAATTTGACAATTAGGAATGAAAAGAGTTGCTAATTGAGTATTTATAAAATGGAACAAAAAGCAACAAACCCTAATTATTTTAGAAGGGGGGGCCGTGAGAATTAGGAGCAAATTAGGGGAAATGGTTAATTTGTTACAACAATGGTTGAATGAGTTTAAAATAAATCAATTTAATTACCTAATATTATTATAATTAAGATTAATTAATTAAATCAAAAATCAATGTTGGCCCAAATAAAAAGAAAGAACCGGCCATGGTAAAAAGAGGAAGGGAATTGGGTCTTTGGCCCAATTTGAAGAAAAGATTGGACTAAAAGAAATGCAAACAGTCCAATTTAACGGCCCAATCGGACTTAGAATTAATAAACAACGTTAATAACCGCGAAATTTTCTGACCCAAAATTTCGGGTTATTACACCGATGCTCTTGTTAGTGGGGGTTTTAGATCTTGGAATAGAATAGAGACCATTAGGGGTCATGTTGGTAAACACATGAGTGCTCATAACAATGCTATGTTAGCTATGGAAACATTTAAGAAACAAAGTGCCAGCATCATATCTGCTTTATCAAGACAAACAAAGGAAACCATGAATGCTTATAGGAAGCGACTTGAAGCTTCAATTGAAACCATCCGTGCTCTTTTGCTCCAAGGATTATCATTTCGGGGTCATGATGAAAAACAAAGTTCTTTGAATAGAGGTAACTTTATGTGGTTGTTGACTCTTCTTTCAAAACATGATTTTGAGTATGCAAAAGTTGTGTTAAAAGAGGCTCCAGGTAACTCTCAACTTACTTCTTCTACAATTCAAAAAGATATCATAAATGCATGTGCAAAAGAGACAACTAAAGCAATACTTGAAGATCTTGATGGTGGTTTTTTTGCTATACTTGCTGATGAGTCGGCCGATGTTTCTGATAAGGAACAAATGGCTATTTGTTTGAGATATGTTAATAAAAAGGGTGTAGTGTGTGAGCGTTTACTTGGAATTGTGCATGTTGGTAATACTACTTCCTTGACTCTTAAGCTTGCTATTGAGTCCTTATTAATGGAGCACTCTTTGTCTTTCTCTCAAGTACGAGGTCAGGGGTATGATGGGGCAAGCAATATGCAAGGTTCAATAAATGGCCTTAAAACATTAATAGAGAAAGAATGCAACCAAGCATACTTTATACATTGTTTCGCTCACCATCTTCAATTAACCCAAGTTACCCTTGCTAAAATAAAACCATGATTGTGCTTGGTTTTTTGTTGATGTACTTGCTCCTCTTTTGAATTTTGTGGGAGGTTCACCAAAGAGGAGAGAGTTTCTTCGTGAAAAGCAAGCTGAAAGAGTCGTAGAAGCATTGTCCTTAGGTGAACTTGAATCAGGTTCGGGTTTAAATCAAGAGCGTGGCTTAGGTAGACCTTGTGACACGTGTTGGGGTTCTCATAATAAAACAATTGCCAATGTGCTTCATTTATATCCTTATATTCTTTTATCACTTGATGACATTGCAGAAGTTTCTAATGCACTTGATTCTAACAAAGCGGAAACTATTGCAAGTTATATGATGTCATTTGATTTTGTATTTGTGGCACACTTGATGGGTAGTATATTTGTGATAACTAATGAGTTAAATGTGGCCTTACAAAGACATGATCAAGACATTGTAAATGCAATGACCCTGGTTAATATAACAAAGAAAAATTTGCAAAAGTTAAGAGATGAAGGATGTGATGATCTTTTGAAGAAGGTCACTTCTTTTATGGTAGCAAATAAACTTGAGATTCCATGCATGGAAGAGATATATGTTTTTGCTGGGAGGAAGTCAGTTAGAGGAAAAAAAACCACAAGTCTCAATTCTTCACCATTTTCGAGTTGAAGTTTTCATAAGTGTCATTGATCTTCAATTGCAAGAACTTGATAATCGATTCCTTGAGATAAGTAAGGAATTACTTATTTGTATGTCTAGTTTTTGTCCTGCTAACCGGTTTTCTTCCTTTGACAAAAGGAAATTGATAAAACTTGCGCACTTTTATCCAAATGAATTCCTGGAATATGAATTGATCTTTTTTTAGCATACGCTTCAGAATTTCATTGTTGTTGTTAGAGAAGATGAAAGATTTTGGAATTTGAAGAGTATTAGTGAGCTTTCAATTAAACTTGTTGAGATGGGATTGTCAGAAGCTCATCATCGGGTATATTTGCTTTTGAAGTTAGTGTTGACTCTTCCGGTTGCAACGGCGAGTGTAGAAAGAGTCTTCTCGGGAATGACTCAAGTGAAAGATAAGCTACGGAATAGCATGGGAGATCAAATGTTGAATGATTGTTTAATTACTTACTTAGAGAAAGATTTGTTTTTGGAAGTTAGCATGAATGATATTATAAATCGATATCAGAATATGAAAACTCGTCGTGAACAATAGTAATTTGTAATGGATTTTTAGTACTATTTCCGTGTAATATAAACTATTTCTATGTAATGTGAATTTTGATGTAATGTTTTGATTAACTTTTGGGATGTAATGAATTATAGAGAAGTCGTGGAATTTTTTGTTCGTCACAAACAATGGTGACCCAGCATTACTAAAATCCTGGAGCCGCCACTGAAAGCAATGAGTATTAAGTATTAAATATTGTTTTCTGGAGTGACTGGTAATTGTTCTTTGTCTTATATTAATCATTATTAAAAAAAAGTTCAATTAATCTTGGCCTGTTGTTTGATAAATACCTAAGGTTTCATTTAAACTTTTCTGAATAACAAAAAGGTCAACCATTGAACTCTGGGTTTAATTTTGTAATCCAAAGGCCCTCCAAAGGTGCTATATATGATGCTATTCAAAACTTGTTTCCACCTAGTAAAAAAAGAAATGTGAGAGGAGATGAGACACCATTAACTTTTTTCTATGGTTTTGTAAACGGAATCCTCGCTTCAAACATCTATCTTTTTATTTGGATTTGTATTTTGTTAGTTTTATTTTTGTTTGCAAAGACAAAATACGTTGTGTTTCAAAGTTTAATTATATCATTCAATGTATATGATATTTACCATCTTTAAATGCATAATTTGTTTCGTGTATCTCCACTTTTGGTTTAGAAATGAATTAAAACTAGTTTTAACCCTGTGCTATGCACGGATTTTGATCATTTAAACCAATTATTTTGTAAATTTATATGGATTTTTTTTTCTTATTTGAAGCAAAATATATGATTTTATTTTGATTTTGAGTTATTTTAAGTATGACGATTTGATTTGTTGTGATATGTGATTTCACTAGATTGAGGATCAAAGTGGAACTTGATTTTTATAGGAGTAAAGAGACATTGAAGGTTTTTTTTTTTTAAAAAAAAAAAAGTAAAAAGGAGTGACAAATGGATGACACACGACGCTTAAAGTTCTTGTTTTAAATTTTTAAGTATAGATTATAAAAAATAGTTAAGTCATTTGAACCATGACTGTTAGTTGAAAGTTGGAACTAACTCTTGTAGCCTACAACACTTAGATATGCAGGTGAAGTTAAATGTAAAGTGATTAAATTCATATGATCGATGGATATTCGACTATAGTAAAGAATTATATATCATTTCTTATCTTTAGCATTCTAATTAAAAAAAAAATTAATTAAGTTGGTTAAATTAAAATTTGATATAGCAAAGAATGTTTTGCTTTTATTTTCTCTAATATAAATCTATCTATCTAATTAAAGAAACTGATTTTCAAAAGTTGTACTATGAATGTCTTAACACCTAATGACCACAAAGTAGTAATTCTCCTAAGGTGTACCCGCAATGGGTGGTGGGGCGGGGTGGATTTTAGATTGTACCCGCCTCATCCCCACCCGCCCTATCCCAATCCCACGAACCCTACATCTTACCCACTTAAAATATAATTTTCAACAAATCTAATGTTAAAAATTAAAATTTTTCCCTTAATTAAAAACAAATTATAAGTTCATAACATTAATTTATAATTTTTCGTATTGTATATGTATTTTATGTATTAGTATTTGAAATTTTATAGGGTATATGAATATTATTTAGTAATTTTGGAATGAGGATTAAATGAATGGTGGGGTGAGGAAGGTGGGGATTTGGTGAGGATGGATACCCAAGTAGGTGATGGGGCGGGCATGGTATTAATTGTGTACATGGTGGGGTGGGGATGGAGATGAGTTTCAGACCCACCGCGGGGATGGGGATGGGCATGAAAAAGTGAGGCGGGGATGGGGATGGGGATGGGAATATCAAAACCCGCCCCACCCCACCCCACTTGCATCCCTAGTAATTAGTAAACAACTGGTCATTTTAGTCGTCTAATCTGTTCTTGTTATTTGCAATTCATAAACAGGGGTCAATGGAAAGCTTGTATCCCATTTGCATATTATTTTTTGTATGTTACACTTATTTTTGTAAGCTACTTCTATGTTCTGAAAACAATTTGACGAAATCTATGAGAGATGTTTGGTCAAAAAGTTGCGACTAATATGGAACACAGAATTATTGTTCTCACAAATTTTTAATAGGATTTTAGAATAATGTTGTGCTTATAAAAAATATATATATACATATGACAACTATTTTTAATAATGGCATTGGTCATATTGTTATAATATATTTTTTAAAAATTATAGTGATTTCAAAAATAGCCATCATTGTTTTACACCGATTCTTTTTTTTTTTTTTTTTGTGGTGGAAAAGGAGCATAATATAAAAATAAAGGTTTGGCAAAGTCAAACAAGAGTAAAGAGTTAATACAACTTAGCCACAGTCATCAAACACATAGGAATCCCCTAAGGGATTACATAAATCCATAATACAAGTAGGAGGAGTGTTTAAAATAATATTACAGAAAGGCGGAAATAAGGAAGAAGCTGCAAAATTTACCAATCTGTCTGCTACCTTGTTCTCGATCTTGCACCTATCCACAAATTGCAGGTGAATCCCTGAGTTCCATTCTAGGGCCTCCCTACATTCACATAATAAAATTGCAAGGTTAATTATTATAAGAGTGAGGTGCAGTTGTGTTAACTGCTTCAACAATCCCCTTGCAGTCAGAGAAAATGGTTGTGCCAATTGTATCATGTTCAACAGCCCACGAAAGACCAGCTCTGATGGCCATTAATTCTGCATGCCCCGCACTCTGAGCATAGACTCTCTTCCAGCTCCCTGTAATCCATTCCCCTCTCTGATTAAAAACAGCCATAGCAAAAGCACCTGTCCAAGTAACCTCTTTCCAAGAAGCATCAACATAAATGTTCAAGTGGGAGGGAAAGGGATAGTGGGATGGGTTAGATCTGATGGTGTGTGGTGTACTCCTTGCCTGATTATGGAGAGGAAGTGCAGCATCATTTTGGTAGGAGATGAATTCCTTAGCTTGGGCTAAGCTAGAGGAAAAACAACAGTTGGCCTTAATGTTTACCTTCCTAAAAACCCAAGAGTTTCTTCTCTTCCATATATTCCAAAGAAGGCAAGAAAAGAGTAAACTCCATGGGAGATCAAATAATGTCATGGACAAGGATATGTTAGCTTTAATCCAGGGATGAAGGTAAGGATGAGGGGGATTGGATATGTGAAGCAATGACCAAACTTCAACAGCCCTTGGGCAATTGAAGAGAACATGGGTGGTAGTTTCAAGAATATGGGGACAAAAGGGGCAATTTGGGCTAATTGGAATGTGTTTGGCAGCCAAAATGGCATTAGAGGGCAAGCTTTCCCACCAGCATTGCCAAATGAAGAATTTAAGTTTTGGTGGGATGTTGCACTTCCAAATAAATTTGAAATCACAATTCTTGTCAAAATAATTTTCAAAGAAAGAGTTATATGCTTTTTTAATGCTAAACTTACCATGGTGTTCAAAAATTGAAAAATGTTTATCAGAGTAATTCCCTAGAGGCAACGGTGTAGCAAGGATTTTTGTAATGACATCATGGGGAATTTGAAAACTGAGTGCTTGGAGATTCCGTTGACCATGACAGAACAAATCATGAATTTTGAGTTCCTGATCATGTAAAGTCAGTGGCCCATGGATCAGTTCTCTCAGCTTACAATTTCCAATCCACCTGTCATTCCATAAATCAATACAACGGCCATCACCAATAATCCAATTGCAATTTTTAGAGAACAAAGGCCATATTTTCTCAATATCCTGCCAAATAAAAGAACCCTTAAAGGAAGAGAAGGAAGTTCTGTTATTAATGTATTTAGCATGAATTACCTTGGAGGCCAGGTTCTGATCATTGTGGAGAAACTTCCAGCAAAGTTTGAGCAAGTGAGTCTTATTAAGGAGAGCAAGGTTCCTGATCCCTAGCCCACCCACCCAATAAGGAGAAGCAATGTGAGAAAAAGGAAGGAGAGCAATTCCCCTGTTGTGAGAGGAACCCCAAAAAAATCTGGTGATAATACTATTTAAAATGGAGATGATGGAAGAGGGAAGAATGGCACATTGCATAAAGTATTGGGGTATTGTGGCAAGGGTGGAATTAATAAGACACAGCTTACCAGCCTTGGACAGGAAGTTGGACTTCCACATTACAAGTCTAGATCTTACCTTCTCAACAATAAATTGGCACCTAGACTTAGAGGGTCTCTTGTGAGATAGAGGGAAACCTAAATAGGAACCTAAATCTGGGGAACAAGGGCAATGGAAAAGATAATTAAAGTAATCCATATCCTCCTGGGGAGTATTTGGTGAGAAACAAACTCTCATTTGTCAAAGTTGATTGTTTGCCCAGAAATGAGGGAGAATAAATCAAGGGTTTCCCTAACTGTATCAATAGTGGATTTAGAGGAATCACCAAACAACAACAAATAATCATCTGCAAAAAGCAAGTGAGAGACTTCTACTCTATTTCTACCCATTTTAAAGAGTGTCCATAAACCAGAAGAGCATTGTTCATGAATTAGCAAGGAAAGTCTCTCCATACACATAATAAAAATATAAGGTGAAAGAGGATCTCCTTGTCTAATCCTCTAGGCACTAATTAGGCCCTTGTTAAATTTACAAAACTTTAACTAAGGATAGATGTTAATAGTTTAATAAGATTAGCTGAAACATATAATGACCAAATCAAGAAATTTGGCTTCGTATCATCAAATCAATACATCAATTTTATTTCTCATTATTCTCTTCAAGTTCCAACTGATTATTAAAATAAAACTTATTGTATAGAATAACTTGTAATAATACTGCTCAAACAGCTCTCGGTACAACAAAGCGTTAGACAATAATGTGTTGGACACGGCACGCATCGCGTGCTGTGGACAACTAGTACACCTAAAATCATCTACCACCTAACTAATACTTGTGAAACAAAAACATAATCTACACTTTCCTTCTAATCTATTTCGCCACTATAGATCATTGGGAATCCACATAATGATTAGTGAGATACAATGGAGAAAATGTATACACTCTATATGATCTTAAGCGTATATCTAAAGGAACTAATTGAGTTTAATATTTTGTGTTTGTAACACACTTAGTATAATTAGCAAGAAGATACCAAGTGCAAGCAAGTTGTTTAAAGTATGAAAACTCAAAACTTTTTTTTTTTCAAACAATTGAACTAACATGCCTATTTTTAGGCACAAATACATGAAGAATCGGCTCCTAAAACTGAGTAAAATCACCATAAAATCTGTATTCATGGTGATTAATTTGAGTAATTAACACCATTGAAGATGCTATCCACTAGGCTACCTTCAAGCTCTGATTTTATTTCACTTTAAGCCCATTTTAATACGGCAATGAAGGCATAGAACAATGCTTAATACGTAAAAGCATCCAAGGCAAGAGTATCCAAGAAATCGAAAAAACTGCTCAATTTTTTCAGAGACGAATCGCGAGTCACGATCCACTCTCTGTCTCGTGCTCAATATGTATTAGGCTCTGCATTCAGAAGCCATTACTATTAATTAATATATCAAAATATACAAATGCATAATTGAGATTAAAATGGATTTCAAAAAACATGAAATTACCTCAAAGCAAACTTTGGATAGATATATATGAATATGAGTAGAATGTGACCGACCTTTTTTAATTAACCATCACATTATTCTCATTATTTTTATTTTTCTTTTTAAAGAAAGAGAAAAAAAATATATATATCATTGCTCATGCAACAAACTCAAAATAAAAGCAAAGGAAAGAAATACAAGCATTCTCACAAATAAGACAACAATGCAAAAAAAAAAAAAAAAAAAAAAAGCAGAAAAAAAGAGGTATATATATATATATATATATATATATATATATATATCGATCATTCGGATGAGTCAAACTCTGTGGCATATTCTCTTTCTTGAAATCGAAAAGTACGGTTGCGGATGTGTTGTATTTTGTGCCAATCTTCCCCGTGAGGCCCTATACATCGATTTACTAGGGTCGTATCGTCGGGCTTGACTATAATCTCAAGACTTTGAAGAGATGTTAAACCGCTTATCCATTCTGGGAGGGCTGTTATTTGTGGGCAATCAGCAATGCGGAGTCTTTGGAGGGAGGTCAAGTACTGCATCCCATTGGGAAATCTAGTCATGTTGTCCATCCATTCAAATTCCAGAAATTCAAGGTTCTGACCCAAGGCTTGCCACTCTATCATGTCGTCCTCTTCTGCGAAATCTAAACTGTAATTGGAAGCAATAGTTAAGCTGTTCAACCGAGTGAGAAGCTCCATCCCTTTGGCAATTATATTAGAAATTAAAGATCAATCCAAGGCATACAACACAAAGGGTTGAATTGGTTGCCAATTTGCCATGCTTATATATATAGCAGGCATACAACCCACTTGCATTGGTACATACGTAGTTTAACTAGTAGTACAGTTTCCACGAGATAAATCCATATGTAATTCCGGCCATGCTCTACAAATAACTACTACCTCTATTTTTTTTAGTTTACTCAGTTTAACTTTTTCACTATTCACAAAGTATACTTTGACTATCGTTTCTGATTTATACATAAGATACAATATACTCATGTAGGGTCTAGCTGGATTTGTTTCAACATTTAGTTTTTTAATATCTAGTTTTTGTAATTTTTACAAACACACAATTAAAGATATTAATCTTCAAAGTTTTGCCTCGGCATGTGTGAAAAGTGAAGTGAATAAATTAAAAAAAAAAACCAGAGAGAGTAAATTATTGTAATATCAAATGCCCAAATTATACCGAAACCCGTTTTCCGACACTTTTAAGCATACCGAAACCGACCGGTACTGAACCTGTTTTGAGCCGACCTTGTGAATGAAGTGGTTCACAACAGAATCCGTTTTTTACCAAACTTATTTACATGATTTCTCTAAGTTGACAAAAAAAAAATTGATGTAATTTTTTAAAATTAATTTAATTAAAACTTAATAAATTGAGTAAAACTTAATTTTTTTTAAAAATAACAAAAATGATGTAATTTTTTTGGACAAAATTTAATTAAAAATCCATCACCATTGATATACCATCATTAGATTCATCACCATCATTGTTATAACTCATTATTATCATCCATTTCCACCCATCATCAATGTCATCATCACATATCATCATCACCATACATAATTAATGCCATCATAATTCGTCACCATCATCAATCAATTAACATCCTTCATATTGGCCAACATCTTAATCATCACCATCATTCACCATCATTATTGTTATTACATACTATCCATTATCATTATTATTGATCGATTGATTATTGATGTCATTGATTGATTCACCATCATACTATATATATGTTACTTTTATGATGATGATGACAAAGAAAAATCGCGGCAATTGATATCCTAATGAAATATATTGCTATTATTGTTATGATTATTATAACCATAGCCATCAGACTTATCATAGATTGATATGGTTCATTGAGATAATTCTTTGATGTCCATATGTAATATTGATTTTAGTCACTTATTTTTTTAACGACGTTGTTATTCTCATAAATTTCATTACAATGGTTCTATAAACTCAAATAGCACATAAACCTATCTTATTTGGATTGAATAAACTAGCATAAAACGTACTCCTTGACCCACATGGACCCGATATATGTATTTTAATTTTTCACATGAGTGGATCCAAACCAGATCTGCTATGACTCAAATTATAATAAGATCAATCTGACATCGGTTTTTGGCTCAAACATAATGAATGTGATTTTCAATATAACTTAGGGGTGGACATAATTATTCGATCCTGAATTCTTAGCCAAAGATACTGGGCCAACTAACCTGGAATTTTAAAATCTGATCCGAAGTTTTGAATTGACCGATTGTATTGTGATCAATCGTTTAAGATTGACAGGTTACAACATATATTTGATTGCGACCAACTGGTTATAACTTGCATACCGATTTTGACCGACCGATTATGATGTGCATACCAATTTGACCCAAATTACTATTGAAGGATTAACAAATAATTTTTTTAGAGGTTGCAATTTAGTTCGTTTGAGAAATTAGGTGGTCAAAGGTGTCAGGGTAAATCATCTAATTGCTACCTATATTTTTAAAGCCGCTTCTAAAATTCAATTATAATTGAATCTCACTACAAAAAAATAATAATAATAACGAATGACAAAAAAAAAAAGTGGCAGAATTTTCTGTTTAGTTAGTACTTAAATGTTTTGAGGATCTCTTCTCAAATCTATTCTCAATGTTCATATATTAACCTTATGCAATTCTGATAATCCAATTTTTTGATTTTAAAACCAAATTCATGGCTCTTATGAACCGGAATCTAATTAAAAAAAATTCATGAACCTAAACAAAACTAATATTCAAATTTTTGGATCAGATTTGATCTTGTATCCAAAAATCCTTACACCTAATACAAATATATAATACACATATATCATTGCTCACCGCTCCAATATGCATTGGCCCGACCCGCAACCGATCCAATCCGAACCGAACCAAACTACCTAAATTAAATGGACTCGGTCGTGAAACGATTGAACCCAAAATTGGACCCAACCCGACCCATAATCGACCTGACTCGGTTTTAACTTGAACCTAAAACGATCTAACCCGTTGCAATCCAAACCTGCAATGAACCCGTTTCAATTCAACCTGCATTTAACCCGAGCTAATCCAACTTGATCCGGAAGACACCCAACCCAAAATTGACCCAATTCGAACCCGACTTGCACCAGTGGCCATCTCGAACAATCCTCGACCTGGCCCAAACATGACCCGACCTGAACCTGACCCGAAAATCAAGGGGTTGCCACCCGCAATGACAAGATGACTCATAATGAACCGATCCACATTGACCCAACCTGAACCCGATCCAAACACCCAATTTGACACATCTACCCCTAACAATGCTTAATTACTATTCTACTTGTTTAGAGTAGAAAATTTTTCAAAAATTGAGCTAGTAAAAAATATATGATTATGATGCAATAAAGTAATGTAGAATTTGAGAGAATACGAATATTGTATTCCAATACTACGTAAAATGAATTACATCAGACCCAATAGATAGACTTGATGCATGCATTGAACTAAAAAAATTAAAATAGATCAACTATCTCATACATGCATAGTTGTGAGGTTGACTAGCCATCTAACACAAATGACATGCTAACTAACTTTTACCAAGTAAATATTGAAGCCAAATCTTAGCAATATTTAGAAACAAAGATTCTACTACTTTGAACTGCACAATGTGGCCTTTGAACATTCTAGTAGGGCTTATTTTTAATTATGTCAGTAATGTTTTTATTGGACATATGTATGTTAGTATTTGAATTATTGAATTGCTTGAATTATATATATATTATAATTATAATAAGAACTTAAACGGGTTACGCGGGTCGAGTTTGGGTTACAGGGTCATAGACAGGTCGGGTTAAAGTCAAAAATTTTGACCCATTTAATTCATGCCAAGGCCCCCCAACCTGTTTAATACTGATCCGACCTGAAAATGACACGACCTGGCCCGTTTACCACGTCTACTTTGAAGCAAACCTGCACGTACACAACCCAATCATCAACATTAAACTTTAATCACTTTGAGGATTTCATTTTTCTATGCAATCAAAGTGTTGCAACACAATTAAGTGCTTGATAAATTAAAATTGCCACCGAAAATAACATAATGCGAAAACAAACTCATGCTTATTGAGAGCTCATCTCTCCCCAACTCCTTGATTTTAGCTTGCTAATTTGCCATATAAATTCATTTCACAACAAATGCTACAAACTTGAAAATCATCTTTGCATTAACTATATATGACTTTCACACTTGTGAATACCGCTCCATTATACCACCTCAAATACTTTTTCTATATCGTTTTTCACCGCATATAAAAATTCTAGTTTTACGGGCTAAATGGGAACCCATCAACACATCGATCATTCACCGCATATAAAATTATTTAGTTTTACGGGCTAAATAAGAACCCATCAACACATCGATCATACCCGTCAAATCACAAATGTGGACAATTTTGAAGAAATGAGTGATTATAATAAACATATTATATTGCATTGCTACGTAAATTTAATTACATCACACCAAATAAATAGGCCTGACGTTAATAACAACTATCTAGCAAAGTTATAATACTGCCTACTATATCCTTGTTCTTGTGTGTTTGACTAACGAACCAACTAACACACATCATATGACATGCTAATTAATAAACGTTTACTAAGTAAACGACCTTACCTAGCTACCAATTAATTTTTTTTCATCGACTAATTTAATGGTAGATTACCCTATTCAACGGATTTTTGTTGATTTGTTCTGATATGAACTTTTTTTTTTTCAAATTTGATCTAACTTGAACTTATCACTCAATTTAAACAAGCATTAACTACCTATATACATTAATCCATAAGAAAAAAAAAATGTATCAAATGAGACCTCATTGAAATTTTGTTGATATGTACTTTCTAAATATATAACTTCCATAATATTTTTCATAATGAAATAATTCAATATATCATGCCATGAAAAAACCGTATCTGCTCAAGGTGAGTAACTAAGAATAATATACAAAATATGACATAAAAAGTATTTTTACTCAAGGTGAGTAACTAAGAAACAACGCACGTACTTCGGCTGTTTCATAAAAACTGTATAAACTCATTAACTATCAATTGAGCCTGTCAACTGTTTTTCATCACTCAAATCACTAATGACCTGTTTGGTAGCCGATCATAAATGGATGTAACAAGAATGAATTTATAACTATATTTGGAAGGAAAATCAAAATTCATTCCTATGGTGGTGCTACCTGAAATCCAATTTATCTATTTTTTTTCACAAATATCCATTCTCATCTAATACCACCCTTCCACATCGTAATGGATGGTAATGGAAAATAAGAATAACTTTTAAGTTTAGGAATGAAAACTATGTTGGGAATTTTGAATTTTTTCCATAACTACTTACACTTTAAATTCATTACCATTACCACAATTTATTACCAACAACCAAACGGGCCGTAAGGGACTCAATATCATTGTACTCTTTTTTTCCCTTAACCATAGTTTTTCCCACTGGATTTTCTGATAAGGTTCTTAACGAAGCAGCATATGCATATTGAGAAAGATGTTGTACTTTTTTTCCATCACTAGGTTTAGTGTTTATCCTTGAAAGATTTTAACAAGGCACATTCTTCAATAATTTCATAATGGACATCTAAGGGGAATTGCTATTGTTATTTAATAGTGGATATCCATTATTTCATTAGTTCTCACTTATTTTAGTTTAAATCCCCCTAACATTTACAATTGCTTTGTAATTCTCCATATCCATTAAGCTTCCCATGTAACTCTCCACTTAATGAAGACTTCTTAATACTCTTAGAAGTTACTATGTCATCATGTGTATAAATAGCTATTAGATTATAGTGTTTTTCTTATTTAAGTTGTTAAGTTTGTTTTAGTTAGTTAAGTTTGTTATTTTAGTTTTTATTTAATTTCTTTTATTCTTTTATTCTTTCCTTTCTATATAAAGACTTAATGTTGTACATTTGGTTTATTGATTGAAAGCTAATGAAATAAAACTCTAATTCTTTGGTTACTCTTCTTTCTCTCTGTTCTGTTTCTCCTACCTTTTTTCTTTCTTCTCTGCATGCAACTTCACATTCATTCTCCATGTCCTAAATTCATCAATAGCATTGTATAGCGTAGTGAGACAATTGAGATTAAATTTTATCTACAACTCTTGGACTTCTTTCTATAAATTCGTAACAATAATAATGGAATAGTTTAATAATTAGAAACTCCATGTTATGGGTAGTGTTGGTATCGAACAATGATTTTCACATTCCTCAAATTGATATTCACTCTCCTTGATATAAGAGATAAATAGTACTCCCTCCGTAACATAAAACTTTCAACAATTGGTTTTGCACGCATTTTGAGGAAACGATTTAAGGGTATAAACGAAGGAATTAGTCAAAATGGTTTTAATACAAGCAAGAATGTGATTATAAGTTCCTAATATTAAAATTATATTGACTAATTCCTTCATTTACTCCCTTAAATCACTTCCTCAGAATACGTGCAAAACTAATTGTTGAAAGTTTTATATTACGGAGGGAGCCCTTTTTTTTATGAGGTAAAGAATTCCGGTTAGTCTCTAGAGTAGAGTCAATCTAAAGCATTTTTCTTTAGGATTAAGGAAAGGGAAGAGGAAAAAGGATGATGTCATCTTTTCATAGTTGGATTACTATGTCCCTCATGTGCAATGTAATCATTGGCCTGATTTGATTCTCTATAACAGTGGTGGATTTGGATTTGACTAAAGTATTTTAGGTCTAATTGCATGTCAGAAATTAAATTTTTGATTTCCCAAGGAATTTTCCAAATATCTTTATTAGTAGCATTGATAAATTGTCTCCTTCAATGACTAAATTTTTAATATTTAAGGAAATGGCTTCTCTTATTCCATGTTTTAACGCTAAGCCTTCTGCCATTAAGATAGAGAAGTCTTTATGAATTTATTGAGCTCCAGCAAGAAGCGTTTCTCCGTCGTTGTTGCGGAGAATATATCCTATTGCAGTTGAATTTGAATCAATCTTAGATCCGTCGAAATTGAGTTTGAATTGGTTAGGTTTGGGGGGATTCCAAAAAATGTAATTTTTTTGAGTGATTATTGTTTACAAAAGTGGTATTTGACGTTTGGGATTTAGCTAAGGGAGAATGAACAGTTTGAAATTCCGGGTCAATAGTTTTTCTCCAATTTTTTTAAGAAATTTCTAATCATCATGCTTATCTTGTTTAAGTTCCAAGTTTTATTGTTAAAAAATAGAGAATTTCTGGTATACCAAATAAACCACCAGGTTATGTATAATTTAGAGATATTAGAACTATTGAGATTGTCTTTATTATAGTTAAGATTTTGGGTGATATTCATATTTGAATCAAAAAAAGGGAATGGCCAGTTACCACTGTCTTTTAAAGTTTTAAAAATGTCGATAGTCTTCGGACATGTGAATAAAAGATGAATAGAATCTTCTAAATGATGGTTACAAAATGGACAATACAGAGGAACTGCCACTTTTGATCTGTTTAGTTTATCTTTAGGTTGCAGAGCATCAACGCATATTTTCCACATGAAGTATTTAAATTTAGGTGGAGCATCAAGTTTCCAGATCCAATTATAGGAGACTGTATTCTAATTTCTTTCGTTGTGGCCTTGTAGGAACATGGAGGCCGATTTAGTTGAAAAGTTGCCATCTGAGGACGGGCCCCAGAAGAACTTATCATCCATATTATGGTCGGAAATAGGGGTTTGCATTATTAAGTCTATGATCCATTTCTTGGAAGGGGTGAAATACTCTTTTACTTTCGCATGCATTGATATTTGATATTTGAGATATGAGTGAGAAATAGGGGTTTGCATTATTAAGTCTATGATCCATTTCTTGGAAGGGGTGAAAAACTCTTTTGCTTTCGCATTGATATTTGAGATATGAGTGAGAGAATAGTTACTAAGTGGGGTCATAGTTAACCAATTATCTTTCATAAGATTTTTCCATATCTAGTTTGATAGCGATCCATCCTGTTTTTCCCGTTTTTTTTTTCTAAATGAATGAAAGATTTCATGGGCTATTAGAATATTTTCATGTAAAATTCTTTCTGGCGTAAATGCACCTTGTAAGGGGTGGATTACTTTGCCTAGAACTTCTTTAAATCTATTTACCATTATTTTTGAGATGATTTTATAAATCGTTGTACATATGCTAATGGGTCTAAAATGAGACGAATTTGATGGATCTTCTACTTAGGAATTAGAGCTAGGAAGGTATGGTTTATTTCTTTGAGAATATTCTGTGAGTGGAAGAAAGTTTTGATTGCTTTTAATGTGGAGTTTGCTATTATGCCCTAGTAGTTTTGAAAGAAAAATGGGGGAATCCATCAGGGCCCGGGGTCTTGTTTGGATCAAGCTGAAAGATTGCTTCTTTAATTTCCCAGTCACTAACATTCTTAATCAGTTGCGTATTATCCTCGTTATCAATTATAGGGCATAGAAGTGTTAGATCATTTTCGTCAAAGTGGCTATTAAGATCTGATTGTAGTATGTCATGAAAGTCTTTTTGGATTATGTTAGCTATTTCATTTTGGTTAACGAATTCATCTCCTTGATTGTTTTTAATCAATCTAATATAATTTTTATTTTTTCTAATTATAGCCCTAGTGTGTAAGAATTTTGTGTTTTGGTCACTGAATTTCATGTTTTGTATTCTGGCTTTTTGTTTCCAGTAGGAGTTTTGGAAATTAAGTAATTGCAACCTTTTATTTAATAATCTTTCTTCTTTTTGGAAATTTTGGTGGTTAGAGTGATTGTAGCATAAGTAATTTTGGACTTTGGATAAATAGTACTTTGTAATAATACACATGGAGTGCAGATATCAAATTTGAGGCCGAATTGCTGAAATCACTTCTCATTGTTACCATCTAATCCTCAATTGGTCTTTTAACATATAAAATACAACAACTTGTTCTTACATTTGATGTTTCTTATTATAATGCTTTTCACCATAATTATATTATTTTTTGAAACTAAAATAAATATATATATATATATATATATATATATATATATATATATATATATATATAAAATTGATTCCGGCCTATATGTTCTCAGAAAATCATCGTCCTCAACTTAAGCAGAAAGCCAAAGATTGTAACTTGTATTCTCAAGTCGAACATCTTGTACATCCATTATTGTTGTCACATTTTTGCCCTTTAAAAAAGAAGAATACCATTTTTGTGACATCTTTGGGTGTCTACTCAAATTTGGATCATTATAATCGATGTAGTATAACCCAAAGGCAGAATCAAAGTTGAACAACAACTCGTATACATCCAACAATGACCATACAAAGTACCCTTTGGTATTCGATCCATTTCTGCCATATTCAAATAATCATCATATCTCAAAATTAGTACATTCATATGAAATTAGTGCATAAAATAATCAACATAAATGAAATGCGTGAGAAAGGTTTTTTTTTTTTATGAACCTAATTCTTCTTCACACTGTTTCAAATTTAATTTATCTGAACTGAACTTAACTTAATAAACCTAATTGAATTTATTGGAGCTAATTGAAACTTTTTGGGGCTAATTGAACCTAAAATAAATGCTAAATTCACTCTCAACTTTCACTCTCATTTCTCACTTGCAACATAGAATACAATAAAATTTTGTGAGGATATGATAACACTTTGCTTAGATATAATAACATGAATATGCATAATCACTTGAAAATGAGAGTGAAAAACGAGGTAGGGCCCTTACAACATTTGGTTATCATATTTCAGCAAAGTTTTATCATATCCTTACAAACGTTATCATATCCTATGTTACGAGTGAGAAAGGAAAGTGAAAATCGAGTGTGAATTTAGCATTCCTCTTGAGCCTAATCAGACTTAATTTAAACATGAGAAGATGTAGTAATCAACTTACCTTACTGCTTTGAGCAAACTCCAAATATGGCCTTGCAAATATTCAATCCTAAATGGATCATTTACTGATGTATTATAATTGGAGGCTTGACCTATATATAGTCATCAAGTAATTTCCATCATAATATAAAAATGCCATTAGTTTTTACTCAAAACTACTAATAATTAACCTAGCTAATTATAAAGAAAACAAGTAATAAGAGGACAAACCATTTTCATGGATGAAGATGGGAGGATTTCCATAAACATCCTTGTAATACTCCAATACCCGTTCTAAACCCCATGGACGATTCGGTATAATACCCTACAAATTAAAACCGATCACAATACATATGATATATTGGGGTATTTTTCCCTCCCTCATGTGCTGATATTCTTAGTGTAGGGGACCCACCCAACGTGTACCTTAACGTGTAAAATAATAAAATAAATTTATGCACATAAACATACATACACACACAAAATCTCTTGACACACCCAATTGATAGATTTTTTTAAGTATAAAAGTGTAACTTTTTATATAACTATAAATAGTTAAGTTTTATATAAAAAAAGTTATGGCATTAATTATAGTTAATATTTAATTACAATTTTTAAAAAAGTTATCGCGTCAGGTAGTGAAGTGATCTGACAATAGACTTGCAATATTATGTAGAGTTTGGATCATCTATCTAGAGCAAATAAATGTGAATTTACGTATACATCTCTGTGGTTATTTTTCCACCTTCCAAATTCAACTACTATTTGTTCAACTCTAAAATAACTACTAGTATGTGTATATATGTATGTATGTATGTATGTATGTATGATATAAGATGACAATTGTAAACAGTTTAAATAGACTAAAGAGGATGAGATCTTAGCCTAGTGGTTAAGGCTTCAGAATTCCAAGCATGAGGTACTAGGTTCGATTCTCACCGCACGCATTTGCGAGGATTCCTTATTATATATCCCCCTTACATATGCGTATGTTGGCTATTATTGAGACGGATGACTTGCAGTAGGGCCCGTTTTCAAGGCCTAGTATCCCACACATTATCATATATATATAAAAAAAAAAGTTTAAATAGACTAAAATATAAAGCTCACCCCTTTTGGTGGTGGAGGTGGTGTCACTGGTGGCAGTGGTGATGTGCTTGTATTAGTATCTGTTACCAGTTGAAGTTCATTAGTATTGCAACTTAAAATCAGAAAACATGCACCATGCTTTGTCTTCAGTAGTTCTAGCATGGAAAGAAAACTCCTAGAAACTCAGCTAAAATATTTATGAATTGAAAATACTATAAACAAGTGGTAAACATCTATTTCTATTCTACTCTATTTAACCCACATAGCTAAACTTAAAACAATATGATTGAGAAAGAAGTAACATTTTTCATCTAAAAGTCTTGAGCGCATTCGATGTAACAATAATTTTTACTATGCACCAAGTCTATACTTACCTTTAAAATCAACACTAAATCAACACCGTAACCTTAATTTTTACATTAACTTTATTAATATAGTGATTTTTATTTATAATAATATTCATTTTAAATGTATAGTGAAATTTTATCTTTATATATAGTCACATTTATACTATGTGTAGTAACTAGTAACATCGATAGTCAAAATTATTTTAAAATAAATTATTGTATAGTACTAATGGACTGATACGGTAGAAATAAAGATAAGAACACAATGGTATCATGTGGAATATAAGTATTTTTTTGGTACCATGTAGAAAAGATAAAAATACAATGGTACCAGATAGAATTTTCCATACTTTTTTATTTCACATGTCTAAATATATTTTCATTTAAATATTGTGTTTTTAGAGATGTTAAAGTGATGTGGAATGAAAGGGCCAAATGAACTTCATCAACAGTTAACGACATCATGAATCCATATCTTCTCTTTAACTAGGCTAATTTTAGTGCTTATTTTAGCTTATTTTAATGCTTTTCGGGTTGTAATAAGTAGCTTAAACTCTTATTTTAGTGCTTTAGTAGTGTTTAGGCTTGTAATAGCATGAAATAGGGCTTGAAAAAAGAGTTAAAATGAGGAGAAACAGGATTGTACGACCGTGCAAGAGCTAAGCACGAGCGTGCCGAGCCAGCCGTGCAATTTGGCTTCAAAAGGGGTGTGCACAACCGTGCAGAATAGGCTGCACGACCATGCAACTACAGTGCACAACCGTGCAGCTACAATGCACGACCATGAAGGTTGTTTCTGCACGAACGTGCATTCGAATTTCCAACAACAACAGCAGCTCTTGCACGACCAGGACGCTATTCAACTTTTATGTTTCTCTCTTGCTTTGTTTAGTGTTTTACTAATATTGAGCCTTGATTTAAACCCTTATATATTATGCCTTACATAGCTCTATAAATAGGATCATCTTGCCTCTTTGTATGAAGATTTTTTATGAATGAAAAAATATGAGGGTTTTCTCTTTGAAAAGTCCATTGTGAACTTGACAGTATTTGATGGATTCCAAATCTTGCAACCTTGGTGATTACAACTGTTTTTTTCCCATTTCGAAAACCTATCTATATCGTTATCATTCTATATATTAGATTTATGATTCATATATCATCATATTATATTACTTATTAAATTTATGCAAGAATTGAAGTAAAGTGGAAATTAATTAATTAAATAGCAAAGTAAGAAAAGGACATACAAAACCACTGTGCTGCCATGTCTCGGAGAAAATCTCTTGGCTTAGCCGAGAGACCACTAGAGTAGTCTTTGGTAAACATCACAGAGTAGTAATTCACTCCAATAAAATCAGCTGAACCCTTGACTGCATTTGACTGTTTTTTTGTGAATACAGGAATCCTACTACCCGCTCTCTTCTTCATTATTTCAGGGTAATCTCCATATGTCAACGGATGCATAAACCTATATATATTTAGCATATATAAGACAAATACTATGTCAAATTCAGTTCACTTCAGCTCAGCTGAGTCTAGGATTTTGTTTAATTCAGTTTAGTATGTAATTCAATTTTGTTTCAAGTGAACTCAATTCATGCACTTCCGTACACATAAAAAATATAGCCTTATTGTCTATATTTTTGTCTTTTTGACGCTTCATCCTCTCTCAACTTAAGAAATGTTATCGGATACAATAGGTATTGTGATGTGACTTGGAGACTTAGAAGGAACATGTATCGCATCACATACATACAGTGGATAGTACAAAATATATAACTTTTTTTATTAAATGGTAAGGTTCACTGGGCTGGCCTCAGTGCAATGTTGCTTCTTACTAATCCATAACATTATATATTCTAGACTGTGTTTCTCTTGCTAGAACGGCTGACAAGAAATTTTAATAAAGGAATAATTTTTTTTATCATAAATTGGTGGGGATGGAGTACATTTGAACATGATAAACTATGTTCGTCTTTAAAAAAAATTACTCCATCCGTAACATATTAATTGCAAGTTTGCAACGATTTGACATAAAGTAGAAAGAAAAAATGTTAAATCGTTGCACTTAATATGTTACGGAAAGAGCATAATTTATGATAAAACATTACGATTATTTGATTAAGGATTAACTTGACAAAAATTACAAATCTATCATCAAATGATATGATAGAAGAATAGCTCGGTGTTCAATGTGAGGCATGCAATAAACTGGCTTATTCGTGCATTCAAAATTGAAAGACAAAACATACATTTTTTTTTTGTTTCTATAATTAAGATCACAATTTGGTTGGTTGATATTGAATTTCACTCTCAGAATAACAAAAAAAAATATAATAAAATTAAATTAAAATTGAACATACATACTGATGGGGCACAATGCACCCCATTAATTTTTGGGCCAGCCACATGCAAAGCTAAGGCCCAGTCCAACACTCAACAAACCACGGAGTTCCCTCATAATGAAGGCCCACAAAGGATCAGGTCCTGGTATAGGACAAAGTCCATACAGGGGCCCCTGATCACCTAAAATCCACGCTCAAGCACCTGCCTGGTCCAGATCATATCTACCAGGCCCTGACGACAGCAACCTGGTCCAGGTCCAGCCTACCAGGTCAAGAGAACGTCCACCAGGTACAGGGTTACTGACCAGGTCCAGCCCAGCCTACCTAGCACAGTTCAACCTACCAGGGGCAGTTCTCTTGACACAGTCTCAGAGTACTATAAATAGCCCCTCCCCATACACATGCCAAGGTATCCAAAAAAATACAAAACACACCTCAAACTTCTCCCTCACTCTCTCTCTCTCTACAATCTCTACTCTCACACTTACTGACTTGAGCGTCGGAGGGCCGTTCCCCGGTAACACCTCCGGGGGTAGCTCACGTTTGTTCATTTTGCAGATTCAAGCCCATTTCGTGGAATTTGGACTAGCTCTTAAACCCACCAAAAATAAATTACATTGTTGTGACCCCAAAATCACCTCAACAATTTGGCGCTAGAAGGAGGGTCCAGAGTGCCATATTCAGTTCATTTTCCATTTCCTTAACACCTTCACAATGTCTCAGCAAGGTAACTCCGGTAGCCATCTCAACAAGAAATCACAGCGCTCGAATCAAGAGTGGAGCGCCAACGCCCACGTTCCTAGGGGCTCTCGCAGCAACCGGAGTGCTAACGCACCAACCAAATATCAGGTTGAGGAGGCGCTCCGGGTCCTTCGAGCTGCCTCCCTGCTGAACAAGGAGTCAGGCGAGAGCAAGCAGGAGGTCAGTGAACGATCAGAGGATGAGGGTGAGTCATCGGATGAGGACTACACAGTGTCCTCACCACGACCACCCTCCTCTATCGGAACAAAGAGGCCATCCGCATCGAAGACTCCAACAGAGGGCTACGAGCCACCCCGTGTGCAGAGAAAACTCAACTACACGCGGGGGTCAGGCAGTCAAAAGGTTTCGACCAACCAACGCAAGCCCACTCCTCCCCGGTCACTTCCAGGGGAGCGGGAAGAAAGTGAATGGGATACAATGAGGGAAGCAAGAAACCACCCAAGTTGGTTCTCGTCCTCAAGCAAAACAAAAATAGTGGACAACACCATCCAAGAAACTCGCAAAAAGGCGAGACGAAACCACAGGCGATCTCCAACGCCTCATACCACTGTCCGGGAGGAAGCTAACACGGTGCCTTCCTACCGGACCGCAGTGTATGACAGGCAAAGCGAGAGAAGGCCGGTACACGAAAGATTAGGACCACCTGCAACGGTCCATGACAGATTGGGGGGACCTGTAACTGTTAAAGACAGGTTAGGCCCATCCCCAATAGCCAGAACGGGCCTGGAGTCAACCCAACAAGAGACTCCAGGACCGTCAACAAGCCTGCGAGCAGGTAGGCCGCCGAGGCCTGAACTAAGGACACCCACAAAGTCACCTTTTCATGCCTCGGTGATATTCGAGCCCACTCAGAGGGTGAAACTACCTGGTCACATCAGGTATGACGGGACAGGGGACCCCAACGATCACATCCAGCTGTATGAAGGTCACATGTACCTGGGCCCCTGCACGGACGCTACCTGGTGCAAATATTTCCCCACCACCTTGACAGGCCTGGCCCAATCATGGTTCCAAAGCCTACCACCAGGTACCATATACGACTTTAACCAGCTCACCGAGCAGTTCACTGGCCACTTCATCAGTGGACGAAGACGAGAAAAGAGCTCCATGGAGCTCATGAGCGTTAAACAGAGCAGGGAAGAGAGCCTGCGTGAGTACTTAGCAAGATTCAGCAGGGAGGCAATTGCTGTGTCTCCCCTGAAACCAGATATAATAATGATGGCCCTGAAACATGGCTTACAGCCAGGAACCTACAGGGACCATCTGGTCAGGGAAAACATCTCCACCCTCACCGAGGCCATGCAAGAGTCTGACAAGTTCATCAGGACAGAGGAGTTCAACAGAGCACTAAGAGCTCCCCCTGGTGAAAAAGGAGGACAGCCTGAAAAGAGGGGGGACAAAGGGAAAAGAGGGCGAAAGGACCCCAGGAAGCATGATTTTCCAACCTTCGACTCCTACACCCCCCTGACCGTGTCGGTGGCTGAAATCTACGCCACCCACAAGAATGAGGATAAGTGGCGAAAGCCACCCCCCATGAAGACAGCTGGTCGAGAGAGGGACCTGTACTGTGACTTCCATGACTGCCCTGGTCATGCGACAGAAAAGTGCAGATCCCTGCGCGACAACATTGAAGACCTAATCAACAGAGGGTACTTCAAGCAATACAAAGACTGGAAGGCTGCGCGAGAAAAGAGTAACCCTGCTCACGAGAAAAAGCGTGACAAGGAGTCACCAAAGAAGAAGGCCCCGGAGCAGCCCTACAACATCATAGCGGTCATCTTCGGGGACCAGCCCTCCAGCAGCTCATTAAGGGCAGAGCTGCGCGCCATGGGATCTGGTAGGTCGTACTCAACCAGAGACCTGCCAAATACCAGGCCCTCCGCTCTACCCACCATTTCATTCGGACCAGGGGACTGTGAGGGAGTATCTTACCCCCACAATGACCCCCTGATCTGCTCTATACAGATATCTCACAGCCTGGTGAGAAGAGCCCTGATCGATGGAGGTAGCTCCATCAACATTTTGTATGCTGAATGCTTCCACAAAATGGGTTTGAAAGACAACATGTTGGTCCCCTCCCCTGGCTCAATATCAGGCTTTATGGGCGAATCAATAGTGCCCACGGGAGAAATCAACCTTCCTGTCAAACTGGGACAGGACAATTCAGAAAGAATCTGCATGGTAAAGTTCCATGTGATAGATGCGCCCTCACCGTACAACGCCATCCTTGGCAGGACATTCATGGATCAGTTCGAGGGCGTAGCATCCACCTTTTCACCTATGCTTCAAGTACGTGACTGGTACTGGGGGCGTAGCCACCCTAAGGGGATCTCAAGAAGCTGCCAAAAGCTGTAACCTGACCCAGATCAGGCAATCCAGGCCTGAAGAAGTGGCCAGAACCAGGAGAATGGCTCAGGAGCTGTCTGAGCTAGCCAGGAGCAACCCCAACAAAGTCCGCCTAACAGGGGATGAGCACCCCCAACCAAACAAAATCTTGACCACCAGTCACGACACCCCCAGCACATCGTTGGGAACAGATCAATACCTGGACCCTGAAGCCAGGCCAACTGAGGAACAAGACAGGGACCAGGCCATCCAACCTGGTCAGACGACAGAAGAAATTCAGTTGGAAGAAGGAGCAGGCAGGACGGTCATCATAGGCACAGAAATGAACAGAGAGGAGAGATGTAACTTGATCGCTCTTCTCAGAACGAATCATGATATCTTTGCCTATGAAGCAAGTGACATGCCAGGGGTAGACCCGGGTCTCATCTCCCACCATCTGAGTGTGCTCCCAGAAGTAAAACCCATCAAGCAGAAAAGGAGAAATTTCTCTGCTGAAAAGAATAAAGCTGTCGAGGCAGAGGTCAACAAGCTGATCAAAGCAGGTTTCATCGAACCCTGTGACTACCCTGAGTGGCTAGCCAATGTGGTTATGGTGAAGAAGTCTAACGGAACATGGAGAATGTGCGTGGATTTCACAGATCTGAATAGGGCCTGCCCCAAAGATTTCTATCCCTTGCCAAGGATAGACCAGCTAGTAGACTCAACCAGCGGACACGCGATGTTGAGCTTCATGGATGCATACTCTGGATACCACCAAATATTCATGCACCCTGCAGACAAGCACAAAACAGCCTTCATCACCAGCTGTGGAGTGTTCAACTACGTCATGATGCCTTTTGGCCTAAAAAATGCAGGGGCCACATATCAAAGAATGGTGGACGGAGTCTTTAAAGACCAGAGAGGTAGGAACCTCGAAGTGTATGTAGATGACTCTATAGTCAAAAGCGTACACACAGCAGACCACGTCAAAGACCTCCAGGAGACCTTTGATAACTTGAGGAAGCACAACGTAAAGCTGAATCCCAAGAAATGTGTGTTCGGGGTCAGATCAGGCAAGTTCCTGGGTTTCCTGGTTAGTCAAAGAGGAATTGACGCGAACCCCGATAAGGTGAAAGCAACCCTGGACCTGCCAGAGCCTAAGTCAATCAAAGACATCCAAAGACTGACTGGGCGTATGGCAGCCCTGTCCAGGTTTATTGCCAAGTCCTCGGAAAAAACACAGCCCTTTTTCAAGGTCCTCAAAGGCAATAAACAATTTGCTTGGGGAAAAGAACAACAAGAGGCCTTCAAACAACTGAAGAGCCACCTCACAAAACTTCCAACCCTGGCCAGGCCTGTGCCAGGTGAAGCCCTGTACCTGTACATTGCTATGTGCCAAGCAGCCATCAGCGCAGTGCTCCTTCGAGAAGAAGGAAAAATTCAGCAGCCAATCTATTTTGTAAGTCATGCCCTAGTCCCAGCTGAGACCAGGTACCCCCTGATCGAGAAGGCAGCTTACGCAGTGGTCCTGGCAACCAGAAAACTCAGGCCCTACTTTGATGCTCATGAAGTAGTGGTCCTATCAGACATGCCCCTGGAAAAGTCATTAGAAAAGCTGGACAGGTCAGGCCGAATATCCAAATGGGCACTGGAGCTGACTGCTTTTGGCATCAAGTTCCAGCCACGCCATGCCATCAAGGCACAGGCCCTGGCTGATTTTCTCGCTGAGTGCTCTTACCATGAGGAGAACATAGGGGCCCCAGGCCCATGGATCGTTTACTCAGATGGATCTGCTCAACAACAGGGTTCAGGGGCAGGGGTTGTCATGATCTCACCTGAAGGTGACGTAATCGAATATGCCTTGCGATTTCAGTTCATTGCAACCAATAATGAGGCAGAGTACGAGGCGGCCCTAGCAGGTCTCCAACTATGCTCAACGATGAAAGCCACTAAGGTTCACCTGTTCACAGACTCACAACTGGTTGCCAACCAATTTAACGGATTATATGAAGCAAGGGAACCAGCCCTGATCGAGTATCTGAAAGTGATGAAGGATCGATCCTCTAAATTAGAGGAATTCGTGGTACAATTGATCCCCAGGGAGGAAAACACACAGGCAGATGCACTGGCAAAGCTGGCCAGCTCTACCTTACAGGAGCTGACCAGGAAGATTTTTGTGGAAATCCTACCCACGAAATCCATTGAGCAACCAAGAGAGCACACCTATCAGGTGAACTCAACAACAAGCTGGATGAGTGGGATCATTCTCTTCAAAACTACCGGCCAGCTCCCAGCTGAGAAGGATCAGGCCAGGAAAATAAGGAGAAAGGCCACCGGGTACACCCTGGTTGACGGAGAACTTTACAGAAAGTCGTTTACAGACCAGCCCCTACTGAAATGCGTCGACTACGATGAGGGCAACTACGTATTAAAGGAGGTCCACGAGGGCATCTGTGGCCACCACATGGGAGGAAGAACCCTTGCCCACAAAGCCCTCAGGGCTGGGTATTACTGGCCAACCATGATGGCAGACTCGAGGGCCCTGGTCAAGAAATGTTCAAAATGCCAGAGGTTCTCACCAACCATATCTCAACCAGCAAACGACCTCTGTCCCATCCTCAACCCTATTCCGTTTGCTCAATGGGGCACGGACCTGCTAGGTCCCTTCCCCACTGCCCAGGGGGGGAAGAAGTGGCTGATAGTCAGCATTGACTATTTCAGCAAATGGATAGAGGCAGAGGGACTGGTCACGATCACGGAAGGCAATGTCAGGCAATTTATTTGGAAGAGCATCATAACCAGATATGGAGTGCCAAGGTGCATGGTTTTCGATCATGGGAAGCAGTTCGACAACGAACCTCTCAGAGACTACCTCACCAAATTTCACATCAAATTCGCCTACTCCGCCGTGTGCCACCCCCAGTCCAATGGTCAAGCTGAAGCAGCCAATAAGCAAATTCTAAACGCATTAAAAAAGAGGCTGGATGACAAAAAGGGAAGATGGTTGACAGAGCTTCCCAGCACATTGTGGTCACTGAGGACTACCTCCAAAGAATCCACCGGCAGGACACCATTTAACCTTGTCTTTGGTACTGAATCCCTGCTCCCAGTAGAAGTTGGAAGCAGCTCTCTAAGGGTCCACCTCTACGAAGCAAAAGCCAATGACCAGGTCCTCTCTGAGAACCTGGACCTGCTCGATGAGGTCAGGGAAGAAGCTGCAGTCAGGCTAGCTGCTTATCAAAATAGGATAAGCAAGTACTACAACAGAAAAGTTAAGAACAGGCCCATCAAAACAGGTGACCTGGTCTTAAGAAAAGCTGCAGCCGTGCAAAAAGATAGAATCCATGGCAAGTTATCAGCAACCTGGGAAGGCCCTTACCAAATCTACGAAGAGCTGTCCACATCGACATTTCGCCTCATGGACCTGGAAGAAAATCAGCTACCCAGCATATGGAATGCTGACCAGCTCAAAAAGTACTATGCCTAGATTTATCTTAATTTTTACTTTAACTACTGTAAGTCAATTATGTAGAAAAGCAAAGTTTGCAGCATGAATATGAAGTTCAGATTTACTCCTACAAGTCTTTCTACTGAAAAAATTCAAAATTCAAAATTCAAAAGTTCTGGTCTCACTCCTAGCCCAGTCCATGCATCTCTTCGACCCAAGGTCACACAAGGGTGCATGCACCAAAAGTTCTGGTCTGATGGACCAGGTGAAAAAGGCTTGCCTGGCAAGCACACCTGGTTCCATTCCTAGCCCAGTCCATGGATTTCTTTGACGAAAAGTCATACACAAGTCCATGCCTTAAAAGATCTGGTTTTGGGTGGACAGGTGCGAAAGGCCGGAGGCACACCTGCCCATATACCCTGGCCAGTCCATGCATTTGTTGGCCTAAGGCCAAAGGTGCATGCATCAAAAGTTCTGGTCTGGTGGACCAGGTGAAAAAGGCTTGCCTAGCAAGCACACCTGGTTCCATTCCTAGCCCAGTCCATGCACTTGTTGGCCTAAGGCCAAGGGTGCATGCTCTAAACGATCTGGTCTGGTGGGGGCAGGTGGAAAACGTTTGCTAAGCAAACACACCTGGTCTCATTCCTAGCCCAGTCCGTGTACTTCTTCGACCCAAGGTCACACAAGAGTACATGCTTTAAACGATCTGGTCTCAGGGGGACAGGTGCTAAAAGCGGAGCGCACACCTGCCCATATACCCTGGCCAGTCCATGCACCTCTTCGACCCAAGGTCGTACGAGAGTGCGTGATCCAAACGATCTGGTTACAGGGGGACAGGTGCGAAAGGCGGCGCGCACACCTGCCCATATACCCTGGCCAGTCCATGTGTTTATGTGACCAGTTGATCACACAAAAAAAAAGAGAGAGCAAAAGGTACGAAACACTTACAAATCCAAAGTAAACTCATTTACCTAACCTCGGGTCACACAAAAGCACATGCATTCACAAAAAGCAAAAAGTACAAGATCTACAAATCAAGCACAAGCAGCTCAGCCACCTGTTCAAACCACTACAACCTATCTCTGGTCTGAAAGTCATTCTATCACCTTCAAACCAGGGGGGGCAGAGAGTGTACACAACATATATATATATAGCACATATAGATATAAATATTTGCAGAGACAAAAATTCAAAGTCCAAGCAAAAATCACACTCATACAAACAAAGTGTCAACTGAACATTCGAAAAGCAGCACGAGGCACATCCACCCCATGGTGGATGGTAAAAATGTTAAGGGATTACATAAATTTTACAAAAGCAGGGTCGACGACCACCTGGCTCTAAAATGCCCAAGCAGAGGCCAAAAGAAACTGTTCTTAAAGTAACAGAAAGACAATTTAAAAGCAAAAGGAGAGAGCTTCGAGGGCACAAGAGGGTACCACTAGCATGCTCCAGAACAGGTCAACCAAAGGCATGACCAGAGGTGCTAGAGCAGGAAGAGGCATCCTCCTGATGACCAGGTGATCGCCAAACTTCCTAGGCAGGGGGGGACCCCCTGTCATCCTGCACAACAGGAGCACCCCGGTCATCCTCTGAAACAACCCTGTCCTGGTCAACTGCCCCGCCACTCACTTCCACCTCAACAGGATGGATGTTTGAACTATGAGCAGCACTGTGGAGGGTACCTCCCTGTGCAGGTTGAAGGGAAGCAGGGTCAACAGTAGAAGTCCCAGGCTGAGCAAGCTCCTCAGCAACAACAGGCTGAGCAGGAGAAGGAACAGGAGCATCCTCAGGCATTGGAGTAGCAGGTGTTTCAGGAGTCAAGGGATGCAAGTACTCCTGAATAGAGGAAGGAAGAACTTCACCAACCAGGGGCATTGAACCCTGACCAGCTCTGTAACCTTCCTCTACCACCTCCCAGTCCACGTCAGGATACGCGTGCTTCACACACCTGAAGGCAGACAGCCAGACATCAAAGAAATAATCATTGAAGTCCTGGTCCGTCCTGGTGAGGTGAGCCCTAGACTCCAGTTCATCCTCAAGCTCCACCAGTTTAGTCCTCATGTTCTCAGCACTGCCCCTAAGGGCCTCGAGCTCCCCAGCCTGGGTGTGGTTCCTCTCTTCAAGCTCAGCTATCTTCTCACCCCTGCTCTTTCCAACCTCCTCCAGGTCCTCAACCCTGGATTGGAGGTCCTCCCTGACCTGATCAGCCCTGGTCCTCTCCTCAGCAGCCCTAGCCTCAGACTGCTCGACCTGTCCCCTGGTCTCCACAAGCTCCTCCTGGACTTCCTTCAGCCTTTCCAGGGCCTCATCCCTGGCCTCCTCAGCAGCCGCTATCCTCTCATGGAAAGCCTCGAAAGCCTGAGTCTGCTCTGCAAGAACTGCCAGGTACTTCTGCTTCACGGAGACCACCTCTTCTTGAAGGTTGTTGATTCTTTCCTTGGCGTGAGTCAGGTAGGGCAAGCCAAAGGTCAGGAACTCACTGGCCAGCACCCCATACTTCACCACCTGCAAAAGGAAAACAAATTACAAATTTCAGTTGAAAGCACAGCAAGGTAGCAAAAGCAGAAGAAAGTAAAGAATTCATACCAGTCCGATCACCCATCTTAAGGTAATCCCAGGGTCGGCCACTGAACTGGATGGCCTGTCCTGAGGACGCAAGACGCTGTGCAGCATCCCCCTGATATATCTATCAGAGGCCACACCTGGGGCAGCATCAAAACTTCCCTCCTCAGGCGTAGGGAACTCAGAGTTGAACAAGGCTGCCAACTCAGGGGGAAGATTATAGGAGGGCAATAAATTCTGTGCTTCTGCTGCTGCTGCTGTTGGTGTTGCTGCTGCTGTTGGTGCTGTTGCTGGTGTTTTTGTTTTTGTTGTTGTTGTTGGTGCTGTTGCTGGTGTTGTTGTTGTTGTTGTTGCTGTTGCTACTGTTGTTGTTGCCGTTGCTACTGTTGTTGTTGCTGTAGTTGTTGTTGTTGTTGATTTTGTTGCTGCTGTAGCTGCCTGGCCCCCCAAGAAGGAAGAACCAGGCACTTCAGAAACTGAGCTGACAGGCCCTGCCATCTCCGCAGACCTCCCACTCCAGTTAGAAAGCTGGGAGTAAGAAGGCATGCCAGAAAAGCCAGCCCTGTCAGAGGGATGACTCCCCAGAAGGAATTCATCTCCCCCCACAGAAGAGTCCAAGCCAGCCTGGGCCAGGTCATCCTCATGGATGGCCATGGCAGCCTGAAATCCAGCCTGCTCCTGGACCCTCCTCCTCCTCTTGAGCCTCAGAGGCTCCTCATCATCATCATCATCCTCATCATCATCATCGTCCAAGGTGACCACCTCCTTGCCCTTCAAGGTGACCTCCCCCAGATCTGAAGACCTAGGCCTCTTCCCACCTTCAGTGATAACCAGGGAAGACCTCTGGTGCCTAGTCATTGCAACCCTGGCGCTTCCGACCACAGGAGGGGTCAGCCCTGCACTCCTCCTGGACCTCCTAACTGGCCCAGTTGCTATCCTCGAGGCGGTGGAAGGAGGAGCCTCTACATCTGTTCTCGGTCTGGGGGGCAGCCTGCCCTGGTTACTCCTGACAGCATCAGGGTTGAAAGGAACGAATCTAGGAGCAGGCCTCAGAGGGAGACTCTTATCATTCTCCAACAGGATGAACTTCATCCTGGTTGGAGGCTCCAGGGGGATGGCCCTGGAAGGCCTCCTCTGATCATCTACTCCCAGTTTATCCCAGTCCACCCTCACCTGGGCCTCAGCTGCCAAAAAACAGGTCAAAAAGGGTGAGACCAAACTGCTATTCAAGACGATCAAGGTGGAAAAAACAAAACAAATAAAAGAGAAAATACCTCTAGTCATCTTACAGCTGAGATTAGACAGAGCCAGATAGGCCTCATTCCTAATCAGGTCCAGGTGTGGGAGCCACACCACAGGGGTAGCACTCCCAATGCTGCTGGTAGGGGGATGAGCAGCAAACTCTCTGACCACTGCCTGGTCAGCAGCAGACAGCGTCTCAAACCCTACCCACTCCGTATTCCGGGGCCTGGCCCACTCCGTCCTGGGCAGGTACACGTTGGGTTCGCTGCTTCTCAAGGGGACCGTCAGCCACAAGAACTCATAATACCAGTGCCCCATCTCCCTAGGCTTGGGGTAGGTGGTAGCATAGGTCTCATTGTCACGCCTCAGGACCTCCACGGTCCACCAACCCTTGGGCACATTGGACCCCCTGTACGGCTTCAACCTGTACATCGTCCGGAAGACCCTGGAGCTCATAGGAAGACCCCTGAACTCACAAACCCAGATAAACCCGATCAGCCTCTGGATGGCATTGGGCACTAACTGGGACAGGCAGACATTCCACTCATCCAGCATTTCCACGATGAAGGGGTGCAAGGGGAACCTCACCCCAGAATTCAAGTGGGCAAGGAAGACGGGGATGTGCCCTGGTTCAGAATCCCAGGCACAAGAATTTGCAGAAGGCTGAAAAAACTGGTACCCATCCAGACCAGGTGCCAGGGCAAGAATGTTGGCCCTGGACACCAGGCTCAACTGGTGAATCTTCCCCAGAAACGCAGTGGACGGTCTAATCTGCATGACCCCCTGGAGGGCCTCGGAGTCCTCCCACCTTATGGAGACCCACCGTCCTTCGCTGTCCAGGTAGTGGTCACCACCAGCGGGACCACCTACCCAGGTCCGGACCCTCAGGTCCTCATTCCGAACTACCAGAGCCCTGCTCTGGTCAGGCTCCTCCTCTTCTGGCAACTCCCTCTCCGCCTCCTGGAGCTGAGCCGCAATAATGGCGTCACTACTGACATCTGGGTCCTCTTGAAAGATTTCATCCCCAGGTTCGTTCAAGGTTAAAGAAAAATCTGAGTTGCTCGCTTGATCCGCCATTGTTAAAGAGGTGAACTAAAAATGCTTTGAGGAAAAGAGGAAACCGAGACAAAGAACTGAAGGGTGAAGGAGAGAGAGAGTTTGGGGGTAAGAGAAAGAAAATTTTTGAATAAAGGTTCGAAAAACTCCTCAGCTCCCCCTATAAATACATCTCCCACTCTCTGGCGGCCCACTAGGCACGACGGTTAGTGGAGCAATTAAGGCAGCTATAACTACTGCCCCACGTCGAAAAAAAAAAAAAAAAAAAAAAAAAAAAAAACTCTTCAAATTCAAAAGAAGAAGAGGGCTGTCCACGACGTCCTGCTACCAGGACCAGGGCCTACTCGACACAATCCACAAAAATTATTACTCAATTTTTATGGACTTGGGGGGCAAATTGATGGGGCACAATGCACCCCATTAATTTTTGAGCCAGCCACATGCAAAGCTAAGGCCCAGTCCAACACTCAACAAACCACGGAGTTCCCTCATAATGAAGGCCCACAAAGGATCAGGTCCTGGTATAGGACAAAGTCCATACAGGGGCCCCTGATCACCTAAAATCCACGCTCAAGCACCTGCCTGGTCCAGATCATATCTACCAGGCCCTGACGACAGCAACCTGGTCCAGGTCCAGCCTACCAGGTCAAGAGAACGTCCACCAGGTACAGGGTTACTGACCAGGTCCAGCCCAGCCTACCTAGCACAGTTCAACCTACCAGGGGCAGTTCTCTTGACACAGTCTCAGAGTACTATAAATAGCCCCTCCCCATACACATGCCAAGGTATCCAAAAAAATACAAAACACACCTCAAACTTCTCCCTCACTCTCTCTCTCTCTACAATCTCTACTCTCACACTTACTGACTTGAGCGTCGGAGGGCCGTTCCCCGGTAACACCTCCGGGGGTAGCTCACGTTTGTTCATTTTGCAGATTCAAGCCCATTTCGTGGAATTTGGACTAGCTCTTAAACCCACCAAAAATAAATTACATTGTTGTGACCCCAAAATCACCTCAACACATACCATCCAATAATGAAATCGTAGGATCTTCGAGCTGCGTTGATGTCTTCTGTTGTGTTTGTGGCAGGACTAAAATGGTTCGAAAGGAGACTAAATCCCACGAATCCTAGTTGATTGCTCTATATTCAATTGTTAATATTATTATATCAAAAGAAAGGTCAAAACAAAATATCATTCTAGTGGCAATTGAGTAATACAAAATATCCTGTTAAACATAACTTTTAGCTCAAAAATTATGAGAATTTATAATACATTTCCTAACTCAACACATTATAATATTTATATTAATAAAATTTTGAAGGTTTTGTATAATTTGTTAAATTTTGTATTAAAAAATTACAATTTTTGATAGCAAATTACTCCGGCAAATCGTTAGATAGACAGATGAGAGACTAGCTAATCGTTAGATAGATAGATAGGCAAATTACAATTTTGTATTAACATGATCATAACTCAATATATTCATCAACAGCTAATTCATATTAAAATTTCAATGATTGGTTTTAATATTGTGATTGAATTAATAATATTAAATATTTTTTTTGGATAAAATTCAATTATTATTTATTTTTCCAAACATGTACTCACAAGTCACCACACTCAAATGTCGCAACTCACAAGCTAATTTTTCATCAATTCATCATATTTATATGATTGTAAATTTTAAATTATGTAATCAGTTTTAGTTTATTTCCATTTTCAATTATGTTAAAATTTAGTTTTGGTTTCAGTTAATGTTCAAATTAAATTCGTTTCAATTCAGTTTCTGTTCAGTTTTAAAACAGTTCGGATTATATCATTTTCAATCTTGGTTCATTTCAGTTTCAGCCCTATCTTATTTCGATTCAATTCAGTTAGTAATATTCAGATTAATCAGTTTCAGGTCATTTTCAGTTTCAGTTAGTTTCAATTACATCTTTTCAGTTCAATTTTGATTTCAGCTGGTTTCAGATTTGGTTCAATTCAGTTCAATATTTTTCAGTTACCTTTTAGTTATCATTTATCAATTCATTTTGTTCAAGCATTGCACTTTCATATTCAGTTAACCCACAGCAGTTCAGTTAAATCAGTTTTGACCCAAACGGATAGCGCTACCTATATGCCTGGGTTTCTTGTTTTCGATCAACAGCTCTAGCTGTGATAGGGCTCGGATCCTAGGGCTTGGCGCGGTTGCCAAGCTAGCCTAGCTAGGTTGTTTCCTTAAGGTGTATTGTTGATTTTGATGGAATGCAATGGTTTAATTTACTGGGTTTGCATGCACACAAATTATTACTTAAAAATTGTTGGGCAAGTCTCAAATTATATACTTCTTCCGTCTCTAATTGTTTGCTATATAAGGACTTTTAGCATTATTTATTGTGTCACTTTGACTCTCTCTCTAATTTTATAAGTATAATAAAAAAATATAGTCAAGTGAGATCTCGTTTGTTTCAGCTGAATGTGTAGTTTTTTAAAACTTCCTCCGTTTTGAAAAAATGCAACAAATTGGATGGCACGGACTCCTAGTACATATTTTGTTGTGAGAGTAAAAGGGATAGAGAGAGAAAATGAGGTATGTGATGATGTGAGAGATAGGAAGAAAAGTCTTATAAAAATGGAAAAATTAAAATTGTTGCATTTATTTTGAAACTTCTTACTAAAATAGAAATTGTTGCGTTTATTTCGAAACGGATGAAGTATGTAATTTTTATAATTTTTTATTATATACATCTAAAGATATATTTATTTAAAGTTATGTTTTGAGATGCGTGAAAAAACAAATAATGTAGCAAAGTTTAAGGGAAAACAAAGGAAATATATATTCTTCTTGATGAATGCATATGCAAATTAAATTAACAATAGAATCATTAAACTTAGAAGAAAGAAAAAAAAAATGAGTGTTTACCTTGTACTTTTGCTTGTAGAGCCTAGCAGCAGAAGCATGAGCCAACAAAGTATGGTGAGCCGCAAGGTAGGGCTCGGTGGTGGAGTCTCCGACGGTACAATTTAATCCAAAGGGATAAGAACATCTACTTGGTGGTGAATTTCCAACATCATAACCACCATACACGAAGATATTTGCCTCGTTAAAAGTTGTCCAATATCGAACTCTATCCCCAAATTCTCTAAAGCAAACATCAACATACGCTGTGAAATCATCTCTGCAATCAACATATTTGAAATCTTATTATATATATATATATACTCTAGGATTATTTGTACAGAATAATCCAATCTTTTAGGCATTTGCATAAAAGGCAAATGGCTAGTAAATCAAATTGATTTTTTTAGCAAACATATCAAATGGCATTTTTGTAATTTTTTTGAAAATAAATTACCAAAACACCCCCTATAAAGTTGGTGCTCAGATCCCTGCCCCTAAAGCTTGTCAAAATTACTTGAAAATGTCATTTGAGATACAAAGTTTGTATCTCAAATTGATTTACTGGGCATCCCTCTGCACAAAATAAGTCAACCTTTAATTTATTATGAAATAAGCCAACCTTTACATCCTATTGGTACAAAATAAGCCAAACAAGTAAAAAATTCATATAGGAGGTTACCCTCTACGTTTCATGTAATGATTGGTTCATTGAATATTTTTTTTTAATAAAAAAAACATAAAACTAAATGTTAAAAAAAAAGTTCTTAAAACACCAGCCCCCATTATCCCCGCTACCCCGGCAGCCCCTTCCCCAGCCGCCCTCCCCGGTGCCCAACCCCCCGCCGTCATTTCCCCCTCCCCTGAACCCCCGCCCTCCCCTAGGTTTTCAAATTTGGGGGTTTTTTGTTCGTGGAGGGTGGTTGGGGGCTGTAGAGTGGTGGAGTGGGGGTGGCGAAGGGGCGGCAGGGGGAGACGGTGCGGCTGGGGGTGGCTTCGGGGGTGGTGGAGGTGGGTGGGGGTTGTTTTTCTAATTTGGGTGGTTAGGGTTAGGACTTTGAGGGGTGGGGGAGGGGAGGAGGCTGCCGTGGTGGAGGAGGGGGTGTTGCGGCAAGGGGTGGGGGAGGGGGGTGGTTTCGTTGGTAGTGGAGGAAGTCGGGGTTGTTTTTGAACTTAGGTGGTGGAGGTGGGTTTGGGGTGGTGGTGGTGTATTTTTTATTTTTTTATCAAACAACCTTTTAAATAAATCTAACACTTTTGTTTTCCATTCTCCCCCATTCCCATTCTTAAAGTGATTCTCTTTCCCCTTTGATAACCAAACGACCCCCTAAACCACACCCCCCACCACCCGAGCCTCCCCACACACCCCTTTTCGACCCACCCTAACCACCCCCACCCCCTCACTGCCACAACAGCCCAACCCCCACCCTTTCACCGCCCCAGCTACCCCACCCCTCTCCACAATTATTTTCTTTTTTTTAAAACATTTTTTTCTTTTTTTTTTTCTTTTTAAGTATTTTAATTAATTAACCTATAACTACCTATAATTAACCATAATTATATGATAATGACTGAGTTTAGAAAAACATTTACCTATTGTTCAGGTTGTACACTAGTGGAAAAAAGGGATTTTGCTGCGACCTATTTGCTGCGGTTATTAGGGATTATCCTAATAACCGCAGCAAATAAGTTGTTAAGATGTTTGCTGCGGTTATTTAGATAAGTCTAAAAACCGCAGCAAATCACTTAAAAAAATATATAAACACTCATCTCTCCACCCTCATCTCACACGGTTGCATTCTCATTAAACCAAAAAAAAAAAAAACTCTGCTCTAACCCTCACCCTTACTCGACGAAGCATGAAGCACGAAGCCAACCCAAACACCGCTGACCACCAGCCAACGGTCGTGTCTACTACTGCTCCTCCTCCTCCACTCCTGCGGTCGTGTCTACTGCCTGCGGTCGCCATCCACCACCATGCCCAAGGTAACCCCCTTCCTCCTCCTCTTTCAAATCTAGGGTTTTGTTTTTGTGGTTCATTTTCTCAAATTTTTTTCTCGTTTTTTCAGAGCTAACATTAGTTTTCGGTTTTTATTCAATTTTTTTGAAGGTTTTAAATTTTTTATGGTTAGATTTCAATTTCAATTTTTAAGGGTAGATTTCCAGATCTAACTCTACTGCCCTGTTTTTGGTTGTCCCTCCTCCACCTCCGTTGTTGCTGCTTGGTCCCGCCTCCACTGCTGCTTCATCTCTTCACCACCGGCTACGAACGAACAACCGCACTCCGGACGAGCCATCAACAGTACCGATGAATCCCTCTCTCTTCCTTCTGAAGGTTTAAACTTCTTTCGGTTTTTCTCATATTCTTTTTTTAGGTTTTATTTGCTAAAAAATTCAGATTTTCGAGCTGAAATTTCTATTAGTATAATTGCAGTTGTTTCATCTCATTAATTTTGTTTCTAATTTTTAATTACTGCTTTTCTTCTTTTCTCAACCCCTTCACTGCTTTTCTTCTTTTTTCTTTAATTACTAACTTCTATTTGTCTTTCTTTTAATGCCAACATAAAGAAAATATTGTTCAAAGCTCAAATTACATTTCATCTAAATGAATTTGGTTCATTATCTTGAAGGTTATCCAAAGAAGACAAATAGAAGTTGTCTAATGACGAACTTCAATACGGTAAGAATCCACTGCTTTAATTGTATGTGATTAGTTGCAGTTTTGGGCATGATACTGAACATTTGAGAACTAATTCAATGCCTTTTTACAGTTTTTAAAATGCTCCATTGGCTTCCAAACTAGGATGCAAAGCGCAAGGTGTTTCCAATGGACTTATAATTATTGTTTTTATGCTATAATTTTTCTTGCTTGGTGAGTACTTTCTTTTATATTCTAAATTTCATAATTCAACACTTCTTTTTCCATTCTTTTTTTATGCATCTTCTTTTTCCATTCTTTTTTTATGCATCTGTACCGTTCAGAAATGTCTTAGGAAAAATAAATAGACTTATAAAGTTATAGTATAATTATGCAAAATAATTAGTGCTCAATCCCAACTGTGTTATTCTGTCACTCTCTATGTCAGTGTTCCAACCTTTGTTGGTATTATTGGGGGGTTGGATGTTGACCATTTGCAAAATTTGTATAAAAATTTGAGATTTTTTTGTGCTATTTTGACTAATTTCGATCTCTAAATGAAGATTTCACCAGCATATTATTATGTTCGATAGTAACTAATGGTGTGGCTGTGCCCAATAAGTATTTAAAAGTGAGCATTATTGCTAAACCGCCTAAACTTTTGCTTGAATCTTCCTTTTGCCCAGTGGTTTTAAAAAAAAAAAAAAAAGAGGGTAAGGGTTGGACATGAAAATCCTTGTCAACAAGTGAAAAAACAGCTTGCCCTTTAAATTAGCACTTTGTAGGCTGGAGTCGTCTTAAGCAACCTGAATCCTTTGCAGTTGGCATATGGATTCCACTCAGAGTTGATGTCTTATGTTGATTAGGTATACAGTAGATTTCTCAAAATCCCATCTTAGGGTTTCAAAATCAATTTTTCTTCCCAAAATATAGTAGATTTGATTACAAATTTTGCATATTAGTGTTTTTGCTTTTGCTTGTTGTTAAGAATTTTACTCTATTTTATAGATTTTTGATTTGGAGTAAAGAATTCCACTATATTTTCAATTTATTTGATGAATTTTTCTGGGTTTTGCTTGTTTTCCTTTCTTGTTGGATGTAACATGCAATTAAGAATTTTGTTCTATAGTTACTGTCTTGCGTGGGTCAATTATTTGAAGTTCTAACCTGAACAAGTCGTTCTAGCTTATAATAAAAAGCTAGTGCAAATAATAAGTCAATAACGTAACTATGGCTTGTATTTCACATAATAATAATTTTTAGAGTCACATTTTACTTGAATAGCTACTGCAAAGAGCAGTACATAGTTGTAGCTTAGTCTGGCCAAAGAATAATTTTTGCCTGGAGACTTATATATGTTTAGCCCCTTTCTCAAACTTAATATCTGGCTTTTAATTATTTCACAAGTTTCATAATGGGCTGAATGATATGAGCTATTGCATTTTGATAGTGTTAAAACTAGAAAGAGATGCATTATGCCAAAAAACTCAAAGGGCTGCATTACTTAATTTTTTCTGTCAAATTAGTCTAGAAGCTATAAATTTAAGTTTTTTACATTTATTCAGATTTCAAACTCATAGGTATAGATCAGTGGCTGGAAATACCATGAAAATGTAGAAAATAAAGTAGAAAGAAAATTTTGCTTTAGCTTTCTTTCTTTATAATGTACCATGAAAATGTAGTTATATTCAGAAATGATTAGTGCATTTATCATACATTAAGGATTTATTTCTTACGACGTGTATTCAATGCCTTGTCTTATTTCTATAATTTAGCAAAGTATATAAAACCTTCAAAAGAGTGAAAATTTTGATTTTTGCCTCGTCTTGATGCTTGCCATGAGAATATAGAAATTAATGACCTTTTTTTTTCCAGAAGCGAGCTCTAGCTCCCTGCTGTCCTAGCAGGGCTGTTGCGAGGCTGTCCTGAGCCACTGCTGGCCTGATGCTGTTGTAATACCTGTTGCACCATGGCTGCCTGCTAGGTTGCTGACCGGCCTACGGTGCTGACTCGCTGCACCATTTAGTTCTTTTTTTTATTTATGTTCAATTTTTTTTATTTATGTTCATTTTGGACGTATGTTTAATTTTTTGTTTTGAATTTTTAGGAAGAGTTGTATTTGATTTTAGTTTATGTTGATTTAGTTCATTTTAATTTGTTTATTTTAATTTTGGATGTATGCATAATTTTCTGATGTATGATTGGAATTTTATGAAGTTGAATAAAATTATATGTTTGATTTTTTTTTAAGCCTTGTTTAATCCAAATTAAAAAAATGAATAAAATTGGAACCAAATTGGTTCCAATTTTATTCTTTTTTATTTTATTTTTTAGGAGTCCTATTTGTTGCGGTTGTAGCTTACAACCGCAGCAAATAGCACCATATTTGTTGCGGTTATTTTTAATAACTGCAGCAAATAACTTATTTTTTGTTGCGGTTAAACCGCAGCAAATGATAAGGTGGGTATTTGCTGCACCCTTGATTTGCTGCGGTTAATAACCGCAGCAAATACCCCTTAAATAACCGCAGCAAAAGGCTTTTTTTCCACTAGTGGTAGGTCACATCAACCTACTGTATACATTTTTTTTGCAAAGGTTAGCTTATTCCATAATAAATTAAAGGTTGACTTATTATGTCTTAATGAACAAAAGGTTGGATTATTGTAGACAAATAATCCTAAACTCTATAGCTTTGATATTTTTTTTTAAATTTTTTGTTTTTCATTTGATAAATGAAACACAATAAGCCTTTTGAATTGGTACCTTTGATCCTAAGGAACATAAACAAAGCCATTACCCCACATACCTTGACCCCTCATAACACTTTTATTTAGGGTTCGTTTGGTAGGGCGTAAAACATTTTCAAAATGTAAAATGATTTTCCATGAAAATTATTGTACAACAGAAAACTCATTTTCAAAAGAGTTTTTCGTTGTTTGGTTGAATGGAAAATGAGTTATGAGAATAGAGAACTAGAATGAAAATAAAATAATTTTCCTTTGATTTTGGAAGAAAATTAAAATGTTTTCAACCATTTTACACTCTAAGTTTTCCATTTCAATTTTCAGTTCAACCAAACTATGTAAAATGAGGAAAAAAATTCAGTAAAATTATTACCAAACGGACCCTTAATAAGACAAGCATCATATGTGTACTCGATGAGTGTAGTAATTTTAAATCTGTGTATAATAATTATAGGTTGGTCAATGTTATAAATTTAAAATAAACTGGAAATTTTGAAGAAAAAATAAAGGGTTTTTCTAAGCTATGCCCCTGAGATTTTCGCTTTTCTAAGTTGTGCCCATTATTTTTGAAACTTCTAAGCTATGCCCTTCAACTTAGTTTTTTAATTAACAGTGCCACTCCACTATCGCAACGTTATTAGATCCGTTAAAAGGAGTTGTATTTCGTAGGAGGGTAATTCCCCCTCTAAAATTCTATGATTTTTAGCCGACTTTCACCCTTTATTTTAGGGAAATGCATCATTTACAGGACAATGCATTATTTATTTTAGGGAAATACATCAATTATAAAGGGTGAAAATCAGCTAAAAAATTAGAATTTTCAAGGGGCAATTACCCTCCCACGGAATGCAACTCCTTTTAACGCATCTATTAACGTTGAGTTAACAGAGTGAGCACTGTTAATTAAAAAATCTAAGTTGAGGGGCATAGCTTAGAAGTTTCAAAAAGCATGGTACGACTTAAAAAGACGAAAACCTCAGAGGCATAATTTAGAAAAACCCAAAAATAAATAAATACAAATTTAGGTTCCACAAAAGTGAAAACGCACGTGGATTGAACCTGTAACATATCAAGCTTCTTTTTTGGTTATTCCCATTGTTACACCTGAAAATTTAACAAATTTCATTGATACACCTAAGTCTTTTAAATTCTCAAAAATATACCTGAGTTTTTGACAATTTCCAAACATGACATTTATTAACCAAAAGAAGCTAGCCAAAATTTTCAGGTGTACCAGTGGAAATAAACCAAAAAAAGATAGCCAAAATAAAAGAGTTTATTTATTTATTTATTTTTTTTGTAAAGTAGTAAACATGTTAGTACAATAATAGATAACGCCCATGCAATGCACGGTTTAATTTTTTTATAATTTATTGTTATAGAGAAAATATAATAATAATGAAAATGCACAAGTTGTTTGATCTCATACATAAAACAATTATTTGAAGATGTAATTGAAGCACATAACATATTTGTAATAAGTTAAAGAGAGAAATTATATATTACATAAAATTAAGGTGTTAATGTATTATTGACCCATCAAAAATCAATATTAGCCGATCACCCCTCAAATAAAAGTAACTTTGAGGTTTTTATTTCCACCCTAATTAGCCCACAAAATAATCAGATTTTTTATTTGTAATTGTATAATCAAATAATTGAAAATTGTTGTAGACATATACATAAGTTATAATAATGAAATTGTTGCATATTAATATAGTGAATGATTCAACATTAGAGACCGAAATCAGTTAGTCTCGTGTATTAAATGATTTAAATATTTTTTTCTTGTAATCATCAATTGTGTGGAAAAAATATGTACTTCTAATTTCATTAATTTTTTTACCGAAGTATTACTTCTTTTTTTGGGCCACCCCGAAAATTTTAGGGGCATGTTCTAAAAAATTAAAATTAGACCCTTATATTATTAAAATTAATATATTATTTATAACTTAGGAAAAATTGACATCACCAGGCCATACTATTTGCCATCTGCCCATATCAGTCTGAATAATTGATTATCTCATAGTAGGCCCAACTATTACGCAAATTTGCCAAAAACAGTCCAGCTTACCTGTTGACCTATTGTAGCCGGTAATCCACAATATGTGACTAGCAAATGACTTTTAGTGAGGGTTAATTGCTAATCAAATTATTTTTAGAAAATAATTAATTGATAATCAAATCATTTTTAGAAAATAATTAATCCACAACATGTGATTATCACATGAATTTTAGTGGGGATTACCGGCTACAATAGTTAAACAGGTAAGCCGGACTGTTTTTGACAAGTTTGTGTAACAGTTGGGCTTACTCTTGGATAATCAATTGTTGGGACTGATATGGGAAGATGGCAAATAGTATGGACTGGTGGTGTCAATTTCGCCTATAACTTAAATGATACTATGCAATTTTAATAATCAAATATTCTAAAACTTAGAATTTTTTAAGAAAATTATGCGAAAGAAATAAACATTTTAATAAGAACGAAAATTGAAAAAAAGAATAAGAAGAAAAATATTGTATTTTTTAAAACCACCCAATTACTTTAGGTTAAGTTATTTCTTTTATTTATTTTAATTACTAAAAAAACTCAAAAAGGTTAAAATGTTGGATATGAGAAGGTGAATGTCATTAAATAGTCATAAAGAAAGTTAAAAAATTTTGCATTGGGAAAGATGAAAGCTAGAAAGTAGAAATAAGGAGGGGGGAGGAAAAATTTGGAAATTGGGAGGAAAAAAGTTTTTTTTAGTGACAACAAATTTAGTAGATATAACCATGTCAGATATAATTTATAATAAAAAAAATTAGCATAGGTTTTTTTAATGTTCTTCCCGGATTCATCATTCCCTTTAGGTAGTGTTTGGATATGTGGAATTCATTTCAAATATATGAATTTAATTTCTGAAATTGAAATGTTACAATTCAAATGACAAAAATACTTGTTTGGGTTGTTTTTAGAATTTGAAATGACATGTTTTTGTTAAGTATATGAAATACACAACATTTGCTTGTTAAGCATTTAGGTTGGGAATTGGGCTAAATCTAATTCCAAATTTTTTTTACTTGCCAAACATGTAATTTTGCCAAATCCATCATTTAAAATGAAATGCTTGTATCCAAACATAGCATTAAGTTATTCATTTTGTATAGGTTTATATATATATATATATATATATATATATATATATATATATAAATTTAAAATAATCCAATAGTTGATATATGATATAATTTTGATAAGAGAAACAAGTACATACATGAATCTGGAATCTACAAGACCTCCATACTCATCCTCGAGTATTTGTGGGAAATCTGAGTGCAACAATGTGACATGTGGTTCGATTCCTACAAATTAAAGTTAACATATTGTAAATATTTGATAGAAACTCTTTAATTAATAATAATACTAGCTTTATACGTGCGCTTAGTGTGTAGTTATATTTTTAGCATAGGTGTTATACAGTACTAAAACAAACCACAAATGACCGTATCTATTTAATTCCATTTTGCGAAGAATAGGAAATTAAAGACAAGTGAATTTGTTTAGAGACTCACTTCAATTTTTGCAATAATTATAATATTTTATAATAAAATTTCAAAATAAGAACAATGAAACACATATTTTAGTTTGATTAAATAAATATGAATTAAGATTATTTGCCCACCCACTAACTTCTACTCCCTCCATATTATAATATCTGCAACATTTCCAAATAAAACTGTAAACTAATAACTGCAACAATTTATATATTTCTAAATTTGGTAAAATTATTTTACACCTCATTCTTTCTCTCCCTTACTTTACCCTAAAATTACTTTACACCTCATTTTTTTCTCTCTCTTACTTTACCCTCTAATATTCTTATTATTCTACTCTAACAAAAAGTGTCTTAGGAAATGTGATAAGCCATTTGTTGCAGATATTAGAATACAGAGGGAGTATAAATTTAAGATTCAACTACGGGGCGGGGGATTTGAAAATATATGAAAAGAAGTATTTGATAATTTATAATTATTAATTAAGCTAGCTAACAATTAAGTTCTTAGGCAAGTACAGTATTATGACAAAAGTAATAATAGAAGAGAGATGTGCAGCTTAAAATGAGCAGCAAATTACTTAGGAAGATCAGAGAAAAACATATTTACATTCCACACAATTCAACCTCCTCCGCATACTTTAATCATAAGCACATTTCTTCACATCTGTTATATTAAATTTCTACTATATATGAAAAGTAAAATTTTATGTGATAAAACTATATTAATATATGTGTATAATTGTAGAGAATTCAAAAAATATAAATTTTGGTGCTTCTATTTATTTTTATTTTTTTTAGAATTATAAAATTTCTTATATTTTCATTTTAAAAAATCACAAAACTTTCCTTAATAATTTGTTCATCTTAATAGTAATGCTATTTGAATTTGTAGAACTTCAAGGGTAATACAAACTTTTCTAGGGGATATATGCCATAGCTCCCCTTGCTTATCAAGAAGTAGAAAAATCATGCAAGGTTTCAATATTTTCCCTCTAAACTTCCATTTGTTTTTGTTTTTTTTAAAAAAAAAAAATTTCTTTATATTGATTTGTTTTTTTTTTTTTCAATATATTCCTTTCCAAAGTTTTTTCTCTACGTATCATTGTAAAGTTGATACTTAGGATGCGTTTGAGTCGTCTGAAATTTTCTGATCTGATCTAAACTTAACTATTCTGATTTTATCTTATTTGAACTTTTCTAATCTGATTTGAACTTTTCAAATTTGATCTAATCTTATCTGAATTTTTTCTTATCTAAATTATTTATTGTACATTTTTTATAGTTATTATAACTTCTCTGGTCTGAATTTTTCTGATTGATCTGATCCTTATCTAAATTTTTCATTATATAAGTGTAATAATTAAAAATGTTATATTCTTGTCAAGATTGTACATTTTCACGTGTAATCTTACTACATAATAAAATAAAAACTGCTAACAATAATATTATTTATCTACACATATGGACATTCTTGTTTATTTTCCATGATTTCAACTTTTACTTGCACAATATATATTATTATCATTATTATAATAAAATTTAACTTTTTTTTGAATGCATCCGCATGGCACGGGTACTAACCTAGTTTATGATTATTGCTACAACAAAAATTTACCTTGGATTATGAGTTCATTGATGAGGTTGTTGTAGTACCTTAAACCTTTGGGATTAATGGGTCCCCTGCCATCTAAATAATACGTAACATAGCAATATAAGTAAGCTTAAAAACAATAATTTTATAATTCATTATATATATATATATATATATATATATATATATATATATATATAGAAGTAGACTTATGTGAGAAATGTAGTTTTGGTGAAAAGGGTGAGAAATAATCTCAACCCTTTGATCAACTAATGAATGGCTAAGATTAAATTTGATTTCACCTCTTTACTTCTTATATAGTTTAAAGTCAATGTATCTATGACATAAAGTCAATATATATTTATACTCAATGTATTTATAGTTTATGGTGAATGTACCTATAGTTGAAAGTCAATGTACCTACAGGCCATTTTTTGATGTATCTATATTTTTCTCACCTTCTCACGATAATAAATTTCTCACCGGAAACCAACCCTATATAGTATATATATATATATATATATGTATATGTATATAGAGGGTCAGGATCATGTGAGAAAGTCTCTTTAGGTGAGAAAGGTTGTTTTTTAATGGACTAATTGTTTTTTAATTAAAAAAATTACGTAACTAACCCTATTTGTTAGGGGATAAATAAAAAAAAAAAAAAATTTATCCAAAAAAAAAAATTTAATTTATTTTTTATATAAAAAAAACTTAAATTTATGTTTTATCAAAAAAATAACTAAAATTTGGAATTTGTTAAACCGTTATCCTCTCATATAGTCAATTAGTCATATAAAATTTAGAACATGTCATATAAAATTTAGAAAATATCATATAAAATTTAGAATATGATTAATAAAATTTAGAACATTAAATAAGTTATTTTTTTTTTTTTATTTTTTACGGGTTCCATAGATCAACTTCAATACAAAATATTAAGAATATTTTGAAATAATATTCAATTGTTCAGGTATATATTTTATTATATATTTTTTTTTTGTATAAAAGGTCAATAATTGTATTATAATTGTATCATTTTATTTATTTTTAAAAAAATAAGTTATTCAATTTGAAACTTATTGTATACAGTTTTGAAAATATCTTATAAATTTAGAACATGATGTATAAAATTTTCAATATTTTATCTACTTAAAATAAAACAAATAATAAACTACTTTAAAATATGGCTTTTTAATATTTTTAATATTTTAAGCACACATACACATTAGAATATGATGACTTTGTAACATGGTTTTTTAAATTTAGAACATGGTGTATAAAAATTAGAACAAAAAGCTTATAAAATTATGAACATGGCGTAAAAAATTTAGAACATGAATCATAAAATTTTGAACATATTAAGATGTACATCCGAACAAAAAAAATGAAGTACAATTTTAGATAAAAAAAACTAGATTTTATATATAAAAAATAGATTTTTCAAAAAAAATAAATAACAAAAAAATCAGGAAAAAAAACGTAACAAAAATTTTATTTAAAAAAAAAAACAGTTTTTTTTATTAAAAAAAATTATAAAAAAGCAGATTTTTTATAAAAAAAAAAATGCGTAACAATTTTTTTAAAAAAAAAAAACAGATTTTTTTAACAAAAAATTAGAAATATATAAATCAAATTAAATTACCAATTTGCCCTTACTAAAAAAATAAAGATCAAACATCAACCATCTAAAATTGTCAACGGTGCAGATGTTTTCTCACATAAAAACCCTTCTCACCTAAAGCACCCTTTCTCACACGATTCTATTCCTATATATATATATATATATGTAGAAGTAGGCTCATGTGAGAAATATAGTTTTGGTGAGAAGGTGAAAAACAATCTCAACCATTTGATCAACAAATGAATGTCTAAGATTAAATTTGACTTTCCTCTTTACTCCAATGCAAGTCAATGTATCTATGACATAAAGTTAATGTATTTTTACTTAATGTATTTATAGTGTATGTGAGAAAGCTTGTTTATGTGAGAATACATCTAGAGCATTGATTCAGTGCAATCTAATGATTTGGATTTTATGGACTAACCCACATCTCTGAGGGATTAATGGAAGGCTTAAAAAAAACTTAAATTAATTTTTTTATTAAAAAAATTATCATAAAAATATTTTTTTATCAAAAAGAATGATTTTTTTTATAAAAAAAATTAGAACGTATCAAACTGTTAACTAAGAAATTGTTAGCTAAAAACAAGGGGCCAACAATAGAAAAAAAGTGATATATATTAACCATCATTTAAAGAAAAATCAGAATTTGCAAAAAAAAAAAAAAAAAAAAACAAAAACAAAAAAAAAAACAAAGTAGAAGTAAATATTTTTAATGTAATGTTTGGTAAAAACAGAAAAATATATTTTCAATAATATTATAATATTATTTTTATGTAAAAATGTGATATTTATATTTATTTAATATTTCAACTACTCAAAATATAGCCTACAATAAGTCCGAATTTTCTGCATCACCCTTAGATCTATAATTGTCAATGGTGCAGATGTTTTCTCACATAAAAGCACTTCTCACCTAAACAATCCCTTCTCACATGATTCTAATCTTATATATATATATATGTGTGTGTGTGTGTTAAAATGGAATCGAACATAATTTTTTAAGGAGAAAAGATAAGGTAAAATGATTACAGAGTAGTTTTCTAATAGGAAATTTTGCTCAGAATTAGCAAACCTTTGCCGATCTTCTACAATAAAGTCAACCTTTTGAAAATCTAGAAATAAGCTAACTTTACCATCATTAAAGCCAAATATAGGTTAGATGACTTGCAATATGTTATAAAGGTTGTAATTTGCGATAATTGATCATAATTTTCTTATGATTAATCATTGTAATCATGATTTATTATAATTAATCATAAATTATTAAAAATTAATCATAATTAACCTATTGCAACCGGCAATGATGGGTAAAGTAAAACCACACCTGAATTTGGCTTTAATTATATGAAGGTTGGCTTAATTGTAAAATGCCGCCTAAAGGTTGGCTTATTCTGAGCAATTTTACGTTTCTTATAAATTAGATACAAATTTATAAGTCATTGAGTCCTGCATTACTGTTATTCATAACTTTCTGTCAAATGAATCCTTAAGATATTGAATATAGAATGATTATTTACTTGGAATTAATCTCGACCACGAGATTGAAAATCTGTACGCATTTAACCCAGTTTCTACCATAAGTTGAACATCTTCCTGAAAAAAATAAAAATAAAAAAATCATTGCAATTTGAATAATTACATTATCATAACGAAAGTATCGTTTTTGCTCAAAAATCATGAAATAAAAAAGGGATGTAATCAAACAGAGTTTTGTTCACCTTATATTTATGATATTGGTCACATGAGACATCTGGATTGTGTGTATCATCCCCTGAAATATTCAAATGCATTCAATTATCTATAAAAATTATTCATTGAAATAAATCCTTTCTATTTTTATTATTCCGGGTTCTACCCCTTTGCACAATTGCACCCCAAAACAAAACAATCTTAACAAAAAGACTACAACAACTCGTTTTGTAAATGATGCATATAACAAGGGGAAAAAATGATCAAATAGAATCATTGTTATTTGTTATTGTTATTGTTATTGTTATTTTTATTAATTCTAAGATAAACATATATTTGTCGATCTAATCTGATCTGATCAAAATTTATTTTTTCTGATCTGATCTAATATATTATTTATCTTATCTTATCTAATTTGAATTAATTAATAAGAAGTTATAACATGAATAAAAAAAGGCCCAAAGAAGGTCAAGTATGCAAGCTTAAAAGTGTTTTTGTGGACTTAAACAAACTCCTATTTAAAAACACTATAAAAAACTCACACAACCAGGACAACTTATCATGATTAAAGAGGGCAATATGAGTATTGTTTTACTTAATGATGCCTACAAGGGCAATTATATTTGCAATCATTGATATTAATTAACAATGAAGATAATATGATTATTTTGTCATCTTAAACTTTTGAAACTTTGCCCTATTTGACAATAAATAAAGTGTTTAAATCAAGGAAAACAAAATTTATTGTCTTTGTTGATGATCAATAATGAAGGCAATTTTGTTTGCCCTTTTTGAATTGAATCAAAGAGGGCAAAACATCTAAAATTGGCTTTGAAACCTAATACAACAGGGTTACAAGGGCAACATGAGGACAATACTAAAATTGTCATTATAACCTAAGAAAACAAATTTTATATCAAATAGGGCAATTTTAATTGTCCTTCTTGAAAACATTTTTTGTAGTGAAAATAATAAAGAATGTGCTTGCATCTATATATGTCTTTTTCTCTTTGTTTTTGAATGCACATTAAACTGAAAAATCAGTAAGAAACATATGAATTATATATAAAAAATTACTTCAAAATAAAGAACAAGCAATTGAAAAAAAAAAAAAAAAAGGAATGGCATAAGCTAAATACTTAAATAGATAGCGCCCCTAGGAGCTAGTTAAGGTAATAAAAAGTAGAATGTTAAGTTTGTTGGGGGCTTCTACAACGGTCTCCCAAAAAATGACCGCAATACCATATTAAACCATGGCCCTCCAAACTATTTTATTTTACCTTTTTTTAAAAAACCATTTTTCTAATTATTAGATTATCCAAAATTCCATAATTAATTTTAAAATTCATTTTATAATATTTTCCATTAATTAAATTTTTTATGATAAATTCCAAAATTAATTACTATTTTCTGGAAATTAAAAATAAAGAATATTGATCCAGAATCAATTACGTTAAACATTTGCTAAATTCTGGAAAAGTAAAATCGAACTTCATCCAAGAACAATTACTAAATTCTGGAAAAAAAAAATCGATCTTGGATGAAGATCGATTTTTACTTTTCCAGAATTTAGAAAATATTTAACATAATTGATTCTAGATCAATCTTCTTTATTTTTAGTTTTCCAGAAATTAATAATTAAATTTGGAATTTTCATTAAAAATTTAATTTATTTTAATTTTAATTAATTGGAAAAAATAAAAAATGAATTTTTAAATGAATTATGGAATTTTGGAAAATCTAATAATTAGAAATATAGGTAAAAAAAAGGTAAAAAAATGATTTTGGAGGGTTAGGATTTCTCCATAGTGGTGGTCGTTTTAAAGGATGACCGCTATAGAAAAATTGCTTGATTGACAATAAACTTCTAACTTTACTTTTTATTGTAAGTCAGATTGATCAGAATAGAGCTGGTCAGATCCAGACTAGTTTGCATTGTCATCCTTATTATCAATTCTAATAGTGTAGCTGATGCAATTAGAATAATAGAATTTGATCACACACTACAAGAAATAGCATTAAATAGGGCAATTATTAAATTAACTCCCTTTGATAGGAAAAAACTTGTTTGATACAAAATTTGTCATCTTAGATTCTTAGGAGTTAGGTTAAAAGGACAAATTTAAATTTTCCCTCCAATGATGTCTTCTTATATATTCTCGATGTGTCCAATTGTCCTTAATATTAAATTACTAATCCACACATAATAAAATTCAAACGGGACAATTTAAACAAAAAAGAAACATCAATAATACTTGTGACCGATACGATTTTTTTTTCCGTCCAAGATGGATATATATATTTTTTTTAGTTCGAAAATTGACAAATTCTTGTATGTGGCCAGTCACACTCCATAATGGTGTGGCCACATTTTTTATAAAAATATCCCACAAATGAGTCTTCAATTAATCAAATCTAACATCCATCAACATTGGCGTCTACAACCACCACCATGGCTTCCTGACTATCACTACCATAGTTGTTTCTTTTTCACCACTGTTGGAACATTTATGCATAAATGGGCTTGAACATGTAAACAAAAGAAGAAGAAATAAGGCAAAAGGGGAATTAAGGCAGGACCAGGTCACACCTCGCGACCCAGTGAGGTCGCGACTCGTGACTTTAGGTCGCACCTCGCGATTTCTCACTGTATCGTGGACCTGTTTTTTCGTTTACTCAGATGTTTTGCCTTGGATACTTTTATATATTAAAGCTTGTTTATTAGGCTCTAATACTGAATTAAGATGGTATTAAAACATGATTAAATCAGAATGTACAGAGCTTGCATTGTGAATGGCATCTATGCATGATAATAGCACAATTCAAGTCTCATGAATTCAGATTTTATTATGGTTTTAATGGTGACTCTTCACTCATCTTTGGCTGATTTCTTCTTGTGGTTTTGGCTATAAATAGTCATGTTTGCTCACTTGTTTGGTATGGGAAAAAAAAGAGAAATTTCTCCCTCCTCTTACAATTTGCTAGCACTTAGAAAATTCTTGCAAACTATTCTAAGTGTGTATAAACACAATTTAAAAACACAAAGCTTTTAGGATTCACTCTTAGGATCACATAGAGTGAATAATCTCCATTGTATCTCATTAATTATTTCGTGGTAACCCAGTTATCCATAGTGGGGCGAAATTAAACTAATAGGAAAACGTAATTTCCGTGCTTTGGAGATTCATATCCGGTTTCCCACTAACACATTCCCGAACAATCTAATAGTTTAATTTTTCGTGTCGGATATGAATATTCCAATGGTGGCTTGTTTGATGGAGATGTTCGGTTGCGGTGGTGTTGCAAGGAATGATCAATATTATTATTTCTTGAAGTATGAAGATAATTCAAGGATACTGATACTTCATGGTTGAAGAAATTTCAAGTAAGAAGTTTCTTGTTATTTGCTTTGAATTTTACTTATTGTTTAATAAGGATTAAAATTCATGTTGAATGATGCACATTGTTTATTGGTTTTCATAATGGATTTATAACTTACACGAAATTTGTGAAAGCATATTGTTAAGTGCAATCATGGTTTTCCCACTTGTATGTATTTTATTCTTGATCCCTTAATTTGTATCTGTTGCTTAGGACTATTGTATTTACCAGGAATGCTAATGTACACATATTCTTCTAATTCCCCGTGAAGAAATGCATTTTTAATATCTAGTTGGCACAAATTGTTGAGATCTATTGATTTAGAATATAAATGTATATAGTTATGAATATTTATAATACTAGACGTAGTTTTATGTTTTAATAAGTTCATAATTATGCAAAGTTCTTTAGCAATTTGTGTCGTTAAACGTTGAGGAATGTATACCAGAAACAGTGGCAAATCGCGAGTCGTGACGTGTGCTCGCGACCAGTGAAAACAGATCAAAGTTGCCAAAATAGACAGAAGCAAATCACGACTCGCGACCTATGGTCGCGACTCGCGAGAAGGGCTCGCGACTCGCGAACCTGTTGGTTCGTGTTCGCTTCTGTTCGGTTTTTTCCCGTTGCGTTCTGTCGTTTGGGGATTAACTGCTATGTTTATGATAAGTTATAATATAACTTATTATCAAGATTGAGGAGATGTAAGTTACATTCATTGTCTCTCAATCTACTCTTGCAAAAACCTAAGTATTTCTCCATTGTTACAAAAGATAGACATCAAACTTGTTCTCATTGGTGATAGTTGAAACTAGGCTCGATTATCACTGTTCTTATTGTATCTCGTCAACAAATTCCTTGCAACCCGGCCTAAGAATTGGGTAGGAATATTGTTTTCAGGAAAGTGTTCTTCGTACACGCCTCAAGAGTTTGCTCATACTATTACTCATATACATAAAATTTCCAACAATCTGAAAACAATATCGTTTAGTATGGCATCAATCAAAGACTTGACAACAAACATTGCCAAACTTGATAAGTTCGAGGGTGTAGAATTCCGTCGATGGCAGAAAAAGGTACACTTCTTGTTGACGTCGTTGGGTGTGGCATACGTTCTTACAACACCAAAGCCGGATGACTACGAAGAGGGGGAAGCACTCGAGACAACGAGGCGGAGACTAAAGTTTGAGAACGATGACTATATTTGCCGAGGTCACATTCTTAACGGTATGTCCGATCCTTTGTTTGACATATATCAATATTATGATTCCGCTCAATCACTTTGGCATGATCTTGAATCTAAATATATGGTAGAAGATGCTTCTAGTAAGAAATTCTTGGTTAATAATTTTAATACATATCGTATATTCGTATGATTGATTCAAGACCCATCATGGAATAATTTCATGAACTTCAAAGGATGTTAGGGAGATTAAGGCAACATAATATTGATATGAATGAATTGTTTGTAGTGTCTTCTATTATTGACAAATTACCGTCTAGTTGGAAGGATGTAAGAAACCAATTAAAACATAAAAAGGATGATATGAATGTTGAACAACTCGGAGCCCATCTTCGAATTGAAGAAGGGATCCGTTTACAAGATGGACAAAAGGATAGCAATCCTATTACTTCCACGTTCAATATGGTGGAAGGGAACTCCAAGGGTGGTAAAGACCCTAAAAAGCGTAAGTTCAATGGAAAAAACAAGAATTTCGGTAAGAAACCGAGAAGTGAAAATGATTCCCAAGATGCACCCGTTAGTGGGTGTTGGGAATGCGGGAAACCGGGTCACTTCAAAAGGGATTGCTCCATTTGGAAGCGTAGGATGAGCAAGAAGACTCATGAAAAAGGGAATGATGGTGGTTCATCCCGTGATAAGCAAGGTATGACTTGTACACAAGTTTCACTTAATCAAATTAATGATTATGTGTGTATGATTTCTGAAATCAATTGTGTGCAGGATGATTGCGGATGGTTTATCGATTCTGGTGCATCAAAACATGTTTGTAAAGATCATGATCTATTCAAGACCTTCAAGGACGTTGAAGATGGAGAACGACTTTACATGGGGAATGATTCTACGACTAGTGTATGTGGCAAAGGCCAAGTAGAATTATTGTTCAGTTCTGGAAAAACACTCATTCTAAATGACGTGTTGTATTCTCCGGAACATGGGAACAATCTTGTATCTGGTGCATTATTGAATCGATTAGGTTTTAAACTTGTTTTTGAATCAGACAAATTTGTATTATCTAAGGGTGGTGTGTTTGTAGGACTTGGTTACTTGTGTAATGACTTGTTTAGACTAAGTGTAGATAATTCTACACAAGACAATGTGTTTGTGGTTGATGTTGATTCTAGCTTATGGCATTGTAGGCTAGGTCATGTTAATTATAAGAAATTGTGTTTTATGTCTAAGCATGATTTAATTCCTTCCTTTGATCCTAGTAGTGAAAAATGTAAAACTTGCATGCTTACTAAGATCACCAGAAAACCTTTTCCTAAGTCAATAATGAGAGACTCTAATTTGTTAGACTTGATACATCACTTCTATGTGATTTCCACAGTACACCATCTCTAGGAAATAAAAAGTACTTAGTAACTTTTATTGATGACTATTCAAGGTTTTGCTATGTGTACTTATTATTTTCTAAAGATGAGGCCCTAGACAAATTTAAAGAATTTAAGGAAGAAGTTGAGTTGCAATTAAATTACAAAGTTAAAAGGCTAAGAACTGACAAAGGTGGTGAGTACTATAATCCTGAATATTTTCGATCAATAGGCATAATACATGAAACAACGGCCGCCTATACACCACAACAAAATGGTGTCGCCGAAAGGAAGAATAGGACACTTGAAGAAATGGTTAACGCCATGCTTTCCTATTCGGGTTTGAGTGATGGTTTTTGGGGAGAAGCAGTTGTAACGGCATGTTAATTACATTCTTAACCGTGTTCCCATTAAAGGGAATGAAGTTACTCCTTATGAGCTGTGGTGCAAAAGGAAACCCAACTTGAATTACTTCAAGGTTTGGGGTTGTAGGGCAGTAGTTAAAGTGCCTGAACCCAAACGTAAGAAATTGGGTGAAAGAGGAGTTGAATGCATTTTTATAGGATATGCGGCTCATAGCAAATCCTATAGGTTCTATGTAATAGAACAAAACGACTATTGGTCGGTTCATACCACCATTGAGTCAAGAGATGCGATTTTTGATGAAACTAGATTTTCATCATTGCCTAGACCAAGGGATATTACTCCAATTACTAGTACTCAAGACTTTGAACAAACTTCGTTTCATCAAAGGGAAGATGGACATACTAGTGATGAAGACGCACCATCTACGTCTACTCAACCCAGGAGAAGTAAACGTGCTAGGAAAGAGAAATCTTTTGGGCCTGATTTTTATGTATACTTACTTGAAGGTTCAAGACAGTCACTCGTGACTAGATTTCCATATGTACTAAATGTGGAAGATGATCCTTCAACATTTGATGAGGCGATAAAGTCTCATGATGCGGCCTTCTGGAAAGAAGCAATTGATGATGAGATGGGTTCCATCATGGGAAATAATACATGAGTTTTAGCTGATTTATCTCCTAAGTGTAAACCAATCGGGTGCAAATGGATCTTCAAAAAGAAATTGAAGGTTGATGGAACTATCGATAAATTCAAAGCCCGACTTGTGGCACAAGGTTTTACCCAAAAACCGAGAATTGACTTTTTCGATACATATGCACCGGTGGCTAGAATTTCCACTATTAGATTGTTAATAGCTATAGGTGCTATAAAAAAATCTAGTGATCCATAAAATGGATGTTAAGACAACTTTTCTTAATGGAGATTTAAAAGAGGAGGTTTACATGTGACAACCGGAAGGGTTTGTCGTGGATGGCCAAGAACATAAGGTTTGCAAACTCATCAAGCCTTTGTATGGGCTAAAGCAAGCACCAAAACAGTGGCATCAAAAATTTGATGATGTGGTTTTTTCTAATGGTTTCATGTTAAACAATTCGGACAAGTTTTTATATAACAAATTTGATGACAACGGTAATGGAGTCATCATTTGTCTATATGTTGATGACATGTTGATTTTTGGAACGGATTTGGAACAAGTTGAACTAACCAAATCCTTCCTGTCATCACAGTTCTCCATGAAAGATATGGGGGAAGCGGATGTCATTTTGGGTATAAAGATCAAGAGAGAAGAAGGAAGTCTTATCTTGTCACAATCTCATTACATTGAGAAAGTGATCAAGAAGTTCGATGTGAACAGTGACTCTTGTATCTACGCCCATGGATACTAGCGTAAAGTTTGTACCTAATGAAGGTAAAGCGGAATCTCAGCTTGAATATGCTAGAGCCATTGGGTGTCTTGTGTATGCCATGACATGTACTAGGCTTGACATTGCCTTTGTGGTTGGGAAATTGAGTAGATATACTAGTAATCCTAGTATGCAATATTGGCAAGGTATTCGTCGTGTGTTTAAGTACCTAAAGAAAACCATAGATTATGGTTTGACCTACAATGGTATGCCTTCGGTTCTAGAAGGATTTTCAGACGCAAGTTGGATCTCCAATAGAGAAGATCATTCATCCACTAGTGGATGGGTGTTCCTCTTGGGTGGAGGAGCTATTTCTTGGGCTTCCAAGAAACAAACTTGCATTGCGGACTCCACCATGACTTCGGAGTTCATTGCATTGCATTCGGCTGGTAAAGAAGCCGAATGGTTGAGGAATCTCATGTTTGAGATACCTTTGTTAACAAGGCCAATATCTCCTATTGCGATTCATTGTGATAATGATGCAGCCTTGGTGAATGCATATAGTCAAGTTTATAACAGAAAGTCTAGACAAATTGGTGTTAGACATAGTTATATTCAAAGCTTAATTAAAGATTGCGTGATCACGGTTGACTATGTGCGGACAAATTTGAATCTGGCAGATTGCTTTACAAAAGCTCTTACTAGGGATTCAGTTAAAAGGATGGCAATCGGGTTGGGATTGAAGCCCCAGTATAATCACAATTGAGAGGATCTCAACTTGACGCCTAATAAGACGTTAGGTCTCAAGTTCAACGAGATAAATCTTCTTTCTTGATGATTGGGAACTGTTCTTTCATCCTATTCAGAGTTCCAGATTGTGACGGTATTAAGACAATATATTTCAAGTGTGCTAGTGTCACAATAGCATGTTGCTTGAGATATAAGTCTATGTGAGTGCGAGGTTTGGCCGCTTCAAGAAGCTTATGGGGAGAGCTTTGATGCACTTATGAAAGATACGAACACATGGCCCAATAATTGTGCTTTTTTAGTGAGTTTAAGTAATTAATCTTGTGCGTATAATATCTTTGAGTTATGATTATGTATTGAAAATAGTTCAATCGTTAACGACACTATTTGGATACAATAACTTGGAATGTGTATTATACTAGGTGGAAGTTCAAGTTTCGTACACTTTCATGTAAGCATGAGACTATTTGTAGCATTGGAATGGTTTATGTAAAAGTGATTTATATTCTAAATGGGGGAAGAAATGCTGAGATTTATTGATTTAGAATATAAATGTATATAGTTATGAATATTTATAATACTAGATGTAGTGTTATGTTTTAATAAGTTCATAATTATGCAAAGTTCTTTAGCGATTTGTGTCGTTAAACGTTGAGGAATGTATAGCAGAAACAGTGGCAAATCGCGAGTCGTGACGTGTGTTCGCAACCAGTGAAAACAGATCAAAGTTGCCAAAATAGACAGAAGAAAATCGCGACTCGCGAAGAGCTAGTCGCGACTCGCGACCATAGGTCGCGACTCACGAGAAGGGCTCGCGACTCGCGAACCTGTTGGTTCCTTTCGCTTCTGTTCGGTTTTTTCCCGTTGCGTTGTGTCGTTTGGGGATTAATGCTATGTTTATGATAAGTTATAATATAACTTATTATCAGGATTGAGGAGATGGAAGTTACATTCATTGTCTCTCAATCTACTCTTGTAAAAACCTAAGTATTTCTCTATTGTTACAAAAGATTGACATCAAACTTGTTATCATTGGTGATAGTTGAAACTAGGCTCGATTATCATTGTTCTTGTTGTATCTGGTCAACAAATTTCTTGCAACCCGGCCTAAGAATTGGGTAGGAATATTGTTTTCAAGAAAGTGTTCTTCGTACACGCCTCAATAGTTTGCTCATACTATTACTCATATACATAAAATTTCCAACACAAATGCCAACCCTTTAAAGCAGCAATATATAGCTAAGTGAGATCTCATCGTCATTAGTTTGGAAACAGGTGCAAAAGTCTGTTCATAATCAAATCCTTTTTGTTGTCTGTTACCTAATATCACAAGCCTTGCCTTCTCCCTTTATACACTTGGATCTTGCTTGAACTTGGTCTTAAATAAACATTTATAGGCAATTGGTTTCTTACTAAGAGGCAAGTCAGTTATGGTATATGTCCTATTTTATAGGCAATTGGTTTCTTAAGTTGAGGAACTCATCCATCCAATTCAAAATGGTTGTTTGTCATTTCTGGCTCCCCTTCTCACCTCTCAGGCCCTTTGTATTGTCACTTTCATCAGTTTCCTCCAACTGTTCTTCCTATAATTCTTCTTCATTCTCAGTATTGTCTTCCACCCTTTCATTTTCTTCATACTCTATCTCTTCTTCATACTGACAGACAAGTGAGGTATGAGCTGAGGTTCCTTATCTTCTCTTGATCCCATCTGAATTGGTAAATTAAAGGTTCCATGTAACTTTTCTTGTTGTATTTGTTGCAGGGAACCCATCTTCCTTCCAGGAATTTTACAACCCTTGTAACAAATACATGCCTGTTCATCAAATTTAGCAATTTATACCCCTTTTGCCAAGAAGATATTGTACCACCCATAAGATTGGTTTAAGAGGATTTGATAAGCTACTCATGTCAATAAGATGCATTTTCTTTTTAGGAAGCTCATATGTTAAGATACTCCACGGTTAAGCGTGTTCAGCTGGGAGTAGTCTTAGGATGGGTGACATCCTGTGAAATTTCCTAGGGTGCGTATGAGTGAGGACAAAATGCGCCGGAAGGATTCGTGTTGGCTTCTAGGGTCAGGTTATCAGTCTTGGGTTCCCTTTGGTGACAATAGGCCCGGGCATATATGGGCTGTGGTCAGGGGTGCTTATCGAGCGAGTCGATCGCGAGCTGGGGGTTGCTCGACTCGTGCTCATTAGGTTTCGAGCCGAGCCGAGCCGATCATGAGCTGCTCGTTTAATGTTTTAGTCCTCTTGAATCTTAATTCTTTCAAAAGAAAATTATTGATTATATTTTCTTTTCTTTATGTAAATTATATATTGTTAAAGTTTATTAATTTATTATATTAAATATCAAGGTTAATATTGTTTTTCAAATATTTAACGTAGAAAATTATTGATTTTTTGTAAAATTATCAAGTCACGAGCTGTTTCGAGCGAGCTCGAGCCAACTCGAGTCGAGTTTTGACCGAGCTTTGACCGAGTCGAGCTCGAGCTGCTCGCGAGCTACCCAGCTCAATAAGCACCCCTAGCTGTGGTGTTATAGATATCATAGAAACACACATGACACTCCTCTAGGAGCAAACTTGTCATCCCCACTACAAGAAAAACCATTTTTCGCAACGATAAAAGTCGTTTCGAAAAATACAAAGTCGTTGCAATGAATGTTTATCGCAACGACCATTGTTGTTGCTAGGTCGTTGCTGGTATGGGCGTTAACAAAAAAAACGCAACGACATTTGTCGTTGCTAAAAATACATTTAATACAACGACATTAATCGTTGCCAAAATGAAGTCATTGCTATATCTTACAAATATTATGATAATATTAAGTATTTTTCGCAACAACAATTGTCGTTGCTATATATATATTTTTTCCCGCAACGACAAAAGTGGTTGCCATACCTAGGGGTGTAAAAACGGTTAAACGGTTGGAAATTGGTCGGTCAAAAATAGGTTCGGTCAAAAACGGTCGGTCAAAAACAGGTCATATGAGCTCTTTCGGTATCGGTCGGTAACAGTCGGACTTATTCGGTATCCGGTCAAATTCGGTACTTTCCTAAACAGGTGTCGGTCGGTTTCGGTCCGGTACTTATCGGTCCGGTCGTTGTCGGTAACATGTCACATTCGGTCGGTTAAAAACGATTTTTTACAGGTCGTAACCGGTATACGGGTTATAATCGATCGGTCAAAATTGGTATGCGGATTATAATCGGTCGGTCAAAATCAGTATGCGGGTCATAATCGGTTGGTCAAAATCAGCATGCGGGTCATAATCGGTCAATCAAGGTCAAATGTAGGACGTAACCTGTTAGTCTTAAATGATCGAACACAAATCACAATACAATTAGTCAATTCAAAACTCCAGATCGGATTTTGATATTTCGGGTTAGTTGGCTCAGAATATCTAGCTTAGAATCTTGGGATCGAAAACTATGCCCACCCCTGAATTATGAGAATAACAACGGCATTAATAAGTGACTAATATAAATATTATATATGGACATCAAAGAATAATCTCGATGAACCATATCAATTTATGATGAGTGTGATAGCTACGATTATAATAAAAATATATATCATTAGAATATCAATGGCTATGAGGATGGGATTTATCGTTGTCAACTTGTCATCATCATCATAAAAGCAATATACTACGTATATAGTAACAATAGTAATAATGATATGATGGTGAGTCAATGACATAAATAATCAATTGATCAATCATAATAATGATGGATGGTAATAACAACGACGATCATAATCATGGTGGATGATGCATGGTGAATTGGTATTGATCACGATGTTGGCCAACATGAAGGATGTTGATTGATGATGGTGATGAATTATGATGGCATCAATTATGTATGGTGATGATAACGTTGATGATGGATGATAATAAGTGATGATAATGATCATGGGTGATGATGTATATGAATGGTGATGAATGTTGATGATGGATGCATATGATGACAACGATGGTGATGACATCAATGATGTATGCTGATGCATGATGACGATGATGGATGCTAATGATCAATATGATATATGGTCATGAGTGATGATGATGATGACGACATGGATGATGGTGGTGGATTATGACGCTAATAATAAATGGTTATGAGCTTATGATGACGATTAAGATGATGATGGATGATGAATTGACGATAACAAAGATGATAACAATATTGATAACAATTAGCAACAACAACGAATTGATAATGATACTCATGATAACGACGATGATACTCATCAATCATGTAAATAAGTTCGATAAAAAAAATGGGGTCAGTCGTACTTCAGTTGTAAGGTCGGTCAAAATAGGTTCGATAAAAAATGGTCTGTCAAAAACAGGTTCGGTACAATAAGATTTCAGTCGAAAACGGTCGGTCAAAAACGGTCGGTTAAAAATCGGTCAAAAACGGATTCGGTACAATACGGTTTCGGTAACGGTCGGTCTCGGTATAATAAAAACTGGTAGAAAACGGATTTGGTCTTAAACGGACTTAGTACCGGTCGGTTTCGGTATGCATAAAATCGGTCAAAAACGGTTTCGGTATAATTCGGATTCGGTAACGGTCGGTATCCGGTGACTAAAAATACGGTCAAAAACAGGTTCGGTATCGATCAGTAACGGTCGGTCAAACAGTTTTCTGACCACATTTACACCCCTAGCCATACCCTATAAATCCATGTTACGGGGAACTATTTTTCAAAACAACAAATGTCATTGCTAAATATAGGTTCTTATTTCGCAACGAAAAAAGTCTTGACAAAGCCCATGCATCCAAAGGGCTTCATGACTGAAATTTGTTTCAAATGTTATGGTCTGCGGCATTCATTCCTTTTCCTTATTTATATCCATACAAGTCTTCATCATTGCAAAGGACAATAAAAGACAATGATCCTCTTGGATCACGAGCCCAGGCCCAAAATAGAAAGAGAAAATAAAGGAGGAAAGGGCAGTACAGCTGCCCACAATTCAAAAGGCAAGCTAACAAATACCGAGCCAACATCATACATAAGAGAAATATATAGAAAAAGATGTACACTTTTTCAACATTAAATCTAACAACTCATAAAAGAAAAACTTACATGACAAATTTTCATGAGCAAAAGTATCAAATATGCTGGGTGTCCTCCCATCTTGCAACGCTGCTCCTTCAACCTTCACATATTATTGTTTGATGCAAATAAATTATTATGTTACCACCTTCACACAATGTCATAATGGGAGAGAGCCCTATTTTCTTGTACTTATTATTTTCTGTTCAGATCAGTTTAGTTAAGTATAAATTAAGTAAGGGCTTGTTCAATACGTTTATTATTTTCATTTTTTTGTTTTTTTGAAACAATAAAGCAAAAGAGGTGAACCACAAAAAGTGATTTGCATTTTTCTTTTGTCAGTTTTCAATATTTAATGATCTTACTACTTTCAACTAGTTTTTAAATAATTTATGACATACATTATATGATTATAAAAGACAAAAACCCAAAAACTAAAAAACATAAGGATACCGAATGAGCCCTAGAGATATTAGAGCTTATCATTATTGGTCCAGCTCGCCAACCCGGCCCGAAAAGCCCGCAAATGGTAAGCCTAAAAAATCTGAGCCTTTGGCACACTTGCTTAGCTAAGGCACGACTCGGCCTGAACTTTTGATCACCTCTAAAAGATATGTACAAATAAGTCGAAGAGGACAGACCCACAAATAGAGTAAGGTAGCAAAAAATTTTAACGAATAAACTATATTTTACATGCATTTTAAGGAATGTATTGACCATATAAATTATAATACAATCAATTTTGTTATTCTAATCCTGTTAAATTTTAAGTACAATAAACTGTATTTTATATGCATTTTAAGGAAGGTATTGGATAATGTAAACATGTATAAAAGCAAGAGGGTTTTCGGTAACATTTCTTTTTTTTCCTTTAAAAAAATAATAAATATATAAATAAAATGTAACATTCCTTTTCGATTAAAAAAAACCCTGACCCAAAACAAACCTTAAAAACCAGTGAAATTTCAGGGATAAAAATATCATGTTAAACCCTAAATCTCCATATTAGTATATTGTTTATGCAGTTTTGTAGTACTCCGTACTTTTTATTGGCCAATAAGTGAATATCTCTTTATGGAAGCTTTCTTCCTCTTTTTAGGGTTTTCTATGCTGAAAAATTTACGAATAAATGGGCTTGGACAATGAACAAAGGAAGAATAAAATAGGCAATGCAAAAAGGAAAAACTTGGCAATAGCCCCGTGGCACAAAGATATCGTGTATAGCACGGGCGGGCTTAAAGCTAGTTTATTTTATATGATGATTATTATTATTATTATTACTCCATAGTTACTATTCTAATTAACCAATATATATAATAATTATAATACTAATAATAATAGTAATAATTAAAATTGTTTTACTATCTCCGCAATGAATTCTTGCAACAAGTGTACTTTAATTTTGACACTATTCACAATTTTAACTTTGATCATAATTAATGACTTATACATAAAGAGAAATATAGTCATTTAGGATCTCGTTGGATTCGTCTTAAGTTTTAATTTTTTATTATTTAGTGATTATAAGTTTTTAAAATACATTATTAGAGTTATTGATCTTCAAAATTTTGTTTCAACATACGTGAAAAGTCCTTTGTTGCAAGAAATTATTTACGGATCGAAGAAGGTATATGATTTAGGTAATGATAATGATGATGGTGATAATAATAATAATAATAATAATAATAATAATAATAATAATAATAATAATAATAATAATAATAATAATAATAATAATAGTAATAATAATAATAATACTCGGAAGTTCTAGGTCAGGTACTTTGACCAGTGTATTTTTTCAAAAGATTAGGGCAGTTTCGGGTAAAAAAATTCAGTAATAGGTATCTATCGGCCGACTGATAATAATTTGTTTAAAGTTCTCCTTTTAATTTTTAACGTAATATCGTATTTTCTAAGTAATAATTTTTTTTCCTATTCTTAATTCAAAAAATTCAATTATCTGGATTAGATTAACAACGTATGGTTCATAATAAGTAATTAATATGAATCTAATTGGAACTTATGAGATGTGATCTGACATGATATAATAAGTTGAAGAAAACAAATCCTGATCTGATCTGATATAAGTTAAAAAGAACACACTCAAGTCAGGTCGAATAAGTTGAAAAGAACGCACCCTCAATCTTTCTGATCTGATCCAAATTTCTTTGATTTGAAATTTTATGATCTAATCTAAATTTTCCCAATTTTTTTAAACTGTAATCAAGTACTTAAATAAGTTGAACTAAACAGAGAAATCAAGATAATAAGTTAAAGATAACATAATCTTGAATTTTTTAAAATTAATTGCATAACACTTTCATAGATCTATCGTTCAGCTTAGGACAATTTTTTTCCCCTTATTTTTTTTATAGCATTTTCAGCAACTACTACTCGCCTCGTATGACTCACACCCAGTTGAAATGTCACAGCTTTGTTGCGCCGAGTTGAAGAAAGGGCAAAGAAACGTACGGGAACTGAAAACGGCAACCTTACAAATTACTTGCAATAATTGATTTTGCACACATTTTGTGAAAATGATTTAAAGGTGTAAACGAAAGATTAATCAAAATAATTTTAATATTAATAACTTATATTATAACCAATATTGCAAGACTTATGTTACGGAGGGAGTAGATGATTATGGCAATTATTATATGGTGCTCCCAGGACCACGTAGCTTTTTGTGGTCCTGGTGATGTTCATTTTTTACTCTACAATCTTCATTTTTTTTAAATTTGTAATCTTCATTTTTGTACACTATAATATTCATATTTTTTAACCACAATTTAAAAAAAAAAACTAAAAGCTTTATTTTTTTTTAAAACTAATTTTTTAAACTACAATATACAATGCTCCCGTGAGCACATAGAACAATTGTAGTCTCGCACGTCAGCGAGTCAGTTTTAACAACTAAAATGAATATTCATTTTTTAATATAGAATATTCATTTTTTTATACTAAATATTCACATTTTTTTAATACAAAATATTTATTTTACCGCAAAAAATCCGAGCATATATTCACGTTGGCAACAACTAAAATGAATATTAATTATTGTATATCAAATATTCATTTTTTAATACTGAATATTCATTTTTTTAATGTTGAATATTCATTTTATCACAAAGAACCTGAACCAACAATCAACTTTGCACCAACTAAACTTAATATTCATTTTCTAATACTGAATATTCATTTTGTTATACTAAATATTCATTTTACCACAAAGAACCTGAATTTACATTCACTTTTGCGATAACTAAAATGATTATTCATTTTTTAATATTGAAGATTCATTTTTTTAATATTGAATATTCATTTTTTAATACTAAATATAAGCAAAAGATTAGCTTGTGCAGTAACCATAGAATATATTTGCATATTGTTCTTAGGGAAGTGGAAGCGAAGATTTTAGTTGTTACCTACTAATTAGTTTTTTTATACGTAATTAAAAGCAGTTACTTTTCACTCTATTTGCAGAATAGAATCCTTGAATGTAGGAAGTCTGTTATTTTTTTATTTTTTACTCCTAAACTATTTCGTTTTGGCCAGGGACCACAAAAACCTACGTGGTCCTGGGACCATATAATAATTTGCGTTGTTAATTTTTTATTTTTTTTTAATCCTAAACTACGTCGTTTTGGCCAGGGACCACAGAAACCTACGTGGTCCTGGGACTATATAATAATTTGCGTGATTATGACGTTTAATTTGGGTACGGCGAAAATATTAACCAAAGTATCGGTATGATCCCCAATAAGTATCTTATCATCCCCAATACGGGCGTCATTACTCCCTGTAATATAACAGCTAAGTGTCTTATCATCCCCAATAAGTATCTTACCATCCCCAATTATGACATTCATCCAAAAACCGCTAAATGCATATAACAGCTAAGTGTTTATCATTACTCCCTGTAATATATAGTTTCAAACTATCATCCAAAAACATAATTGTTAAAGATGTTCTTATAAGACAAATATAGCATCAAATATTCACAGGCTCACATCAAGATTTTAACTATAGCAATCTTCAAGTCAACGATTGCAGTGAAAATCAAACTGTGATATACTTGTATATATAAATAGAGAAATGAACAGATGTTATAATACCAATAAAAAAAATTCCTCTTAATTTTACAAGTTTTTGTGACAAATCCTCATAATTTTTTATTTTTTTTTATTTTTTATCAGATGCACCTCAAATTTCATATTTCCGTCAAATTAAACTTCATTTGTGTTTTCTTTTTCTTTCATTACATGATGATTTGGCTTCAATTGTTCTTGATTGAACTTCTAGAAACTTTAGCGGTACATAACAGAGGAATCTGAAATTAAGAAAAAAAAGAAAGAGAAGGCAATAATAAAATAAAAACCTGATAAGCAGAGGTAGTAGCACCAAAGATGAAATCAGAAGAAAATTGGTAGCGGTTAAATTGTGCAGTTTCAGCTGCTGTTACCTCTCTCCTGAAACTTAGGAAAACACAGCATACGACAATAAGCTGTTGTAGTAGATACATGATGCCCTCTCTTTGCCATTTCTTCATTCTCTCTCTTTTGACTTTTTTTATGTGTATGAAACCTTTCTCTTCATTTGCTTTAATAAAATTATGTAACACAAACTTTACACCCTCGCCTTTTATTTATTATTTGTTTCCTTCATTTTAAAAATTGAACTGCTAAACACAGTTCCAAATTACTTACTAAATTCTTTATTATTTCAAAACTATTCTATTCTAAAATACACACTATCTTTAATTAGATCAAATTTTAAAATCTTTAATTTATTTTATATCAAGATTAATCATAAAATAAAACATATTATTACACTAAAATCATGAATTAAAACATATTACATACGCTAAAATCATGAATTAAAAGCATTACGAGTGTTTTTGTACAATAGTCTAATTCAAATACTCATAACTTTTAACACATAATTTATTTTGAGGCAATTGAACATTGAGAATATTCCTCCTTCCGAGAGCTTCGATTTGATATATTGTACGTCCAATTTAGCTAAGAAACGAAAGAGATATTAGCATTTAAAAACCAAGTGCGCAGTGAGGAAGACATGGGCTACATCCTTATTTCTCCTTAAGAATTCAAGTGTGTTATATGTTAAATGCTTGTTTAACATAAACAATCTTATTGTTCTTTTCTCTTAATGCTATTCTTGGATTGAACTTAGATGCTAATCTTCTAGGTTATCTTTGAATAAGGATTTTCTAGTATTGGAAATTATACTACTTAGCTAATCACAACGAGATTAGAAGACTTGTTATTCACATTAGGTAATCAAGATAATAGATTTTGAGTCATTTTCGACGATCGATACTCTAGTCAGAAGTGGATATTAATCGGAGCTAAGATCTCCTTCTTTGATTATTATTATCAAGATAATAGGTTTTGAATTGACAGTTTTATTATGATCGATCATTTAAGACTAATAGGTTACACCTTACATTTGGTCGTGACCAACCGATTATGACCTGCATACCGATTTTGACCGACCGATTATGATCTGCATACCGATTTTGACCAATCGATTATCATCTGTATACTGATTACAACCTGCAAAAACTGTTTTGACTGATCGAATGTGACATGTTACCGACAACGACTGGACCAATAAGTACCAGACTGAAACCGACCGCCACATGTCTAGAAAAATACCGAATTCGACCGGATACCGAATAAGATCGACCGTTATCGACCAATACCGAAATGGCTCATATGTACTGATCATTTTTTACCGAAACTATTTTTGACCGACCTGTTTCAGACTGTTTGACCTATTTTTACACCCTTATAATTATTGCACTAATCAAGTAATCAGCGTCGATTAGATAAAATATATAGCAGGATAAGTTTAATTAATGAACACATTCACTAGTTTACTTTTTTGCTAATGTAAAACTTTGGTGACAGAAAATGACACTAGCATAAACAAGAGAGTAAATTATAAGGCTATTTTCACGGGTTAGATTGAAAGATTGATAATAGTTGACCTTTCCATTACGCCCCAAAGGCTTTGTATATTTACAAGCTGTTCCGGGCCCACCCACGCCAGGTGGTCAACTCGATATGGATGGGCCTAAATTCTAGGTCCAATTCTGATAGGGCTAGGGACACATAAGATATTTTACAGCAAATAATACGACGCCACATGTCATGGGCCAGACCCACACGTCAGCCCAACTAACTCAGTAAAAACCCTAACCGGGTAACCAACGCCTATATAAGGATCAGTCCAGTCATTCTTTCAGGTACGCAATTCATAATTCACAAACTCATATCACACTGACTCCTTACTCCCGATATCTGACTAAGCATTTGAGGAGCGTTCCTGGGTTCCACCCTCCGGGTTAGAAACCTTTGACTATTTTGCAAGTCAAAGCCCTAGCAAGAAGTGTACGGAGTCCGCATCAATCACATCAAAGATCGTTGACTATTTAGAAGAGGTTCTAGAACAGGAACAGATTGGCGCCGTCTGTGGGGAACAAGAACAAAAGACATGGTTAACACCAGAGCAAGGACGACTCGATCCAATCAGCCTGAAGAAAATCCCCGTGAATCGCCTAACCGGCAGGATGCACACATCACCGATGACAATTCATCAAATCGGGCAAGTGACCGTCATCGACGTGCCAACGAAGAACAGATGTTCACTCGAAAAGACTTCGAAGACATCTTAACAGCAATGAACAATAAGTTCCAAAAGAGTTTACAGGAGCTAAAAGACAGCATACCCGCGCTGGTCGGGCAACAAATTAAGGCCTCCATCCCAGGCAGCTACTCCATCAAGGGGCCCCATCCCTAGCCGGGCAACGGGGGCACGTTCGCAGAGAGGATCCCAGCCTGGGGATGCCCGAGAAATTATCAACTCTAGGCGCGATGACGCTCGAAATGTCATTGAGACGCGTCGGGCACGAATTGCTTCGGATGCCAGGGAGATCATCGCAAGTAGGAGGCAAGAAACACAGCCAGCCAAGGAGGTCACCAGAGATCTCATCACACCACTGCTAGAAATCCGAGGTCAGTTGTCATCCCTAACCGGGAAGAGGGCATACGACGATCCCCAGTGGTCGAGAAAGAGCGACCTACGGGAACGCTCACCTTCAAAACTCCATTCAGCCAAAGGATTCTGTATACAACTGACACAAAGAAGGTGAAAGCCCCAACCATCGAGCCTTTCTCAGGAACTACTGATCCTGCTGACCATATCGCTGCATACAAAGCTCAAATGGTAGTGCAAACGAGTTGTGAGGCAAGCTGGTGCCGATACTTCCCTACTACCCTCAAGGGTCTAGCCCTGACATGGTTCACAGAACTCCCGTCATGTCTCATCAGTAGCTTCGCTATCTTGGAAGCCATGTTCCTTAGTCATTTTGTGGCTGGAAAGAAACAAAGAAAGACAAGCATCCACCTCATGGCTTGCCAACAAGGGGAACATGAACTATTGGGAGACTACCTCAAGCGCTTCAACGCTGAGCTCCTTCAAATACCCAACGTTAAAGATTCAGTGGCCTATGCAGCATTCATGTCTGGATTAAAACGCGGCAAGTTCAAGTTTTCCTTATTGGAAAATGAAATGTCCTCATATACTGACGGGATGGACAGAGCACGGAAGTATGTGCAAGCATCAAACATTAACAACCCTGTTGAGAAGTTTGAGAAAAAGGATGGAAAAAGGAAAGGGCCCCATCAAGGTGAAGGTCCTAACCGGACGGCCGACTCAAGGAAAGATGTTCGTGATGGTGGTATGGATCCTAGATACAACACCAATAGGCGAGAAATCTTCTTGGACATCAAAAACCAAGATATTCTCCCTAAGCCATTGCCTGTTCACACACCCGTCGGCAGGAGGAATCTCAAGCTTTGGTGCGAATATCATCATGAATGTGGTCACACCACAAAGGACTGTAGAGAATTAAAGAAAGCTCTCGACAAGTTAGCGGACCAAGGAAAACTAAACTCTTATCTCTCGAATGATGGAGGGAAAAAAAGGCAAAAGCGTAGTCATAGCGCTCAGTCTGATGGAATTATTAATGTCATATCTTAGCTCCCTACCGAAGTTAGTGTTTGCAATAAGGACCCTAACAGGGTCGAGTTTCTTTGATTATCCTCACTGGAGTTATTCTTTCGTTTGTAATAAGACCAAAGCATGGTCGAGTATCTTCCTGTTATCATGGAAATAACATTCGCAATAATAAAATCCTAACAGGGTCGAGTTTTGTTCATTAACTTATAAAGCCCTAACATGGTCGAGTTTAGTGTTATTACTTTGATTCTTAATAAAATGAAACCCTAACCGGGATGATAAGCCCTACTCAATGTAGGCACCCATTGAGGAGTATGGGGAAGGCCGGACAGGTACCTCATCGAGTGTCTGGGGCTCATTAGCCCCAGGGTCCTTGATAGCGTCACCTTGGCTAACACCAAGCCCTACTCAACGTAGGCACCCGTCGAGGAGTATGGGGAGGCTGGACAGGTACCTCATCAAGTAGTTGGGGCTCATTAGCCCCAGGGTCCTTGATAGCATCACCTTAGGCTAACACAAGCCCTATTCAACATAGGCATCCATCAAGGGAGATGGAATGGTTGGACAGGCATTCAAAGTCCCTGAGGCTCATTAGCCCCTTGGCTTTGGAGAAGCTCCTTAGGCCAATGAATAAGCCCTACTCAAGGTAGGTACCCATCAAAGGAGATGGGAGGCTGGATGGGTATCAATCACGTCTTGGGGTTCATTAGCCCCTAAAGGACAGTTGATCACCTTAGGCCAAAGCTCCACTCAATGTGGGCATCCATCAAGGTAGATGGGCAATCAGGACATCTTTCCCATGCACCTCCATCTCACTCGAGGTACAGAGAGACCCTCGAGGTCATCAGGGCAACTCTATCCTCGTACCTCTGTCACAGTCGAGGTAATAGATACCCTCGAGGTCATTAGGGAAGGTGGCTTTGAGGAAACCTCTTAAGGATAACATTAAGCCCTACTCAAAGTAGGCATCCATCAAGGAAGATGGAGGCTGGATGGATGTCAACCATGTCATAGGGCTCATTAGCCCCTAGGATTCTGTTGATCATCTTAGGCCAAAAGCCCCACTCAATGTGGGCATCCATCAAAGGAGATGGACAATCAAATCATATCTTCCACCAAAGTACCTCCATCACATTCGAGGTAGAGGAAAGACCCTCGAGGTCAACGAGGAAGCCTTGCTCCCTACCTCTATCACGGTCGAGGTAAAGTGGACTCTCGAGGTCACTAGGAAGGCTTTGTCCCACAAGGTGTATCATGCTCGCCTTCGAGGTAGAAAGGACCCTCAAGGTAAAAAGTATCAACCCATGGGGCTCATTATCCCCTAAGACCTAGTGGATCACCTCAAGCCAAAGCGCCATTCAGCATGGGCACCTACTATGGAAAGTGGAATAAATCAAATCAACACTTAGAAAAATTTCATGGAAGTTCATGTAAACAAGTTCCTAACGGTCGTGGAAAAGTATGATCACAGTCGAGGTAAGAGGACACTCGAGCTTATAAAGGAGTTCCCTAACATTTACGCTTACCATGGTCGCGGAAGGTTACCATGTTTCGCTTGATATCCAACGTCCAAAGTTTCCCGTTCCACATCAAGTGTGGGGCTAATAGATCAAAAATCGCGGAGGGAACACGCCACACTCGAGGTAGAGGAAAGATCCTCGAGGTCATCAGGGAAACCTTGCCCTCCTATCTCTATCACAGTCGAGGTAAAGGAAGACCTTGAAAAGAACCCAACACTTACAAAAATTTCATCATGAAAGCCTACATGCAAGGGAACGGTGGGGGTTTGGCCACGGGAAAAGGCCAAACGAGGCTTCTAAAGGCCTCAAAATGCCAAAAAACCCTGATTAAGTTACCACCCTCAAAGTGTAGAACCTAAGGTCGCCACCACGATTGATTAATAGACTCGAGGAACACATCCTCACCATCGAGGCATGTACGGCCCTCGAGGATGGGATGAGATCATAGGGAGCAGGTTAAGCCCCATAGTCGCCACCACGATCGAGGCTCCTTCACCTCGGTCGAGGTAGCCATACCATGGATGCAGAAAGGCCGTGTTGGTCGAGGTGAGTTATCTCTCGAGGTAACAAGGAGGTCTTCTTCCCTAACCTCCTTCACGGTCGAGGTCACTTTACCCTCAAGGTATCACACCCTCGAGGAAGGACCTAAACCCTCAAGGTATCTGTCTGTGTTGGTCGAGGTAAGCGTCACGAAGAGAAATAGCCCACCAGGATTCACCACACAGTCGAGGTGTCCCCTAAGCCAAGGCACCCTCACGGTCGTGCCCCGCCTCATGGTCGAGGTGACCACCAAACAGCCCAAGGGGCATGACGATCGAGGGAGCCTCCTACAATGATCGAAGACCCAATACGGTCAAGGCAACTAGAAAGCAAGCCAAGGGGCACAGTGATCGAGGGGGCCCCATCACGGTCGAGGACCCCATTTGCGGTCGAGGTAATTTTCCATGATCGAGCTGGCCATGAAGTAGCATGTGGGGCGTGTTGGACGAAGGGGCTCCGATACCATCGAGGGCTCCCCACGGTCGAGGTCCTCACCAAACAGCCTAAGGGTCCTCAATCACTTGTTGGAAATGTGGACGGCCAAATAATTTGGCCCTATTATTTTGTACCGAATTAATTACTTGTTGGAAATTACTTGTTGGATCCCCCACGGTTCGATCCCCCACAAGTACGTTGGGAGGAGTTTAAAACCTTAATCACGGGACGCGCTCCGAATCCGGATTAGCCTAAAAGGGTGAACCGGGTGGGTACACCAAAAAAAAAAATTACTTGATGGAAATGTGGATGTCATAGAGTTTAACCCTGTTATTTTGTACCCTATTATTATTAGATGCTATATGAATTTATATCAATGAATTAAATTTACTTGAACACTAAACTAAATTTTAGAAATTAAGTCCCATAAATAACATGGCCGTTATATTGTGTACTCCATAATAATTATTCGGATGAATGTATTTAATTATACTTTGTCATATAGTTGTTGGAGATTAATCTAGAAAAATCTAGATGTGTAGATAAATATGTAATCTAGAAAATTCAAGTGATGATGTTTCTAGAAATATTAAACATTAGACTTGTGTAGAAAAATCTAGAAAATAGAGTACAACACTATAAATAGGTTGTGTGTGCATAGTTTGAGTGAGCCAAGTAGAAAAGAGCCAAAAGGAGAGAAAATTAGGAGAGCTCCCACAAAATAGTAAGAAGGGTAGAAACAAGGGTTCTACCAAGTTAGAGTGAGAATGGGAGACATGAGCTCTCAAGAAAAACAATATGTTGTAATCAACTAATTACAATCAATGAAATTACAAGTCCATCACTCAAACTTATTCGGGTCCATCTGTCAAAACTTCTGCGTGCGCCCCCAAATTTCAATTATGGTATCAGAGCCAAAATGTGATGGCCATAAGATGAGAATCAAAATAAGAAGTTTTTTTTTTAAGAATGCTAATGACAAGGGCATTAGCGGAGTATGTCGGTGCCATGAGCACCACTAAGAAGAAAAAAAAAGAGTAAGAAGAAGAGAAAAAAAGGAGTGAGTAAAGGAAGAAAAAAAATAAAGAAGAGAAAATTTTTGGAGATGAGGTTGCTAATGACAAGAGCATATCATTAGCACGATTAATTGGTGACAAGAGCACCAACAATTGAAAAAGAAGAAAAAAGAAAAAAGAAAAGATGACGAAGGAAGATGAAGGTGAAAAAAGAAAGAAGAAGAGAAAAAATAAAAAAAGGAAAAGATTTTGGAGTTGGTTGGTGACATGAGCACCAAGAACAAAAGAAAAAATTTGGGAGATGACATAAATAAGAATTGGTAACATGAGTACCAATTAAGAGAAAAATGAAAAAGTTGTTAAGAGGATGAAATTGGTAACAAGGGTACCAACAAAATTATTGAAGATCAACAGGGTGTAAAGAAGATCGAGATAGTTGGTGACATGGGCGCCGATAAGAACGAGAATAAACAAGCTTCAAGAATCAAGTTCGAAGATCGTTGATGACAAGTGCATCAACAGAAGAATTTTGAAGTACAAGAATTTTCAAGATTAAGGGGGAGTGTTGGAGATTAATCTAGAAAAATCTAGATGTGTAGATAAATATGTAATCTAGAAAATTCAAGTGATGATGTTTCTAGAAATATTAAACATTAGACTTGTGTAGAAAAATCTAGAAAATAGAGTACAACACTATAAATAGGTTGTATGTGCATAGTTTGAGTGAGCCAAGTAGAAAAGAGCCAAAAGGAGAGAAAATTAGGAGAGCTCCCACAAAATAGTAAGAAGGTAGAAACAAGAGTTCTACCAAGTTAGAGTGAGAATGAGAGATATGAGCTCTCAAGAAAAACAATATGTTATAATCAACTAATTACAATCAATGAAATTACAAGTCCATCACTCAAACTTATTCGGGTCCATCAAAACTTCCGCGTGCGCCCCAAATTTCAATCAATAGTTTGGCCTTGAATGAAGTATCCAATTAAGTCTTGTATAAAGTATGGATTTTCACTAATAATAATTAAATGATGGACATCTTTGGTTGTCCATGGATTCTAATAAAGTGATCCAATTATTAGGAAGGCTTAATTGGATTCTAATAAAGTGATCCAATTAAGCCTTCCTAAATTTAGTGGAAACAGTTACCGTTTTCGAATGGCCACTAATTTCTTTAGTGATATTAAACAACTAGTAAGGGTAACAATATGTATTACTCTTTCTCCCCTTATTTATTTCCAATCCATTACTTTTATTAGTCTAATACCACACAACCTATGTTAAAAAGTAACAACCATCACTTTGTTAAGTGGTCATGTAACACCCCGTATTTTTGGGGTTAGAATTTCCGGATAATAGATTGTCTTTCCAGTCGTCTTAAGATTTTATTTCGAAAACTATTAATAAATTCTCTGTTTTACAAATGGAAAAAAAATCTTTTAAAAGTTATTTTCCGGGAATTTATGTTATTAATATTATTTTATTATTCTAGGTCCCAAAAAGCCCGTGTATTTGGAATGTGTATTTTTATTTCGTCAAATTTCGGGAACCGGGTCCCATGCCCCGTCCCCTCTAGCTTGGCCGGCCCTTATGAGGAGCAACCAACAATTAATTTTTCTTTTCTTTATAATTATTTGTTAATTGGATAATTGAGTAACTATTTAATTAATTAAAATAATTATTTTAAATTATTTTGAACTTAGTCTACCCATTAAACTAAGTCACCCTAATTTGTAACGACCCGACTTTTGGACGTGTCGATTGACGAAGGGAAATCGACAAACGGATCATTACCAATGTAAAACAAACTATAAATGAAACTATTCATCGGAAAATAGATACTTTTATTAAATAATCAAATATTATCCAAATCTAACTCAATATCCTTTAATACATAAATTAACTTAAAACTGTCCCAACATGCTGGGATCATAAAATAAACTAAGCAACTAAGGTTTATTTAAACTAAGTCCTCAGCCACTCAAGCCCATCCATCGAAGCCCGTTAATCTGCAGCATCTTCTCCTGAAACTGAGGGGGGGTCCACCGTCAGTGGCGAGTAACTAGGCTGTCCCATTTAATCGAGGGACCACCAAACATATAATATCATAGGAAAGCACATAAAAACCGTACAAAAACTTAATACATGCTTTACATACAATCATACGAAATACGTGTAAAAATACGTACAAAATACATATACGTACAAAATACGTATAAAATACCTGCAGAAATACGGTTAGAATACATAATTTCTACGTATAATGTACGTACAATTAACCCTGCATTATACGGTTAGAAATACGTATAAAAAATACACTCATCAACCATATTCATACATACGCATACATTCATACATACAAAATACAGAATCACAGCGGAAGTCTTATATCATTCTAAATCATATACTTATAGTATAATATCATCATAACTTATATTATTCCATATTCCCTAAGTCATAACTTATATCTTATCTTGTATCCTATGTTATATCATAACATAAATATTATATATGTATATCATAACCCAAACTTTCCATCAACTTATATTATAATTTATCATATATCATAACCTATGGTTTCATAATCTTATCTTATCATATTCATTTCATAACCTTTCATATACTATATTTTGTCGTCTCATATACTTATCTTATCATAATCATTTCATAACGTATCATATCTTCCATTCATATTCATATCATGGCTTTCACTTTATTTCATATCATTATCATATCAAATCATATCATTCGTTGGACCGGTCACTATAACTCGTTGTGGATCTCGTGTTTCGCCACAACTTTCCTAGAACATGCCGGGGTGAGCTCGTGTACTCAACCCGTAGCGGATCTCGTGTTTCACCACTAAGCCTAAGCTATGGCCATAACCCCTAATAGCAGCTCGTGTACTACTACTAGACGACTACATATCCTAAGACCCAGAACTGCTCGGGGGAGCTCGTGTACTCGTCCCAATTGAGCAGTGGCTTCGACTTAACCCAGTCTGACTACTCAGGTCATCAGGTGGGCGTCCTTATCATATCTTATATCTTTAATTATTATATCATATCATATATTGGGAAATACTAGGTGACCGTAATAGGAAATGAAATGTTCGGAGTCCCAGGAAAGAGAGGTGCGGCACGTATATTGGCCACCTTAAATACCAAGTCTTTCCTAGCCAGAGAGCGAAACATAACATGTATAGCTATTACTCTGTTTCCTTTCTTATCCCTAGTAATATCTTATGCAATTCAAACTTTATATTATGCTATCTTTAATATTTTATTGTAACTTTTACAACTTATCCCAATAATTTTATAAGTCCAAAAATATACTAAAATCCCTTCTTAATAATTGTCCCATTCGACATTTAGAGTACAACTAAATATTGTTGATCTAAATTAATTAATTATAATCTCTAAATAACTAATTATTCAAAATAAAATAATTATTCAAACTTGTTGCAACCACCTCCTAAATTCATGGTCAAAAATCCTAACTTTGTTCTAACTATACTCGACATTTTAGGGGACTTAAACCAGAATTTACATTTTAATTCCTTTAATTATTTTAATTAATTAATCATGAAAAATACATCAAAACAAGATAAAAATTCTATGCTTTAAAAATTAGAGGCACTCGACATATTCATCAAAAATACCGAAACTAGCATAATAAAATTTAATTAACATCAATAGATCATGCAAGTTTAATTAATCAAATAAATCATGCCATAATCAAACATCATCAAAATAATCCATAAACAAGACAAAAATCAGATTTTAAATACCTAAAAAAAATCATCATTCGACATTCTCATAAAATATGAACAAAAATTTAATCTTAAATTTAAGACTTTAATTAAATGAAAATACTAATCATAATCATCTAGTAAATTCAACAAAACATCATAGAATCATCATCAAATTTGCACATGTTCATCACGGTTTCATTCGAAAATTATAAACATAAATTCGAAAATTAACATGCTTAAATATATGATTAGATAAATTAATACATGCATAAATATACATAAAACAAACAAGATTTACATAGATTACATATAATATCAAGAGAAAATATCATGAACATCATACAACAATGGTTCGAAAATTTCAGAATTAACAACTCCTAAATTCTACAAATTTTTCATGATACGAATCCTAATTTACTATATGTTTTTTTTCTACCCTTTAATTAAATGGAAAAGCGAAGTTACCTGGATTCGCTTAATTATTCCAAAACACGAACAAAAATTCACCTTTGGTGAACTCCTTAGGTTATTCGACTTTTTTGAGAGAAAGAGAGAAAGAAATAAATTTTTTTTAGAGTTAAGTTGAACAATTAGCAAAATAGGACTAAAGTGTGATTACTTGATCCTATTTAAAGAAAAGGAAGCAAAAGAAAAATAACCCTAGTCTTATACTAGGTGTGCCGTGAGTTTTAGGAGCAAAAGGGGAAGAGTTTGTTGGGGTTTAACAACAAACTTTGAATGGGTATTTAAAATAATTAAATTAATTAAATTATTTTAATTATCTAAAATAATATAATTAATATTTAATTAATTAAATCAAAATTAACAATTGACCCAATTATTGACAAAGGGCCGGCCAACATGAAGGAAAGCATGGTTGAGTCATTTGGCCCAACTTGCAGAAAAGATTGGACAAAAGAAATACAAACAGTCCAATTTAAATGGCCTAACTGGACTTAGAATTGATAAACAACATTAATAACCGCGAAATTTTCTGGCCCAGAATTTCGGGTTATTACATAATTTGTCTCTCAACAACTCTACTCTCACTCCCCCTTACACGGCTCCCCCTCTTTATTTGATGATTGTTTTGTTTATTTATTTATTTATTTAATTAAAAACATTACATGTTACAACTCTCCTAAATTTTTTACCCTAATTTCAAAAGCTCTCAAAAGGAAAAAAAAAACCCTAAAGTATCCTCAAGTTGGCCGTGTATTTTTTTTTCAAAAAGGGAAAATTTTTCTTGGATTTTCTTGCGAATCAGGTAACTAGACTTACCTTCTTAAATCTAGAACAAGTTTTCCATATAATTAATTAGGGTTAAATCATGAAAATTAATAGGAATAGTATCATGTTCACCTAGTATTTTTCGAACCATATAGTATGATTTATTATGTTACTTTCTTGATGTTTCTTGAATCTTTAATTGTTTTATGAATTTTTATGTGTGTATTAGGAGTATTAAAGGTTGAATTTTTATTTTATTTTCTTGATCAAGTCTTGTTATTCTTGATGAATTTTTCATGGGAGTTTCTTTACTATTTGATTATTAATCAAGATTTATTTCGTGGCAAAATTCGCCCTTTTATTGCTTATAATAATTTAATCTTTCAAACCGGTAAAACTGTCCAGATTTAGTTTACGAATTTATCAAAATACTTAATCAAGTCCGATGGCTACGAAAATTTAGGTGGAAGTCACTAATATTGTTTTACAGCTTTTTATAAATTTTCGTAATTTTTAAAGTTCGTTTGCTATGGCAGAAAAATCAGAAACTGATTACAGCCTAATCTGATTTGTTAGTTATAAAATCCCTTAAAAATAGTAAATGATGTTATTTTTGGACGAAATTTATACACGTTAAACCTTGAACCCATATTTAACTTCCATTAAAATTTCCAGATTATTCGAGACCTTTAAACGGTTGATCTTAATTTAATTCTTTAAAATCAGATTGTGTAAAATAGTATGATTAAATTATTAAAACACTTTTAAAGTATATCTTGTCGAATCCCTTGTTCAGATTATGATTTTTTATGACTTTCTTGATTTAATTTTACTAAGTGAATAAGTTCTTGAATTAAATTGTTAATCTTGATTTAATTAATTAAATTCTTGAAGTATATTTTCTTTGTTTATTATTTATTCATGAAATTGCCGTGTGTATTGATGATTGTGAATTGATATGATTGTCTAGGTTGTTATTGAGTCTAGAATTCAAAGTTAGAATATTTGACCTAGGGTTGACTAAGTAATAATTTAGGTTGACTTAGAGTTAGGGTTTTAAGTTAAATAAAATAATAATAATAATAATATAATAATAATGAAGGAAAGGAAACAGAGTAAAAGGACATTGAATTGTTTCGATCTCTGGCTAGGAAAGACTTGGTATTTAAGATGACCAATATACATGCCGCACCTCTCTTTCCTGGGACTTCGAACATCTCAGTTCCAATTACGGTCACCTAGTACTTCCCGTTTTGGTATACTCTACCGGGTATTAAGGAATTGACAGCCGGTATGAGCACCAATATAACAATAATTAGTGGTCTCAAGATGGCCTTTAGAAAAGACTTAAAAGAAATAGTGGTCTCACGATGGCCTTTAGAAAAGATAGTATGTATTACGGACGCCCCTTTGGTGATACACGAGTCATCAATCGGGTTAAGTCGTTGCCACTGCCAGACTGCGGTATCTGCGCAGTTCTTGATTCTAGAATATGTAGTCGTTTAAGTAGTAGTACACGAGCTGCTATTTAGGGGTTATGGCCATAGCTTAGGCTTAGTTCTTGCAAAGGAGGGTTACGGGTTGAATACACGAGTTCACCCCGGCATGTTTTAGGAAAGTTGTGGTGCACACGGGATCCACAACGAGCTATAAAGACCGGTCTAATATTATGATTTGAATACGATAAGATAAGATGTATATGATATGATATGATATGATATGACAAGATATGTATTTAATGGAAGGTTGATTGTATGTATGTACTTATGTGAATTTCGAATATATATGTATTATGTTGTAATATTAAGTCTTCCGCTATGTACGTCTGAAATTTGTATGTTGTACGTATTTAAATTAGTCGTTGTATGTATTCGTATTTGTATGTTATACGTATATGTATTTGTATGATGTACGTATTGTGTACCTGTATTGTACACGTATTTTGTATGTATCCTAACCGTATTTTGCAGGTATTTTATACGTATTTTTGTACGTATTCTCGTACGTACTCTGTATGTATTCCGTAAGTATTTGTATACGCATTTTCTACGTATTTTTCTACGCATTTTTGTACGCATTTCGTATGTATTTTTTGAACGTATTTTCATGTAGTTGGTATGGGTTTTCATGGTTGATTTTATGATATTATGTGGTTAGCGGTCCCTCATTTAAGTGGGACAGCCTAGTTACTCGCCACTGATGGTGGACCCCCCCCCCATTTCCAGGTGAAGACGCAGAGACGTAAGTGAGCTTGCGGTGGTTCGGGATGTCTGTTTTGTTTGAGCGATAGAGAACCCATAGTTTAGCTTATGTCATTTTATTCTTTATCTATTAAGTATTTATCCCAACCTGTTGGGATTGAACAATATTTCAGTATGTATTTTGGAGTCTGTCTATGGATTTTGAGACTAGTAGTTATTTCTTCAATTAATAAAAGAGCAATTAGACTTAAAATATGTTAGTTATGTTATGTTTATGTTGGTAATGATCTGATTGTCGATTTCCTTCGTCAATCGACGGTCCTTAAAAGTCGGGTCGTTACAGGTCAAGCAAAGACTATAAATCACTTTTTTAATATGACCCTTTTTTTTTAATGTACATACTTCACCTTTTTATTCTTGCTCACATAGAGCTTTAAAGATAAATTATAAAACTACATATTAAAAACTCTAATGACTCGTTTGGTTGTTAGTAATAAATTGTGGTAATGGTAATGGATTTATAATGTAATTTTGTTAAGAATGAACCTTATAATCTCCATAGAAAACGCATTTTCATTATCAAGCTTCAATTTTCTTCTCATTTTTCATTCACATCCATTACCATTGGGGAGAGTGATATTTGATGGGAATGAATATTTGTAAATAAAATTAGATAAATTGCAGCTAAGGTAGCACCACCATGGGAATGAATCTATAACTAAATTTGGAAGAGAAATTAAAATTACCATGATTTATAACCGGCTATCAAACGGACCGTTACAACATTTTTTTTACAAGAAAACTTTTACAACAAATATTTTTTTGAGGGGAAATATTTTTTAACGGCCTGTTTGGTTGTTGGTAATAAATTTTGGTAATGGTAACTAATTTATAGTGTAATTTTGTTAAGGAGTAACCTTATAATCTCCATGGAAAACAAATTTTCATTCCCACGCTTGAATTTTCTACTCATTTTTTATTCCATCCATTACCATTAGGGATGATGGTATTAGACGGGAATTGATATTTGTGAAGAAAATTAGATAAATTGAAGCTAAGGTAGCACCACCATGGGAATGGGTTTTAATTTCTCTTCCAAATTTAGTTATAAATTCATTCCCATTACCATGATTTATAACCGGCTACTAAACGGGCCGTAAAAACTAAATATTATAAAAATTACACGTTAAAAAAATCCAATGAGACTCCATATGAATCATGACTATGTTTTTTCATACTAAGGGTGCGTTTGATTCGTCTGAAATTTTCTGATCTGATCTGATCTGGTCTGATCTGATCTGATCTGATCTGATCTAGTCTGATCTGATCTTTTCTGATCTGATCTGAAATTTTCTGATCTGCTCTGATCTGATCTGATCTGAAAATTTCTGATCTGGTCTGATCTGATCTTTGGTGAAATTTAATTGTACATTATTATAAATGTAAACTATTATTAATATTGTTTAAAATAGAAATAAAAATAGTAATAAAAATTAAAATAAAAATAATAATAGAACTAAAAAAATAATAATAATAGAAATAAAATTAAAAAGAAAAAAATGAAAAAAATGAAAAAAAGTAAGAAAATAAAAAATATAAATAAACATTAAAAAATATAAATAAAATAAAAATGAAAATACATGTAAAAATAAAAATAAAAATGAAAATAAATATAAACATAAAAATAAATATAAACATAAAAATAAAAAATGAAAATGAAAATAAAAATAAAAATGAAAATACATATAAAAATAAAGTTAAAAATAAAAAATAAAAATAAAAATAATAAAAATAAAAATAAAGATAAAAATATAAATATAAATTAAATTAAAAAATAAATTAAAAGCAAAAAATAAAAAAAATAAAAAAAATAATAAAAATAACAAAAAAAATAAATATAAAAATAAAGATAAAAAATTAAAATTAAAGTTAAATTAGAATTAAAAATTAAAATTAAAATAAAAAAATAATAAAAATAAAGATAAAAATATAAATAAAAACTAAAAAATAAAAAATAAATTAAAATTAAAAAAAATTAAAAAAAAATTAAAATAAAAACAAAAACAAAAAACAAAATTAAAAAAATAAGGATAAAAACAAAATAAGATAAAAATAGTTGTTTCATACGTCTTCCATATATATAATGGTAACTAATTAATATCATCATTGTGTATTATGTATATAATTTTCTTTCAAATAAAAAATTATGTAAATAATTAATAATTAATATTATCCTTCAAAATTGGTCGTAATTTTTTTTTTTAATTTATGGCTATAGTATTACCTCCAAAATATAAGCTAAAATATCACAACAATTCAATTTTTTTTGTCATCAATAAATATAATTAATCATTAGTATGTAGTGGTGGCCACCCCACGGGCCGGGCCGGGTCGAAGGAAGCTGACCCACGAACCGGATCGGTGGGTTATCGGACCGGGCCGAACCGGTCCGGGTTCGAGGTTAGGCGACCCATGAACCGGCCCACCCGGGTTGGTGGACCGGGCCGGGGACCGAGTTGGTGGACCGGGTTGACCGGGTTGGACCGGTTATAACACTCCGACCCATGACCCACCCGTTTAGCACCGGGCTGGGTCACGGGCCGGGTTTGGGATAAGCGAGCCTGACCCATCAGGGCCAAAAATCGGGCCGGATTCGGGCCGGACCGGGTCAACCCGACCCAGTGGCCACCACTATTAGTATGCATAATATTATAATTATTTTATTTTATTATAAAAATAGAAATAATATTAATTGAGTTATAAGGAACAAATAACAAAATCCTGATCTGGTCTGATCTGATTTTTTCTGATCTGATATTTTCTGATCTGATCTGAATTTTTCTGATCTGGTCTGATCTGATCTGAATTTTCTGAAAATAAGCACAGGAGTGCTTATATAAGTTGAATCAAACGCACCCTAATAAAAGTAGAAATTCCTCATGGCCCTAATACAGTAGAGCTACTCGTCCATTATGAGACATAAAAGACCTTAATTAATTAGTAAAAATTAAACCTTGTTATCATCCAAATTATATAGTGAAGTTGTGATAATGATAGGTTTTGCTTCATGTTGATTGCCTTCATCATCATGTATGGTACCAACATTTTCCCCTCTCAAGAATTCCGAGTACCATCTCTGAGACGACTTTGGATATCTGGTGAAGTTCGGATCACTGAAATTAACATAGTATAGTCCGAAGTTGTACTTGTATCCAAATAATACCTCGAACACATCCACAAATGACCAAACAAAGTATCCTTTAGTATTCGATCCATTTCTGCAAATAATTTTCATGAAGAAAAAAAATTAAATCATATTTGAAAGAAAAAACTCATAAATACAAATTTAATGATCTGATACCTCATTTGATAAATTAAAAAATTTCCTTATAAATTTATACATTAACAATGTCAAAGTTTATTTTAAAATGAAAATTATATTTGACCAGAAAATTTTAGAACAAATTAGTCCCGAACAAAAAAAATGTAAATAATATCAGATCAAGTAAACGCATCCTAAATCGATCAGCTCGAATATTTGATGTCATATTCATGATCGATCTTGTTTAATTTATAGTTATGAACGAAATTAATGAGCTTACCTAAGTGCATCAAGCACACCCCCAATATGAGCTTGTACATACTCTATCCTTGATGGATCATTTAGTATTGTTTGATTGTCTGTCAATTGACCTAAAAATGACATGATTAGTAGTAATAATTCACTAATTTGAATGAATATATTTAATTTTGCATAGATTAATTAGAGAGCAAGAGATTAAACCATTTTCATATATATAAATGGGAGGATTGTCATATGTATTCTTGAAATACTCCAAAACTCCTTGCAAACCCCATGGTGTAACAGGATATGAACTCTGTTAAAAATTAGAAGATGTAAGATAGGATGACTTCACACTATAAAACCAACTTTTTCACTTATTATAGAGGTTTTCTCTAACCACATCATGAGGTGAATCACTGCTTTGATTATAATCTGCACTGAATCAAGATTAAAAATTAAAAAAATAAAATAAAAAATTCAGCCTTGGGTTGCTCTAAAAATCCAAGATTATTAACCAAATTAAAGCAATGAAGCTCATAATTTTAGCTTTATGTTCAACTACCTCATGATAGCAAGTGATAAAAGAAACAAGTCCGGATCTATTTAGTAGGATGAAAAATATTTTCCCAAAAAACAGTTTTTTCCATCATATATTGTTTGGTTTGGGCTAAAAAGTTAAATGAAAACTTGAGCTGAAAAATAGCCATGTTGAAAACATTTTCCCCTAAAATTTCATTCGTCATTAATTCCACTCTGTTGAAAGCAAAGCTTTGAAGAAATAATACGAGTTTAATTTTGATTTTCAATTCAAACAAACAATGGAAAATATTTAAAGTGGAAAGTCATTTTCGATGCAACCAAACAACAGAATAAACTGTCTGAATCCATTATAAACCGGAGTTTTCCATCAAAAAATCATTTTCAATTGAAAACATTTTACACCCTACTAAACGGAACCTGATGTAATACGACAGAACGACATACAAATCCATTTGGTCGCCATGTCGGATAAATAATCTCTGGGCTGTGGAACAAGGTTTGTGTCTTCCACCAAAACAACAGTGTAGTAATTCAGACCTATAAAGTCAAATGCTCCCTTCACCAACTTTGATTGATCATGAGTGAAAGTAGGAAGCCGATTGCCAACATTTTTCCTCATTATGTTCGGATAATCTCCATACATCAATGGATGCATAAACCTGGCAAAAATTGGTAAACAAGAAGCATAACAAGAAGATAACAAATGTTTGAGTCTTGTATATTTGATACTTGCTATGCTATGTTAAGTAAAATAGTGGAATCCAAACAAGCTAAGTAGTGTGCATTATAAACATACCAGCCATACAAAAAATCATTTGACCTCTGTGTTGCAACTGCATCTTCTGTCGCATTTGTCAATGGAATAAAATAAATCGCGTAAAGACTGAACCCTAAAAAGCCATGTTGCTTGGCCTGCACACGCACATGTGTACATCTAAGTTCAATTATGTTCTGTTCTGTTCAGTTCAGCTCCTGGTGAGTCTAGGTGTTAGTTTAATTCAATTCAGTTCAGATTGATTCAGTTCAGTTCAGCATGGCCTATGAATTCATTACAAATCATCATTAAAATTATACCTGGTACTTGTCTCTATAGAGGGCAGCGGCGGATGCATGAGCCAATACTATGTTATGAGCAACAAGATATGGCTCAGTTACAGAGTCTCCCTTTGTGCAATTCAGGCCGAAAGGGTAAGAACATCTACCGGGAGGCGAATCCCCAGCATCGTAGCCTCCTAACACGAATATATTCGCCTCATTCACAGTGGTCCAATATTCAACTCTATCACCAAATTCTCTGAAGCAAACATCAGCATATGCAACGAAATCTTCTCTGTAATCACATAGCATTTTCATCAATATTACAAGCCTATATATGCAACACTTACCAATGTATTATTTCATTTTATTAGAAAACATGCCAGACAATTAGGGAATGGTATCTTGTAAGATCAAAGGTAGGAATTAGGTGAAGTCAGATAGGGTTCGTGTTAACCCATTTACATAAACGGACTAAATCACATTAATCCCAATCCAACCCACTTCAACAAAAGGTTGTGTCGTGTCAATTCAACCCACTCATTATTCAAACAGGTCAAACTCTTCAACCTAGACCTGTTTGACTTGTTGGCTGATCTCAACCCATTTACTGAAACGGGTTAAACCCTCTAACCCTGACATGACCCATTTAACAAATTAAACTTACTGTGTGGTCTCAACCCATATGACTAAACGTGATTAACTATTCAACCAGAAAATGTTAATAAGTGGTCAATTTCATGTCAACTTTTTCCACCTCCTACCGTAAAATGGAGACCAGAAACAGAAGAGAATTGACAAAGAGATTTAAAAAATTACATACACTATACTCTCATTAATGAAACCTCCATATTCATCCTCCAACACCTGTGGAGTATCCAAGTGCATTAATGTAGCATGTGGTTGAATTCCTGCAAATTCAAATTCAACAATTGTCTCATAAAAACATAACAAATCTTGGTATATATACATATATGTAAGATTTTCATGCTCTTACAAATATTTTTGATGCTTTCAGATAAGATATTATAGTTTGTTACCATGGCTGATGAGTTCATTGATGAGATTGTTGTAATATTCCACACCCTTAGGGTTGACAGGTCCTCTGCCATCTAAAAAAGAATACAATTTTTTTCGAAATTAACTAATGTTTAAATCAAACAAGTCCATTTAATTCATCATTTAAGGTGTGATTTTTCTACCAGGTATTAGCCTTGACCATGAGATAGAGAAACGATATGCATCTAACCCTGTTTCCGCCATGAGTCCAACATCTTCCTGAATAGATGAACAACATATACATGGTTCATAATTTTCATACTTTGACTGCAACTTCAAAATTAATTCATAAAAGGTACACTAGTGAGCATCTAGAGTAATGTAATCTCCATAAATTAAATCTGAATGAATAGATGTTCATTAAGTTGACGACGAATGTTCATTTGCTCTAATTTTGAAATTTGAATAATGTTCATTGGAGTTAAAGTAATGTACATCATGTGAGTATCATTTTATTGCTACTCACGCGTGTTACTTCGAACTTGTACTTCAAAATTAATATGACAATAATATCGTAAATAATTAGAGAAAATTGGCCTCAATAGCAAAAAATTTTGCTTGGATGCACCAAACAGCAACAACTTTAACAGGTACACCCAGAAGCACGAACTTTAATATTGGGTGCACTCAGTAGCACAAACATTAACATTAGTGCACATAGTGACATATGTATGTGATTTTTTATGCCTTAACTTAATCTTACGGTGAATTGAATATACTTTTTTTATTTTATGTAAGTAATAATATTAATATTGTTACAATTATGTTTACTTCAGTTTTTATGGAGAATCTCAAACATTATACTTTATTCACGTTATTCTTTGCACCCTCATTAAAGTTTGTTTGATGCACCCAAGCAAAAATTGGTACTATTAAAGCCAATTTTTCTAATAATAAATAGAGAAAGAAGTAGAGTAAGTTAATTTTTGGTTACCTTGTATTTGTGATATCCATCAGAGGCTACATCTGCATTGCCCTCTACAGATTGGCCTGAAAATTGAAAATCAATCCATGTTTAATTTTTGCACAGATAATCAGATATACTCCCTCCGCACCAAAAATTAACTCACCCAACAAAGGTGAGTTAACAAACGTAACTAATAAAAGATGGATTATAATTTTTTTATTTTCCACTTTAACTAACTATGACCAATAACTTAATTGAACTTAATGGCAAAAGTCCAAACCTTATATTTGTTATCTAAGCTTACATAGCTACATGAGCTCATCCTTTTCTTGTTGAAGGGCTTGGTTGAGTTGGCTCCAACTCTCCAAGTGTCCCTTGTGATCCTTGAGGTCACACCACCCGTCCCATCCGCCTAAGTTTTTTTTTCTAAAGATAGGAGTCTTAATTAGCTTGTGCGAATACTGTATACTTTACCTTAAAAAAACGAACCTATTTTTTCTTGTAAAAGCAAGAATAATGTAAAAAGATTAGACTATGCTCAAGTTTCAAACCATCATCTTTGTGAAAACATAATATATATATATATATATATATATAGTTCAACAAAAAAAAAAGTTTTTCTACAGCTGGTATATTCTCTTTTTTGCATTGTACATTAGTACCCTTCAAATATAAAATTCCAGGTAGTACCTCTTCAGTTTAATTTTGTTCCATACAATACCCTCAGCTTGTTTGGTTTTTAGTAAAAAATGGTGTTAATGGTAATAAATTTAGAGTGTAATTTTGTAGGATGAGCCTTATAATCCCTGAAAGCATATTTTCATTCTCAAGCTTAATTTTCTTCATATTTTCAATTAACATATATATTATCGTTAGAGAGGGTGATATTAGATGAGAATTGATATTTGTGAAAAAAAAGTAGATAAATTAAAGTTAAACCGATAGTTGAGGCCAATGAAAATGTTACTCTATCATTCACATGAAAAGTATTTTAATCCTAAAATGTGAATGCAACACAATTGTCGTCATAAGTGAGAGGTAGGAGATATTCGAAACTGTGAGTATCTCAACCAAAAGTTTAACATACTAGTTGAGGCCAAGAATATATTATATATTCTATCAAATTTATTCACATTATCATAATAATTGGTTATCAAACAAACAATTGAGGTTTAATTAATAACCACATGTTATCCTTAAAGGTACCAGGTAGAAAAGTGAATAGGGTTAAGAAATTCTTATAAATATATGGTATATCCAAAGATAATTTTGATCATTTTATATTTTTTGATCATGTTATCCAAATGTGAATGCAATAAACTACGTACTTGCGAATATATAATATACCATTGGAGGACAACTGTGTGCAAAAAAAAAAAAAAAAAAAAAAAAAAAAAAAAAAACAAAGGTAAACTTTGTGTAAAATTTGTAGAAAAGGGGAAAGCAGAGTACCAGAATGAACAAAAGTATCAAAGATGCTAAGTTTTCTTCCATCTTCAAGTGCTGCTCCTTCCACCTTCATTAATCATCAGTTATTTACAAATAGACAATTAAGGGCTTGTTTATTTCAGTTCAGCTCAACTCAACTCTCAATTTCTTTCTCTTATTAAAAAATTACTTTTAGCTCATTTATATTCAGCTAAAGTAAACGAGCACTAAATCGATCACCCACAAGATTATATAGCTACATCTTAATTTCAAATGCCTTATCAAAATAGAAGATTAATTGAAAAAAGAAAAATTAAAATTAGAGAGGGAAAAGAAGAAAACCTGATAAGAAGAGGTACCAGAACCAAAAATGAAATCAGATGGGAAGTTGTAACGGTTATACTCTTTGGCGCCACCCTCAACTAAATTTTGTGCCAAAATTAACAGAATTATATATTGCTTGAAACGGAAACTTGACATTTCCATTTTGTTATCCCTGAATTTTCTCTAATTTTCGCTCTCGCAAGTCTTAATTATCTTTTTAATGCCACAGCCACAAATCGTAATACGCCAGATAAGACTGTTTAATGGGTTATGACTTGTGGGCAGTTGGGCACTCCGACGCTTGGATTTACATCCAAACTTGGATGTTGTTTGAATGGGTTATGAGCTTGCAATTGGGTCATTCGGATCTGGTACGGGTTGGGTCGGATCGTGTACAGGTTGGGTTAGGCTGGTAATTCGGGTTAGATCAATTTTTTCACCTCATGGCTATATCTAATAATTGGACTGTTTGAATTGGATTCGGATCATTTTGAATCAAATTGTTTCAGACCTATTTAACTCCTAACCACTTTGGATAGGATCAGACCATTTTAGGTTTGGACTTAATTCATATTATTGTATTATACGTAACGGAGCATATTTCATATTAAATTTCGAGCTAAAATCTGATTGGGAACATTTCGGATTGGATTGTTTCAGATCGGATCGTTTTGGATTAGATAATTTTGGATAATGGTGATAAGATTTTTTTTTTTATCATAGTTTTTCCTTTGGTTTAACAATTATGTATACATAAAAAAATTTATATGAAATTAGTACTTCCTCCGTTCAACATTAAATGCAACAAATAGGTATTATCTGTGAGATATAAAAAAATTCATTTAATTTGTTTCATTTAATTTGGAACAGTGGAAGTATAATTTTTACTGTTTTAAGGTGTCAATTAATTTATTGTTTTTCCATATACATGTCTTCATTTGACATGGAAACTGAGTAATGATATTGGTTTGATTTAATTATAACTAGTTATTTTCGGATTGGTGGTTTTCGAATCAGGTAAGTTTGGATCGGGCGCGTTCCGATCAAACCTCTTTGAATTTAGATGATTTTCAGATCAAATATGGTTTGGATCGAATTAGTTTGGATTTTGTAGTGTTTCGAATTGTTCTTTCAAAACAAAATCAACTCTTAGATCGGGTATCTCAAATCTCACTTTGCCACAATTACTTTTCATGATTTATGATTTATGATTTTACTATCCTCATCATACGCGCATGGACCATGGTTTGGGCATATGTAATAGACGTCTAGGACATGGTCCCGACATCTGTTGCATGCGAGACCCAGTTGTAAAAAAAATAAAATATTCATGCCGATCGTCATGTGTCTTTAAAAAAAAAGGGGGGGAATTAATCGGACATGATTATAAAAATCAAAGCAAGAGACATGATCATCAACAAAAAAAAAGAGAAAGAAGAATTATTAAATTGAAGAACAAAAGGATAAATCATGGTTGAATTTAAACTTGAATCCTGAAATTACAAAATAATTGGAGGAAAAGAGAAAAAAGATAAACTTAGAAAAAAACTAAAATAAAATGTTGAAAATGACTATATTGAGACGATTTAAAAGAGATCTCACATGACTATATTTGCTTACATGTATACAACTACTAAAATTGAAAATGTTATAACTATATAGGAGCGGATGAAATATTTTGTACTCCGTAACTTTTTATCAAAACATATAAAATAGAACATCAATATCAATTTAAGGTTACATATATTTATTTATGTTTCCCGAATGCAAGTGTAATCTCCTCAAAATTAGTACCAAAATACGTTTTTTTAAGAAGACATGATATGTTCAAAGAGCTTAGCTAGGGTGTCTTCTCAGTGATATTATTGGTGCATATCCGATATGTATGTATATCAGTTACGGAACAAACACAATTTACCATTTTTCTTTGGGAAAAAAAAAAAGAAGTTTGTCCTGTAACTAATATACAATCATCTCAACTATACATTAATAATTTCTCGTCTTCTCAAACTTAAAGGAGAAATCTGAAGATCAATAGTTGCATTCTTTAGTTGATTATTTTCATCATCCACAGTCACATTCATCCCCTTCAAAAATGCAGAGTACCATCTTTGAGACATCTTGGGTTGCCTACTCAAATTTGGATCACTAAAGTTGACGTAGTATAGACCCATTGTATAATTGAACCCGAACAATAGCTCATATACATCCAATAGTGACCATACAAAATATCCTTTGGTATTGGATCCATTTCTGCCACATTACATGAAATTATAAGATTAATGTTGACACAACAACACAGTCATAATTATTTTTTTGTCATTAACCTCCATGGAACTTCTTTGATTTTGAAAGTAATTCCACATGAAAGATCTGTTTGGTATGGCGTAAAATGTTTTTTCTGAAAATTGTTTTCCGCATTTTACATTGTTTGGTTGAACTGAAAATCGAAATAGGAAAGTTAGAGTGTAAAATGGTTTTACACAATACGGAGTACTTGAAAACGTTTCTTCCCAAAAGCAAAAGAAAACTGTTTTCTATTTTTTATTTTCATGACCTTACAACACACTCCCTCTCCTCACTAACCAAATAACTCAGTAACTTTATCTCTCCTCACGAACGCTTAAAATAGAAAATCATTTTTCCATTCAACTAAAAAACGGAAAAATCTCTTGAAAATGAGTTTTCCGTTGTAAAATGATTTTCACATCAACGCCCTACCAAACGGATCCGAATTACCAAAAAATATATCTTTCACCTCCAAAGGCTAACTCTATTTGCCCTAGGTAGACCTAGTTATCACATCAACTACTTAGCCTTGAAGCTTATATATATGATTTATATACTTCAACCAAAAATACAATGGAAAAAATAAAAATAAATAACCATACATGTTAAGATAATTTACACGCCTTACCTCACAGCTTTGAGCAAACTCCAAATGTGATCATTTAAATATTTAATCCTGAATGGATCAGTTACTGATGCATTATACATGGAAGCTTGACCTGCAACCATGTTAAATTGCAATTAGCTATAATGAAAATGTATCAAAACTAACAATATATTTACACTTTTTAAAAAATAACTACCTAGGCTTTTTTGGATAATTTTTTTTAAGGGGTTCCGATAATCTAATCTAAGGATTTTTGTCCAAATATACCTAGCTTACTCTAGTTTTTGCGAGAAACTAAATAGTTAGAAAAAAGTCTGTGACAAAACTATCTAAGTTAATAGTAAAAAACTTGTTGACTACTACCTTAAGTTAAATTTCAGTATTGAATCTTATTTTTCGGCCGCTGAACATTATGTGTCGGTCACGTGATGCATTAAATGATGAGGTTTTTTGTTGCAAATTTTGTTTGGTACCAATACAATACCCTACAACACTAAAATTAAGGTTGAGTAATCAGGGTAAATTAGTTCCAAATAGATGAAAAATCACAAAATTTGCAACAAAAACCTCATTTTACAGCTGACCAACACGTGATTTTAAGTGGCCTAAAATAAAAGTCTAACGCTGGAATTTGACTTAAGGTAATGGTCAACAAGTTTTTTACTAACTTAGATAGTTTTGTCACAGACTTTCTATATTAATTAACGCTGGAATTTGACTTAAGGTAGTGCTAACATGCTAGTGCAGGGGCTTAGCCACTTTGAGCAGGTCTTTGGGCTGATGGCTAATAGAGGCAAGTCAGAGATATACTATTCTAACATGTGTGATGAAGAGGTGGAGATGCTGAGCAACAAGACTAGATTCAAGCTGGGCACTTGGCCTTTCAGGTACCTAGGGGTTCCCATCTATCACAAAAAGCTCTCAGCAAATGATTGTGAGATCCTAGTCCAGAAAATGATGGGTACACTATCAATAGATAGCAAACTAGGCATATCTCTTTTGCTGGAAGGCTGCAGTTGATAAATGCTATGCTTATGAGTATTTGCACCTATTGGATGCAAATTCTGGTCCTCCCAATGACAGTGATACACAAAATCAATAAGTTGTGTAGAAGGTTCTTATGGGAGGGGAAAATTAATGGGGTAAAGGTAGGTTATGTCAAATGAGGGAAGGTCTGTACACCCAAGAAGCATGGTGGTTTAGGCCCTAGGGGTGAGAAACATCATCCTATGGAGCTATTTAGCTGTGGGGAAATTGGTTTGGCAAATTGAGAGGCATAGTAACACTCAATGGGTAAAATGGGTGCATGTTATATCAAAGGCTTGGCTGATCAAAGTCGGTGGCCAAGTGGGGGACAGGCCTACTCCCATAAGCAAAGCTTATGGGAAGGTGCAGCAAGGAGAGCATCTAAGGTGGGATAAGATCATTTGGAACAGATTAAGCCTGCCCAAGCACAATTTCCACTGGTGGCTGGCTATGCTGCAGAGGTTGCAGGTTAGGGAGAGGCTTGCTAAGTTTGGAGTGTGCACAAGTGCTGAATGTGCTCTATGTGAGCAGGCTCAAGAAACACATGAACATGTATTCTTCAATTGTTGTTTTGCAAGGGGGATTCGGAGCTGGCTTGGGGTCAGGCTCACTGCTGGCAACATGCAGCAACTGATCAGAGGTTTGTACAGAAGGAAAGGGGTCTCTGTTGAGAAGATTAAGGTAGTGATTGTTGTTTGTGCTGCTGTAGTGTACAACATTTGGAAAGCAAGAAATAACACTATATGGTCTCTAAAAACACCTACTTTAGACTTTTTGTTCCAAAATGTAAAATTTATTATCAAAAAAAGATGTAGGATGTTAAATCATAGCAAGTTGAAGGATTATTGTGATAGAGTGTGGCTTGAAGCCATCTCAAACTGATGTACACTGATAGCTTGTTATCAGTAGCTAGCTTGCTTGCTCTAATGGATGGGGAGTATACCTAGTAGGGTTATCATCCTCAGAGTAGAGTTTTAGGTGTAAAACCGTTCTTGGTGGTATCAATTTCTTTACTTTTACCAACAACAAAAAAAAAAAAAAAAAACCAGTTTCTCGAAAAAACTAGTGTAATCTATGCACTTTTGGACAAAATTTCCCTAATATAATTACCAATAAATTTCATTTTGTTTTAGAATCACTATCTATTAACATATTTTGTTAATTTTATCTGTTAACGAAGAAATTAGGATAGTTAATTATAGGCAAGAACTGAAGAAAGAAAGTTGAAAGGGTTATTTATAGACAAAGCTATGAACCCTACCAAAGAATTTAATTCAAAGTAATGATACTTGAACCAATCAAATGACTCTTTTTAATTGGCATTTAAATTAAATTTTTGGAAAATTTGCATTTATAAATCCGAAGTTTGACTCATCTCCATTGATTAATTCAAAGTACTTTTTATTTCTGAATAATTCCAAGTTTAGGGGGTATCTCCACTCATTGGTCCTTAACCTATTGTTAACCTGCTGAACAGATTAAAAAGCATGTGGGACCCGCCATTAATTAGTATTTGACTCTTTAATAAATAATTAACTCCTTTAATTACTTCTCTAAAAAAAATCCTTTAATTACATATTAACTTCATTTTTAATATGAATTACAATATAATATTTTTTTTAAAAACAAAAAAAAAAATATTTTATTTCCCCACAGTTGCCTCCAGCCACCCATCAACCACTCCCAATTAGGTAGCCACCCACCGACCACCCTAGCCCCAACCACCCCTAGCCCCACCAACCACCACCAGCCATAAAACCCCAAACCACAAAATCGCTCCCACCCACACACAAGCCCCGAAGCCCTATCCCCACCAACCACCCCCAGCCATGAAACCCGAACCCACAAAACCGCACCCACCCACACACGATATAAATCTCCGGTAAATCGCCCCCACCCACCTACGATCGCCCCTGCCCACGAAACCCCCCACCGCACGAAATCACCGGCAACTCCTCCACTCAAATTCGCATTCGCCATTTTTTTCCTCCATTATTAAAACTCGAATTCCCCGGTTTTTTCCTCCATGATTTAGGCAACTCCATCTTGTGGTGAAGGTGTAGAGCGGAGCTAGTAGGTGGTGAGAATTCGAATTCGCCGATTAGCTTGATGAAGATGAAGATGAAGCTTGGTTGATGATTGATGAAGATGGTGATAATTGATGGTTGATGATGGTGATACTTGATGAAGAAGATAATGATTGTGGTGGGGGAGGGGTCGGCTGGGTTAGGGCTATTGTGGCTAGTTGGGGGTGGTCGGTGGGTGGGTGGACGGGGAAGATGAAGATGATTGATTTTTTTTTTTTATGCAAAGATGAATGATGTTCATATGAAGAAGAGTAGAAGACTGGTTTTTCTTCTAATTTTGTTTTTATTTTGTTTTATTTTTGTAGCAATAATCCCAAAAAGCATTAAATGGTGGGCCCCACAAACATATTTAACCAGTTCATCAGGTTCCCCATCACCTCAGATCAATGAGTGGAGATACCCCCTAAACGTGAGATTATTCATAAATAAAAAGTACTTCGGATTAATGAGTGGAGATAGGTCAAACTTCAGATTAATAAATGCAATTTTTCCTAAATTTTTTGAAAACAAGATATTTTTTAAAATTGCAATATTATACTCTATCCCTATATAACAAATTAACTAAAACGATTTGACAATTTTTCTCTTGTTACAGTTAATGTGTTATCGAGGCATTAAGTAGTTTGTAACAAATTTTAAAATAGAGGAAGATCGAAGATAAACCATTCTCATGGATAAAGATAAGGGGATTTTCATAAAATTCCTTGAAATACTCCAGTACTCGTTCCATCCCCCACGGTTGATTAGAAAACACAACCTAAAAGATCAAAATGCATCCAATTGCTAAATAATAATGTGTAAGACTATAATAATAAATACATGTGAAGATGATAAATGTCATTTGTAAACAAGATTCAATCATTCAAGAGCTCACCTTTTTTGATGCACTTGTATTAAGATCTGTAAGAGCTTAAATTCATTAGTATTACACAGTAAAAAAAATATCAGCAAATAATTACACAAGTGTATTTTATACACCATATTTTAATTGCCTTCAATTAATCATCCCAAATATCATCAAAGTTTGTTAAGTTCATCAATTTTTTGTCAAAAAATCAACAAATGCAAGAAGTGTAGTTCATATGTGGTGATTAATTAGGTTCATCATATAATTAGCGGAAACACGAGTAATGACCATGTTCTCTTCAACTGGACCCGAAAAAAGTTATTTTTATAGGTGATCAATAATTTATGGCGACCAACTATCTTCCGCCTTTGAGTGGGGTCAATGGATATGAGATCAATAATATCATCTATATACTATATACTAAAATAGAATGATAGTGACATCATTCTCACATAAAGATGTACATGTGTCAATTTCTCAATCAAAATTTTTCCTCCAAAAATATTTATGACATCATCTCCGTTTTTTTTCCCCCTTTTCCTTAGTATGTATTTAACATACTTTGAAAATATAAATATCATTAATTACATACATTATTCCATTTTCCATATGCAATTAATGACCAAAACATTTTTTTTAATATCATAATATTTTATTCATTTTTTCAATTTTCAAGTCAGATCATTCAGAACTTAAACTAAAATCTTTTTATTGATGTAATGATTTTATACAACACACTCTTTGTATTTGTTTTCAATTAACGCATCGTTTAACAAAATTTTCAATTATTATTTGATAAAACTGTGCATTACAATAATCTTATGCGGCAATAATTGTAGTTTGAGGTGCATATATATATATATATATATATATATCAAAGATTGCATACCTATCCATTTTACAGCCATGTCTCGGGTAAAATCTGGTGGGTATGTGGGGAGGGCATTAGAGTTGTCGTCCTTAGTGAGCACCACCGTGTAATAATTAACTCCAATAAAATCAAATGAACCCTTCACTATCTTTGATTGTTTTTTTGTGAATACAGGAATCCTGCTCCCACCTCTCCTTTTCATTATTTCTGGGTAATCCCCATATGTCAACGGATGCATAAACCTAATAAACCAAACAAATTAAAAATGCTAATTTAAGGCACAACATACATAAACTCAAAATTAAGTGTAAAGGAGAGAAAAATATTTATGGTGCACCACATGTGGAAGAGGTAGAAAAAAGAATAATAGTTGAACTGAAATGAATTGAATACAGCTGAAAGTAATATTTTATAAGAAAAGGAAATTGAGAGTTGAACTGAACTAAACTGAACTAAATTTAATAGAGTTGAGCTGAGAAATTTAAGCTGAAGTAAACAACTCCTAAGAGCAATAAATTTCTTCGTAAAATACATAGTTATTAAATTTTTAAATATTTAGGTAAAAGCAAACTCAAAATACATACGGAGTACATTTTAATTTTGATTTATTAGCCATAATAAAGAAACAAAAATAAATTAGTAAAAAGAGAAAATTAATTTTGGAGGGAATTTTTTTTAGTGAAGGAATACCATGTGGCAGTGATGGTGTCAAACGGTTTTATTTTAGTAACAGGTAAGTTATAAATATGACCAACTACATGCACTTTTAAAGATGATTAAAGACTTAAAGTATAAACTTGAACTAACCAGCCAATCATGAAATCGTAGGATCTTCGAGCGGAATCGATGTCTTGAGTTGTGTTTGTGGCAGGATTGAAATGGAAGGAAAATAGATTCATACCGACGAAACCAAGTTGTTTAGCCTATAATCAATGGTTAACATTTTACATTTACACATGGATTCAAATGATGAAAGAAACTTTGAAAGATAATATCATATTTATATATGGCCTCATATTAGATTAGTGAAAACACAAATAAGAAAATATTATAATAATAAGAAAACCAACAATACCATATAAGAGGACCATCTCAACCTGATAGAGAATATAGAAAATATTCTTCCATATATTTTGCAAATATTTTATTTGATATATATTAGGTCAAGGAATATTCTAGAAATGGACTAGGGTTGTACTACTATATAAACTCTGCATTATTGTGAAGAGATACAATCATGGTATCAGAGCCATAGAAACAATCAAAAAAACAAAAAATTTAATCCCAAAAGCTTAGCCTTTCTTTCTTTTTCTTGCTACCTTAAACTCGTTCGTCTCTTTTTCTCCAAAAACTTAGCCTTTATTTCTTTCCTTCATTCTTTCTTGAAGCATCCATCAATGGTTGCCGAAGACACCTCCTCTCAAACTAATGAAAACAACCCTCCTCCCACTTCGGCTATTCCTCCTCCACCTTTCACCCTGCATATGTTGTCACCAATACTAAAAAAAATTTGAGTATAACATGCACTCGATCAAGATGATGCACGGTATGGAACGCGGGCCGAACTATTTCAAATACAAGCTTGCGCCTTCAACGTTTTGGAGCATATTGATCCCACCGTCCCTCGTCCTCAGGATGTTGATGACATTACCTGGAAACGGCTCAACGCCATCTATCGTTAAGCAATAGATATATGGCACAATATCAAAACCCTTGTAAACTCCATCATGAAACGAGGAGCCATGGCACAGGACCTTTGGACGCGACTCGACCATCTTTTTCAAGATCATAAAATAATCGCTCGTGTCCTATACCTCGAAGAATATTTTCTATATTCTCTATCACAACCAAAGGCTTAAGCTGATAATTGAGGCCCATGAATATGTTATATTCTCGCACTCTATCATATTTTTTTTATCATAAGTTAATAACTTTTATATAACTAGTTAAGATTGATATAAAAGTGATGGTTATACTTAAAAATTACAAATTTCAAGCAAAAAATTTTCATGTAAGAGACCGGCCATCATGATTTAAAGTTTGTAAAGCTATGCAAAACTATACCAATTTCATTTTGTCGTAATTTTTTTGTGGCTAATATTGCGTTCACTTATCAATTATTGTGCACTATTTGAAGCATCATGATATTCTAATCTATATCGTTGATTTATCTAGCTACACCATCTACGTTACTTGGCTATTAAATACCTACATAATTTTTTAGTTACAACGATTAGACATCTTTACTCTCTACTTTATATCAAATCGTTGTAACAAAATTTCAAAATTTACAGAGGTGGTATAATTAATTCTATCTCATAAACCAATTTTTGCTTCAATACCACCTTCATCATTCTCTAAGGAAGTCCTAATTCAAAACAGGGTGAAATATATAACGTCTAATAATTTTTTTTTTATAATTCTAAAACTTTTAAGGATAGTTTTATCATTTTTACATATTAAAAAGGGTAATTTTTTCATTTCACATATGAATTAGTAGTTTTTTTACTGTAGTAAATTTATTGTACGAGTATTAAATTTTAAATCATCTCCATGTGCGACAAGATTTAGTCCATGATAAAGATTTTTCTGGTCCACAAGAAATTCTCATTTAATACATCAATGGTGTCACTATCTCAATAGTGTCGATTAATATATTGTTTATTGGTGTCTGTGACTATCTTAATGGTGTTAAAATATATTATTGGACATAGTTCTCCCATAGTCCCACTCCAGTTCAAACCTCTGTTCTTGATTTATCACCCCTCATTGTTCTCAATAGTTTTACAAAAAAAAAAATTAGGAAGATCATACCACATTATTTATAACTACTATACTTCCCAATATGAATACGATGATACCTTATTTGATTTTTTTTCTTATAAATTAGTTTTTTTTTTTTTTAAAAAAAGTCAAAGTTAAGTAGAAAAACATAGATCGCATCAGACTAAATTAGAAAAATTCATATCACACCATATCAACTAAAAATAGCCTGATTAAGTGCGTGTTGTTCTTACATGAAGTTATTTTTGTTTTAGAGATGAAGATACAAAAAGATGAATAACAATAATTATTAGAGACAAAATTTATAGTGGATTAAGATCCAATGACTTGAAAATGAATTTCGGCGCTACTAGGGTGTATAGTATATTGGTTTTCTAGGATGTAATTCAAGGTATCTATCACACATTCTTCTTCACTATGAAAATGTAGGGAGAAATAAGATTGGAGTTAAGAACGCCTAAGCCCAATAATAGATGGTGTGTATATGTAGTGATTTTGTAATTAAGTAGAGGGTGTATATGAATAAAATAAGAAAAATGATATCACAAGGAAGATGAAAATCGAGAACATTATATAAGCATACAAAGAAGGAGAAAAGTCTTGGTATAAAGATTATATACAACTGCCATAATCATCCAATTAATCATAGAAATAAACATGGAAAATAGGAGCTACAAGGAGAAGGTTCTCCTAAGGAGTTGGGGTACTGCTTGGTGCCTTTGGTGGTAAGTGCCCCAAGTCTCATGACAAAGGTCATGGGTTCGATCCTACCCCAGCATTATGCTGGGGTATTTCCCCTTTCTCCTTAAATGGTAGCTACGCAAAGTCTGAATGGTCAAAAAACTTCGTCAAGTTTTATTCTTGCAAACGGATCGAATAACACAACTTTAGAGTCTACGATGTTACATTTTATACTTTAATAAATTCATACCTGGTACTTGTTTTTATATAGCTTTGTAGCAGAAGCATGAGCCAACAATATATGGTGAGCAGCAAGATATGGCTCCATCGTCGAGTTTCCTCTAGTGCAATTGGACCCAAAGGGAGAAGAACATCTATTCGGGGGCGTATCTCCCACAACATAACCACCATAGACAAATATATTGGGCTCATTGAATGTTGTCCAATATCGAACTCTATCCCCAAATTCTCTAAAGCAAACATCCACATATGCTGTGAAATCATCTCTGCATGACATCAATATTCGTCAAAGTTAAAAGAATTGTTTCTCAAAATTGCAGTTTCAACACTCACCTACAGACGAGGTTAGACAGAATCACAAACAACACACATACATGATCATAGCCAAGACACAGACATAATCATACAATTTCAAAATTAATTTTTTAACTTCCAAACGGTTGTCATGTTAGGAAGAAGTATATGCTTCATAGCTGTTATTTGCATTTAGCCAACTAAATTCAAATTTTTCATATTTTAAAAAAGCTTGTGTGAAAAAAAAAAGTATAAATCGATTTCAACCAAATGACCAATCATAGGCTAACTGTTCCGTCCTAATTAAGCTCAGTCAAAGGAGCGCCTCTTCGTGGTGGTCCTCGTGCCTTTGTCAGGGTTAGGCTCCGGCATCTCACGTACTGCTTTGACTTTGTCAGGGTTAGCATCAATTCCTCTTTCAGAGACCATGAATCCCAGAAATTTCCCTGACTTAACCCCAAACACACACTTTTTAGGGTTAAGTTTCATTTGATAATAACGGAGAGTCTGGAAGGTTTCTTTCAGATCCGCCAGGTGGTCGAATTCTGTTTTGCTCTTGACGATAGTATCATCCACATAAACTTCTACGTTACGACCTTTTTGCTTGTCAAAAACTTTGTCAACCAATTTTTGATAGGTAGCTCCTGCATTCTTTAAGCCAAAGGGCATTGCCTTGTAATTGTACACTCCGGCATCCGTAATGAATGATGTTTTTGGTCTGTCAGACTCACACAGACTTATCTGATGGTATCCAGAAAAAACATCCATGAAACCTAGTAAAGCATGGTTGGCAGTAGAGTCTACCAATTGATCTATCCGTGGAAGTGGATAACAATCTTTTGGGCAATGGCGGTTGAGGTCTGTGAAGTCAACACACATCCGCCATTGTCCATTAGCTTTTTTGACCATTACTACATTAGCAAGACATCCAGGATAGTCACAGGGCTCAAGGAACCCTGCTGATAAAAGTTTTTTTATTTCAAACTTAATTGCATCATTCTTTTCAGCAGAGAAGGCTCGCTTCTTCTGCTTTACAGGCCTAGTTCCATCTATTACATTGAGTCTATGTTCTATAACACTAGGATGGATGCCAGGCATCTCATCCGCAGAAAAAGAAAATACATCAGAAATCTTTTGTAATAGACTAACTAGGTTAACCTTCAGTTCAGATAAGAGATTCTTCCCAATCTTCACAGTTTTGGTGACGTCATCGTCCGCCAGCTGAACATCCTCCGTTTCCTCCTCAGGCTTGGGCTTCTCCTCAGACCCACGTTGCAGCAGATCTTCCAAAGGTATAGGGTCCACCGGGGTTTCCCTCTTTCTCTTCTTGTTGGCAATGGTTGGGGGCGGTGGGGGCTTCATAGCTGCTACATAGCAAGATCTGGCTTCTTCTTGGCTTCCCCTGATTTTTGCAGGCTTTCCGTCATCCGCCACGTATAGCATAGTTTGGTGGTAGGTTGACGGAATAGCCTGAATGTCGCCAATCAATGGCCGGCCCATTATAGCATTATAGGCTGCCGGTACATTCATTACTAGGAAATCCACCATAATTCTCCTAGTCTGACGCCCCTCGCCCAGCTGGACTGGCAGCTTGATGATGCCATCTGGTGTCACCCTTGCTCTAGTGAAGCCGCTGATGGAATAGTGGACAGGCTTCAGATGTTCTATCTTTAAGCCCATTTTGTTGAAGGCCTCCCGGTATAAGATGTTAGCAGAAGATCCGCCGTCGACCAGAATGTGGTGGACCAAGCAGTTGGAGATGGTGAAGGAGAGAACCAGAGGGTCATCATGAGGGTAGATTACCCCCCTGGCGTCCTCCGTTGTAAAGGACATGTCTGGGATCTCTGGAGGTGTCGGCCAGTGCCGTTGGCTGTTGTAGTTGACCTGATGTCTGATTTCTTTCAGGCTCGCCTTGGCACCACTGGAGGTACCACCGTGTACCGGCCCTCCAGTAATTACCAAGATCTCATTTTGGTGTTGCTTGCCCTTGCCCTTCCAGTTTCCTCCACCAGCCCGTGGCTTTTTGTACGTCACCTCAGCTTTCCTCTTGTACTTGGTGAAGTACCCTCTGCGCACCTGATCTTCTATATCATCTTTCAGGTGCTGACATTCTTTCGTTGTGTGGTTGTAGTCCTCATAGAACTCACACCACTTACTCATATCCCTGTTTGGGGAATGCATTTTCCTCGGCCTCCGCCAAGTGTCCTCATTTTTATGCAGCTCATATATTCTAGCTCTAGGAACAGCCAGCTCGGTATAGCTGTCGTACCGCTCCGTCTTAGGTTTCTTCTCAACTACGACGACCTCCTCCTTCGCGGAGGATCGCCCGTAGTAATCGTTGTTGTCAGCACAGAGTTCTCTTTTGAACTCTTTCTTCCCAAATTTTTCTTTCTCGGAGCTGCCAGCATATGCAGCTCCGCTTCCCATCTTGCTGAACTCTTCAGCTCTAATATACTCATTGGCTTTGCTCAACACTTCTGCCAAAGTTCTGTAATTCTTCCGGCCAAGATACTGCAGGAATGGTCCATCCCTTAGCCCTGTCATCAAAGCTAAGACGGCAACCTCCTGTTGCATATCAGGGATGGTGACTGCCTCAGCATTGAAGCATGTGATGAAGGCACGGAGGTTCTCATTCTCCTTTTGTTTTATTCCCAGAAGCTCCCATGTCATCCTCTCTCTCCTCTTGTTACTAGTAAAGTGACCCAGAAATCTAATGGACAGCTCTTCCCAAGTAGCCACGGAAGACGCCGGTATTGACTTAAACCAGCTCTGAGCGACCCCAGTCAAGTTCAGCTGAAATGCTTTACACCATGCGGACTCTACTGTTGTGTAGAGCTGCATGTGCCCTTCATAGGCACAAATGTGGTCTACCGGATCTGAGGTGCCGTCATAGCAGCACATGGGCATTTTGATCCGGGGCATATCCTCATCCAAGATATGCTGAAAGAAGGGAGAGCCATGTGGAGTGATCCTACAGGCACGGTGGGCTGGAAATGCGGATCCTCTGCGATCACCCCCGGCAGTGCGCTGCCAGACATTGTTGGGAGCCCGTCGGGGTGTGAATGCAGTCTGAAACTGCACAGCATTCTACTGGGGTTGTCGTGGGATTAAAGGGGGGGTTTTCTAGTATGACAGGATTGGACTCAGCGTCCTCTTCTTCTTCCTAAACCTCATTGGCTGAGGTCAAGGGCTGCATATTCCTAATTGGGGAATGAGGCGCGACAGCTTCAGCATTACTTTTCACGGTAACCTTCTCCTGGGTTTCTGGTTGGGTGATTAGGGTGGCGGTCACCAACGCAGACAAGATAGCTGCTCAGGTCAGGGGTAAACTGTTGCTGGATCGCCTCTAGGAAGAATGTTTGGGAAGGCTTTAAAGACTCTCCCTGGACGACAGATTTCTTCTTGAGTTTGGGATTTGTTTTGGTCTTCTCACTATCAGTATGGACAGAGACGGAGTTCTGTTTTTGGGTGGAGTTGGGTGGTTGTTGTGGAGGAGGTTGTTGAGAGGGCTGTTTTGGTAGTGGTTGTTGATCCATCTTCGAGGCTTTAAGACGGTTGTTTGTGTGTTTTTAGATTTTAGGATAAGCTTTTGTATAGCTCCCCACAGACGGCGCCAATTGTTCCGTCCTAATTAAGCTCAGTCGAAGGAGCGCCTCTTCGTGGTGGTCCTCTTGGTGGTTCCTGCACACAGGGAACAACGGTGAGCTAACCCCGGGTTTGTTTCCGGGGAAAGATCCTCCGATGCTTAAGTTAGCAAGGGGATTCAATCCAAAGAGAGAGAGAGAGAGAGAGAGAAGAGTATATGAGAATTAGAATGTACCTTAAATGAGGTGCATCCTCCTCTATTTATAGAGGAGGATTTTGGTAGGTGCCGGTACCCTGGGGTACACGTGTCATCTTGTGGTTGGCTGATGCCAGCCTGAGAATCTTAGTTAGTTATTATGCTGAGTGGTGGCCTGGATGGCCGCCACGTGTACGTCTCTCCTTAGTTAGTTAGTTAGTTTGTTATGATGTGGGCCCAAGTGCTCAAGTGACGCCTTGAGTGGTGCCACGTGGAAGTTGGGGCCAGTCCTCCGCCATCTCTGGGAGAGTTTATGTTCTCCCCACCCTGGCGGAGGTTCCAGATCCTCCTGGTCTTTGGACGTCGTTTTGGGACAAGACGGCGTCCCATTGCTCCGGCATCTTAGGGACGCTTCGAATGGGTATGGTCATGCCGGTATACCGGTATGCCCCCATACACTAACAAATATTGTGATAAACACATGGGTGAAAAAGAATGGTCCCATGTATGAATAAATATTGTGATAAACACATGACTATAATTGACATCTGTTAAAAAATAATTGACATCTACAAGACAATAATTGTGTTGCACAGGACACTATATTTTGCAAGTCCGTACAAAATTGCGATTTCATATAGCTGCTAAGAGTTTCTCATCCCTCGTCTTGTTAGAGGAGACATTGTACAATACCTGGTACCAATACTTCCCCCTCATAAGTGTGTCACAACTCACTAGACCTTATAATATGAAACTTGAAAATTTTGACACTATTTTTTCGATACACGTGTTAATTCTATATGAAATCTTGACACTATTTACAATTTGAGATGATCTTCTGAATTCATCAATCGTCACAGTATTTTCTCCAATTTTTTTGGGGGTAAATTTTCTATATATGAAAAAAAGGCAAAGCAAAAAAAAAAAAAGGCAAAAACGCCATGAAGCAAATTAAAGATAGTGAGTACATACATGATCCTTGAATCGAGAAAGCTTCCATAATCATCCTCAAGTATTTGTGGGACATCTGAGTGTATTAACGTGACATGTGGTTCAATTCCTACAAATTGATCCTCAACATAGTGTTATTATTTCAAATAGTCATTTTTGTGATCAATAAACAAACTAATTTCGTGTTCCTTTTGTCTGAATTAATATAAACTAAGCTGAACTGAATTGAACTGAACTAAATGTATTGCAATAACAATAATATTACCTTGGGATATGAGTTCATTGATGAGGTTGTTGTAGTATCTTAATCCATTAGGGTTAACAGCTCCTCTGCCATCTAAATAGTATAAATATTATCTGAAATCCCAACTTAAAATAAATAAATTTATTACTACTATATAACTAACTCCATCCGTTTTTAATAGATGTAACAAGTTGACTTTTAACACTTATCATATATCTAAGTTACATTGACCATTGATTGTTGTTTGTATGTGAGTTAAAAGATAGTCATGTGATATCTTAATGTTGGATTCGTCTTGACATATACTTTAACTAGCCTGCGTGCGGTGATATTTTAAATGTATCTTTTAATTTGTCTAAACAAACAGAAAAATGAATGTTGTTTGCTTTAAAAATTGAAATTATTCGTCAAATTCATATTCATTCATATAATCATAAATAAACTTTTTCCCTTTCATCGAGTCATCCCACAACAATGAACAAAAGAAACTTTTTATTCACTAATCAAAAGGTAAAAAATTTTAGGCGATCAAATTTTTTTCAATAACCAAAAGGTAAAAATTTCATGTGACAAACTATATCAATATGGGTGTCTATTTATAGAGAATTAAAAAATATGAATTTAGGTGTTTTTATTTTATTTTTACAAATCTAATATTTTGTAATATTTTCATTTCAAAAAGTTAAAAATTATAATAACTTTCCTAAATAGTTAGGAGTGGTGTTAATTGATTTTTCAGAAAATTTTGGAGGGTAACATTGACTTTTCAAGGGGGACACCATTGCTCCCCTTGGCTTATATAATAGAGATTTGCAAATATGTATATATTTTTACAGTGTATATTTTTTTATTTTATACTACAAGAGATATTATTAGTTAAAATTGTATCTCGATAAGTGTCAAAATTAAAGAGAAACATTATGTTTATTAAAAACAGAGAGAGTAGTAAATGTGAGAGTTAATTAGTGTGTAATATATAAGTTGTATAAGAGGGAATAAGATAAGTTAATACTCCTATAAACTAGGATCCGTTTGTTAGGATGTAATACGTTTCCCAGAAAACTATATATTTTCCCTTTTTACATTGTTTGGTTTGGCGAAAAATATTAAAATGTAAAACTTGGGAAGGAAAACAATTTTTCACCTTATTGAAAACATCCCCCACCCAATTTTGAAGGAAAATATTTTACATCACAATTGAAAGGAAAACATTTTCCATCACAATTGAAGCAATTGATTTTTCCGTTCAATTAAACAATGAAAAATACTTCAAATGGAAAATCATTATACATGCAACCAAACAACGGAAAACTCTTGTATAAATAAATTTTCCAATGTAAAAGGTCTTCCATAGGAACCTGTTTTCATCTGAAAATATTTTACACCCTACCAAACGGACCCTAAGTGTGAAAAGTCAAATGTTATATTTATTATAAAAAAAAAAGAGGGAATGGTAATATTAGACTTAATTAGCGTGTAAGATAAATTATATAAAGAATATATATACTTGGAATTAATCTCGACCATGAGAATGAAAATCGGTATGCATCCAATCCTGTTTCGACCATTAGTTGAACGTCCTCCTGATTAATTGATAAAGAAATTAATTATAAAACAATATATAATGATCTAGTCTGTATATTATTATTGAAATAATCACAAAAAAATCATAGTAAAAGTGTCATTTTAACATGCTCCTGTATTTATAATTATTTATAGTAAAGTTAGGTTACGTTTAGCACTCTCCTAAGTTAAGGAAGTTTGAAGTTTGGTCTTCAGATCACCTTGTATTTATGATATTCATCACATGCAACATCCGGGTTGTATATACAATTCCCTGAAAATATTCAACATTGTTGTGTGAAGTTAAAAATAATAATTATACTTATTCTCATAATGAACGTAAGACACATGAAATAATGCTCTTTTTTATTTAAATTACTCTGTCCGTAATATAATACTAGCAACAATTGATTTTGCACGCATTTTGAAAAAACGATTTAAGGGTGTAAACAAAAAAAATACTCAAAATGGTTTTAATACAAACAAGAATGTGATTAAAAGTTGTTAATATTAAAATTATTTTGACTAATTCTTTCATTTACACCCTCAAATCGCTTCCTCAAAATGCGTGCAAAATCAATTGTTGCTTGTATTATGTTACGGAGGGAGTACATGAACTTTTTATTAAATTAAAAGGATAACTCAAATTGCCCAATAAACTTCTACAATTAAAATAAAAAATTAAAAAAAAAAACCATATATGATAATAAAACTTAATTACTACAAAGAGAAGTGAAGATTGGAGCAATGACTCCGCCCTTCATTTCTTATGCACGAGATCATAGGTTCAAATCCTTCCTACCAGTAAATATACGGAAATTAAACTTTCCTAACCAAATCACTAGCAAAAATTATTCGTATTGGCTATTGTAGCAAATAATGTTTCTAATGTGTTAGAGTTAAAGGAATTTAAGGGAATTTAGTCCACAAGTGTCAATTTTTTTGTACATGAGTAGTAATTAAAGGAATTTAGTCCACAAGTGTCATTTTTTTTTTTTGAGAATGTCCACAAGTGTCATTTGGTATGTGCCAATGGATGAAATTCGAAAATTGATTTTAATGTTGTGTTATAAAAAAGTATGAACATATGAAAATTGATGACACAAAGGGCTTGTTTACTCCAGCTTAAATTCAGTTCAGTTCAGTCTCATTCAGTTCAGCTCTATTAAGTTCAGTTCAGTTCAATTAAACATGTAAAGAGACCGGAATCAATTAAACATGCAAGGAGACAGAAATAAGTTAGTCTCTAATGTTTAATAATTCACTATAATAATATGCAACAATTTCATTATTATGGCTTCTGTATATGTCTACAACAAATTTCAATTATTTATTATACAATTACAAATAAAAAAAATCTGATTATTTTTTGAGCTAATTAGGGTGGAAAAAAAGCCTCAAAACTACTTTTATTTAAAGGGTGATCGGCTAATATTGATTTTTGATTGTTCAATAATACATTAACACCTTAATTTTATGTAATAATTTATCTCTTTAACTTATTACAAATATGTTATGGGCTTCAATTCAAATCATTGTTTAAAATATGAGACAATTTGTACACTTTCATTATTATCATATTTTTCTTTATAATAGTAAAATATAAAAAATTAAACCATGCATTGCACAGGTATTATCTAGTACTCCCCCGTCCCAAAATAAATGATTTATTTACTTTTTCACATCACCCAAGACTAGAACTGTCAATTTCTGACCCGACCGGTAAATAGTGGGTTTTGAAAAAAATATAAAAATTCAAATCCGTTTTGAACCCGTTAAACAAAATCCGCTCTTAATCCGACCCGACCCGAAAATATTAAAAGTGTATGTATTAAACTTGTGATATTATAGGAAAATATAAGCAAAAACACTTCTTACCATTAAAACTTTGAATTTAAGGTTATTTTTGTTAGACCACAACATCAATTATTTGCCATGAATTAGCTATTAATGAAGATATTTCTTATAATTTGTACTTTTTAGAGCGCTTAAGGTATATTTTAGTACATATATTGCATTAAAATATGAAAAATTAAAAGGTGCTATAAAACTTCCCAACCCGTTGGGTCAACCCGAACCTGAAGAATTTAGGGTATAGAAAAGCTAATACTGACCCAAACCCGCTAATACCCAACCCGGTACAACTTGAACCCGTAACTATTTTACACCAACTCGAACCGACCCGACCCGACCTGTTTGACAGGTCTACCCAAGACACATCTTTAAAAGTTTATATATTTAGTTGTGTATAATAAAAAATTATAAAAATTATATATCTAAAAAGCACGTATCGAGACAAATCAAACGAAACCCCATATGACTATGTTTTATCTTATATGTACTCCCTCCGTAACGAATTAATTTCACCATTTATTTTTTCACGCATTTTGAAGAAACGATTTAAGGGTGTAAACGACCAAATTAATCAAAATGGTTTTAATACAAGCAAGAATGTGATTATAAGTTATTAACATCAAAATTATTTTGATTAATTTGGTCATTTACACCCTTAAATCGCTTCCTCAAAATGCGTGAAAAAACAAAAGGTGAAATTAATTCGTTACGGAGGGAGTATAAAATTAAAGGGAGTCAAAATGAAAAGTGACAAAAGTCAAAATATATCATTTAATTTGGAACAGAGGAAGTATATAAAGAAAAACATAGTTACGTGTAATCTTGTTGAATTCACCTCGAAATACACTTTCCAAATATATAATTTTCATAATTTTAATACTTATATATTTAGAGATATTATGGGTTCAAGTTGTGTCTCGACAAGTAAGAAAAGTGAAGCGTTACATCTAAAGTGAAGCGTTACATAATTGATTAATTGAAGATTACTCAGTGTGACAGTGTGAATGATACTTGGGAAAAGAGAATGCCAGAAGGAATCTAAATTTGTGGTGGGGAATTATTTTAAATAGGAAAAATTGTCAAGAATAAGTCAATCTTTGGGCGATCTTCCACAAATAAGTCAATTTTTTGAAAATCCATAAATAAGCTAACCGTGTTATCATTTAAGCCAAAAATAGGTCAAATGATTATTTAACATGTTAATTTCTATTGTTTTTTATCACTATTTTACAATCATTCAACCTATTTTTTGCTTTAAATGATAACATTGACTTAAAACAATAGATAACTAATAGATTAAATAATCGTTTAACCTATTTTTGGCTTAAATGATAACAAGGTTAGCTTATTTCTGGATTTTCAAAAGATTGGCTTAATTGTGGAAGATCGGCCAAAGGTTAGCTTATTCTTGGCAATTTTTCCTTTTAAAAAAATTGCTCAAATATTTATAAATTAAAAAGTTTGACAAATGCTGGGAAATTAAATACTTCCTCTGTTCCAAAAAAAACGCAACAGTTTCCATTTTTGGATCTTTCAAAATAAATGCAACAAATTTTTATTTTTCTTATATAGTAAACTATTGCTACTTAAAAGACATAAATACCCTTACTAATTCTTTATTTGTCCCCTTCTTTTCTCTCTCCAATTCTTTAATTGTCCTCACCATCTCTCACAACTCATTTAATTATCCCCACTTTTCTCTTCATTTATTTTAATCAACTACCCCTCACTTTTTCTAATTACCCAAAACAAAAAAATGTTTAGGAGTCCGAGCCATGACAATTGTTGCGTTTTTTTTGGAACGGAGATAGTATTATAATTTAATTAATCGTTGTGAAACTACACTCATAAAAGACACCGATAAGCTTACCACAAAGATGAGCAAAAGTATCATAAATGCTGCGCTTTCTCCCATCTTGTAATGCTGCGCCCTCCACCTTCACATGCAATATATATCTACTTTAATAATTACTTTTTTACATCTTTCAACACACAACTTTAAATAAAAATATCTTTAGATATATGTAGTAAAAAATTAAAAAAATATAGATCGAGCCGAATCAAACGAGATCTCATTTAACTATATTTTTTCTTATATGTATAAAATTGGAGAGAGTCAAAGTTGTCAGATGAACAGTAGCAAAAGTCAGAATGTGGAAAAAAAAGGGGAAGACGGGAGTATTACACAAGCAATTCCATATAAGAACTTTGTTGGAAACCATAAAGGCACAACCCTTTGTGAAAGAACATTATTTTTATGCTCCTCTCACACAAAAAGTATGCCCATATCAATTTTAATTGTACCAATATCAATTCCCCACTTTATTTAGCCATATTTAGAAGCTAGCCACACCATACCACCACTATTGGTTTCCCCATTAAGCGACATCATGAGTCACATAACCCATAAATATTTTATATTTGGGATATTAACAAACCATTGTAGGCCAAATTTTCAAAATTTGTATTTGTTACAGATGATGGTGACCTAACATTATACAAATTCTGGGGCCGACAACTGACCACCACAACTTCCATGATTAAGTCGAGGAAAATGTTTGTGGTGGTGGTAATTCAAATCGGGGTTGTTGGTGGTGGATTGCGGTGGTGCGTGGTGGTTTGGGGTAGTTATGATGGTTAAATTTTAACAGATTAGTTGATAATGCTATATTCGGAAGCTTAACCATAAACTCGGGTATACCATTGACATTTTTTTATTAAAAAAAAATATGTACACTATTGAGAAAATACCAAAATCACATGTATACCATTTATGATTTTCTGGTCCTTAAATTTAATAAGAATGTGATAAAATTTACATGATTAGTAAATTAAGCTAGATTATATTGCAACAAATGTTGGTCAGGATGATAAATTAAAGAAGGAAGAGCTAGATAAATACCTGATAAGCAGAAGTACTAGCCCCAAAGATGAAATCAGAAGGAAAGTTGTATTTGTTATATTGAATATTAGCTTCAGCTGCTACTTCTCTCAATAAAGTACACCATACTAGCAATACACACAAGCCTTCTCTTCCCCATTTCATCATTCTATCTTCTCTCTGATATGTGAATCTCTCTCTCTCTCTCTCTCTTTATATCTTATAATAGAGATTAATTAATAGATTATTATAATGAGTCTAGGGAAATGGCAAAAGTTTTAGTAACTTGTTTTTTTTTTTGGAAAAGTTTTAGTAATACTAATGTCCAATTGTTTGTAACATTAAATGAAAATATCTTAAAAATACGATATACCGGGTCGAATCAAATGAGATTCCATTTGAGGTGATTTGACAATATTTTTTCGTATATGTATAACATTAGACAGTTAAAGTTGCTTGTCTAGTGAACTGTAGCAAAAGTCAGATTTTTGCAAAAAAAGGAGGACGAAGGAAATATAAGGAAGTAAGGGTCGTCTTCTCATAATAAGACAAAATACTAATTTATCTAAACTGATATATGTCCCTATAAGATGGATGATTCTATTGTGGTTTTATAAGATTGTTTGGTTTATAAATTATCTTTAATTATTAAATCTGAATAAAAATAATACTATTCTAATTAAACCAAAAAACATTTCTAACTAAAAGTCATTTTTTTTAATTTCTTAATACAAGTTTTCTTATTTTCTTAAAATATTTACCAAAAATAAGAAAGTAATAAAAAATAATAATTAGATTTACTAACTAATAATAATTCAAAAATCAAGTAATCTTAGCGAGTTATCTAGTGTCCCATTATGGTAGTCCATATAGTCATAACTCATAAGATCACAATAGAATTTTCACTCTGAAATGGGGTTTATTGACCTAGTAAAGTGAGGTAATCTGCTATCCGACTAGTATGTCTTGACTCTTGAGGTTACGTGGTCGAATTGGCTGATAAATTGGTCCACATCTTTCATTAGATAGATCCCAACCGTAGATCACCCAGCTCAATTTGGCCTAATTTTTGTATGGTTAATTAGTGAAATGATAAAACCATGAGTCCATAATTATAATTAATGCATTGCATGGCTGTAAACGTGGCTAGCTTGTCCTGAATATTGCTGTAGTATTTATTATTTATGTTTGTAATGTTGTAATCATGTTGACAACACTTGTTTGTTTTGTTTGTTAGATGATGCATGCAAATTGAATGGTAATGAAATTATTTATAGTAGATATTACTTCCTCCGTTTCAAAAAAAACGCAACAGTTTTTAAATTTGGATGTTTCAAAATAAATTGAACAATTTTTTCTTTCCTTTTATGAAAAGATTTTTTACAGTACTTTACTATTTTACCTTTACTTAAATCTCTTAACAATTTACTTTTTACTTTTTGGGTCCCCACTTTCTCTCTCCATTTATCTTAATCAATTACCCCTCACTTTTCCTACTTTACTTTTTACTTTTTTGGGTCCCATTTTCTCTCTCCATTTATCTTAATCAACTATCCCTAACTTTTCCTAATTACCTAACTTCAAATTTTGACTAGAAATCCGTGCCATCCAAATTGTTTGCGTTTTTTTGAAACGGAGAAAGTATTTCTGTTTGTATTTCGATGTGGGGTCATCTTGACAGCTCTTGAATGTTGCTGTGGTATTTCTGTTTGTAATGTTGCTTGTGGCACATAATAATAAATAAATTAATAATAATAAAACCTTAAGCGCTAGTACGGTACTTTTTTTTTGTTCAGTTTTCAGTTTTTTTTTCTTTTGTCATTTGATTGAGGTATGCTTGGTAGAATTACTTGATAGTATGTCCTTATTTTTTATGCCAATGAAGATTTTCCTTCGATTGATGTTGTATCAAGGATCTTTTCCTCCGTCCCTTACATCCTTCTTCGAATTAGATATCACTACTACAATAAAAGTCTAATGCAATGATTTAGATGCAACGCTTATATCTAATGCAACGGTTTTATGCAACGATTTAGGCTAATGCAACAGTTTTATGCAACGTTTTAGGCTAATGCAACGCTTTCTTGCAACATTTAGTAACAAGCGTTGCATTAGCCTTAGATATGCAACACTTTTAATGTCTAATGCAACAGTTTACATTCAACCGTTGCATTAGGGTATACCCAAAAAATAAAACCTCACCATATATCTATAACCGTTGCATTAGGGCCTTAGGGGTGTATAAAAAAAAGCGTTGCATTAGACTACTCTATTTAAGAGATAATATCCAGCCGTTGCATTAGGGGTGTCTAAGCCAAACAATTAAATTAATGTAACTGTTATTATTATTCTTATTATTATTATTGATATTATTAATAATATTAGCATCATTATTATTATTTTTCGGCCGATTGTTCCAACAATTTTTTCGAGCTGACTTTTCCAGCAGAGGTTTTTCGGCCGACTTTTCTAGTGACGGTTTTTAAAACCGATTTTCTCGGCGAATTTCATTAAAATTAAATACTACGTATAAAATCAAAAATTAAAATAAATTATTAAAATTAGATTAAAAAAATAAATAAAATTGGCGGTTCAATTTTTTTTTCATCTCCATCAATTTCGTGTTGTTCGTCCTTCGTTCACCTCCATCAATTTTTATTCATCTCCATCAATTTACTTCCAAGAAATTCGTGTTGTTCAATTCGTTCGTGCTGTTCAATTCGTTCACCTCCATCAATTTACCTCCATCCATCAATCGATTGTTCGTTCTATTCTTGTGTGTTGTTCGTTCGTCCAAGGCACGGTAGTTTCTTTTGTCCATTGTTGTTCGTTCGTCCAGCTGCTGGCCTGGGTTGAGGTAATTGTTTTTCCTCTTATTTATTTTTCTTCTCATTGTTTGATAATTTTTATTAGTCATTAGGTGAATTTTTATAAGTTCTTGAATTAGGTTAACTTTAATATGTTGTTAAATTGTATGATAATTTTTTAGGTCTTTGTTCTTTGAAGTGTTATGAATTTTCTTTGCTTTGGGGGGGAGAAGGGGCTGTTAAAATTTCATTTTTAGAGTTGATAATTTTCGTTGCTTAGGGGGGTGGGGTTGATTGGGGACGCGATTGTTGTTTTGGAGGAGTTGGGGTTACCGTTTGGGAGGGATCTGTGTGGGTGGTTGCAGTGGGGGCAGTTTTGGGGCGGGGGTGTTGTAGTGGGGGTTGTTTTGGGGGGTGGGGTGTTGCAATGGGGCTGTTTTAGGGGGTGGGTGTTGTAGTGGGGGCTGTGAGGGGCTGCTATTGGGGGCTGGGGGCTGTTGTATGCAGTGGGGGCTGCTATGGAGGGTTGGGGGTTGTTGTGGGCAGTGGGGGGCTGTTGTGGGCAGTGGGGGGCTGCTGTGGAGGGCTGGGGGTTGTTGTTGTAACGACCCGGAATTTTGGGCCAAAAAATTTCGCGGTTATTAATGATATGTCTTAATTCTAAGTCCAAAAAGGCCCATTTAATTTTGGACTGTTTTACTTTTTAGCCCATTCTTTTTCATCAAATTGGGCCAAGGACCCAATTTGTTCTTTTATCTACCCTTGGCCGGTTTTTAGTCTCCGTTTTGGGCTATTGGGTATTTCTAGTTTAATTGGGTAATTATGCTAATTACCAATTAAGAAGGCTTAAGTATTTTTCAACCAAGCCCATGACTTGGCCCCTATACTTAGTCCACATGGCCAGCCCTCACTTTCCCTTATTTTAGGATTTGCAACACTTCATCTTGTTCTATAAATAGGACTCTTGTCCCTTGTGTTGCCATTATGCATTTAAGCACTTAAAACTCCAAACTCTAAAGATCATTTTTCTCTCCTATTATCCCCTCAAAAAGTCGAACCTTCGTTGTTTTTCCTTGGATTAATTAAGCGAATCCAGGTAACTATGCTCTCCTCTTTAATCTATGGGTAGAAAAACACATAGTTAATTAGGAATCATATCATGAAAATTGTAGGAAATTTAATATTGTTTTACTTGGATATGTCGAGCATGAAGCATGAATTTCTTGATTGATTTTTATGTATTTTCTTGATTTTATGTATGATCTTGTATGAATTTATTTACCAATCAAATCTTGTTATTTCTTGATGAATTTTTCGTGGCAGTTTGTTTACTGTTTTATTTTGAATCATAATTTATTTCGTGGCAAAATTCGATCTTTTCTTGCTTGAAATAATTTAATCTTTCAAACTGATAAAACTGTCCAGTTTTAGTTTACGAATTAATTAGTATACTTAATCAAATCTAATGGCTACGAAATTTTAGGTGGAAGTCAGTAATACTGTTTTAAAGCTTGTGTAATTTTTTCGTAATTTTTAAAGATCGTTTTCTATGGCAGAAAATTCTGAAACCGAATTCAGCCTAATCTGACTAGTTAGTTATAAAATCACTTAAAAATAGTAAAAGATGTTATTTTTAGACAAAATTTATGCAAGTTAATCCTTGAACCCATATTTAGCTCCCATAAAAATTTCCAGATTTTTAGAGATCTTTAGATGGTCTTTTTTAATTTAATTCTTTAAAAATCAGATTGTATAAAATAGGGCAATTGAATTATTAAAATATGCTATTATTAATTATTGAATTTTCGAGTGACCTAAGTATTAAAAGGGAACTAAAAATATGATTTTTATGATGAATCTTGATAGTATTGAATTATATTGATTAATCTTGAATTAAAAAATTAAATCTTGTTATTATCTTCTAATTGTCGAGTGTATAGAAATTAAAAGAAGAGTTAAAAATATTATTTTTATGTTAATCTTGATGAACTTTGTTGAAAAATATGATTTTTATCTTATTTTGGTAATTTTTTGTAATTATATTGATTAATTAAATTAATTCAAGAAAATAGTTAATTATTGTTGTTATTTTAATGTTGCCGTGTGGGATATATGAAATAGTCAAATTTTAGTTAATTTTGGATTATTATTAATTCAGGGAATAGTTAATAATAAAAGTTACGGACAAAATAATTATCAGGGATAAGTTGTAAAGTGAAGGGATAGATAATATGACTATTATTATTACTATTAGTATTCGGCTATTACAATTATTAATAATAATATCTGCAAGTTAGTATATGATATTAAGGTTAGTATCCGAAAGGATAGGATTATAAGTATATGATAGTATATTATAAGATTTAAAGTTGCATAAGATACTACTAGGGATAAGAAAGGAAACAGAGTAATAGCTATACATGTTATGTTTCGGTCTCTGGCTAGGAAAGACTTGGTATTTAAGGTGGCCAATATACGTGCCGCACCTCTCTTTCCTGGGACTCCGAACATTTCATTTCCTATTACGGTCACCTAGTATTATCCTAATATATGATATGATTAAATTAAATGAAGATATAAGATACAATATGGACGCCCACCTGATGATACACGAGTCGTTAGTGGGTTAAGTCAGAGCCACTGCTCAATGGGACGAACACACGAGTTCCCCCGAGTAGTTTTGGGTCTTAGGATATGTAGTCGTCTGGTAGTGGTACACGAGCCGCTACTAGGAGTTATGGCCATAGCTTAGACTTAGTGGTGAAACACGGGATCCGCTACGGGATTGAGTACACGAGCTCCTCCCGGCATGTTCTAGGAAGTTATGGTGAAACACGAGATCCATAACGAGTTATAGTGACCGGTCCAACAAAGATGTTATATTATGATTATACGATTGATATGTTAAGATGAAATCATAAGATGAAGATTAAGATGATTTCAAAGATGAAAAAGATGATATGATATGAATCGATACGATTATGATATGATATGAAATGAAAGTTAAGATGATGATAAATGAAAGGTACGATATGTCATGAATAGAATATGATAAGATAAGAATATGAATCGATAAGAATATGAATCGATAAGGTATAATATATGATAGGTTACAATATAAGTTAAGTATATAATATGAGTTATAACATAAGATACGATGATATGATAAGGGGTATAATGTAAGATGTAGGTTATGATTTGATAAATATGTGTATTAAAATGATTTAAGTCTTCCGCTGTGTATCTGTGTACGTATGTATTTGAAAAGCATGTATGTATGAATGTGTGGGTATGTATGTATGCGAGTAAGAATGCATGTATGTACGAATGTTGAGTGTATATTTGTACGTATTTCTAACCGTATGTGCAGGGTTGATTGTACGTACATTATACGTAGATTATACGTATTCTAATCGTATTTCTGCAGGTATATTTATACGTATTTTGTACGTATCCGTATACGTAGTTTGTACGTATTTTTATACGTAATTTGTAATGAATGAAGTATAGCATATATTAGATTCTCTTATGGTTTTTATGATCTTTTCTATGCTATTATGTGTTTGGTGGTCCCTCGATTAAACGGGACAGCCTAGTTACTCGCCACTGACGGTGGACCCCCCCTCAGTTTCAGGTGACGATGCAGCAGCGTAGAGCGGGCTTCGTTGGATGGGCTTGAGTAGTCTAGTTAGTTTCTTTGAGTATTTAGTTTATCCTGAACAGTTTGAGACATTATTTGAGTTTTGATTATGATCCCAGCCTGTTGGGAAGACATTTATTTTAATTATGTAACTTTTAGGCTAGATGCCTTGACTTTGGATTTTAGACTATTCTTTTATAATAAAAGTTGATTTATTCCAAATATATATTTTACATTTATAGTTTAATTTGATTAAGTAATGATCCGAATGTCGATTCCCTTCGTAAATCGACAAGTCAAAAAGTCGGGTCGTTACAGTTGTGGGCAGTGGGGGTTGTGGGGGGCTGCTGTGTATGTCGTGGGGGGCTGCTGTGGTGGCTGTTGTGGCATCTGTGGGTTGTGGCAGAGGGGAAGGGGAGCAGGGCACGGTGTTATGGGGGGCAGCAGGGGTTATGGATCCCCGATGACCTTTCATAAATCACAACCAACATTCTCCAGCCATGTGATCACATAATACTATTACTCTCCAAGATGACATACCATTCTATGCTAAATAATCTGACTTTAGCCACAAAAAATTATAGATCCCCCAATAGCACCCCAATGACCTTTCATAAATCACAACCAACATTCTCTGGCCATGTGATCACAGAATAATATTACTTCAATGTCCAAAAAAATATGGAAAGTACTGCCACCAGTTCACCACTGTTGCCTACATCCACAAATCATCCAATGAATTAGAACCTCAGAATGGCATCGTCATTTGGCTCTAACTTTCATACTAAGGTGCCAAGCAGCAAACATTTTTCTACTGCTCTGCCCTAATAATTGCTCAAACATCGATATTAACAGTTGGGTAGTTAAGCAGCTCTGACAGCTCATGATCATAAATTCAAAACATTTTGCAGCTGTAGCAATGCAAGTGCAAGGTCACTCACTACATCCATCTACTTACTATTATTATAACTTTAGAATTCAGTGCAATTGAATTAAATATTACAGAACAAATGCATAAAAAAAATTCGCTTTATTAATTTTTATTGATTGACAAGTTCAATCCAAGATGACATACCATGGAGTATGATTTTTGCAAATGACATTGTTCTAGTTGATGGGACAAAGGGAGTGGATAGTAAGTTGGTGGAGAAAGACTTTGGAATTTTGTGGTTTTAAGTTATGTAGAAGTAAGACGGAGTATTTGGAATGTAAATTCAGGGGACATGAAGTAGGAGGACATGCTTAATCAACTTTGATGGAAAACTTTCTTGATATGAATTGCTTTCTTGTTTAATTGGACTTTTGTTTTAATTTCTTAGTTATATATATGTAGATATGGAGATCAAGGTGTAAACGAAGGTGCTGTCGGTGGGTTGAATTGGGTTGTTTTAATGGTATGTCTAACTGTATTATATATATATATATATGAAATATTTAATTAATGAACATTTGGTGCTTTTTCCTTATGCTCTAATTAAGCTGTGGGCCATACAATTATAACCTAATTTTGATGGAGAATGAAGTTTATGTGAATGATTAGTGTAGAGATAAGTAAGAAAATTAAACACAGCTAAAATTATATTATTGCTTTAATGGCTTCATTAAGATGATTAACAATACTTTTAGTTACAACACCACTAATCAGTGGGTTATATACTAGCAACGTTTTTTAATGGCTTCCTTTAAATATTATGATCGAGTCGAGCTTTGACCGAGTCGAACTCGAGCTGCTCGTGAGCTACCCAGCTCAATAAGCACCCCTATATGTAACTATACTATATGACAAATTACAACTTCACTCTAAATGTCTATATATACTAGTCGTGGATCGTTTTATATTTTGTTTAACTGGCTTCACCATTTGGCTGTATGGTTAGTTTTTTTGTTCAGTATGGTTAGTTTAGTTCACTAGATATGAATTGATAATCTAAAAATTATTATGTGTGTTTGGGATACATTACCTCTTTTATAATTTACCTCTAGGAAATAATGGTTGAAGGAAATAAAGCGTGGTGGGAGTTTCCTAAATGGACTCATGAGTATGAAAAAGGAGCTGATGACTACATTGAGAAGGCTTTCGCCATCAAGTCTCAAGGAAACCAATGCCGTTGCCCTTGTATTGTTTGTCATTTTCGTTATTGGCAACATAGGAATGTTGTGAGAGATCATTTGATTTGCAATGTTTTTATTCCAAAAGAAGATGATTTGTCTTCACTTGAGTAATTTTTAATATGTGTTAAATGTTTTGATATATGTATTAAATGTTTTGATATGCTTGATAGTAACCTACTATATTAATTTTGAATTTTAAAGTTTGTATGCTTGATAGTAACCTACTATATTAATTTTTCACTTGAGTAATTTTTAATATGTGTTAAATGTTTTGATATAGGTACAAAGTGGAGCTAACGCATCTCAAAGGCCTGATGGAGAGGCATTCGAGCGTGCCATAAATGAAGAATGACTTAATATAGTTATTTTTTTGTAGGGTATGAACACAATAGTGGCGCATTAGATTTTATATTTTGTTGAATGGATTAGACAAACTCTATAATTCAGAGTATTAATGTTGAGATAGATATAAATTTCCTGTTGTATTTTGTTTTTTTTGTTAATTACTCTCTGTATGACGTTAAACTTCATTAATTACGAATGGGCCTAATGAAATTGTCTTCATTGATTGGGGTTTATTATATGTTTAGTGTTTTTTCTAGTTTGGTATTTTCTTTCTGGTGGTTGGTCTGGGTTGTAGCTAGTTGCAGGTGGCCTGGTTTAGTTGGAATGGGTGGGTGGCTGAGCTTGTGCAGTGTTGTTCGGCTGGTGGTGTGCAGTTGTGGTGTGGTGGTGCTGCTATGGTGGTGGTGTAGTGGTGGTGCTGCTGTGTTGCTGCTGCTGTGGGCTGTTGCTGCTGTGCTGTTGTTGCTGCCGTGTGTTGTTGTTGCCGTGTGATGTTGCTGCCGTGTGCTGTTGCTGCCGTGTGCTGCTGTTGCTGTGTGCTGCTGTTGCTGCCGTGCTGCTGCCGTGGTGTTGCTGTGCTACTGTGGTGGAGCAGTACGTGGTGGTGCAGTAGTGGTGGCTGGTGGTGCTGCTGTGTGCAGTAGTGGTGGCTGGTGGTGGTGTACGTATATGGTGATCATGTATATAATATAATATAATAATGTATGCTTTAATTTGGTCATTAATAATAACAATTATAATAATAATAATAATTATTAATTTATTATTATAAATAATAATAATTATTATTATTATTATTTTTAATAGTAAACCTAATGCAATGGTTATGTATATGTTTGAAAACCGTTGCATTAGCTATCATAGTAGTACAAAAGACCTAATGCAACGGTTGAGATTAGCTATTATAGTAGTACAAAAACCCGTTGCATTAGGCTTTATAAACGTTGCAAAAGACCTAATGCAACGGTTGTTATTAACTGTATAAACCGTTGCATTAGGTTCATTTCACCATTGCAATAGGTCTAATGCAACGGTTTATACTTTTGTTTATAAACCGTTGCATTAGGTCTCTATAACCGTTGCATTAGACCTAATGCAACGGCAGCAAATGCAACGGTTTGCAATGTGTTGCATTAGGCCTTTAGCAACAGTTTAAGGAACCTAATGCAACGCTTTTTAGGTGTTGCATTAGGCTTTTATTGTAGTAGTGTATCCAGTTAGGGTCCCTACATCGAGGATGATCATTCCTTCGCTTCCTTTCTTTCTTTTTATTCTTCTCGATGGGGTTAATAATGCCAGAAGCCCTCACATACTTTTGAGCTCTATCCATCGCCTCAGCATAGTTCGATACTTCGCTTTCAAGTAACGAAAACCTGAACTTGTCGCACTTCAATGACATTAATGCCGCAAATGCAACGGAATCCTCGACGTTGAGGATCTCGAAGAGTTCAACATTGAAGCGCTGGATGAAGTCACACATTAACTTGTCTTCCCCTTGTTGACCTGCCATTAGATGGATGTTTGTCTTCCTCTACATCCTCCCGGCCACGAAATGAATAATGAACATAGCCTCTAGTACTGAGAAACTATTAATAAGGCCTAATGGGAGTTTGGTGAACCATGTCAATGCTAACCCTTTCAACGTCGTAGGAAAATAAAGACACCAATAAGCCTCAAACCCTCTGTGTACGACCATCTAAGCCTTGTATGCAACAATATGGTCCGCTGGATCTGCTGTCCATGAGAAAAACTCGATGGATGGCACTTTGACTTTTCGAGGATCGATCGTTTCTAAGATTTTTGTAATGAATGGAGTCTTGTATGTTAGCGACCCTGTTGGCAGCAAATTGTTTCCCACTGGTGGTCTTCCTCGTTGATCCCCTTCCCGGTTAGGGATAAGGGGCGACGCTTGGTTTGACCGACCCCTTACCGTTGTATGTTGTGTCCTCTCATCTCAATGGGATCCCAGATGCAATTAATTACCATCATTTTGAGTCCCCTATCATCAACTTTCGATGATTTTTCTGGCATCAAGTTCAGTTCTTTTTGTTCGTCGAGACTTAATCATAGTTTGAGCGTCAATTCTTAGTGAGTTGATATATAATTATCCTAGCATCTTTTTCACCCTGATGCCGATGGAACTCCTTGATGACCCATGTTTGGTTACTTTATCCGGGTTTCCCCCTTGTTATGGTAGGCTTGTGACGAGTATCCTTCTGCGAATGTTGATCCCTATCCCGGTTAGGGAAGGTTTCCTGACGAGGGTTCTTTGGTTGCTTGACCAACGTGGGCATATTTTCCTTCAAATCTTGCATATTTTTTTTGGCAAAGGTTGCGGTCATGGATGCCACAACCTGTTCAAGACCGCGAGTAACAAATTGTTCCAGAGTCACTCGATGTTCTTGATTTTGATTATTCACTTTATTCGAGGATTGGTTTTCTTCGATGATTTGAATGCCATTTGGGTAATAGTGGATAGATTGACCAAGGTCGCTAGATTCATACCGATGAAGATGACCTGGTCTATGGAGCGCCTGGCAGAGGCTTGTACCCAGGATATTATCCGACTTCACGGAGTTCTGAGGGAGATCGTTTCTGATCGAGATCCGAGATTTCTGTCTCGTTTCTGAAAATCAGTTCAGGTAGCCTTTGGGACGAAGTTGAAGCTGAGCACCGCTTTTCACGCGGCAACAGATGGTCAGACTGAGAGGACCATCCAGACTCTGGAGGATATGTTACGAGCATGTACTCTGGAGTACCATCAGTCTTGGGTACGTATGCTCTGTTTGGTAGAGTTCTCCTATAATAATAGCTATCACTCCAGCATCGATATGGCTCCGTACGAGGCCCTGTATGGCAGGAAATGTCGGAGTCCGATTTGTTGGAATGATATCAGTGATACTGTGGCTTTAGGACCTGAGATGGTACGAGATACCGTAGAGAAGGTCCGAGTCATTCGGTCTAAGATGCAGGCCGCTTAGAGTCGTCAGAAATCCTACGCCGATAATCGATGTAGACCGCTGGCTTTCGAGGTAGGTGACAAAGTCTTGCTTAAGGTTTCACCATTCAAAGGAGTGGCACGCTTTGGTCAAAAGGGGAAACTCCGACCGAAATACGTGGGACCTTACGAGATACTGGAACGAGTTGGGGAGGTGGCGTATCGGTTGGCATTACCACCTAGTTTGTCTAATGTTCACGATGTGTTACATGTTTCCCAGCTAAGGAAATATGTACATGATCCTACCCACATCATCCCAGTGGAGTCGGCCACGTTTGAGCCGAATCTGACTTTCGAGGAGCGACCTGTCCAGATCTTGGATCGGGAAGTGAGGACCCTCCGGCGTAAACAAGTCCAGCTCGTCAAGGTGTTGTGGAGAAATCAACACCATGAGGAGGCGACTTGGGAGACAAAGGCGTCCATGAGGCAGAAGTACCCGGAGCTTTTCGGTGTTGTGGGTGAGCAATCTCCTTTGCCTTAAATTTCGGGACGAAATTTCTTTAAGGAGGGGACGAAATTAATTATTATTTTGTGTAGCAATCTAATTATTTTGAGCCTAGCCTTAACCTTTTCATTTTATCTTGCCAAAACCCGAGCCCAATTATTTCCTTAGAATCGGTGTTGCACGACCCCTTTATCCTTTTTCTTTTTCTCTTAGTTATTTTATTTAATTCTAAGTCCAAAAGGGCCCATTAAATTTGGACTGTTTTAATTTAATTTGTTCTCTTTTTCTCAACTGGGCCAGTGACCCAATCCTCCCCTTTCCTCTCTTTGGCCGGCCCTTCCTAATTTTTGGCCAACAATTGTTTTATTTTTAATTTTTGGTTAATTAATTAATTTAGTTATTATTTAATTAATTAGATTAATTAATTAATTCAAATCCTAAAAACCTAGTCTAACCCTTTTTGCTAAGTCTCCCAAAAGAATCTCCAACTCCCCTACTTCTTCTCCCAATTCACGGCTCCCCCTCCTTTGATATTAGGGTTTTGTTTCTTTTTCTTTTCCTATATATAGTAGGCTTGGTTTATTTATTTGAATTTGTTAAAGCTCATAAACCCTAAAAATATAAACTTTCTCCTTTCCCCTCTCTTCTCTTAGCCGTGCCATTATTCACCAAATTGGTGAATTTTCCTTGGATTTATTTTAGCGTATCGAGGTAACTATGTTATTTCGTTTAATTTCGGTACAAGTTAATCACATAGTTAATTAGGATTAAAACATGAAAATTGTTAGGAATTAGTGTCATGATCACCTAGAAAATTTCGAATCATATGATAGGATATTATGTAATTTTTCTTGATGATAATATGTAATCTTTCTGAATTATTATGAAATTTTCTTGATTATTTTATGTAGTTTCTTGAAATCTTTAATTGTTGAATAATTACTTGTATGAATTTATTTATTAATCAAATCTTGTTATTTCTTGATGAATTTTTCGTGGAAGTTTCTTTACTATTTGATTATGAATCATGATTTATTTCGTGGCAAAATTCGTCCTTTTATTGCTTATAATAATTTAATCTTTCAAACCGGTAAAACTGTCCAGATTTAGTTTACGAATTTATTAATATACTTAATCAATTCATATGGCTACGAAATTTTAGGTGGAAGTCAGTAATAGTGTTTTACAGCTTTTGTTACATTTTCGTAATTTTTAAGGATCTTTTGATATGGCAGAAAAATCCGAAACTGATCTCAGCCTAATCTGATTTGTTAGTTATAAAATCCCTTAAAAATAGTAATGACATTATTTTTGGACGAAAATTATGCACGTTGAACCTTGAACCCATATTTAACTTCCATTAAAATTTCCAGATTAATCGAGACCTTTAAAGGGTCGTTCTTAATTTAATTCTTTAAAAATCAGATTGTGTAAAATAGTGTAATTAAATTATTAAAACATGTTATTTTGAATTCTTGAATTCAATCTTGATCTTGTTTGAACCCTATGATAGCCGTGTGGTGTGATGTAAATAAAGGAATGATTTTGATCTTGTTTTAATCCATGTTTTATGATTTAATGTTTAAAGTAAATTAAATTGTTTATTATTAAGTTTATTTGATCAATTGTTGTTAATTGTATTCAATTGATTAAAAGTATAATTTTGGTATTTTTTATTCAAGAGTGTCGAATGGCTTGTTGTGATAAAAATAGGATTTTTATCATATTTTTGAGTAATATATGTTGTTAATTGTTAAATTGTTTATAGGATTGTTAATGAACTGATCTGATTATTATGTTATAATTAAAGAAATGTCGAGTGGCCTTTTTATTTTGATCAACTTTAGTTTATTTTGGGACTTATAATAATATTGGGATAATTTTATGAATTATTATTATTATTATTATTATTTATTACTTATTATTATTATTATAAGTAAGGAAGTCAGTAGGGATAAGTTACAATAAGGAATTGAGGATGATAAGACATTAAAAGGGAAAGAAAGGAAACAGAGTAAAAGGAATTTGAATTGTTTCGATCTCTGGCTAGGAATGACTTGGTATTTAAGGTGGCCAATATACGTGCCGCACCTCTCTTTCCTGGGACTTCGAACCTTTCATTTCCGATTACGGCCACCTAGTATTTCCCGATTTAAGAAAGATATAAGATTTGAAGCATAAGATAAGATAAGGACGCCCACCTGATGATACACGAGTCGTCAGATTGGGTTAAGTCGATGCCACTGCCCCATGGGATGGATACACGAGTTCACCCGGGCAGTTCTGGGTCTTAAAATATGTAGTCGTCTAAGTAGTAGTACACGAGCTGCTATTTAGGAGTTATGGCCATAGCTTAGGCTTAGTGGTGCACACGGGATCCACTACGGGTTGAATACACGAGTTCACCCCGGCATGTTTTAGGAAAGTTGTGGTGCGCACGGGATCCACAACGAGCTATAGTGACCGGTCCGTTAAGAAGTAAAGATGATATAATATGAAATGATATGATATGATATGATATGAATATAAGTTAAGATGGATGATATGAATATGGAATTGATGATAATATGAAGTATATTACGATAATTGAAGGATAAGATGTATGATAGTATAAGATAAGCAGTATATATGTTTGGTATAAGTCTTCCGCTGTGTGAGTCTGGTATGTATGTATAATGTAGTTCGTATGTATTTTGTATTGTATACGTATTCTGTACGTATATCTAACCGTATTTTTGCAGGTATTTTTATACGTATTGTATACGTACTCTATACGTATTTTTGTACGTAATTCTAACCGTATTTCTGCAGGTATTCTCATACGTATTTTATACGTATTTGTATACGTATTTTTGTACGTATTTTTATACGTACCTCATATGAATTTTTGTATAAGATGTACTATGTTTATGTGTGGTTTTCATGTATAATTCTATGATATTATGTGTTTAGCGGTCCCTCAATTAAGCGGGACAGCCTAGTTACTCCCCACTGACGGTGGACCCCCCCCCTCAGTTTCAGGTGACGATGCAGCAGCTTAGAACGGGCTTCCGATGGTTGGGCTTAAGCGTGGCAGAGTTTAGTTTTACCTTAGTTTTACTAGAGTGATTTAAGACAATATTACTTTATTTTATATATATGATCCCAGCATGTTGGGAAGACAATATTTTTAGTTTATGTAATACTTTAGGTATTTTTACCTTTAATGACTTTTGGGATTATTTTCAGACTTTTAAGATAATAAAAGATGTTTCTATTTTTAAATATATAATTAATGTTTAATTTAATTCTTAGGTAATGATCCGCAAGTCGTTTTCCTTCGTCAAACGACAGCTTAAAAAGTCGGGTCGTTACAGTAGTAGTAAAACTTGAGGATTCATTTGCTCATTTGCCCATCCATTTGCCATCAAAAGTTTAAACACAAAACTCCCTCCATTTTGTTATCATCCACACGCCATTTTTGGCTCTTCAACTCAATCATTTGTTCATCATCCATCCAAACCCAAAACTTAAAGATTCAACCTCTATTGATCTTTAAGTATCAAAACACACTTTAAACCCCAACAATTTCATCCAAGATCACTAGTTTGGGTTGGTTTCCGGGCTTGGTTCGTGTGGGCTACGTGGGTTCGAGTGGTGGTGCCCGTGTTGAAGACGGTGGGACCGTGTGGTGGTACGTGGTGAAGATCGTGCAGCGTGGCCGTGCAAGAGGTGAAGCCGTGATGTGCCTTGTGTGTGTGTCCGTGGTGCTGCGTGGTGGATCGTGCTGCTGGGCCGTGTGGTTTGGGTTTCCGGGCAGCGAATTTTCGTGTGTTGATTTGTTTATACTCCAATAAGGTAACATGCTATCCTAATCCTAGTTGGTATACTATGATTCATAGGGTAGAATGAGTGATTAGATTAAACCGGAATTGATGTTTATGTACCCATTTTATGCGTGAAGTATGGGCTAATTTGGGTGATGGTTTTGTGATGAATTTGCCTTGATTATATGTATTTTATGATTGATTATGTTAATTTCATGTTTGATGTTGATCATGTTCAAGTTTTGAGAAGTTTTTGATGTTTATAAGTTGATGTAAATCGTTGTTGAAATGTTGATAGTTTATGCGTGAATGTTGATGATGATTATGAGGTTGAGTTCTTGATTGGGTTCTTGAATCTTGGTTGAGTTCTTTATGAGTTCTTTATGAATATTGTTAAGTTCTTTATGAGTTCTTGGTCGAGTCTTGAAAGTTAAAGAAGGTTAAAAAGATAATTAAAGAAAGGTTAAAGAAAGTTAAAGATTGATGTTTAAGGTTCCAAGATTGGTTGATTTACATGTTATTCTTAAGTCAAGGCGTAAGATGCAACTTAAGATTAACTAAGAATGTAAATTAAAGTTAAAGATTAGCTTGATTTTACTATTAGACGCATAATCTTAGAGTAAGATTCTAAGAATTGGGTTAAGACGTTGCCCCTATCCTATCCGCGGTATTGGGATAGTTGGTGGTCTTACTATGTCGTCTTCGGATATGGATTTCCCGTAAGATGGGTTTCATGGAGTTGGGAGTAAGATTCTCAATCCTGGCATAGTAGAAAGTTCGATCGCGTAAGATGCGTTCGTACGTGCATAGTCCGGTCTAGTATGTAAATGATTGCGCCAAAGTCTAAGATATATTAATTAATGGTTAAAGTTGGTCGAGTCAGCATGATTACTTGTGGTTATTATTTATTATTGATGGTATGATATGTTGGTTCGCATGATTGGTATGTTTAATTTGATTGTTTGATTTATGCTATGATCTGTGTATCCCTGTTAGGGTGGGACGGTTATGTTACTCGCCACTGACGATGGACTATTGTTTATTTTCAGGTAATTTTGATGATGAGGTTCTTGCTTAGCTTTGGGTTGGGCGAGTGCCGATGTTATTTAGATCTTGTTTTGTTGTTTTACATTCCTAGTTTGGACTATAGTAGTGATAATTGTATTTTCTAAACTCTGACATTTGTTTTGGAGTTAATACTGTTATTAGTAGTAGTAGTAGTATTTGGGATTTAGATATGTACAATCTTGTGGGTGTTGTACTTTTGGATTTAGCATATGTTTAATTTGAGGTTTTGTTTTAATTTTTAAGTATTTTAGTTTGTTAGAACTGACTATTCGACTCGTCGGTTTCTTCCGCGCCAATTTAAGCGAGTCGGGTCGTCACAGTTATTTAAGAGCATAATGCAACATTTATTACACAACTAAGTAAGGATATATCAAAGAGGATAGGACGACGAAGCACATTTTTCATCGAAATTTTTCTTCACTCATGAACTGCAAAAGAATGGCAATATAAATATTTAATAGGTTTGATAAAGTGAAATTTTAGCAGATTTGTTTACTAAGGCATTACTACGACCAACTAGTACATTTTAGAAGATAATTCACCAGGTTGGAATGCGTCACCTTGAGGACGTTCATTGATGTTGTTATTTTTATTGGAACACAACAAGTTGGGGTGAAGTGTTGTGTGGAACTTTGTGGGTAATATTTGCTAATTTGAAAAAGAAAGGAACTTAAAATAAATATGAAAGTAAAAGAGTATAATTCAACGAGAAAACCTTCCTAGCCCTAGGAAGAAAACTCCACTTTTATATATAGGCCTTGTATACTCATACAATCCTAAAACCTCTATATGGAACTCGTAAGTTCCTATAGGAACTCACGACACTCTTATCTTTCTTTTTTTTTTTTTCTTTTCTCTTTCTCTTTCTCTATTTTATCTATTTCTTTTTCTCCTTTCTCTTTCTCTGTTCTTACACTTCTCTATTCTCAATTATAACTAAATTCTATTACTTTAGTATATTGAAATGCACTTCAAAATTGGACAGGAACTTGGTATGGAACTTGACACACACTTAAACTTTTTCTCTTATTTTTAAGCACTTGAATGCTCTAAGTGTTGTATGGTTAAATTTCTTATTATAAATGATATATACAATAGAGACTTTCTTGAACAAGAAGGAAATAACCGCGCGACTTAACTAAGCTCCACTCGTCCACTACTCCACACACACACACACTCACTTATGAATCTAAGATTTTAGGACCTTAATAACCCTATTTGACAGACTTACTTTATTTTCAGAATTAAAAACCAAATTTGACTGCCAAAAAATTAGCTTGAACATCCCTAGTTTATAGTTATTCATAGCCTTGTTTTTCTCCTTAAATAAAAATCGAATTATTGCCTAATAAAACTGACTCTTGAACTTAAATGGGGAGGTGCGGAAAATGCATTGGTGTAGATGGGAGGATTTGTGTAGGCCTAAAGCTATGGGGGGGCTGGGGTTTCGTGAACTTAAATGTTTTAACCAAGCATTGTTGGCCAAATAATGTTGGAGGCTTGTGCATTCCAGGGATAGCTTGATCTATAAGGTTCTTTCGACAAAGTATTTCAAGCACCATGGTCCAATAGAGGCACGCAGGGGATACGATCCTAGTTATATATGGAGTAGCATTTGGGGTGCCAAGTCTCTTCTTATGGAGGGTCTTAGGTGGAGAGTGGGCAATGGTTCTAACATTAAAGTGTGGGAGGATCCATGGCTGGCAAGCAAGGGTTCTAGTGCAATCCCGACCCCGGTGGTAGGAATGGATATTGATCTTCGTGTGAATGAATTAATTGATTTTGAGGAGGGAACATGGGATGCAGAAAAAGTGCAAGCCACTTTTATGGAGGATGACTGTAAGAATATTTTTGATATCCCACTCTCTAAAGGGTGGCCTGATGATGTATTATATTGGTGGCCAAACAATGATGGCGTGTATATGGTTAAATCCGGTTATTGGTTGGCTTTAATGGGCCATCTTGAAGTTTGGGAGTTGCATTATGGGAGGCAAGGGAGCGAAATTTGCAAGATGGTGTGGGGTATTCAAGGTCCTCCAAAGCTGAAACATTTTGTCTGGCGGGCATGTAAGGGGATGTTGGGCGTGCGGGAACGACTCCATTACTGAAGAATCTCGGCTAGCAAGGACTGCGTGGTGTGTGGGACGGTGGAAGAGACGATAAAACACTCAATCTTTCACTGTTCTGATGCTATACAGATATGGGAAAATAGTAGATTTAGTGATCTAATACGAGATGCGCCGAGTGGGGATATTTCAAAGGTGTTGCTATGGGTGCTTGGTCATGTGGGGAAGGATGAGTTTAGTCTTTTTAATACTCTATGCTGGGCTGCCTGGCACTGCAGGAACATTAGGGTGTTTGACAAACAAGTCCCGGAGGTGAGTAAGGTGGTGGTTGGGTAGATTAATTTTGTTCAGGAATACAACTCTTATGCTGCACGTGTCTTCCCTCAACAACTCAATTTACATGGCCAGTACTCCCAATGTAGATGGGAAGCTCCCCCTAGTGGTTACATCAAGGTTAATGTGGATGCACAATTAGGTGTTGATGGTATGGTGGGGTTGGGGTGGTGTTACGTGATGATTTTGGTGCTCTGGTGGCTATTGGACAGCGTGTAGAGAAGGTTAGATGGGCAGCAGATACACAGAAGAAATGGTTTGGCACCAAATTTCCTTTACTTTGATGATATCAATAGGATGAGTAGTAGCTTTGCCGATTTTCAATGTAAACATATAAAAAGAGAAGGGAATAACATAGCTCATTGTGTTGCTAGAAGGCCTTTAGTAGGGTGCTCTGTTAGTATTGTGTGTTCTAATTTCCCCCATGAGATTGTAAGCATGATAGAAAGTGAAGTTGAATAAAATCTCAAGGTTTCCTCAAAAAAAAAAAAAAAAAAAAAAAAAAAAAAAAAAACTGACTCTTGAATTAATTAATTTCTAAAAAATTAAACCTTTTTAATTGATAATGTACACGCTAATTACCAAATCAGAGAGACTAATTTTCAAAGCCCTAAAATCATGGTAGCAAACTTCTACTAATTACTAATTCAAAATATGTTGTTAGACTTTCATATAATTAAGGACTCCTTAACTCACAATTTTACTGACTAATTATAATACTGAATTAAGTTCAAATATTGAATTAAAAACAAATATATTCGTGGACCTATATTAATTAATCAGACTGCCACAAGTTCCTCTAGGAACTAGATTCAAGTTCCTTTGACAAATATACCCAAGTTACAGCCAAACTCAAGACACCAATATGCTTACAAAGATCCTAGAACATTACCCTCATAGTATTCTTGGACTTTTCTCTTCACTTTATCAAGTAGATTCGTTGGACACTTGATGTACTTCTCTAGTTCCTTGCTAAATTCTCCACATGAACTTCTGCTTCATGCTCCATAGAAACTTGGCAGTGAGTTCATATTTGATCCATTTAATTTCTTGAATCTTCTCTTGAATCATCTCCTTGATCCTTGATTTGATTGAATCTTCTTACTTGAATCATCCATCAACTATTTACCTTTGACACCTATAATTCTCTAAGGACTTAAAGACATTTATTAATAATTAAGTTTGCTTGTGCATGTCATCATCAAAACTAAATAATCATGAGTCAACAAAACTTAAGTCCTATTAAGATCTGATTGTACCCATATAGAACTTGAACCCATATGTACAATAGAGAATTTGAACCCATATGCACATTGTACCCTTTGGTTCCTTAACCATAGTTTTTTCCCACTCGTTTTTCCTAGTAAGTAAGATCTTATTTAACGAGACAATATATCATGTGTATTAAGTAAGTGTTGTACTCTTTTTCCTTTCACAAGGTTTTTCCTTGCAAGGTTTTAACGAGGCGGAATATTTGAAAATAGACATCCAAGGGGGAGTGTTAATTGCTATGTAGGGTACGTTTACTTGGGTGTAAATAGTTTTGGAATTAAAATGACTTTCCATGAAAAACATTTTACGATGGAAAACTCATTTTCATAGAAATTTTCCAATGTTTACTTGAACGAAAAATACGTTTTACTCCCAAATTTGGGGGAAAATATTTTCAATAGGGTGTAAAATGAGTTTTCAGCCTTCGTTTTACATTTCAATTTTTCACCCTAAGTAAACGATGTAAAATGGGGAAAAGTATTTTCATGGAAAATATTTTTCGCTCTAATAAACGGAGCCGTATTGGTGGATATCCATTATTCCATTAGTTTTCACTTTTTTGCAACTATCCCTAACATCTACAATTGCTTTGTAACTCTGCCGATCGATTAAGTCTCTCAGGTAAGGCCCTGTTCTATAGGACTGAGAAAACGTGAACTTTAATTAAATTAACTAAACTTAAATTAAATTAACTGAAATTAAATTAAATTAAATTAAATTAAATTAAAAAAAATTAAATTAAATTAAATTAAATTTTTATTTTTTTTATTTTTTTATTTTTTTATTTATTTATTTATTTTTTTTTTTTTTATTTTTATTTTATTTTTTTTATTTTATTATTTTATTATTTTTATTTTTATTTTATTATTTATTTTTTTATTTATTTTTTATTTTTTTATTATTTTTTTATTTTTTTATTATTTTATTTTTTTTTTAATTTTTTTTTAATTTTTTTATTCTTTTTTTTATTTTATTTATATTTCAAAGTAAACCCTAAAACCTTCATTTTCAACGCCGGAAAATCGTCGTCAAAAAATTCGGCCGAATAATCACCGTCGGAAAAGTCACTCCGAAAACTGTCACCGGAAAAGTCATCCCTGTAATACCCCGAAAATTTGGGATATTTTAGATGTTTATTTATTGATTAAATGTATAATCAATTGACTATTTAAATTGATTATTATTTAATTAATTATTATTTTGTGTAGAATTTAATACTTTTTGAGCCTGGCCCTAACCTTTTTATTTTGTTTGACCAAAACCCGAGCCCAATTATTTTCATTTTCGTGTCTCCTAATTATTTTATCAGCCCTATTTAATTCTAAGTCCAAAAGGCCCATTATTTTTGGACTGTTTTAATTTTTAGTCCAATCTTTTACCTCAAATTGGGCCAAAGACCCAAATTTTCCCCCACTACTTTAGCTTGGCCGGCCCTCTTGTTTTTTTGGGCCAATTATTTATTTCTTGATTTATTTAATTAGTTAAATGATTTAATTATTTAATTAATTAATTTATCTAAAAGGAAAAATACCTAGTCTAACCTAGCTAACAAACACCTAAATTCACTCAACTTCTCCTACCTATTCCCCCACCTCACGGCATCCCTTGGGCCAAAGTAGGGTTTCTATTTTATTTTATTTATTTTATTTTTCCTTTTTTTTTTCTTTTCTCTTTTCCTATAAATAGGAGTCTAGCTTGATGTTTTTCTCCTAAATTACATTTGTACACTTAAACCCTAAAGAAATTATTCTCCCTCTTTTCCCCTTCAAAAAGTCGAACCACTTATCACCAAAAAAGGGTGATTTTTCCTTGGAATTTTTAGCGAATCCAGGTAACTATGCTATTCTTTTTAATCTATGGGTAGTTAATCACATAGTTAATTAGGATGTAACATGAAAATTGTAGGTTTTTATGTTGTTTATGAATTTCGAACCATGTGAAATACTTTTCATGTCATCTTTGATGTGTTCTTGTGATCTTTGTGAATCTTTAAATGATTTAATTAATTGTTATGCATAGATTGATTTATTTAAATTTATATTGTATAATTACTTGTATGAATTTATTGGTTAATCAAATCTTGTTATTTCTTGATGAATTTTTCGTGTAGGTTCCTTTACTGTTTGATTATTAATCATGATTTATTTCGTGGCAAAATTCGTCCTTTTATTATTTATAAAAATTTAATCTTTCAAACCGGTAAAACTGTCCAGATTAGGTTTACGAATTTATTAGTATACTTAGTAAAATCGAATGGCTATTAAATTTTAGTTGGAAGTCAGTAATACTGTTTTAAAGCTTTTGTAAGTTTTTCGTAATTTTTAAAAATCGTTTGCTATGGCAGAAAATTCTGAAACCGAATTCAGCCTAATCTGACTGGTTAGTTATAAAATCACTTAAAAATAGTAAAAGATGCTATTTTTAAACGAAATTTATGCACGTTAAACCTGTAACCTATATTTAACATCCACTAAAATTTCCAGACTATTCGAGACCTTTAGATGGTTGATCTTAATTTAATCCTTTAAAATCAGATTGCGTAAAATAGTGTAATTTAAATTGTTTATATAAGTTTATATGATTAATAGATGATTATTGTACTTGATTAAATTAAAGCATGAATTTTGGGTAATATATATATATATATATATATTTCGAGTAGATTGAATAAATAAAAATAGGATTTTTATCATGTTTTAGGTAATTATTGTTGTTAGTCGTTATTTTACATGATTATTTAATTTGATTTATTTGATGTTTGATGATTGTGTTTAATTGATTTAAAGTATGAACTTTTGCTAAATTATATTTATATATATGTCGAGTAGGTCAAATTTATGAAAGGTGGAATTTTTATCTTGTTTTATGCAATTTTTATGATATTTGTTGATTTGCTTAATTTGTTATAAGTATATTGATTTGTTATTAAATGTTATGTTTGAAAATTGAATTTATTTAATTATTATTGTGTAAGTGGAAATGTCGAATGGACCATGTGATTATGATCAAATTTAGTTAATTTTGACTTATAATATTTTAGGAATAAATAATTATAAAAGTTACAATTGAAGGAATCATCAGGGATAGATGATATTATTATTATTATTATTATTAATATTAGGAATCAGTAGGGATAAGTTATATAGGATATGATAAGTTTTGAGGATAGTATTTTATAAGATTTAAGACATAAGATATTACTAGGGAAAGAAAGGAAACAGAGTAGGAGGAATACGAATTGTTTCGATCTCTGGCTAGGAAAGACTTGGTATTTAAGGTGGTCAATATACGTGCCGCACCTCTCTTTCCTGGGACTTCGAACGGTTCATTTCCGAATACGGTCACCTAGTATTTCCCGATATAAGATATAAGATAAGATATGAAGATATAAGATATGATAAGGACGCCCACCTGATGACCCGAGTAGTCAGACTGGGTTAAGTCGAGGCCACTGCTCAATGGGACGAACACACGAGTTCCCCCGAGTAGTTCTGGGTCTTAGGATATGTAGTCGTCTAGTAGTAGTACACGAGCTGCTATTAGGAGTTATGGCCATAGCTTAGGCTTAGTGGTGCACACGAGATCCACTACGGGTTGAGTACACGAGCTCATCCCGGCATGTTCTATGAAAGTTGTGGTGCACACGGGATCCACAACGAGTTATAGTGACCGGTCCGCCAAAGATGAAAAAGTTATGAAATGATAAGATAAGATATGAAATGACATGATATGAACGATAAGAAGTATTAAGATAAGATAAGTCGATAATGATATAAGATATGAACCAGATGTAGGGTAGCTTAAGTTATATTATGTATAAGACTTCCGCTGTGTATGTATTATAACCGTATTCTTGCAGGTATTTTTATACGTGTGGTGTGTATCTATATGCTTGTTGTATGTATTTCGATGTATGACTGATTAGATATGCATGTATGATTTTCATGGAACACTCTATGCTATTATGTGTTTGGCGGTCCCTCGATTAAACGGGACAGCCTAGTTACTCCCCACTGACGGTGGACCCCCCCCTCAGGTTCAGGTGATGATGCAGCTGCATGACGTGGGCTTCCGCTGGATGGGCTTATGAGTGGATAGATCCAATAGATACCTTAGATTATTTTTAGTTTTATTAATATTTAAAGACAATTTACTTAGTTTATTTATGACCCCAGCATGTTGGGGCAGTTTTATGACATTTTATGTAACTATTATTTATAGTATTTTTGGACCTTTGAATAATTTAATAAAAGTGGTTTAATTATTTAATTATTTAATTTAAGTTTTATAGTTTAATTGTTTAAGTAATGATCCGATAGTCGATTCCCTTCGTAAATCGACAAGCTTAAAAAGTCGGGTCGTTACAATCCCGAAAATCGTCGCTGAAAAACTCAGCCTGAAAATCGTCGCCGGAAAAGTCACTCCGAAAATTGTCGCCGGAAAAGTCACCCCGAAATCGTCGCGGAAAAACTCGGCCTAAAAATCATCGCCGGAAAAGTCGACCGAATAATCACCGCCGGAAAATTCAATCCGAAAATCGTCGTCGGAAAAGTCGTCCCGAAAAATCGTCGCCGAAAAACTCGGCCTGAAAATCGTCGCCGGAAAAGTCGGCCGAATAATCAACGTCGGAAAATCAGTCCAAAAATCGTCGTCGGAAAAGTCGTCCCAAAAAATCGTCGCCGAAAAACTCGGCTTGAAAATCGATGTCGGAAAAGTCGGCCGAATAATCAACGCCGGAAAATTAGTCCAAAAATTGTCGTCGGAAAAGTCGTCTCGAAAATCGTCGTCGAAAAACTCGTCCTAAAAATCGTCGCCGGAAAAATCGGCCGAATAATCACCGCCAGAAAATCAATCCGAAAACCATCATCGAAAAAGTCGTCCCGAAAGATCGTCGCCGAAAAACTCGGCTTGAAAATCGTCGCCGGAAAAGTCGGCCGAATAATTACCGCCGAAAAATCAGTCCGAAAACTATCGTCGGAAAAGTCATCCCGAAAATCGTCGTCGAAAAACTTGGTCGAGTAATCACCGCTGAAAAAGTCAGTCTGAAAACCGTCGTCGGAAAAGTCGTCCTGAAAACCGTCGCCGAAAAACTCGTCCCGAAAATCGTCGCCGGAAAAGTCGGCCGAATAATCAACGCCGGAAATGTCAGTTCAAAAACCGTCTATATAATAATAGAAACTAATAAGAATGTAAAATATTATAATGTAAGGAGTTGTAGATAATATAAAAACGGATTATATGTAAAAACTAATAATAATAATAATAATAATAATAATAATAATAATGAAATGAACTTAAATTAAATTAAATTAAATTAAGTCAATAGAAGTCCTAAGAAACGGGGCCTAACTCTCCCCTTTTGCAGATCTCCACTTAATGGAGATCTCTTAATTGTCTTAGATGTACTAAGTCATTATGTGTATATAAAAAGCATGGTAGAGGTGAAAGATTACATATTATCTACAACTCCTTACATTATTTCTATACTCCCTCCGTTTTTTTAGATGTAACACTTTGACTTTGGCACTATTTATCCGACTCACTTTGACCGTTAATTGTTACTTATATATAAAGAAAAACATAGTCATGTAGGATCTTGTTGGATTCACCTCGGAATACACTTTCCAAATATATAATTTTTACACTTATATATTTAGAGATATTACGAGTCAAAGTTGTGTCTCGATGTTGTGTCTCGGCAAGTATGAAAAGTGAAGTGTTACATCTAAAAAAAACAGAGGAAATATTTAAGTAACAATAACGGAACAATTCAATCATTAGAAAGTCCACAGTACGTGTACATATGGATTCAAATTCTCTATCGCAAAAATTATGTCCTATCAATATTTCACTTATTTTGATTGACTGTAATAAGTATTATGATCCAACTTTTAAAATTTTAAAATTAAAAAATATTTTATGAGCCATTCAAAATTAGTGAAGCACAAATAAACACAATATTTTGGACAGAGAATTTTTTCGCGTGTACATATATCGGCGGTAATGGTAATGTATAATCCTCAATTACCTTAGTCTTTAAATATATATAACTACGGAGTAATATTGTATGCACGCATCGATCAAATAGATAAATATTCATTATATATGCAAATACGTAACAATGATAGACATATACAAGTAGTATTTAAGTTAGATAGTGTTATTGACATGGCCTGGATTATTAGACGTAAATGTAATAATATTCATTATATATGCAAATAAGTGACAATAATAGACATATTAGTTTAATTTGCGGTGAATGGTTATTTGTGGTTGTTTGAAACATACATTTATTCTTTAATTATTAGTTTTGTTGTTAAAAATTATACACTTATTGTATAATTTATCTATATTAAATATGATTTTATCTTTTTTGGAACACTATTAATTACCTTCCTAACTTATTTGATTCCAAAGATAGGATTCATGCGTCGTCAAAAAAGTTGTATTCATGCCATATTTTTAATCAAGATTCATAATTAAATTTTAATGAAGGTAGTTATACATACATTGGTAGGAATATAACTGAATTTGAAATTATCAATTAATAATATATCATACGTAACAATGTAAGATACCCATAATCCCAACATTAATTGTGTATTGAACAAATTTCATTAAGGGTACGTAGGATAGTCATTTCTTGTACGTGGACTCCACCACAACAACCACCACTGCATAGTCTCCCCTTCCCTTATATAATAGAGATACTGCAACAAAAAAAACCGCAGCAACAACTTGTTCTTACATTATTTGATGTTTCTTAGTAACTTCTGAATTATATTATTCTTAGCTTTTTCGAAAAACTAAGATGATGAAAAACATATACAATTGATTCCTAAGCAGACGAATGAAGGAATTTAGGATGTCTTCTCAGGAAATTACCATCCTCAACTGAAGAAGAAAGTTGAAGATTTAAAGTTGTATTCTCTTCTGGATCATCTTGTACATCCATTATTGTTGTCACATTTTTGCCCTTTAAAAAAGAAGAATACCATTTTTGTGACATTTTTGGGTGTCTACTCAAATTTGGATCACTATAATCGATGTAGTATAACCCAAAGGTATAATCAAAGCTGAATAACAACTCGTAAACATCCAATAATGACCATACAAAGTACCCTTTGGTATTGGATCCATTTCTGTCATATTCAAATAATCATCATATCTCAAGATTAGTACCATTGATATGAAATTAGTGCATAAAATAATCAAAAAAGTGAAATGCATGGAAATGAACTTAATAAAGCTTATTAAACCTAATTGAATCTCATCAGACCTAATTCAAAACAAATAATGACAAATAATTTGATCTTAATTATTGTTCGGCCCCACAACACTACCTGGACTCCGGCATTAGTATAATATTATTCGCTTTGGGCTTAGCCCGCACATATTTTTTTACAGGGCACCCTCCTAAGGCCTCATACTAATGGAATTGGTACACACTTATAAGCAATGCAACACTTTGTTATTTTTTCCATGTGTGACTTGGATTGCAAACCCCAACAACACTTATTAGATCAGGTAGAACTTGATTAAAACTTATTGAACTTGTTATACCTGATTTGAACATATCTGAACTAATTCAAACCTTTCTAATTAAACTTAAATTGTTTTTTGAATGTGGCCGGAGAGACAACACTGTATTTTGTCCATTTTTTCCTTTTTATAACATCCAACACACAATTCTGATAGTTTATATCTGATCTTTAATTATATGTTAGTGAATATCATAAACAAACGGTGTTTAGAAGACACACATTGAAATGAGTTAAACTTATTAGACCTGAGTGAAATAACCCCGCCAAATGGTGGAACATTGGAAATATGTAAGGGAAAACATAGATCAACAAAAACTAGCCATGAGAAGATGTAGTAATGGACTTACCTTAATGCTTTGAGCAAACTCCAAATATGGCCTTGCAAATATTCAATCCTAAATGGATCATTTACTGATGTATTATAATTGGAGGCTTGACCTATATATAGTCATCAAGTAATTTCCATCATAATATAAAAATGCCATTAGTTTTTACTCAAAACTACTAATAATTAACCTAGCTAATTATAAAGAAAACAAGTAATAAGAGGACAAACCATTTTCATGGATGAAGATGGGAGGATTTCCATAAACATCCTTGTAATACTCCAATACCCGTTCTAAACCCCATGGACGATTAGGAAAAACACCCTACAAGATCGATCACAACACATTTTAAATACTCTGTGTGTGTGTATACGCACATATATATGCATACATATATACACACACACTAAATCTCTTGTCATACCGTCTGACACTAACATATTGTTTAACTGTAAAACTGTAACTTTCAACTGTAAATATATTGCTTTCTATATTCCCCTCAAAGCACAAATATAACTTTTTATATAAGTGTACTTAGTTAAGCTTTATATAGAGGTTGTTTAATAATTTTATTAAAAATTTGATTATGATTTTGTAAAAAGCCATCCCATCAGATAGTGAAATGATTTGACAACAGACTTGCTACATAATTTGGATCATCTAGATTCCAAAGTGGTAAAGTTAGATACGATGAAATCTAGACCCACATATATATATATATAGGGTTGGGTTCCGGTGAGAAATTTCTTATGGTGAGAAATGTGAGAAGAGATAAATACATCAACTATAACCTAGAGGTACATTGAACACCAACTATAGGTACATTCAACATACACTATAAATACATTGAGTAAAAATACATTGACTTTATACCATATATACATGGACTCCAAATTATCAAAGGATTAAGGAGGTAAAATCAAATTTAATCTTAGCCCTTCATTTGGTGATCAAAGGGTTGTGATTATTTCTCACCCTTCTCACCAAAACTACATTTCTCACATGAGCCTACTTCTATATATATATATATATATATATATATATATATATATATATATATATATATATATAGTCAGGATCTGCTAAAAACCTATGTTAAGTTGAAAACTAAAAACTTTTAGTTATGACCGTTAGATGTAGATCTAAGGTTGTGATTAATTTTCGGGTAAAAAACACTAACCACCCAAAGTTACAATTTTTTTTTAAAAGTTTCGCTTAGGTTTTTATAAAAAACTACTTGATTGAACCAGTTCATTCACGGTAATTTCACAGATTTCACGCAAATTTCAAGCAACAATTTAGGTTTTTGTGCATTTTTTTTAATAAAGTTTGATTTTTTTTAAAGTATAGTTCTTCGTATTTGATTTTGTATGTACCCTTGTATCTTTCATGTACCCCTTTATTATTTACATGCACCCCCTTAATTTAATATCTTTTTGTGCATTTTTTTATAAAGTTCGATTTTTTAGTGTAGTTTTTCGTGTTTGATTTTGTATGTACCCTTGTATCTTTGCATGTACCCCTTAATTTAGTATGTTTTTGTGCATTTTTTTATATAGTTCAATTTTTTTTTTAAAGTGCAATTTTTCGTGTTTGATTTTTTATGTACCCTTGTACCTTTGCATGTACCTCTTTATTATTAACATGTACCCTCTTATTTTAATATGTTTCTATGCATTTTTTTTTTAAAGTTCGAATTATTTTTAAGTGCAGCTTTTCGTGTTTGATTTTGTATGTACCCTTGTATCTTTGTATGTACCCCTTTATTATTAACATGTACCCTTTAATTTAGTATGTTTTTGTGCATTTTTTTGTAAAGTTCGAATTTTTTTAAGTACAGTTCTTCGTGTTTGATTTTGTATGTACCCTATCATTGCATGTACCCCTTTATTATTAACATGTACCCCCTTAATTTAGTATGTAAGATTTGAATGAACCTGGAAATTAATATGTACCTCCTTAAATTAACATATACTCCTATAATATTAACATGTACACCTTAATTGTACTACCTCCGTTTTTTTAAAGTTTACTCAGTTTGACTTTGTTACTATTCACAAAGTCTACTTTGACTATCGTTTGTGATTTATACATAAGATGAAACATAGTCATGTGGGGTCTCGTTGGATTCGTTTCAACATGTAGTTTTTTAATATATAGGTTTTATATACACACACGATGACATATCATACTAAATTTGTAAACAATTTTATTAGACTAAATTTAAAAAGTTCACCTCATTTGGTGATGGATATGGTGGTAATGGTGATGGGCTTGAACTATTAGTATCTGTAATCAGTTACAGTTAAAGTCCATTAGTATTGCACATTAAAATCAATAAATTAAATGCTACACGTTTATTTCTAGTTAATTTAACCCACATACCTAAACTTGAAACAATATGATTAACAAAGAAGTAACATTTTTCATCAAAAAAAAAAAAGTCTTGGGCACATTCTATGGCAAAAAAATAAAATATTGTGTAGTACGTCAATACTAACCTTTTTAAATCAACATAATACTCTGTAACTTTTTTTTTTTTTGATGCTATGTAACTTTTATTATTAGAGTAACAATAACTTCATATACAAGAGCGGACCTATAGTGTAGCGCGCTGTGGCACGTGCTACACCTGGCCTAAGAAAAGGTATAACTATAATTTGTTGTTTGATTAGAAAAAATATTAGTGTTAGACCTGCTTCAAAATTCTAAATCTTCCGCTGCTTATATACTGACTTATTTCTAATTATATCCTTTCCAAACTTATAGCGATCTTTTATCTTTATATAGTGATATTTATACTGTGTATAAATAAATTAGTGTATTTATACAAGATGATTTAGCATATTTTTCATAGTATTGCAATATATCATGTGTTTCCTATTCCTTTTTTTTAGTAGAGTGCTAATAAAAATATGGAAAAATTTATATAAATAATCTCAACTATTGGACGTCTTCCAATATTAATCCCAACTATTAGTTAGTACAGTATAATCCAAACTTTGGGGGTTGTTTTATAATATTAGTCTATTGACTTAGTTAACCTATTGTAATCAGTTACTAATTTATAAAATATTTGTTATATTTCCTCTTTCCCTATTTATTATACTTGACTATATCTTCCTCCCTTTCTACGAAGGAAATCGGAGCCGCTCAAAAGTTAGTATGGACTAATATCATAATACTACCCCCATAGTTTGGATTATAGTGTAATAACATATAGTTGGGATTAATATTGGAAAACCTCTAATAGTTGTGATTATTTATATGAATTTTTCCTAAAAACATACTACTCTATATTTTTTATGGAAACATTGATTTTAATAATCCCACATTTCACCTTTAATTTATTCCAAAATAATCTCACATTTATATATTATCTTCTTAAATGATCCCACCTGGTAATTTATGTTCTTATAATGGACCAGATTTTGGGTAACATGGTCTATTTTAAGAATATGATATATAAAGGTGAGATTATTCTGAAATAAATTAAAGGTGTAATTATTTTGAGCAGACTACCAAATTAAAAGATGGAATTATTAGAATCAATTTTTCCTATTTTTTAGGATACATTAAACATTTTTTTTTCTTCCAATTACTTGTTTTTGAAAACCTATCTATGCTTTCCTACATATATTAGATTAATGATTTATACCTATGATATTGCATTAATTATTAACGGCCTGTTTAAGTGGTTGTTGGTAATAAATTTTGGTAATGGTAATGAATTTATAGTGTAAATTTGTTAAGGAGTAACCTTATAATCTCCATGGAAAACAAATTTTCATTTCCAACCTTTAATTTTCTTCTCATTTTTTATTCCCGTCCATTACCATTGGGGAAGGTGGTATTAGACGGGAATGGATATTTGTGAATGGATATTTGTGAAGAAAATTAGATAAATTGGAGCTAAGGTAACAGCACCATGGGAATGAATTTTGATTTTCCTTCCAAATTCAGTTATAAATTCATTCTTATTTCCATGATTTATGACCGGCTACCAAACGGGCCGTAAATGTATGCAAGAATTGAAGTAAAGTGGAAATTAATTAAATAGAAAAGTAAAGGAGACGTACAAAGCCACTGTACAGCCATGTCTCGGAGAAAATCTCTTGGCTTAGCGGAGAGGCCATTAGAGTAGTCCTTAGTAAACATGATAGAGTAGTAATTAATTCCAATAAAATCAGCTGAACCCTTGACTGCATTTGACTGTTTTTTTGTGAATACAGGAATCCTACTCCCAGCTCTCTTCTTCATTATTTCAGGGTAATCACCATATGTCAACGGATGCATAAACCTATAAAAACAAAACAAAGAGGGGCTTCATTTTTAATATTTATTTTATGATTTATGATAAAATGTTATGATTATTTGGTTAAAGTTTAACTTGGCAAAAATTACAAATCATCAAATGACATGATAGAAGAATAGTTTGATGTTCAATGTGAAGCAATAAACTGGTTTATTGGAACTTATCAGACCTGAACTTAATATTGGAACTTAATTCTATACTTATTAATTTGGGCATGTAACACGGAGACCCCAGGGAGCACCGGTAAGAAGAGTGAAAGAGTGGGATCAGGGGGATTTCAAACGTGGTAGGGGGAGACCGAAAATGACTTGGTGGGAACTGGGAAGGAGTAGTTAGAAAAGATATGAAACAATTGGATTTACAAGAGATTGAGGCTCTCGACTGTGCGGGGTGGAGGAGGAAAATTTATGTGGACGAACTCTCGGAATAATCACTTTGGTTCATGTAGCCGACCCTACTTATGAGAATAAGGTTTTGATTGATTGATTGATTGATTAAATTCTATACTTATTAAACCTGAAACATTTTAAGGTGTATTTCCAAACCTAAACTTATCTAAACTTATTAAACAAGAAACTTTTTTTTAAGATGAAACGAACGCACGCTTAGGCTTCGTTTGTTTTGAATTTTGATGGAAAACATTTTTCCGGAAAATGATTTTCCTCCCTCTTTCCATTTTCCTTTATTTGTTTTGGAAAGGGTGAAAAACGAAAAAATTTCTTTAACGTGGAAAATGTCACTTTGAGAATGAATGTCACATTTTCCTTCTTCCTCTTTACTTTCCCCTTATTCATTCCTCCCATCATTTCTTCATTTCTATTTCATTTTTTGCTTTCCTTCATAAGTTTTACTCTAATCAAATAAACAAACAAAAAAAAACCTTTTTTACATCTATATTTTCCATTGAAAATTGTTTTCCTTAGAAAATTAATTTTCCTTCAAAACAAACGAAGCCTTAATGACAAAACATACAATTTTTTTCTTTCAAGAAATAAAAATGTAATAGTAAATAAAAGTTGAACATACCATCCAATAATGAAATCGTAGGATCTTCGAGCTGCGTTAATGTCTTCTGTTGTGTTCGTGGCAGGACTAAAATGGTACGAAAGGAGATTAAATCCCACGAATCCAAGTTGATTGGCCTATATCATGCAAGTGTCGAAGTATATATATAAGATAATGAAACACATATAAGAATGATTTATGGGTAATCTCTAATCTACAAATTGATGATCTACCTCCCCATTGGTAAGTGAAAATTCACGTGTCAATTACAAATTTCTAAGCGAGCTGAACTAAATTAAACACATATAGTCATTTCCTAGTAGGAAATTGATAAGAGAATTTACTTCTCATGAAATGAGATTTTCTATAAGAATTAACTTTCTGTGTTCAACCAAGCGAGCTCTAACTTTTATAGAGCGGTATAATACCACATTTTTTTTCTATGATATGATAGTTTTTTTTTTTTCAAAAAAAGGGTTTTTGGCCGCGGGTTTGCTTACACAAAAATTATTATTATTAAAAAAAAAACCCCTTGGACAAGCTCGAATATAATTATACTCCTAGACTATTGCATATGCAAATTAACAATGGAACCAAGCAATGAAATTAGAAAAAATGAGTATCACATAAATTATTTGCCGTATATGGGCTGCTTTGAAGTTTAAATAACAGTACATTTTTTCCATGCCAGATGTCAAATAGAGGGTGAGAATGAAATGAGAGTGATGCTAACATAAATTCCTTGAGCACGTTATTACATACCTGGTACTTTTGCTTGTAGAGCCTTGCGGCAGAAGCATGAGCCAACAAAGTATGGTGAGCCGCAAGATACGGCTCCGTCGTCGAGTTCCCGGCGGTACAATTTAACCCAAAGGGATACGAACATCTACTTGGTGGTGTTATTCCAACATCATAACCACCAAATGTGAAGATATTCGCCTCGTTGAATGTAGTCCAATGTCGAACCCTATCCCCAAACTCTTTAAAACAAACATCAACATACGATGTGAAATCATCTCTGCAATTGAGATATGTGAAATCTTGTTAAATTAAACCCGGGCCGATGTTTTGAAAATAAAAAAAAAACTCACGCGTTTTTTTTTTTTTTTTTTTTTTTTTGTGAAAGGAACCCGAAGTTTTGAAAATAAAAAACAAATTAAACCCGGATGTTTTTTTTCATGAAAGGAACGTCCTTCCTGCTTTCATCATTCTTTTTATGTTGAAGAATAGGTCTTCCAAGCTCACTACATATAAATGTCCCACATTGAAATATTAAAATATATGTTATGTAATGACTCGTAATCAACGTGGATGTATTTGGTATACGTACAAGAGGAAGCTCGGGACAGAAGCAAATCGCGAGTCGCGACTTGGGGTCGCGAGTCAGGTCTGAGCTGGGTGCAAAATTGAAGGATCGAGGCAGAAGCAACTCGCGAGTCGCGAGATTCAGTCGCAACTTGCAACCTGGTTTTTCACGTGGCTCGCGACTCGTGACCTTACCTCGCGAGTCGCGACCTTAGGTCTGACTTAAGGCCCTGTTTTTTCCGCGTGTTCTATTTCTCGATCATGGGTCTATAAATACCTTTGTACTCTTGTATGGTTGTTGATATTCAGATTAGACAAACACAAAGCATTACTTTAGAGCTAGAAATAATCATCTCTTGTGCTCTAGAGGATTAGTGATTGTAAAACACTATTAACATTGTGCGCAATAATACATTTCTCCTTCTTGGGTGGGTTTTATAGTCTTCAATCAAATTGATTGAAGGATTTTCCCACACACCCAATTCTGGTTTTGTTATTTGTTTCTTTACTATTGATTTCCAATTTCATTTTACTTCAATTACAATTACAATTACAATTACAATCAATCAATTTGCACCCACAATATATAAGCTTAGTAAGCTACTCCTTATATTACTAATTGGTTTTAGAGCTCATTTGGTTCACCATGGGTATTTGTATTCAGTAAGGGGATCGGAGGTAGGTTAATTATTTCCTACACTTCATAGAAATTTTGATTTCTTATGCTTTTGTTAATTAGTGTCAACCAAACAAGAGTTGATTTAGCTATTTCTCAGGAATTTCAATTTTCAGGGGAAATATACTCCAACCAAACGACCTTTTATAATGGAACCCCACTGAACTTGTGTATGGTCAAACTCTCGTTCAGCCTATGCCTAGTGAAGTTTAATACTTTAAGTTCTTGATTTTGTATAGGATTTTTTAATTTAAAAACAAATTCAACAATTGAATATGTGATATAATTTGATAAGATGGAGAAACAAGTACATACATGAATCTGGAATCAAGAAGACCTCCATACTCATCCTCAAGCATTTGTGGGATATCTGAGTGCGACAATGTGACATGTGGTTCGATTCCTACAAATTTATAAAGTTAACATATATACTGTAAATATTTGATAGAACCTCTTTTAATAGTTATATAAGTAAGAAAATCAAGCAAAGCCATGTATAACAATTTATGATTCTTGCAACAATAAAAAAAATTACCTTGGATTATGAGTTCATTAATGAGGTTGTTGTAGTAGTTTAAACCTTTGGGATTAATGGGTCCTCTGCCATCTAAATAGTATAGTATTATATAGTTTTAGTTAGCTGCATTAAAATGGAACATATCTTTTTAAGAGAAAAGATAAGAAAAAAAATTAATACGGAGTAGTTTTTCTTATAAATTACATACAAATTTATAAGACATTAAGTCATTACTGTTATTCATAACTGTCTATCAAATGAACCATTAGGGTATTAAATAATGAATGATTAATTACTTGGAATCAATCTCGACCATGAGATTGAAAATCTGTACGCATTTAACCCAGTTTCTGCCATGAGTTGAACATCTCCCTGATAAAAATAAAAATCATCACAATTTGAATTATTACATTAATCATAACTAAGTATCGGTTTTGCTCATTCAAAAATCATTTAATTTAAATAAAAAGGGAAGTAATCAAATGGAGCTTTGTTCACCTTATATTTATGATATTGGTCACATGCCACGTCTGGGTTGTGTGTATCATCCCCTGAAATATTCAAATGCATTCACCTTTCTTATTATTCCGGGTTCCACAATTGCACCCAAAATAATCTTAACAAAAAGACTACAAAAACTCGTTTTTTAAATGATGCACATAAGGGGAGAAAAAAATGATCAAATAGATTCATTGTTATTGTTATTCAAATGCATTCAATTATCTATAACAATTATTCGTTGAGACAAATCCTTTTGGGTCCAGGAGCGACACGTCCTAGTGGGGTTAGGGGAGCAACGTCCCCCAAAACTTTTCGAATTATTGTAATTAGATTTTGGATTTTCTTTTTTGGTTTTTTTAAGCCTATTAGTATTAGAGTTTTTTTATAGTACTACTTATACTCCATAATCTATAGCTTACTTCTGTATCTTGAGGCTCCTCAGTCAGGTCCCTTACCTGACATAAGTACACCATATCGCCCTTCTGGCGATGCTTTCTCATCTTCAAGGCTGAGATTACCTTTACTCTTTCTTAAGGACGAACCCAAAGTAGGTAACTCGGTTGCCCTTCTCATCAATAAAATTACTCTCTCCTCTGCTGGTGGACAGGTGGACGTAGCCAACACATAATTAGTGAACCAAGTAAATCTGTTTTTTCATTCTTGTTAATCTTTACCTTCCTTTTTCTCACAGATAAAGAACTTCAGGCTCTAAAAAATAGTATCTGTTGGAGCTGTGATATACGCACAATATTTTTAATATCCGCACCTCTCTTGAACAAGGGAATCATGCTAAAAAAAACCAAATTGGGTGTGCGGATATAAAAAATAAAAGTGCGTATATCAATTAGTATCTCTTATCACAGATCAAGAACTTCAGGCTCAAGAAGATAGTAGTAAATGGGTTCCAAGTCTTACAACTGAGCTATGGTACGGTCAGTATCTTTTGGTAAAAGGAACATTGGATCAAAGTTGGGTAATAATTTTGGCACTCCTAAAATTGATATTGGCACTCCTTCCCCTCTCACATAAATAGTAAAGGGGAGAAGTGTCAAAATCAATTTAAGGAGTGCCAAAATCATTTTCGCACTATTAGAGACATAAAGCTAGACTAGTAGCTACTTGATATGACAAATAAAAGGACAAAACTTTAATCACACTTTTTCAAAGTTAGTGACACGTAGAGTTGTTATGGGTGGTGTAAATGTAGTCAGAAAGTTGTTTGATCGACTGTTACTGATCGAAATCGAATTTGTTTTTAACCGAATTTTTAGTGACCGAATATCGTCCTCTACCGAACTTGAATTAGACTAAAATCGTTTCCGATCGATTTTACGCATATCAAAACTGACCGGTACTGAACATGTTTAAAACTAACCCGTTTTCAACCGGTTTTATACTTTTATTATAGCGAGACCGACCACTACCAACCTTGTTTTCAAACAGAATTTGTTTTCGACCGCTTAAAACCCGTTTTTGACCGACCTTCTTTTACCGAACCCATATTGTATCGTACCTTTTTTTTATAGATCGTTTTTTTTATTGTACTCGTATTGTACCGAACTCGTTTTAGACCAACCTTTTTTGACTGAAATTGTTTACGCTTGAACCATGTTTTGGACCGAACTTGTTTACATGATTTCTCTAAGTTGCCAAAAATAATAAAATTTTAAATAAATTAAAACCTAATTATAGTATTTTTATTTCATAAAAATTAAATTAAATTAAAAATGTATTTTTATGAAAATTAGAAAAATATGTATAAATTATCAATTACTTATATCACTCAATTAATTTATTATAGGTTAGCTTAGTAATTTCATAAAACCTATTTCATTTCTAAAATTAAGTATAAAATTTTATCAATAATAGTAAAATTATATATGAAAAATTGCTCAGAATGAATAAACCAACGTTTGGGCGGTATTCCACAATTAAATCAACCTTTTGAAAACCAGAACTAAGCCAATCTTAATATCATTAAAGCTAAATCTAGGTCAGTGATTTTACTTACCGATCATTTCCAATTGCAATAGACCCGATTAATTATAATTAATTTTTAATAAATTATGATTAATTATAATAAATCATCATTATAATGATTAATCATTAAAAAATTATGATCAATTATCGCAAGTTGCAACCTGTACAACATGTTGCAAGTTATCTAACCTAAATTTGGCTTTAATGATGGTAAGGTTGGCTTATGCGTAGATTTTCAAAAGATTGTCTTAATTGTGGAAGATCGGCCAAAGGTTGACTTATTCTGGACAACTTTTCCATTTACATAAATTATAAATAAATTCAATCAATCAATTAATCTTAGCTTAGTAATTTCGTAAAACCTATTTCTTTTCTAACAAATTAAATATAAATTTTAATAAAAAAATATTAAAGTTATATAAATTATAAATTAATTAAATCAATCAATCAATTAATCTTAGCTTAGTAATTATGTAAAGCCTTTTTCCTCTTAAGGCAGGTATTTTTCATGTATATTTGTTAAAATTGAATATTAATTTTTAATATTGCATAACATGCAAAGTCTTGGTGTTTGTAAATTAATATGTATTGTTTTAATATATAAATTAAAAATAATATTCATATTAGTCACTTATTAACGCCATTATTGTCATAATTTTCGTTACAATGGTTCTATAAATTCAAATATCACACAACCCGGTCTTAATTTACCTAAATAGATCGATGTAAAATGAACTCCTTAGCTTGACCCGTATGGACCCGATATATATTTTTTTCTTTCCATAGGAATGCATGCTAACCAGATCTGCTCTGACCCGAATTGTCGTGAACCCAATCTGAAATTGAGTTTTGACCAGAATGAAATCAAACTGACTTTTTACATAATTTAGAGGTGAATATAATTTCGATCCCGAAATTCAAGACCAAAAATTTTAGGCCAACCAACCCGAAAAACCGACATTTGATCTGAAGCTTTGAACTGACATATTGTATTGTGACCGATCTTTTAAGACTGGAGGGTTACGACTTGCATTTGACCATAACCGATCAATTATGAACTGCATACTGATTTTGATTGACCGATTATGACCCTTATGATTATTGTCTGCGAAAAACCGCTTGTGACCGACCCTATGCGACCGGTTTCCAACAACGACCGGACTGATAAGTAGCAGATCAAAACCGATCGACGCCTGCCGATACCGAATTCGATCGGATACCAAATAAAATCGACCGTTATCGACCGATACTGAAAGGACTCACATATATGCTCTGTTTTTTACCTACCTCTTTATTTTTGAAGTACAAATTTTGTTACGAGTAAGCAATTTAGTTTTATAGCATATTAAAAACTATAATTTTATTACTATTAGAAACATGAAAATTACAAATTAAGAACTCATAAAAGAAAAACTTACATGACAAGGCTTTATGGGCAAAAGTATCATATATGCTGGGCGTCCTCCCATCTTGTAATGCTGCTCCTTCCACCTTGACACATTATTGTTTAATGTAAAATAAATTATTATTAGTTTTTACCATTTACTTATAATATACTCCATTTAGAATCAAATTAAAATTATATATTCCACAATCTGTTTACCATTTTTGTCGTTAGTTATACTTATCATAAACTTTTAACTCTTTAAAAGTAAATTGACAAAGCAAAAGTACGTGCATAACACTGCCATAAAAAAAAAGTGCATAACACTAGATCACCAATCGATAAGGAAAATTTGAACAAAAATGGCAAACAATATCATATTTAAGGATGTAAATGAAAAAATTAATTAACAATTAACATAATTTAAATACAAGCAAGATGATGACCATATGTTATCAGTGTAATTTTATAAATAATTGATTTAATCATTTACACCCTTTAAATTTCTTCCTTAAAACATATGTAAAATATAATTTTTTGTTGCACAACATAAAAATTAAAGATTGCACTATATAAATATATAATAATTTGATAACAAAGTCTTAGCATTAGGGTTCGATAAGAATTTGAATCTCTCAAACTTTATAATAAATTTAATGGAACCATTGTACTTTCCCTGTAACATAAAAAAATTTAACCATTGATTTTGCCCACATATTTTAAAGAAGCAATTTGAGAGTGCAAATTAAACAAACAAATTAATCAAAATAATTTTGATATTAGTAAACTTATAATCACATTATTGGTATTGTATTAAAATCATTTTAATTAATAACTTCATTTACGTCCATAAATCACTCGCTTACTCGAAACGCATGAAAAAACAATTGTTGAAATTTTTGTATTACAATCACAGCCCGTTTGTTAGCCGGTTATAAATCATGGTAATAGGAATGAATTTATAACTAAATTTGGAAGAGAAATTAAAATCGATTCCCATGTTGGTGTTACCTTAGCTCCAATTTATCTAATTTTCTTCACAAATATTCATTCCCATCAAATACCACCCTCCCCAATGGGAATGAAAAATGAGAAGAAAATTGAAGCTTGGGAATGAAAGTGTGTTTTCCATGGAGATTATAAGGTTCGTTCTTAACAAAATTACACTATAAATCCATTACCATTATCACAATTTATTACCAACAACCAAACAGGCCGTTAGAAAATAGCTCACGCTTTTGTGGAGTTAGTATCATCCATTTTCCTAAAGTAATAACCGAACTTACTTTAGTGTAATCACACTATATTAGTGGTCACCCCATCACCTTTAATTAACATGTTTTGTGATGACTATTATTCCACTACTTTTTGCATTTTTAAATAATTGGCACAACACTTTTCATACAGGTAGCGTTTAACTTTAGCCCAATTCTTTCTTTTTTTTTTTCTTTTTTTTGTTTTTTGGTATCGCATTTTCACTAACTACAACTCTCTAGATCTCCTCATCATATGACCTCTCACCCCGTTGAAATCTCATAAAACCTAGCTATGTTGCACCAAGTCAGATACTGGGATCGAAAGCGGCAAATTTAAAAATTAAATGATTATGTATACAAATTTAAAAATATTTTGAGAATATTCTGGTACATTCATATACTCTCTCCGTAACATAAAACTTTCAACAATTGGTTTTGCACGCATTTTGAGGAAACGATTTAAGAGTGTAAACGATGGAATTAGTCAATATAATTTTAATATTAGGAACTTATAATCACATTCTTTCTTGTATTAGAGCCATTTTAGCTAATTCCTTCGTTTACACCCTTAAATCGCTTCCTCAAAAAGCGTGCAAAATCAAATATTGAAAGTTTTATACTAAGGAGGGAGTATATCTTCTATCAGCAAAAAAATAACAAAAGTATCGTAAATATGGGAAACACCATCCACAAAACACCATTGATGATAAAGTCCTTAATTAAAGATGTTCTTAATTATAAGACAAATGGAGTATTACCATAAAAAAAATATTCACAGAACGAAAGATTTTAATTATTATATATTGCAATATTCAAATAAATGATTGCTTTGAAAATCAAAGTAAATATGATATAATTGCATATAATAAAGAAAGAGAAGAAAAAAAAAAAAAAATAGAGACCTGATAAGCAGAGGTACTAGCACCAAAGATGAAATCAGAAGGAAAGTTGTAACGGTTATATTGTGTAGTTTCTGCTGCTATGTTTCTCCCAAAACTTAGCAAACCACAGCATATAATAATTAGCAGCAAATAATACATGATGCCTTCTCTCTCTCTCTCTCTCTCTCTCTTCAACTTTGTTATGTATATGAAATTAAACTTCTCTCTTGTTTTGCTTTAATTCTACATGAAACTATGTAACGCAATTTCCTTTGCCAAAAAGGGGAAAAAAAATGTAACGTCAATTTTATTCCCCACATCTTATATTATTTGATCGATACCCTTATTTTAAAAAGATTTTTTTTATTCAAAACTACCTTAGTTACACCACATTTTGCGAGATGCTATTTTATTTAGTAAAAATTGGTGTGATTTATTAAAATTATCTTATTATGTGCAGGACATATGAAATTTTATTGACTGAAAAGTTGATGTCAATGTCTGAAATTAATGAGTGATAGTTGTCAACAATAAAATGGATAAAAAATGTAATTTCTCGCAAATTGTGGTGTAATTAAGGTAATTTTCACAAAAAAATTAAATAAGATAGTTTCTCACAAAATTTATCCCTCTGTCTCAAAATAATTACTTTTTCACATCATTTGAGATACAACTTTAAATATTAATTAATATTTTGAGTTATATTTAACAAAAAAAATATATAAATTATATATTTAGAAAGTATACGTCGAAACGAATCAAATATCTTTTTTTTTTCAATAAAGTCATGATTCATGACTAGTATTCCCTCACTCCCTCCGTAATCTATTTGCTCAATTTGACTACAGTCACTAGAATGTAATATTGGCATAATCAATATTGATATTATCACACCACTTTGAGAGATAAACATAGAAAAATGTACTTTTATAAAGTGGTTTGCATTTATCATTTCGCAAATTCACTATTTACGAAAATGTTCACTTCCTCACACTGTCACACATCATTCATCTCACAAATGCGACTCACACTATATATAATGACATTTTAGTAATTTTGTTGAAAATGTATTACCGAAATTTTTATTATTTTTACGAGGTCAAACATATATGTTGATGATTTTCACCAATATTACAGCAAATCATCATTTGATTTTTTTTTTTTTTTTGTTGTTGTTGAATTATCATTTTATGAATAGCTGGTCACAACACCAATATTTACATGATATATTTGACTTTGTAAACGTATATTCTTAACAAAAAATATACTATATATGTTGTGTATATGTGTCTTAATGTGAACTTCATAAAATTCATTTTTTTTAATTAAATATAATTAGAGATGCTTGGTTAAGGTTATATCCTGGCATAATCAAAGAATGACAACAATATTAATGCTCATCCTAAGGGCATCCATGTTTATTGATAGTCTGAATTAGAGTCTGAATGTAAGCTTTGCTTGAGTCTTTAGGGATAATCTTATACAAATTGGGTCTGAGTCTGAATGCAAGTTTTGGTTTTCAAAACTCTACTCAAGACTCGTGGGCCCCACAGATTTAATAAAGGTAGTTTGAGTCTTTAGGGATAATCTTATACAGACTGGGTCCGAGTTTGAATGCAAGTCTTTATAAAACAACTTTTTATTTTTTTTTATATGGATAAATGAGTTTGTATTATAGTCTTTGGGATAAAGTGTAAAAACTTGTATGGGTCTGAATTGGTAAAAGTTAGTGGAAAACTGATATGACAGAGTCTGAATTATAAGAATGAGTCTGAGCGATAAACATACCCTAAACTTTTTGCTCTACGTGTCTATTGTTTTTGCGCTACGTGTCTATTTTATGTATGTTGGGCTGTTTGAAATTCGATATTAAGGAATGAGGAATATTCACTTTACCAGCAACTTTTGTTTGTCCTTTTTTGGACCAGCTTTCTATGTAAAAGCCAAATGGCCCAATACTTTTTTAACCAACATTTTCGGTAACATGAGGGTTACTACGGACATATAACGATTTTTTTATTTTATAATTTGATAATTGTGGGTTGTCGTGGTGTGGTATTATGTCTTGTATTGGCCCTAATAAAGATCGGCCCAATTGGTCGATACACACATTTGAAAGGGAGAGACATTGTATCACCATGAATACGCGTAGTGAATTTTGAACTCAAAACAACAGAATTAACATTCGCAAGTCGCAACACTTAACAGGTTAAAACTCACAAGTCACAACTAAAAATATATGACGATTTTTTTATTTTATAATTTGATAATACGGGTTGTCGTGGTCATGGTGTAGTACTATGTCTTGAACTGGCCTAATACAGGTTACTCGACCAAATTGACCGATACAAAAAGAAAAAGATCAATTTTTTTTTGGCTGAACAACAAGATCAATTTGATCTTGACATCATGATTTATGAGCGACACGTATGGATGTTTTCATTTTCACTTAAAAACGACTACCACTACTATTTTAAAATGTTTATTTTTATTAAAAATAGTGAAAATAATTTTTATCATGTGTAAAAGTCATTTTTTATAAAGGGTGAAACCTAAAAGCATAAACTAACTAGTTAAAGAGTCATAGAAAGAGTTAAAAGTGCTAGCTAATAAATTCTTCATTATTATAGAGTTTTACGCAAACACCGTTAGTAGTATGGATGAAAATATCACATTTACAGTCTGTTTGGTAGCCGGTCATAAATGATAGTATAATTAAATTTGGAAGTAAAATCTAAATTCATTCCCAAGGTGTATCTAGTTTAACTCCAATTTATCTAATTTTCTTCACAAATATTCATTTCCATCAAATACCATCCTCTCCAATGGTATGAGAATGGACGAGAATAAAAAATGAGGAAAAAATTGAAGTATGGGAATGAAAATTTGTTTTCCATGGGGATTATAATGTTCCTCAGCAAAATTACACTATAAATTCATTACCATTACCACAATTTATTACCACAACCAAAAGGGCCGTTAGTGGTTTACTACTAATTTTACTCTTTTTAACAAGTGTGTCCACCAGAACGTTTTCTTCATGCGTCAAAGATCGAATCTGAAAGCTCTGTAACAACTCTTTTTTTCCCTGCATAATAGTGTATAATAGTACCACATTATGAAAAGTGTTATGCTTAGCAATTGTATCTCCTTTGGGTTTTTGCAATCTATGTAAAGGACTAAATTATCCCGATGTAATTGGTCATAAAAGTTCATTGCTTCTTTAATACTTAAAATTTCTGCATGGAGGGTATCGTGAACCCATGTTCTTTTGTGAAAGCCTTTTAACCACTGTCCGTTGTGATTGTGTATAACTCCTGCTACGCCACATGGATCCTTGACATTTGTGCAAAGGAGGCATCCACATGGACCACAAGCATGTTATGCGTAATATGAGGCGGAGGTGGAGGGGCATTGCTCCCCGATAGGCTAGGTAGCACGGATACTTCATTGATGTAGTCGTGCCCGTACCGGATACCGATACGATACTGATACTTTGCTCAAATTTAATATTAATTTTTTTGACATGCTTTATGATAATTTTACCCAATTTTTTAAATATTTTCATATTTTTTTATTCAAGGTTTTTCTTATATTTTTATGTTAATTAAATTAAAACATTTCAAATTATATTAAAATATTGATAAAAATGTCATAATTTTTAAACTATTCAATAATATCTATTTTTCATACCTGTATCCAATAATTTTCAAATCAACGTATCACGTATCCCTTTCGTACCCAAACCCGTTTCCCTACATGTATCCATACATCTTAGCCGATAGGGTGAGTCAAAATTTTGTAAGGTTCATTTTATGTATTTTGACCAACATTTATGCTATAAGCATAAAGAAAAAACATTGTCAAATAGATTCTCGTTTGATTCGTCTTAATATTTAATTTTTTTTTAATATGTAATTTTTATAATTTTTTGAAACACACAATTGAGGATTTTAATCTTTGAAGTTTTGTCTCATCGTGCGTGAAAAGTGGAACGTTAGAAATAATAAGAATCATATGTAATTTTTTTAATTATCACTTACACATACAATTTTTTTTTAATTGGATATTGTGGGTGCTGGTTACCAGGCCTTGAATCGGGTCTTACTACATGTCATCAGGCTCAATTTTGCGACACACGCTGACACACATCTGCAGGGGGAAAAGGAATCCTCGCAAATGTGTGCGGTGAGGTTTGAACTCAAGACCTCGGGCTCAATGTTGTTCGCAATACTTAACCAATAAGTTAAGATTCACACTTCACACATATACTAATATACTATCAAATTTGAATCTAGTTGCATATACATCGTATTAAAAAACATAGACTATTGGAAATATAAGGGTAACTAGCTACAAGAATGATTTTGGAATTGGTTATGCGATGTCGTGGAATTTAATTAATTGTCTCGAAAACGAAATTCGACTAGTCCGAGATACAAAACGTTATGGTCGATTCGTTTTCAAAGTTCACATCACTTTCACACACATATGTACATGAATATGAGGGATTGGAGATACACAAGCTCTTGCTAAAAAAATGAAGGAGAGAAGTTTAATTGGATGGATGATTGAATGTACTTCTCCTCATAATAATCGACAACACATATTTCAATGAAAGATTTTTTACAAACATATATATACAATCAGTCATAATCATCAGTTGCAAACATATACTTCTTACATGATATATCAAGTTCACGAGGGCCCCAAAACTCTAGAAATCTACATAGCAATATTAATAACAATTCAGTTAACCCATGTTTGTACATACACCACATTATTAATTTACAAATCCCTTTTATAATAAAACTTTGATTAACAATAGAAAATCTTATTTAAGTATTTATGTAGGGACTTATTGTAGCAAATATACAACACAAGAAAATAGGTAGGTTAGTGTTATGTGTAGTTCATCTTATTTCATGTATTTATTATTTTTTTTCAAATCAGATCAAATCAACCACTACAAGAATCCACATTTTTAACATCGGCTTTAACCGATAGCTAAATATTAAAAACAAACGCTAGTAAATTCGCTGACTGTCTAACAGTCACTAAACATCCATAGGCAACAAAATGATAGGTAATTTTAGTTTACAGTTATGTATTCGGAGAAATTTTGTTACCGCTTTCCAAATAATTACCTACCAATTAGCGGTAGGTAATTAGAATCCTTTCCCCTAATAATGCTCCCAAAACTTGCAATTTTCATTATATGGCTATTTTTTTCTCAATTTCCAGATTACCGTCTACGTCAGCAAAATTTTCTTTTTTCAGATTTTTCAGAAAACCACCACGACCAGTAGCGGTTTTGGGTAAAAAAAACCGCCACTAGGAGTAGCGGTTTTATTACTTTAAAAGTTAAGTGTGAAAATTTACGCTTTTTTATTTTTGGTGCAAAACCGCTACTGGTAGTAGCGGTTTTGCCTTTAACTATGTCTGAACAGAACAAATTGTAAGTGGTCACATGGTAACCTAAATCCGCCACTGGGAGTGGCGGTTTCCAAGGCAAATCCGCTATTGGGAGTGGCGGTTTCCAAGGCAAATCCGCTACTGGGAGTGGCGGTTTTCCTGTTAAAAAAATAATTAAAAGATGACGTAAATAGTAATCTAAAAATTGATAAAATTGTAACCGTAAAATGGGAATTCCAAATTTTGGGAGCATTATTAGGGAAAAGATTCAGGTAATTAACTACAACTTTTACCTATTGTTTTCTTGATAGATAAATATTAAATAATTATTGTTTTTGACTTTTTGTATAAAGTATATAGTACTCGAAATAAGCAGTAGATAATAATTACCTACAATATAATCTCTAGTTTATAAACAAAGCAGTAGGTAATTAGCTACCACTAAGCGGTAGGTAAATTTTACAAAGGTTAGGGCTTGTTTACTTCAGTTCAGTTCAGTTCAGTTCAAATCTCTATTTAGTTCAGTTCAGTTCAGTTCATCTCTATTCAGTTCAGTTCAGTTTAGTTCAATTAATACACTTCTACTCAGTTCAGTTCAGTTCAGTTCATGTCTATTCAGCTAATGTAAATGAGCCTTTAAAATAAAGTTCTCTATTGATTGAATTTGCAAATAACAGTACAATATGATATTAAGCAATATAAATTTTCTAGTTAAGACCAGCTATGTTTCAATATTTCATTACTAATAATAACAGAGTATGGAAAATTCATAATAAAATTTAGGGTTTTATTAGGAAAATATATTTGTGTAAATATATTATATGAGTTGTATATGAGTTGTCAATAAGTTGGGTTAGGGTTATGTAACTATATATATGTGTTTTGGATGCTTAATAAAGTCAAGCCGTTTTACTCCATAATTCTCTTATTCTTATCATGGTATCAAGAGCACTCTAAGTTAGGGTTTTTTTTCGATCCTGTGAAACTGTGTTAGTTCATCAATTTGTGTAGTCATAATGTCCAATGGTGAGATAATCTCTTGTTCTTCATCATCTAAATATGAACCCTTTACTCCATACTGTCTCCACCCCTCTGAAGGTACTGGTTCGGTTATTAGTCCTGTTTTACTGAAAGGACATAATTATGATGAGTGGGTGCGCTCCTTGCGTAATAACCTTGGTGCTAAGAACAAATTAGGGTTCGTTGATGGTACTATTACTACTCCTGATACAAATTCTCCAGATTATGCTCAATGGGGTATTGTCAATTCCATGTTGGTTGCTTGGATTTTTAATACCCTTGATGTTTCCATTCGTAAAACTGTTCCCTTTCCAGATAATGTGAAGGTTTTGTGTAATGGCCTTCGTATCCATGAATTGAAGGCTATGATTGCTGATTGTAAACAGCGTGGTCGCTCGGTCTCTGATTATTACGGTGATTTACGCACTCTATGGGATGAGTTGGCTAGTGCCATTAAATTGCCCGTTTGTACCCGTTCCGCTGCTAGTGAGTATAAAACTTTACTTGAGAATGAACAATTACATCAATTCTTAATGGGTCTTGATCCAAACAAATATGGGGCAGTTGCATCTTCTTTACTAATGCTTGATCCTCTGCCTACTCTTTCCTATGCTCATGGTAAAATACTTTCCGCCGAACGACATCAAGCTTTGACTGATGCTCCGGACTCACGGTCTGAGATAGTTGGTTTTTCTGTCCAAGGTGCTTCCCAAAGTAGAACCCAAGGTGTGGGTGGTGGTGATTCAAGGATTTGTTCTCATTGTGGTCGTAAAGGGCATGAGAAAGAGAAGTGTTTTGAGTTGATTGGGTGGCCTGAGTGGGCTGGTCATTCTGTTCGTGGTGGTTGAAGTGGAGGTCGGTCCAGTGGCAGAGGAGGTCGTGGCGGGGGTCGCGGTTGTGGTCGTGGTGGTTTCGCCGCTGTTGTAGGCAGTTCACGCCAAAGTGCACTTGCTACTAGTGCTTCTAATAATGAGGTGGACCACACTTTATTGCCTACTCTTACTAATGCACACGTTCAACAACTTGTTGCTGCACTAAAGTCTTCTCAAGCATTGTCTAGTACACCTAAATTGCATGGTAAGGCTTCTATGGATCAATGGATAATTGACAGTGGTGCTTCTAATCATATGTCGGGTAATGTGAATTTATTTCTTGAATTGCATGATATTGCTTCAGAACCTATTGGTCTTCCAAATGGTAAAAGTACTACAGCGACTAAGGAGGGTCGTATTAAATTAAGTGACCAAATAATTTTGGATAATGTTTTGTTTGTTTCCGCTCTTAATTGTAACTTATTATCAGTGTCTCAATTATTAGAAAAACAAAAATTTATTTGTTTTTTCACTAACAAGTTATGTACAATTCAGGACCGGAGCTTAAGGAACCTGATTGGAGCGGGGGAGTTGTGTAATGGGGTCTATCTATTTCGCTCAGTTCGTAGTATCCAAGCAAATAAGGCATCCGTAGATTCAGCTCTTCTATGGCATCGACGTATGGGACATCCGTCTATGAAGTTGGTTCGATCTTTACCCGGAGTAGCCAGTGGTATTAGTTTTTCTAGTATTTGTGATGACAATAATTGTAAAGTGTGTTTCTTAGCAAAGCAACCTCGTAACTCTTTTCATTTAAGCAATAATAAAGCAAGTGATTTGTTTGAGATTATCCATTGTGATATATGGGGGCCTTATCATACCCCTTCTAGTTGTGGTGCACATTATTTTTTAACCATTGTCGATGATTGTTCTCGTGCTGTGTGGGTATATTTAATGGTTGGAAAATATGAAGTTCGTCAACTAATTCAAGATTTTTGTGTTATGGTTCAAACTCAATATAATAAGTCAATAAAAATATTGCGTAGTGATAATGGCCAAGAGTTTGTTATGAAATCCTTTTATTCTCACACTGGCATTATTCATCAAACTTCTTGTATCGATACTCCTCAACAAAATGGTCGAGTTGAACGAAAACATAAGCATGTTTTGAATGTTGCTCGTGCTTTACAATTTCAAGCAAATTTACCAATATGTTTTTGGGGAGAGTGTGTTTTGGCAGCCGTGCATTTAATTAATCGGACTCCTACTCCTATTTTAGATGGCAAAACTCCTTATGAAGTTCTTTTTAAACAACCTCCTTCTTTGTCTACTATTCGTGTGTTTGGATGCTTGTGTTATACGGCCTATCGTCCTCGTATTAAGGACAAATTTGGACCGCATAGTAGAAAATGCATATTTGTTGGGTATCCTTTAGGACAAAAGGATTGGCGTGTTTATGATTTGGAGTCAAATAAATATTTTGTGAGCCGAGATGTACACTTTGTAGAAGATATGTTTCCTTATTCTAAGACTACACTAATTAATCAAGATAATGAGCAATAGAATAACTATATTAATCAACCTACTGTGTGGGATAATGATGAGTTTGATGTTTGGGAGGATATGCCACGTGAGGTTAGTAAGAATAATCCAGGTATGTTAGTGAATTATGGTGGGGACATACAAATGAATGCTACTGTTGACGTGCCATCAAATAACTCATCACCAAAGGATGGTGTAATTGTTTCTAGCCAGCCAATTGGGAGTTCAATAGATGATGGTGATGGTGGTGGTAGCTCACCTAGTGTAATGACTGGGAGTGTGCCCTTTGACACTACTGTAGCATTAAGAGGGAGTCATGAAAATGTGGTCTCTAGTGAAGAACTTGGTCGTGGGCATCGTGTACAGAAGACTTCCACAAGGTTACGTGGTTTTATTACTAATACAGTTGTTCGTCAGATAGACCCCCTTACCTCATCTACTACCCCTACTTCGTCAAGTTTCTCAGGTAAACAGTTCAATATAGCTTGTTATGTGAATTATAATAAATTTTCTGTGAGACATAAACAATTTTTGGCAGCTATTACAAAAGTACAAGAGCCTACATCTTATAAAGAAGCTGTCAAACACCCGGGTTGGCGATAGGCTATGAAGGAAGAAATTAATGCTCTTGAAAGTAATGGTACATGGACTTTAGAAGATTTGCCTCCAGGTAAGAAGGCTATTGGTAGTGGTTGGGTGTACAAAATTAAATATCGTGTCAATGGTAATGTGGAACGCCTTAAGGGGCGTCTTGTGGTATTTGGTAATCGACAAGTAGCAGGTATTGATTATAATGAGACTTTTGCTCCTGTTGCAAAAATGGGGACTATTCGTATTTTTCTTGCAGTTGCAGTTGCTAAAGATTGGGAGTTACATCAAATGGATGTTTGTAATGCTTTTCTCCATGGAGATTTAGAGGAGGAAGTTTATATACAACTCCCTCCGGGTTATAGTAGTCCCCTTCCTGGAAAGGTGTGTCGCTTACGTAAGCCATTGTATGGTTTGAGACAAGCTCCCCGACAGTGGTTTGCAAAGTTGTCTGATGCTTTGTGTAAATTTGGATTCGTGCAATCATATGCAGATTACTCTCTATTTAGTTATCACCAGGGTAATGTCACTCTCCATGTTTTGGTGTATGTGGATGATTTGATAATTGCAGGTTCATCTCATGAGGTGATTTTACGCTTTAAGCAATATTTGAGCTCTTGTTTTCATATGAAGGACCTTGGATCACTAAAATATTTTTTAGGTATTGAAGTGGCTCGTGGCGTAGAAGGATTGTTTCTTTCTCAACGTAAGTATGCTTTGGATATTTTGAAAGAATCAGGTATGTTATTTTGTAAGCCTATTGATACACCAATGGAACAAAATCATCGACTTGCTTATGAGGATGGGACTCCTTATGAACATCCTGAAAAATATAGGCGTTTGGTGGGTCGTTTGGTATATTTATCTGTCACTCGACCTGAGTTGAGTTATTGTGTTCACATTCTTGCTCAATTCTTGAGTAATCCACAGGTTGCTCATTAGGATGCCGCAGTTCGAGTTTTACGTTATATTAAGGGTAGTCCTGGTCAAGGAATTTTGTTGCGACCTAGTGATATGCAATTATCTGCATATTGTGACAGTGATTGGGCTGCTTGTCCTTTGACTCGTCGTTCATTGTCTGGGTATTTTGTGCTTCTTGGTAAGTCTCCTGTTTCTTGGAAAACTAAGAAACAACCTACAGTCTCTCGTTCGTCTGCAGAAGCCGAGTATCGTGCTATGGCTGTTACTACTTGTGAACTTAAGTGGTTCAAAGCTCTTTTGCGTTCTCTTGGTGTTTCTCACACTCATCCAATGCGTTTGTATAGTGATAACCAGTCTGCTCTTCACATTGCAAAGAATCCAGTATTTCATGACCGTACAAAACATATTGAGGTTGATTGCCATATTGTTCGTGATGAGTTGTAGAGTGGGAATGTGACTACTGCCTATGTACCTACTGGCCATCAATTGGCCGACATTGTGACTAAGGCTGTAACGCCCCAGATTTTGGGCTATTTTCGTGTTTGTTTGCTGGTAATTATTTTGTTTCGGTGCATGGTCTAAATTTATTTAGACTATTTTTATTGCTTGAATGTAACCATTTTTATTTTATGGTTTATTATTTCTTAGTTTTATTTTATTTTAATTAATTAGAATTTTATTATTTAATTTTCTAATTAATTAATCAGTTTTGGGCCAAGTGCGAAATTATTCATGATTAGTCATGAATTAGTGCAAATGGCCCAAGTGATCATTTTGGCCTATTCCTTCTAAGCCCAACCGGCCCCTTATGTCATGTGGCAAAGTTTTTGCCACTTGCCTCATGTTCACACTTGACTAACTTCTATAAATAGAAGTGGTTAGTAAGGCTTTGGGATCATTTTGTTCATTTTAATCACCTTTGCCAAATTTAAACACAAACTCTCTCCATCCTTGTCCATCTTATTCTACACGCCATTTTTGGCTTGTTCACCACTAACCATTGTTCATTATCTTTTCTAAACCCAAACTTAAAGATTCAACCTCTATTGATCTTTAAGTATCAAAACACAAGCTAAACCTCAATTGTTTCATTCAAGATCACTAGTACGGGTTGGTTTCTGGGCTTGGTTGAGTTTGGGACATATTCAAGAGAGGTGCCTCGTGGTGGTTCATGGTGAAGATCGTGGTGGTTCGTGGTGAAGATTGTGCAAGCCGTGGTTGAAGCCGTGCGTGTTCAAGAAGGTGTCGTGTTATGCGTGGGCTATGGGCCGTGTGGTTCGATTTGGGCAGCAGGTTTTGTGTCTTTATATGATTGATTTTGATCAAGGTAACATACTATCTCAACCTAGTTTGTATACCTTGAATTATAGTATAGATTATATGACTAAGTTAGACCAAAATTTGATGTTTATGTACCCTTTTGTGTGTGGTTTATAATCTGATTTTGGGGTGATGATTTATGATGATTTCTTCTTGAATATGTGTATTTTATGATTGAATAAGTGAGTATTAAGTTTGATGTTCATCTTGTTCAAGTTTGATGAATTTTGGATACTAGAAAGTTAATGATTTTATGTGTTGAATTGGTTAAAGTATGCGTGTATATTGGATGGTTATGGATGAGTTCTTGGTTTTGGATAAGTTCTTGATTGAGTTCTTGAACCTTGATTAAGTTCTTGGTTGAAGATCTTGAATCTTGGATGAGTTCTTGATGAGTTCTTTATGAGTATGGTTGAGTTCTTTACGATTTCTTTATGAGTTCTTGATGGTTGTTTATGATTCTTTATGGGTTGTTTATGATTCTTTATGAGTTCTTGATGGTTGTTTATGATTCTTTATGGGTTGTTTACGTTATCTTTATGGATCTTGATTATGTTGGGATGAGTCTAGGATTCTTTGATCATGATTATATAGTCTTAAGTGTAGATTATATAGTTTTGGTTAAAGAAAGTTAGATGAAAGTTAAAGAAAGTTAGTTGAAAGTCAAAGAAAGTTAAGAAAGTTAAAGAAACGATTAAAGATTGATTAAAGAATGGTATTGTTGTTGGTTAGACTCAAGATAAAGGCGTAAAGGCAATCTTGAGGATAACTTCGGTAGGTTACATGTTATTTCTTAAGTCAAGGCGTAAGATGCAACTTAAGAATTAACTAAGAATATAAATGAAAGATTAAAGATTTAAAGTTTAGCTTGATTTTACTATTGGATGCCTAAGACTTAGAGTAAGATTATAAGTATTTGGGTTAAGACGCTTCCCCTATCCTGTCCGCGGTACTGGGATAGTTGGTGATCTTACTATGTCGTCTACGAATATAGATTTCCAGTAAGATTGGTTTCATGGGGTTGGGAGTAAGATTCTCAATCCTGGCATAGTAGAAAGTTCGTTCGCGTAAGATGCGTTCGTACGTGCATAGTCCGGTCTGATATGTAAATGATTGCGCCAAAAATTTAGTAAAGATAAGCCTAAAGTCGAGTATTGGGAGTTAGTTGAGTTCTGGGATAGTATCGTTGACGTCGTTATTGTTAACGTTATTGTTGATTTGATATGTTGTTCTACATGATCGTATGTTTTATGTCTGGTTTGGTTGTTTGATGTATTCTATGATCATGTGTATCCACGTTAGGGTGGGACAGCTATGTTACTCGCCACTGACTGTGGATTGTTGTTAACTTTTCAGGTAACTCTGATGATGTCGGTGTTGTTTAGCTTTGGGTTGGGCGAGTGCCGATGTTCTTCTAATTTGTTTAGTTGTTTTCTCATTCTTTTGTGGCTTTGGATAGTACAGATTTGTAGTAGTGACTTGTATACATTTGTTTTGGACTCTGACATGTGTTTGGAGTTTTCGTATATTAGATTTGATAGTTTGACTTTTGGTTTAGTATTGTACAAACTTGTGGGTATTTGTACTTTTGGGTTATAGTAATAATATCTTGAGGTTTTGTTTTTAAGTATTTGAGTTGTTAGTTATGACTATTCGACTCGTCGGTTTCTTCCGCGCCGGTTTAAGCGAGTCGGGTCGTCACAAAGGCTCTTGGGCGACAACAATTTAGTCATTTGTTACACAAGTTGGGTATATATGATTTACATGCTCCAACTTGAGGGGGAGTATTAGGAAAATATATTTGTGTAAATATATTATATGAGTTGTATATGAGTTTTATTCCATAATTCTCTTATTCTTATCAGGTTTTTTGTCCAAAACCCCCTAAAATTTTGGGGATTTGTGAAAAACTATCTTAAATAAATAGAAATATAGAATTGTCCAAAACTACCGGAATGATACAAAACCATTGTTGACCCATACCTTGATGGTTTTGGGGGGAGTTGACCATGGTTTTATACGTATATAAGAATATGTATTCTTTTACGTTTTTCTGTATTTTTATGCGTATTCTTATACGAATTCATATTTTTATATTTATTTTATACGGAATACGTATAAATATTTTTTAAATGACACGCAAATCGAGGCTATCCGTGAATACAGTTCGGGGTTGATCGGGTCATTTTTTGCGAATTCCGAACACAAAACGGACCCCATAAGGTTTTAAATGACCCGTAAAACCTTGAATGCGCTATTTTTTTCTTGATACGTAAATCGATGCACGCAAGTCGAGGCTATTCATGAACGCCGTTCGGGGCTGATCAGGTCGTTTTTTGCAAATTCAGACCTCAAAACGGACCCATTAAGGGTTAAAATGACCCGTAAAACGTTGAATGGACTATTTTTGACCTGAAACGTCCATCGATGCACGCAAATCGGGCTATTTCTAGCTGTGAACCTTGATATACGTGCATCGATCTACGTGTCAGAAAAAAAAACAGTATGTTCAAGATTTTACGGGTTATTTCAACCTGCAAGGGTCCGTTTCGAGATTGGAATTTGCAAAAAATGACCCAATCAGCCTCGAATTGCAAAAAACGACCTGATCAACCCCGAACGACGTTCATGAATAGCCTCGACTTGCGTGCATCGATTTACGTGTCAGGGAAAAAAATAGCCCATTCAAGATTTTACGGGTCATTTTAACCCTTATGGGATCCGTTTCGAGGTCAGAATTTGCAAAAACGACCCGATCAGCCTCGCATTGCGTCCGCAGATTGCATCAATTTGCGTATCATTTAAAAACGTATTCATACGTATTTCGGGTCAAAATAAATATAAAAATATGAATGACCCGAAATGGACGCAATTCAAATATGAATGACCCGAAACGGACACAATTCGAGGCTAATTGGGTCATTTTTTGCAAATTCCAATCTCGAAACTGACCCTTAAAGGTTGAAATGACCTGTAAAACCTTGAACAAACTATTTTTTTCCCTGACACGTAGATCGATGCGCGCATATCGAGGTTTACAAATAGAAAATAGCCTGATTTGCGTGCATCGATCGATGTGTCAGGTAAAAAATATTCCATTCAACATTTTACGAGTCATTTTGACCCTCAATGGGTCCGTTTCGAGGTCTGAATTTGCAAAAAACGACCTGATCAGCCCCGAACGTCGTTCGTGAATAGCCTCGACTTGCGTGCATCGATTTACGTATCAGGAAAAAAATAGCCCATTCAAGGTTTTACGGGTCATTTTAATCCTTATGGGGACCATTTTGTGGTCGAAATTCGCAAAAAACGACCCGATCAACCCCAAATTGTATTCGCGGATAACCTCGATTTGTGTCTCATTTAAATAATATTTATACGTATTTCGTATAAAATAAATATAAAAATATGAATTCGTACAAGAATACGCATAAAAATACAGAAATATGTAAAACAATATGTATTCGTATAAAGATGTACATAAAAATACATATAAAACCATGGTCAACTCCCACCAAAACCATCAAGGTATGGGTCAACAATGATTTTGTATAATTCCAGTAGTTTTGGACAATTCTGTTTATATAAGGTAGTTTTTTACAAATCCCACAAAAATTTAGGGAATTTTGGAAAAAAAAACCCTAAAATTTATGCTTGTTCAAAGATGCCAATAAGACAATAACCTATAGCCTATAAGTCTAACTACACCTACCCATATTAATAACCTACCGATACTAGTTTCAATGCTCTTTCATCATTAATAACCTTTAAGGGAGTAATCAACTTTTTTTATTTAAAAAAATAAATACCAAGGGCATATGAGTATAATAATCATGTGGATTTGTGGTACTGTTCGACTGGTTGTGGAGCACTGGAGTGAATAAAATATGCGCAACAGCATATCTCACACATTCACGATTCGCCCTATCACCTTAATTTTGTGTTATGTCTCTTTCAGATGAAGGCAGAATCACTTCCAAAAAAAAAAAAAAAAAAAAAAAAGATGAAGGCAGAAGTCATTGACTCATGAAGCTTCTACTATGATCGATCTTAGTATGTGGAATTTTTTTTATTTTTTATTATTTAATATGATAATGTGTGGGATATTAGGCTTTGAATCGTACACTACTGCAGATTACTCGACCTAATTTTAGCCAACACAAACATTTGTAAAGGGGATAATAAAAAGTACAGTCCTCGAAAATATGTGCGGGGAGAATCGAAATTAGAACCTCGTGTTTGTAATTTTGAAGCCTTAACTACTAGACTAAGACCTCATCCCCTCAAATTATTATGTGGAATGTGTGGACGGTCTACGGTCGAAAATTATTGACCAGACTTTGAACATTCACTTCCTATAAAACTTGTCACAAGATCTTCATTAGTGAAAGATTTACCAAGATATTTTAATTTAACTCATTTACTCCGTATAATAGTCGATTTAACAAGATATTTTAAGTCATTTATAATAGTCATAAAATGAGTGAACATATTTCTAATGCTTTCATCCTTTTACCTATCAAATACCTCATATTGTGACATGAGCATATCATTGGACCATCTATTCATCTCACCTTACCTTTTCTTTCATAGACCACCTCCAGAGTATCTCGTATTTGAACATACAAGAAACCGATTCACTTCAGAATTGTCAATTTCTTGTTGGATAAGGGACATTGCTCTAGCATTATTCTCCAATGACTTGAAGTTCACAAATGTGTGTGTAGTCACTTTCCTTCTTTGGAGTAGTTACTTCATTCTCATAAATTTTTAATTACAATCTCTAAGATTCATTTCTCACAATGCCAACATTATTCATAATCAGTGTCAATGAGAAACTTCATCCCGCAGTTCTTCCACAATGAATAATTTGTAATATTAAACTTAGCTAGTCTTGAACCGTTTCGACCATTTTAATTCTCTTGACTATTTATTTTCTTCATTCCCTAGCTAGGTGTTACCCTTTCGAGATGTTAGGCTATATATGGTACCAATTAAAAGTGCAAGTAAGATATACTCAATATATTCAAGAAGGGGGTGAATTGAATATGTTGAACCTGATGCACAATTTTGAATTTTGTTTGATTGATTAGCAGACTAGGAAGAGAAATGTTATAATTTGTACAATAAAATATAAACAAGAACACCTAGATTTAACGAGGTTTGATTTCACAGTATGATTCTAGCTTGGTAAATGGCTGCTTCAGTTACTGGTCGGTGTATTCCATGACCAGGTGAGCCTTGAAATACGATCTCAACTTCTTGGAGGCCATGTACAAGGCGAGTCCAAACTTTTCGATGAGGGGGTATCAAAGTTCCGCATTTTTCAGTATATGGCTAACATAATAGACCGGGTATTGAACTCTTTCTCGGTCAGCCACTCAGATAGTGCTTAGGGCATATTCTAAACAACCAAATACATATATAACACTTCACTAGAAATTGGGCTTACAAGCCTCGACAAGGTGTGAAGGTGTTGTATGAGGCGGACGAGTTCCCCTTCAGCCTGTTTTGTCCATTCAAACTTAGATTTCTTTTTTATAGCGTCGAAGAAGTCATGACACCTGTCTCCTGATCGAGAAAGGAATCGTTCTAGTGTTCCCAAACATCCGGTCAGCCTTTGGACTTCTTTGACGTTGCGAGGGGACGTCATATTATTGACTACCCTTATTTTATCTAGGTTGGCCTCAACCCCTCGCTGATCAATCAAGAATCCAAAAATTTTCCCGACTCGACCATAAAAACTCCTTTTTTGGGGTTCAATTTCATGTTAAAATTGTCTAAAGGCCTCGAAGGTTTTCGTTAGATTCGAAAGGTGTTGATGCTGCTCCTTGCTCTCTACAATGATGTCATCAATGTATGCTTTTAGATTCCACCCTACCTGGTTTTGAAACACAGTATTTACCAACCTTTGAAAAGTGGTCGTGGCATTTTTTAATCTGATCGATATTACATTGTAACAATAGAGACCTTGAGAAGTAATGAAGGTAGTCTTTTCTTGATCCTCAGGATGCATGGAGATTTGGTGAAATCCTAATTTAGCATCCATGAAGCTCGTTGAGGCTTGTCCCACTATCGAGTCCACTAACTGATCTATCTTGGGTAGTGGAAACCCGTCCTTTGGGCAAGCTCAGTTTAGATCCATGTAATCAACGCACATCCGCCAAGTTTTGTTGGGCTTGGGAACAAGCACAACATTAGCCACCCATTCTAGGTAATGGCATAGCCGAATGAAACCAGTATCTAGTATCCTTTTCACGTCCTTTGTAGACAAATGTTATTTTATCATTCTTCAAGGTATGGTTGAGAGACATTCTGAATTCGTTTCTCTTGAATAAGCTTGACAAATCTCTTCAAACTTACCATCAATTTGTTATCTCAACTATGATGAATGTCCCTCTTGTTTTCCCTTCTCAACATGTTTCAAGTTAGATCTTTGTGCATCTACTGACTTTGAAGCTTCACCTTCCATCATACCATCCATATCCTTCTCCTTCCTACCTTCATGAATTTTTGCAATTTTCCAACATGAAATTCTCTAACACAGATAACTCTGTGATGATTTCTTTATTCTTTGGTTCCAAATTACTAGCTCTCTTGCAGTCATCATATGCTTTTGCCCAATTTCACATAATTAAGCTACTCTTCAGTATAAAGGCTTTATATTTCTTGAGTTAACTTCCAAGATCATTGAGCAAGAAATAACCATTTTACTCAACTTTTTTAACTTAATTAATATCACAAGCAGTAATATATTCAATGAGTGAAACCATTATTGTACTCATAATTAGACATCTCTTTACAAACCACAATCATAGCAGAAATTTGATAGCCTTGCCATAATTCACCAAAGCATTACTAAAATCCTTCAATGTGTAAATAGAATTTCCCTTTTCCTTGAGAGTAACAACCTAAGGATATACCTCATTTGGACCCCAAACATCTCACACAACTCCCCAATATCTTTGTCATCTTCATCTAATTCACTCATGTGATGGAACACAGGTGGAGCAAAACTAGATTCACATTCCAAGTTTTACGAAATAACCATTATGAAAGAGTGTTGTTAAAGCCTACATTTGGAAAATTTTGCCCCTGACAAAATGTGCGTGTGTTGGACCGCGAAAAAAAAAACACGACATATATATATTTTTTAATTTCATGTTTAATAAATTATTTTTAATGCTTAATCATATTAATTCATGATTTTAAGGTCCATTACATGCTATGTACATTTTATGATTAATCTTGAAATAAAATTATAGGAGAAGAATTGGTTTTTTTTAAAGCAAGGGCAAAATTGTTAGAAATAGTATGTATGCAAGAATGTAAAAAACAGAAAATGAAAACCTTAAAGGCACAAATTAATGCTTTTCTAAAGACTATAATCTGACCCAATTCAATGGAGCAAGGGTTATCCAAATATGCCTTTGAGATACAATGAAGAATTATGTAAACAATAATGCTATTGCTCATACAACAATGTCACTATGTGTGTAGAATGTTAGAGAGAAAAAGATGATGGAAACTTTGATGCAAGAGAGAATGAGTTAGTTACTTTCTCTCTATCCTTATCCACTTAAAACATCAGCCAAGAGGTGTGTAACACATCAGCATAACTGTTCAAGCAAGTACCAAAAGGTACGTAACTGTTCAAGCAAGTCCCAAAAGGTACGTTGAAAAAGAAAACCGAAACAAAGCTAACCGTTTCCACTAAGACACGCGGGTGCAACAACACACAGGCGCGGGCGCGACCCTGGCCTTTCCCCTGTGCTTCGTTTCTTGTGTCGCGGGCTTGGCGCGGGCGCGTCAGAGCCTCTGTTCGCGACACTTCACGTACATATGGGTCAACCCGACTTTTGTCCAGATTCGGATCCCGACTATTTCATAGTAGTATATTAGTCGTGCAATCATTATATTAACGTTTATAACACCGTACCCACATAAACGTTACATATAAACCTTATGCTCTAAATCACTATTTTCAACAATCCTCCCCCTTAGAGTATAAGAAATCACAAAGAATCATCATCATCATTTCAACAATTTCGAGCATAAATGAAAGTGTACGTGACTTGAACTTTCAGCTAGTGTAACAAACATACAAATAATCGTATCCAAATGGTGTTGATATACAATTGAACCATTTTCAACACATATGAAAATTTGACGTTATTACACGCACAAAATACTTTACTCCACACACATAAATAAACTTGACACTATTACAGCCATGTGTCCCGTATCTTATCATGAATGCATCGAAACTAAGCCCACTAGCTTCTTGAAGCGGCCACACTTCGCATTCGATTAGGTAGATCTCTTAGCATGCTCCTGTGATCAAGCACATTGTCAAGATCTATTAAGGGTAAACCAACCTCTTTTCATCACAGTTTAAGGAAAATACCTTGGATGAATTAAACAGTTTCCCAATCAACAAATAAGAGAATTTATCTCGTTGAACTTAATACACAAAGCTCTTTGAGCATCAGGTTGAGATTCTCTCACTCGCGATTACGGTGGGCTCCAATCCTATACCGATTGCCAACCTCTTTACCGTATCTTTAGTCAATGCTTTTGTGAAGCAATCGGCTAAATTTAACTTTGTTTGCACATAGTCCAGGGTGATTACCCCATCATTGCTCAAGCTTTGTATGAAACTGTGTCGAAGACCAATATGTCTCGACTTACCGTTATAAACCTGACTATATGCCTTAGCCAACGTAGAATTACTATCGCAATGGATTGCAATAGGTGAAATTGGCTTTTGCAACAGAGGGATCTCAAACAAGAGATTCCTCATGTAACGACCCTGATTTTATTGGTATTTCTACCGGATGTTTATGTGTATTTATGTGTTGCTATGTATGGTTCAAATTTATTTTTTGAACTATTTATTTTATTTTGTGTGAATAATTTCGATTCAATTCGGATTATTTTTATTTTGATTAGTTATTATTTATTTTAATTATTATTTAATTAATTAGAATTTTTATTATTTAATTTTCTAATTAATTATTTAATATTTTTGGGCTAAATCGGATTAAGCATGATTAATCATGCAATTTTTGTAAATTAGCTCAATGGATCACGAGAGCCCAATTTAGCCCATTTTTGAGCTATGAAAACCGGCCCCCTTATGTGTGCATGGCAAGGTTTTGCCACTTGCCTCATGTTCACACCTTGAACTAACTCTATATACAGTTGAGTTAGTAAGGCTTGAGAGTTCATTTGCTAAATTGCCATCTCTTGCCATCAAAAGATCAAACACAAACACCTCCATTTTGCTCTCCTCTTTCACGCCATTTTTGGCTCACTTGTTCCAACAATTGTTCATCAATCTTTCCAAACCCAAACTTAAAGATTCAACTTCCATTGATCCTTAAGTATCAAAATACAAACTAAACCACCTAATTTGCATTCAAGATCACTAGTTCGGGATTGGTTTGGGGTTGTTCGAATGGGGTTCATGTGTGCCGTGTGGATCACGTGAAGCCGTGAGGTGGCTCGTGTGGGTGGCCTTGCTGTGGTGGCTGTGTTCGTGGTGGTGCACGGTGGTTCGAGGTTGGGCCGTGTGGTGGTGCCGTGTTGCTCGTGTGGTGGTGGTGCACAAGACCGTGCGCCGTGCGTGTTGTGCCGTGGCTAGGGCCGTGTGGTTCGATTTTCCGGGCTGCAATTTGTGTTGATTTTGTGTGTTAATCTTCAATAAGGTAACATACTTTCTCAACTTAATTGGTGTACTATGTTTCATAGTATAGATTAACTGAACAAGATTAGTTTATATGAAGTTTTGATCATGTTTTTGGGTATGAATGTAAATCTGATTTTTAAGTGGTTTGATGATGATTTGATGATGGAATATGATGATTCTATGATTGATTAGGTTAGTATTAAGTTTATGTTAATCATGTTCAAGTTTGATGAATTTTGGATACTAGAAAGTGATGATTTCATGTGTTGAATTGGTGGAAGTATGCGTGTAGTTTGAGCATGTATCGATGAGTTCTTGATTCTTGAATGAGTTCTTGGTTGAAGTTCTTGAATCTTGATTGAGTTCTTGATTGAAGATCTTGAATCTTGGATGAGTTCTTGATGAGTTCTTTAAGGTTCTTTATGAGTTCTTGATTGAGTCTTTAAAGTTAAAGAAAGTTAAAGAAAAGGTTAAAGAAAGTAATAAGATGTTGTAAGATGTTTGGTTTACATGTTATTTTCTTAAGTCAAGGCGTAAGATGCAACTTAATAAGTAACTAAGAATGTAAACTTCGGATTTAAAGATTTTAAAGATTTAATGATTAGCTTGATTTCGTAGCTAGACGCCTAAAACTTAGAGTAAGATTCTTTGTTTTTGGGTTAAGACGTTGCCCCTATCCTATCCGCGGTATTGGGATATTTGGTGGTCTTACTATGTTGTCTTCGGATGTGGATTTCCAGTAAGATTGGTTTCACGGGATTTGGGAGTAAGATTCTCAGTCCTAACATAGTAGAAAGTTCGAATGCGTAAGATGTGTTCGTACGTGCATAGTCCGGTCTAGTTTGCGAATGATTGCGCCAAAGATAAGATTGGTTAAGTTAGTTGAGTCGAGCATGTATATTTGTATGATTCGCATGATTTGATGTTATGATTTGGGTTGTTTGATTTATGATATGTTCATGTGTATTCCCGTTAGGGTGAGACAGTTATGTTACTCGCCACTGACGGTGGACTGTTGTTGTTTTTCAGGTAATTCTGATGATGAGGTTCTTGCTTAGCTTTGGGTTGGGCAAGCGCCGATGTAGTTATATAGTTGTAATACTGTTGTTTTACGACTTTGATTAAGTTTGGACTATAGTTCTAGTACTTGTCTATTTTCTATAACTCTGACATGTATTTGGAGTTACGTTTATTAGTAGTAGTAGTTTGACTTTTGGATTAGTAATGTACAAACTTGTGGGTATTTGTACTTTTGGGTTTAGTAATATAATATTTTGAGGTATTGTTTTAAATTTTAAGTATTTTAGATTGTTAGTTCTGGCTATTCGACTCGTCGGTTTCTTCCGCGCCGGTTTAAGCGAGTCGGGTCGTCACACCTCAACCATTCGGCCTCTTTGCTTGCCGAATGTAATGCTATAAACTCCGATGCCATTGTAGAATCGGCAATGCAAGTCTGTTTCTTGGAAGCCCAAGATATAGCACCTCCACCGAGCAAAAATACCCAACCACTCGTAGATGAGTGATCCTCTCTATTAGTGACCCAACTTGCATCTGAGTATCCTTCTAAAACCGAAGGATCACCACTAAAGCACAAACCATAATCAATGGTTTTCTTCAAGTACCTAAGTACTCGACGGACTGCTTGCCAATGTAGTATATCTACTCCACTTGCCCACTGCAAAGGCAATGTCCGGTCTTGTGCTTGTCATGGCATACATCAAGCAACCTATTACTCTAGCATAATCAAGTTGTGAAACTGAACTCCCCTTGTTCGGAAAAAGAGTTATACTAGAATCCATAGGTGTGGATACAAGAGAAACTTCATCAACTTTAAACCTCTTAAGCACTTTCTCAATGTAATGAGATTGTGTTAAGATTAACTTTTTATTTTGTCTCTTGATCCTTATGCCTAAAATGACATCCACCTCTCCCATGTCCTTTATGGAGAACTTTGATGACAAAAAAGATTTGCACAACTCAACTTGTTCCAAGTCAGTCCCGAAAATCAACATGTCATCTACGTATAAGCAAATAATGACCCCTTTACCAGTGTCATCAAACGTGCTATATACACACTTGTCCGAGTTCAACATAAACCCGCTGCCCAACACAACTTCATCAAATTTTTGATGCCATTGCTTTGGTGCTTGCTTTAGCCCATATAAAGATTTGACAAGTTTGCAAACTTTGTGCTCTTGACCTTCTACGACAAACCCTTCGGGTTGGCACATATAAATCTCCTCCTCTAAATCTCCATTTAAGAACGCTGTCTTAACATCCATTTGATGGATCACTAAGTTATGAATAGCAGCTAGAGCTATTAATAACCTAATCGTGGAGATTCTAGCAACGGGTGCATATGTATCGAAATAATCAATACCCGATTTCTGTGTGAAACCTTGTCCCACTAGCCGGGCTTTTTGTCAATTGTACCATCGACTTTCATTTTCTTTTTGAAAATCCATTTGCACCCAATTGGTTTACATTTAGGCGGTAAATCTGCTAACACCCATGTGTTATTACACATGATCGAACTCATTTCATCATCAATAGCCTCCTTCCAAAAGGAAGAATCATGAGACCTCATAGCCTCACTATACGTCAAAGGGTCTTCCTCCACATTAAAGATATATGGAAATTGAGTCAAAACCGAATCTCGTGACCCTTCAAGTAAATATACATGAAAATCCGAGCCGAAAGTTTTCTCCTTTCGTGCTCTCTTACTTCTCCTAGGTTCAAGTGATGTAGATTCTTCCTCTTCATTTTGAAGATGATTATCAACTTGACTAGAAGAACTTTGTCCAAGTTCTTGAGCATTGGTCATAGGAGTAACATCCTTAGGTCTAGGAATTGATGAAAAACGATTTTCATCGAATATAGCATCTCTTGACTCTACGTTGGTATGAACCGACCAAAAGTCATTTGGTTCTATAACATAGAACCTATAAGCCTTGCTATGTTCCGCGTATCCAATAAAAATACACTCTACTCCTCGTTCACCCAATTTCTTTTGTTTGGGTTCCGACACTCTTACGATTGCCCTACAACCCCAAACTTTGAGATAACTCAAACTTGGCTTTCTTTTGAACCATTGTTCATAAGGGGTTACCGAATTTCCTTTCATAGGAACACGATTTAATATGTAACAAGCCGTTAAAACGGCTTCTCCCCAAAACCCGTTACTTAGACCCGAATAGGACAACATGGAATTAACCATCTCTTGCAACGTCCTATTCTTCCTTTCCGCCACACCATTTTGTTGTGGTGTATAACCAGCGGTTGTTTCATGTATAATACCTAAAGATTGGAAATAAGTTGGATCACAATATTCACCACCTCTATCGGTCCTTAGCTTTTTAATCTTTTCATTCATTTGCAATTCAACTTCATTTTTATAAATTTTAAATTTATCAAGGGCTTCATCTTTGGAAAATAATAAATATACATAGCAAAAACGAGAAAAATCATCAATAAAAGTTACAATATACTTTTTATTTCCCAAAGACGGTGTGCTATGAAAATCGCACAAATCACTATGCACCAAATGCAACAAAGAAGTGTTCTTATCAATACAATTAGGAAAAGGTTTTCGTGTGATCTTTGTTAACATGCATGTACGACACTTCTCAATGTTTTGATCAAATGGAGGAATCAAATCATGCTTTGACATAATATGCAACTTTTTATAATTCACATGTCCTAACCGAACATGCCAAAGAGAAGAGTCATCATTCAACACACACACATTGTCTTTACAAACAGAAATACTTAGTTTGAACATGTCATCACACAAATATCCTAATCCTATAAAATTACCACCCTTAGACAATACAAATTTATCTGCTTCAAACACTAACTTATAACCCATTCAATTCAAGATGGCACCGGACACTAAATTTCGTCTTAGTTCCGGGGAATACAACACATCTTGTAATACAAGAATTTTTCCCGAACTAAAATTTAATTCTACATGCCCTACTCCTAAGACTTGAGCGGTAGAATCATTTCCCATCGCGAAAAGTTTTGAACAACGATTTGTCTTTACATACATGTCGCGATGCTCCCGAATCGATATACCAAGAAACATCATCATTGCTTCTCTAGGGTTTAGTCATTGTCACCATTCCCTTTGTTCTTGTTGAACCTTCTCTTCCATATGGTGCAGTCACGCTTGAAATGACTGGGTTTACCACACATCCAACAACAGTGGTTGTTCGCCATTCCCTTTAGGCTTAGAGCCTTTGTTGGCTTTGTAGTCACCATATTTTCTTTTCTTTGATTTGTTTGAAGTACCTTTGAACTTTCCTTCCTCTACCACATTAATAGTGGTAGACTTGGAATCTCCATCCTTGAGTTCATCTTGTTTACGAATGCCTTCCTCGATAACAAGATGAGAACTCAATTGTTCTAAATTCATGTCATCCTTTTTATGTTTTAGAGAATTTCTAACACTTTTCCAAGTTGGGGGTAATTTATCAATTATGGAAGATACAATAAAAGTTTCATCGATGTTAATGTTATTCTGTCTAAGACTTGACAAAATCCTTTGAATCTCATGAAATTGATCCATAACACTCTTTGAATCCACCATGCGAAAGTTATTAAAATTACTTACAAGAAACTTTTTGCTAGAAGCATCCTCACGCATATACTTATTTTCAAGATCATTCCATAATTCAGCAACCGATCCATAAAATTGATAAATATCAAAGAGAGAATCGGACATACCATTTAAGATGTGACCCCTACACACGTAGTCATCATTATCCCACTTGTTGCGACTCCTTGTTTGCTCTATGGTTTCATTTTCTTCTTCCACCGGTTTTGGTGTAGTGAGTACATATGCCACTCCAAAGGGATGTAAGGAGAAAATGCATCTTCTTTTGCCAACGACGAAAATCAATGCCATCAAACTTCTCCAACTTATGAAAGTTTGCAGTAAGTTCCCTCACGGTTGCCATTCTTACAAAGTATTATAGTCTTTAGATTGTTAGAAATAGTATGTATGCAAGAATGTAAAAAACAGAAAATGAAAACCTTCAAGGCACAAACTAATGCTTTCCTAAAGACTATAATCTGACCCAATTCAATGGAGCAAGGGTTATTCAGATATGCCTTTGAAATACAATGAAAAATTATGTAAACAACAATGTTGTTGCTCATACAACAATGTCACTATGTGTGTAGAATGTTAGAGAGAAAAAGATGATGGAAACTTTGATGCAAGAGAGAATGAGTTATTTACTTTCGCTCTCTCCTTATCCACTTAAAACATCAGCCAAGAGGTGTGTAACACATCAGCATAACTGTTCAAGCAAGTACCAAAAGGTACGTAACTGTTCAAGCAAGTACTAAAAGGTACGCAACTGTTCAAGCAAGTCCCAAAAGGTACGTTGAAAAAGAAAACCGAAACAAAGCTAACCGTTGCCACTAAGCCACGCGGGGGCGACAACACACAGGCGTGGGCGCGCCGCCCAAGGCGTGGGCGCGACAAGCCCTTGGCACGGGCGCGACCCTAGCCTTTCCCCTGTGCTTCGTTTCTTGTGTCGCGGGCTTGGCGCGGGCGCGTCAGAGCCTCTGTTCGCGACACTTCACGTACATATGGGTCAACCCGACTTTTGTCCGGATTCGGATCCCGACTATTTCATAGTAGTATATTAGTCGTGCAATCATTATATTAACGTTTATAACACCGTACCCACATAAACGTTACATATAAACCTTATCCTCTAAATTACTATTTTCAACAAAAATTGTCCAAATAGAGGCTTTAGTAAGTAAAATGAGGGCTACGTTTAGCAATTTACTCATGAAAAGAACAGGAGACTACTTGCTTAAAAAAGGGCAAAACACACAATAAAGAGAAGAAACTACATAACACTCAAATTAAAGAAAATAAAAGACAACATACCAAAAAAGATGGAAAATTAGATTGAAAGAGAGGAAATTAGGCAAGAAGACCACAAGATCCAGGCTCACCAGTGCCAAATCTCTGTCGTCGTACCCTCGGCAGCTACCGGCGAGCCCGTTAGGTTGTAGCAGTTGGAAGGGTTTCACAGTTGTGTCATTGTGTCAATACTTATCATTTCCTTATAGGTTATTCAAACATAAAATTAAATAAAATTACCTGCAAAGGATCTCAATCTTATATGTTACTTATCATTCTTACACAAATAAATTTAAGATATCAGGCATGAGAGTGGAGAACATCAAAATTTCAAAACCCTACAATTTTCCTTGCAAATGTTAATGTTATTAATAACATAATACATTACCATAATAAATACTACTCCCAATTGTTGAAAACACTTCATAGTAGCTTTAGACACTTGATTTTAAGACCTATATTATTACTGATTGCAAATCAACCTCCACATCTACACAACTTTTTTTTTTGGGTGTTTAGAAAGCCACAAAAGCAGGGACAATAATCGATCCCATATCTCCTGAAACCGGGAATCTAACTACCTGAGCTATCTCTCACTCTAACATCTACAACTTCATCAATGTGGATGATGCCAATGTCAACTGCTTGAGTGCCTTCATCAACGTCTATGGTGACATTACTCCCTTTCAAAAATCCAGAGTACCAATTTTGTGACAGCTTAGGAGATCTCGGCAAATTTGGATCAGTGAAATCAACATAATATAGACCGTACGTGTATTCGAAGCCAAACAACAACTCAAACACGTCCAAAAAAGACCAAGCGAAGTACCCTTTTACATTTGATGTATTTCTGCAGATAATTTCATAAAGTAAAGCGCATCAAAATTAAGGTAATGCTATAAAGTTGGTAAATCGTGCATAAATTAGTGTAATTATTCAATTAATGTTTGATTAATCTCAAAGTTTTCCTTTATAACCTGCTTAGGGATACCTATAGCATATTCCTTAAAAACAAAAGAAAAGGGCATTTTTAACTTATGGTGAGATATAATAGGTTCCAATCAAGGCTAACAAGTTTTAATATGTTACAATCAGATTTAATAATTTCTAATAAGGGCTTATCAGAGTAAATCAGGTCAAGTCTAATTAGTTCCAATCAGGAGGTATCCGGCCAACCATGTTTAAAAATGCACTATAAAACTACGAAATTGATTAAGGCATTGAAGATTAACATATAATTTGCATAACTTAGGTCATGTCTTTTGGGTTGGATTAATCAGAATGAATTAATTGAATTAAATTAAATCTTAAACTCAGCAAGAGTTGAGTTGAATTGAACGTAAATTGTTTGAAGTGAAGTGAAACTTAAGAAATTAAGTCCAAAAGAACAAAGCCTTAGTCTGGTAGAATAATTCCCACAAAAGATGGTAATACGTGTAACGGAAACTTGAAAATAAATGCATATTGGATGTAGGTTTTTAGATGAATAGCCCCACCCCATCCATTACTATCTAGCGTTGGCAAAAATATTAAGGAAACTATTACCAGGTAGGCCAAAAGCACTAAAAAAAAATAGCTAATCAGTTACGAAAAATTGTCACTTAATGGGCTTAATTTGTTTCTATACCTTGAATAGATATGAATTTTATGTGTATTTTTTATGTTTCTATAGACAGCATCTCAAAATTTTTGAGACAAAATAAATAATTGTCTCCAAATTGAGATGTACATGTTTAAGTTTGCATTAAACTTTGTCACTAATTTTTTTAAAGACAGGAATTTTTCTTATATATCTCAAATTGATATTATTTGTAATTTAAAACTTATCATTATATCACTCTAAGGATATGCTTGATTCATCTTAAATAAGCACTCATGTACTTATTTTAAGAAAATTCAGATCAAATCAGGAAAATTCAGATCGAATCAGATCAGTTCATAAAACTATAGATCAGAAAAGTTCCGATCATATCAGATTAGAAAAATTATAACTATAATAAGAAAAAATCAGACCAGGTGATCAGATCAGAAAATTTAAGAACAGGTCAGATCATGTCAGAAAATTTGAGACGAATCAAACACCCTAAATATGTAGTGAAGGTAATTGATGAACATAAACATGAAGGTAATTGTATAAATTCTAGTATTGATCTTACTTTATAGCATCAAGCAAACCTCCAATATGAGCTTGCATATACTCCACTCTTGATCGATCATTTACTGATGTATTATAGCTCGTCACTTGGCCTGCCATAAAATTTCGATGAAAATACCCAATAATTAATTAATTGAGTACTAAACAAAGTCACACATATACATAAACACTTAACACACATATACGTAGGAAGAGGATCACGTGAAAAATACCGTAATAAAGACTTAACGAGTACATTAGACGCTTTGAGGGGTATAAATGTGATCATTAATGACAGGGTGTACTTGGTTGAGGGTACTAATCAAAGGGAATAGAATCAACTGCCCCCACATTCTTTTGGATTCCCTTTCCCCACCTTCTACCCAACCACCACACAACCACCCAACAAACCACCCTAACACCAACCGTAACCATCAACCTCGTCTCCCCTACCCCTCACCGGCGCCACCCCACCCTTGCCCCAACGCCACCCACGAACCCCAACCCAGCCCCACCCGCGAACCCCTAACCACCAAAAAAACAGCCCCAACCCCAGCCCCACCTGCGAACCCCTAACCACCATAAAAACAGCCTCCGCCCCGGCCCCGTCCTCACCCCCACCCCCACTAGCCCCGGTCCTAACCCCATCATATAAAATCCTAACCAGCGCCGCGAAACCCCAGCCCCACCCTCGCCCCAGTGCCGGCGAGCAGAGGTGGGGTATTTAAGGAGTGGTGGAGGTGGGTTTAGGGTTTATTTTGTTTTTGGGTGACTAGGGTTTCACGGGTGGTTGAGGGGGTTGGGGGTTCATCGGTGGTTGAGGGGGTGGTGTGAAGGGGCGCCGACGAGGTTAGGGGTGGTTTCGGTTGTGGTGGCATGCAATTTGAGTTGGGTGGTGGTATGGTATTGTGGTGGTAGTGTGGTATGGTGGTGGTGTGGTTGCTACAAATCCCATTCATTTTTTAAACAAACAATTACCTAAATCTAACACATGGACTTTCCATTCTCCCTCATTCTCAATCCTTAAGTGATTCTCTTTCCCATTCGCCAACCAAACGGCCCCTAAATCCTTACACCTTTGATCTGAAAAACAAACTTACCCCTCTATCCTAAAATGTACCCTTAAAATGTTTATTTGGATTTCAATAGTTTTTAGCAAATTTAAGGTTTGTAGTCAATCCTTCGTATTTGTGGAGAAAGGATTGGCTAAAAACTAACAAATCGTTAAAAACTAACCACCAAATAAAAAGGGTACATGTTACGTTCAAAGGGGTACTTTAGACCTTTGAAGAGCTATATGTGAGAAAAAAGTTGCCATTATTTAAGAAATTATCATTAGTGATCTCTCATGTACCCCTTTTAGCACATATGTAGAGATTTTCACATTGAAAACGTTTTAAGGATCGTATTACTCAATATATGGGTGTGTGTGTGTGTGCGTGAGAGAGAGAGAGTGGGTGTGTGAAGGATTGGCTAAAAACCAACAAAATTGCTGAAAACCAAATAAATGGGTAAGTGTTACGTTGAAAGGCCACATCTTATGATGAAGGGTACGCGTGTTTTTCAAATCAAAGTTATTAGTATTTACGAAAATGCTATTAATAATCACACATTCATGCGCCTCCCTCTTTAAGCATCTAATTTATCCCTTTTATTTGGTTTTCACACTAAAAAGAATTTTTAGCTTATCCTATATAATACATACATGTGTGTGTGTGTGTGTGTGTGTGAACGTATGAACAAAAGGAGAAAGAACAAAGAGAATGAACCGTTTTCGTGGATAAAAATTGGAGGGTTGCCATAAAAATGCTTGAAATGCTCCAACACTCCTTGCAAACCCCATGGTAGGTTAGGATATGAATGCTAAGGGAACAAATCAACAAAAACGGGAGAAAATATAAGATAAAATGAAGACATAGATGAAAAGGCATTAACTTCTAGACTAATGTAATGTAATTTCTTATTGATTACCAATTCACTTGGCAACACCTCCTTGCTTTGATTATAAACTGCAGCAAAATTGAAACAAGATTAACCATTTATACTGATGCACATATCTAGCAGCAATCAAGTAGACTAAAATGGTTTCATCCAGTTGCAATCAGAAAATTGTAATTATGTCAAATGCTAAACCTTGTGAAAATCGGAGCATGGACAATTGACTAAGCCTTGTGATGATAATCAGAGTGGAAGAGTAATGACTTAAAATAGTCCAAGTAGGGAGCACAAAAAATAACCGAGGAAGTATGATGATGACATAAAATGATTCTTCTATATTAATCATACTCCTATAATCCAAGAGTGCTATTAAAAATTAGAGGTCACACTATACTTGGTGGTTGACTAGTTACAACACTACATATTTTGAAGAGTATTCCAAAATATGCAGAGATTAGGACTTTATAAACTAGGGAAAGCATTCCAAAATACGAGAGGAAGACTAAGACATACAAAACCATGCTACTCCTCTGTCAGCCATGTAATCCCTTGGTTCCTGCAAAAGCTTTGTGTGTTTCGCACACATGACAGTGTAGTAATTTAGTCCGATAAAGTCAATTGATCCCTTCACCAATTCTGATTGATTCTCGGTAAAGTGAGGAATTCTAGTTCCAGCCCTGCTTTTCATTATTTCTGGATAATCTCCATACACAAAGGGATGCATGAACCTGATGATACAATCAAAGCAGGACAATTGCATAAATTGTTTGAAACTTGAAATGCAAGTCTATTTTACTTGGGATGAAAATTCCAATCAAAACACTTAATGGAAAAGAACAGTACAGGGATCAAATTCTCATTTCTCATGGATTCCAATTAAACCCCATTGTTAAACTCATGTGAGCGTCAGTGTTTGAAAAGGCACACCTAGGCGCTAGGCGAAAGGGGATAAGTGCTTAATTTGGCCAAGGCGAGGCTTTTGTGGCTAGGCGCAGGTGAGGTGTACTAAGGCGCACCTTTGCTTTTTTCCCACATTTTTTTTCAGATTTTTACCATGCCTTCTTAGGTGAGTGTCTTGGAAATCCAATCGCCATGGGGTGCCTTAAGCCTTTTTATGCATTGGTGAGTGTCCCACATTGGACAAAGAGGAGAAACTAAACCAAGTTCTACGTCTAGGAGTTGATCCACCCATTGTCAATTGCTTTGGGAAAGAACCTCATTGGGCTTGAAGGTGGACCGGACTCTAATCCTCTATATTGGGTTATCCAGGCCCATTCGTCATATTCTATCAAATTTAACATGGTAGCCTAGGTTTAATAAGCAAGTGGAAAGGGTTTGCTTCGATAGGATCTCCAGCCCCTAAGACAAATATTTATATTGGCTTTAGCTCTTAATTCTAGGGGCACACATGTGAGGGAGTGTTAAACCCCGGTGTTAAACACATGTGAGTATTCCACATTAAAGAAAGATGGGAGAATTAAACTTTTAAGTCTAGGTGTCTCCCATTGCCAATTGGTTTTGGGAAGGAAACTCCTTGTGCTGGTAAGTGGACCGAACTATTCTCCTCCATGTTGTACTACCCAAGCCCATTTGTTAGATTATATCAAATTTGACAATTCCAACTTAATGATCTGTCTTCAAAGTTCAAACCAAAGACAAACCCAAATCAAATTCCAAAGAGCACAATTGCTTAGTTTTAGACTAACAAGAGCAATAACTAAAATAACAAAGACAATGTATGTTAATCAATGTTAAATAACTACTTTGTTTTATTATGTATTATATGTATATGTATATATCATGTTTGACCAACGCCACGACTAAGAAGCAAGAAGAACAAAGTTAATGGGGGTTTGCTGTGAAACTCAATGAATCACACTAGGCACTAAAATCAACTTTTCAAGTGAATGGATGAACTCATAAATTATAAGCAGGCTATTGGGTTTTTCATAAAATGAAAGCCAAGACCAAATTCGATGGAGGCTAAGTTTAGGACATTTCCAAAATATTAAAGTGAGGTTCTTTTCATGGAAAGTAGCATACTATGAGATGCCTGAAGATTGCAAAGTGTGTACAACTTGAAGCATAGGAGAAGACCGAAACAAACTTGGAGGAGAGTAATTGAAAATGATACAAGATTGGGACAAAGAAAAATTTTCGGTAAATAGGGATAATACAAGTAGGAGGATATACGTGGATAATTTTCGTGATTCCTACATTTGATTCTTGTCTAGCCGACCCCAACTACAATTTTGTGTCCCATGAATAATGATTAAACAATTTTAACATTTTTAATGAGTTCATGCCTATATCTTGCTAGAAGTAAATATTTAATCATTTTCCAAAAGTGGCAATAGCAATTGTATCTTGCCAAGCCTTTTTTTACACAAAAACTAAGATGAAATGAGTATAAATTTATAGTACATCAACTATGCTCAATTACTCAAAGGAAAGTTTTAGGTCACTAAATTAATAATAAAAGTTTACTATAATCAATTATGTTAAGATAAAGGTCACATGCTAAAAGTTCACTACATTGACAATAAAAGCTTACTTCATTCAAAGAATAATCAATTAAGTTAATACTATAAAGGTTACATGCTAATAAAAATATGACTAGGAGGTTGTTGATGGTACAAAAGAAGGGTGTATGCAAGAATTTTTTTAGTTTTTGAAACTTACCAGCCAACTAAAAAATTGAATGATATTTGAGCAGCAAGTACATCTTCTTCTGTATTTCTAAGGGGAAGGAAGTGATAGGAAAACAGGTTGAACCCTATGAATCCATGCTGTTTGGCCTGTATTTATGTCTATAAACATTGTAAGCACTTGTCACAACAATCCAAGATCAAAGTATGAAGGGAAAAAATATGACACATAATTATATTATGTATCAATTTTATTGTGAAATTTTTATCCGCTGTAGTATATTGTTACAGAATTTTTACAACATTTAATGCAAGTCTTTTCTGGGAAAAAAAAATTTTGACTTGCTATACCAGGGATTGTACATTTAGAATAATTTTATTAAAATTTAAGCTTCCAATCTCCAGATATAGCTAAGATGCTTAAAAACATGGCTTGAGTTTGAAAATGATAACAAATGGCTTTTTTTTTCTTTATTTGATGCATTCTTTGTTCTTGTTCTTGTTGGAAGAATCATGTTTTTCTTGTTGATAATTATATGGAATTGATCATCACCGTTGCTAGTCAGAGACGGAACCAAGATTTCTGAGATGATGGGTCACAATCAATTCTTGATCAACTTGTAAAGTTTCAAAAAAAAAAAATCATTTCTAGTTCATAATTGGTTTCAATACAAAAAATAATAGGAAAAAAAATTCAAATTACAACCAAATACGACAAAAAAAAAACATATTACAACCAAATAGTACTTTAAAATCTATCTTTTAAGCCAAAAGTACTACAAGTCTACAAACAAAACGTTACAAACAAATAGTACTATAAAACTATTACAATTGTCACGATGCATTTTCATGTTTTGATATCTATCATATCATCCATCTTAACATTGAAAAATAAATCACTCTCTAGAAAAGTAATCAAACAATCATTCATAAAATTATCTTTCACGATCATCATTGTAGACATAAAATTCATATAATGCCAAATCATTTATATTTGCTCCATAAAAGGTCAAATGTTGACTTAAATAAAAAAATGGATCATTAAATAATTAATTTGGGCTTATAATTACACTAGAGCCTGTTTTAATTATTTTGTCAAATATTGAGTCCAAGATTATGTAAGTAAAAGTTTGCGCTTAAAATTCAAGGGAAAGGGAAGTTCATGACCATAAAGCCCAAAAGGCTATGTCATTTCTAAAACCCAAGTGAGAAAGTTCTATAAATTGAGCATGCTCCTCACTTAGAACCATGGAATTAAAACTCGGTCGTTCCGTTACGTAACGGCCGTTCTGTAACCTGTTTCTGAGATGCCGATACACGAAATGTCGTTATAGAACTGGGAGTTGGAATTTACACACAAATCGCCGCGATGGCGTTCCGTAATGGTAGAACGCCCGTTCTATAATGCGTTTTTTGCAAGAAGCGGCCGTTATTTATAGAATAAAATAAAAATTAAAGAAAAAGCTAAGAGAAGTCATACTTGTACGTTACAATAGTTTTAAATTTTTAATAAAAAAAGTTGGATTATTAGTAAATTTTAATAATAATAATAATAATAACTAATAATCATCCTAATAATAATCTTTTTGAAATAGTGTGATACAAAAACAAATAAGAATGAATGAACATTGAAAAAGCTTAGTATTGAGCTTATGTGATTTTTTTGATAAAATTCACGCCGCGACAGCCGCGAAACGTTCTTTTTTGCCGTTACAAGCGATTCCCGCGATAACGCGACCGTTTCCGCGAACGCGACCGCGACCACTATTTTTTTCCATGCTTAGAACCCTTAACTCAAACTACGTAAAAAGAAAATTCTCTCTCAAGTAGAATTTCTCTCTAATAAAAAAGAAAGAAAGTAGAAGACAATTCGATCTCTCTCTTTCAATAGAAGGAAGCCAACTACTCAAGTCATTTAGGCTTCGTTCTAAGTCAACAACAATTTCTTTACTGTGTTTACTCCTTAGAACCCTACCTTGAATGAGAACAAGCCAACGACCCTCATTCAAATTGAACTTCAAAGTTCATTCACATTATTATTGTTTTCATTGTAGAAATCGAATTAGTGGAAGAAAAAGAGATTGTACCCATATATTCTTTGATTAATAAAAATTAGGAAAATTTGCTTTTAATAATCCAACCTTTCGAGTTTAGCAACCAATACAACCTTTGGATTATTAGGGAATAATCCAACCTTTGCACCCTAAATCCATACAATAATCCAACCTTTCGATTTCTAACAACCAATGAACTAAACTTGAAAATAAAAGATCAATTATATGTTGATCTATTGTTTTCTTGGGTTTTTTAATCAACTACACATTAAAAGTCTAACGTTAACTTACCTATACAGCTGTTAAAACTCTAAAATGAGCGGTTCAGGTTCATTGGTTGGATTTTGGTGCGAAGGTAATAATCCAAAGGTTGGATTATAGGTTGCTAAAACGCGAAAGGTTGGATTATTAAAAGCAAATAATCCTAAAAATTATTATTAGTTGCATATTTTTAATTTTGTTTTGCAGATCTAAAAATTTCCAGTCAAATCAAAAAAATACATTTTTGACATTTATTCCAGCAACGGGAAAAACCAACATCAACTTCAAAAGTATACCCTACTATGAGTTTCAGACAAATCCGTCTCCACGAGTTTTATTCTCTAAGAGCATGTTTGGTATTGTTATTTGTTAGTGTTGAAAATGGAACTAAATAACCATTTCTATTACCTATTGTTTGAAATGAGATTTTGGTAACACATGCTATTTCTTAATGGAACCATTACCACCATTTTTTTTATCCTTTTCAACCTTGCAGAAAGAAAATCATTTCTTATCTAATTTGTTTCCATTCCATTTTCGTAATCATACCAAACAGCAAATAATGGTATCATTTAATATTTTTTAATTTTTTTGAAAAACCTGGTGAGTCACGTGATCCACCATGACATAGCCCCCCCTCTGCCACTATTGCTAGTAATTGTGCAGTTATATCATGATTCATAAGTGGGCAGGGATACACAAAGACATTTTCTTTTGTGACCAATAGTAAAGTTCCTGGCTATTATTTTTCTCCATGGTATAGTACAGAGAATGAGAGAAATATAATTTAGTGAGTAGAAAATAAACAAGTTAATTATAAGGGAATGGAAATAAGAAGAATTAGGAACAAAAAAGATTGAATAAAAATAGTAGGTTAGAGTCTTCCTTTTTTAAAAAAAATGGGAATAGTGGCTTTTATTACTGAGCATCAAGCTACACTAAAGCTAAAACGCCTTCATGGAAGCCATCTATCATCACAAACTCCTCTTCATCCCGGAAAGCTACTAAATGAGCCACCCCGTATTTCCCACCCTCTAAACATGAGTACAAGAAAAAAATAATAAAAAGATGTAATCCTATGTGACCATATTATCTACACCCCTCGGTGCCTCCTCAAATTGTGATGGATTACAAGATGTGAATATAATAGCAAACTAATCACTAGTGACCTTCTTCACTTGTCTCACTTTGGTGTCCTATTCCCTATTTTCATTATCAAGGCCTCCTATCTTCCTTCTTGAACTTCCTTACAATGAAAGTATGATTTACTCTTATACCCATCCTTCAATTCATTTGTTCTTGCCCTCATAAACTAGCATGATTCCTCGAGCATATGTAGCTCATCTAGCTCTAGTGTGACCTTCTTGCACTATTCCACCATAAACGCATCCACAACTCGATTGCAGTTTTTTTAGCAATTTTTCCATCTTTCTAATTCTCCTTTTCACCTCTCCAAATGTGACTTTTGCCCACTTGTTTAGTTCCTCCGCTCATATCGACAGTCTAACATGAACAAGCTGCCCCAACTGAATCCCCCTACGCTCGTCGCACCACCCCTTCACATTCATGTTTAGGAAGCCAAAAGCACTCAAATTAAAATAAACTTCTTTTCGTACATGCTCCATCCTCCATATCAGCCCTAAGAACAATAGGTGCGTATTCTAAACAATAATGGGGAAGTGACACAACTCGTGACATGGGATGTTGGGAACATATTGCACCACTCCTCACATATTAAGAACTAGCCTTATGTGCACGCTACGCGTGCTTTAATAATGTATGAGTATCTTATATAATGTTTATATACATTATTTATGAGCTTGTTGAAAATAAGATTATGATTGTTTAATTGAATAAAATTTAATTTCATCTAATACACTATCTCTGATCAAAATTTTATCGTAATTAAAAGATAAAAATTTATTGTGAAAAACTATATAAATATGGGTGTCCATTTGTAAAAAAAATTTAAAATATTAATTTTGCTGCTTTTATTTATTTTTGTATATTATTAATTTTTTTATATTTTCATTTAAAAAGATAAAAAAGTGTTATATTTTATGTTATTGATTGATGATTCCTTATTTGTTATTTTCTCTTTGATTGATGATTCCTTATTTGTTATTGATTGATTAAATTTAATTTATATTTTAATTATCTTATTTCATAAGGGAAGATCGGTATTTTAGACATTTTTATATAATAGAGATTTGTACTAATAAAAAAGAAAATATTTGTATGAAAAACTATACCAATATGGATATCTAATTGTAGAGAATTTTAAAATATGAATTTTGGTATTTGTGTTTTATTTTTTTGAATTTTATATTTTGTAATATTTCATTTTAAAAAATGCAAAACTTTCCTTTTTAGTTAATATTATATTGTTTGAGTATTTAGAAATTTTTTGAAGGGTAGTTTAGACTTTTCTAGGGGGGCACCATGGCTCCCCTTGGCTTATATAATAGAGATCTATCCAGCCTCACCCTCACAAGTGTATCAATCGTCAAAACACCATTGCAAAGCAAATATACTTCCGCCTGAAGGGTACATTCATCAATTGCTTCCCTAAAGCATCCACACACCGCGCTCCCCCAGATTCTTAGTCTCACTGACTATCTCATTAAAATCCCCAAAGAAAATGGTTGGGAGTGCACTATGGTGTTTCAAGGATTTAAGAATTTCCCAAGTCTTATACTTATTCGCTCTCTCTGGCCATCCATACATACCAATTTCTCTCAAAACTGGTGCACTTTCATGATTAAGTACCTATGCCATAATATGATGGTTGGAGTAGGAGACAAAATGCATTTCAACGTCCCTCCACCACAACCCTATTCTGCCCCAATGACTAGTGCTACTAATACAAAACCATTTGTGAAGCCTCATTTATTTCTAACTATTTCCAATTCTTTCAAATCAGTCATTGTCTCCATTAAGAAAACAATAAATAAATAAGTTTAAAAGATGAAATCTATGTAAATTTAAAATTATACTCTCGTTTTCTTTCTTTTTTTTGCTGCAATTGTTTTTTTCTGCAACTTTTAAGATACAACTTCAAACACTAACATTTATAAGTATACGAAAAATTATGATGAATCAAATACAACCTATGTGACTATGCTTTACTTTATTTATGAAAAACTTACTGCAACATGTCTTGTCAACCGAGATACCTTTTTCCCTATACTGCAACATGCTTTAATAAACATGTACAATCAAGACATACTTTTGACCATTAATATGTTTAATTACATATTAGTAAAATTTATAAAATTAAATTGATATCCATGAGGTTCATCGAGATTAATCAAATGATAAGACCCTACATGACTATCTTTTTTCTTATGGATTGAGAATTGTTTAGAAAGTTCCTTGATTATAAAACGTTGCAAGATCCTTGATTACAACTTTTAACCTAACCAACTTAAAATCATGTAATGAGTTATTAATTTATTGAAAAAAAGGTTCAAAATTTCAGCTTAAATTTCCATCAGATGGTCTCACAGGATAATCAACAAAACTAGTGACCATATCATAACACAGCATTATTAAATCAATTCTTACAACTTTTATTCATATAATCTATTTACAATTTTACAACCTTCATATACACTTTACTTTCATCAAGAGGTGTCTTAAGGCTCAAAGTTTATACTTTTTCAATATTTTATTACTCTTACATATTGAGGATTCAAACTAATTAAGGAGTCTGTGGGGGAAAGAGGAAGGGAAGGACTATATGATACGGACGGAGATAGAGATAAAACATTACCCAAAGTCCTTAATGTCACATTTTAATTTGAAATTTTCAAAATAGAGTGATGCAAATAGGGTTTTTTTTTTGTGGGTAGGTGACTTGGTGGTGGGTGACCTCCTGGGAAGTCCTTTTGTTCCCATACCGCCGACCCCACCGACCCTGTGGTTGGCCGAGAATAGTACTAGGATAGGCGACCTCTTAGGAAGTCCTCGTGCCATATCTTTGGGATTAAGGTGCAGCACAAGAAAAAGTGTGTGTGTGTGTGTGGTGGGGGGGGGGGGGGATATCATACCTGGTATCTTTCCTTATAGATCCTTGCAACTGACGCATGAGCTAGCAATATATTGTGAGCAACGATATATGGTTCATTTGTTGAGTTCCCTGCAGAACAATTGACAGATCCAAAAGGAAATGAACATCTAGCAGGAGGTGAATTCCCAACATCATATCCGCCCAAAGCAAATACATTGGCCTCATTGAAAGTGGTCCAATATTGAACTCTGTCACCAAATTCTCTGAAGCAAACGTCAACATATGCTGTGAAATCTTCACTGAAAATTGAAACTTGTAAGCAAATTATGTGAATTCTTCAATCATAAGTTCATTTTATAAGGATTTTAGAACTGTGGAGATCATCAACGTAACATGAAATGACCACATACATGATCCTTGGATTGAGAAACCCTTCATATTCATCCTCAAGGACTTGTGGTGAATCTGAATGCATCAATGTAACATGAGGTTGGATTCCTGCCATTTGAAGTCAAAAAATTTCAAATTATTTATATAGCAATGCGCTATAATAAGCTAATGACAGCAGTGAAATAGTGCACTGCAGAGAAAAAATCTCATATGCATCTGTGAATCTCTCTTTGCCCAGCTTTAGGTGTCTGACACTCTGACCACAAGTCCACAAGACTTAACTCTCATACCTTGCAATGGAACGTAACAGATATATGGAATGATCAAAGAAGTTACCATGGCTGACGAGTTCATTGATGAGCTTATTGTAATATTCCAGACCTTTAGGATTAACAGGTCCTCTGCCATCTAATACAAATAGGAAACCAGTTACTAAAAAAATTCAGATTCATAATTTTGAGTTAAGAATTAATTAATTCTAGTGTCTGAAGTTTAATACCCGGTATTAGTCTCGACCAGGAGATGGAAAATCGATAGGCATCCAATCCGGTCTCTAGCATGAGTTGAACATCTTCCTGATATGAGTAGATGACAATGAATCTTAGTACTCCAAATAAGCCCCATCAAGATTAGCTAGAGAGAGAATCAAAAGTATCAAATAGAGAGAAGGAATTTAAGTAAAAGAAAAGAAGAAGATAAGAAAAGGAATTTCAATTTCTTTCACCTTATATCTATGATACTCATCGCAAGCTACATCTCCATCACTTGTTATTTGCCCTGAAATGGAATTTTGCATTTGAAAAGAGGAATTACTATTCATTTAGACAAAGATATCAAAGATGAGAAGAATCATAGTTATAATATGTTACTTCAACCTTCCTGCGCATTAGTCCATCAACAAATTATAACAATTAAGAATTAGCAGTCCTTGAAGAGCCATGCCTGCTGCCCAGGCACCTTTTTTTTTTTGAAATATGCTGCCCAGGCCCTTAGATAAGCCTTAGGAAGGCAATTTTTTACTGAATTGAATCTAAAACACACTAGGGCGCAAAAATGTGCAGCATGTCCCCCACACACACACCTTTTGATTTCAAGAATGGTGTTTCACTTCGATGGAACATAATGCTCACACCAGCACCTTGTGGCCAAGCTGCAAGACTTTATGACCTTAATTTCCCGTTTGACCATTACTAATAAATTATAGCAATATGAATGAATTTTTAAATATAATTTAGTAAGGAAAACAAAACTACCATCTCCATGGAAACATAATCTCATTCCCAAACTTGCATTTTCTTCATTTTAAAAAAAAAACTTTTTTTTTTAAGGAAAGAAAACATGTTAACTTTGTTCGAAGTAAGAATGCTTTGGCATCCCACAACTTGCATTTTCTTCATACATTTCATTACCATGCATTACCACTTGAAAAGGTGATATTGGATGGGAATGAAAAGTTATGAAAAAAAATTAGATAATTTGAAGCTAAACTAGCACTATCATGGTAATAAATATTGATTTTATTTCCAAATTTATATACAACAAGTTAACCTCCATTACTTTAGCTTATGGTCGGGAACCAAAGGGTCGGAAGTTTTTTTATTAGGACGGGCCGGAAGTTTATTGAAGCTTTCCCTTTTCAAACATATAGAATAAGTTGCGAGAACATTGGTTAGTTATAGAGACATATCCAAGTGTCAAAAACATTCTAAATTTAAAATTTGAACCGGAGGCGGACACGGCACTTATGAAACATATTCCTAATATTAAAGCATTTTCCATGTGTTTTTCACGTAATAAATATAGACATACAAACACATTCCAGGTTGATTTGTTTACTCTCCCCGGTTACAATTATGATCTCAAGCCCAATTCTAATCATGAATTATATTCCTATTTTCTTTCCATATTATTTTTACAATTTTCTTTTGCATGTATGTGATTCTTGATATTTAAGCGTTGGACAAGTATTTCATACCCATGTCGTAACGCCGTGCGTTTAGCACGAGATTGCGTGAGAGCAATGATAAATAGGATAATCTCATACGCCCTATGTTCTTTAATGTTCTTCCTGTTGGGAAGTTCATCCCAATCCCACATTGGTAAAATATGAAGTGGGGAAGCACTTTATATAGTAGAGCTCACACACATATATCAACAAGGCCTTTGAGTTTGTATTTTATGTAAAACATTAATTGATCAACATCACAAATTGTAATTAAAATTGGCAAACAGTGGACATACCAGAATGAGCAATAGTATCAAAGATGCTAGGAGTCCTCCCATCCTCTAATGCTGCTCCCTCAACCTTAATGAAACATCCAAAAACTTAGGACACAAGAAAAAATCAATTAGACAAATTAATCTACTGATTTTACTACTGCAGAATTATACATTCCAAACTCAACAAGGGTAGGGCCCACTTTATAAAAAATTGGGAAATATTAAGCGGGCCAGACTAGACTTGGTCCCACTTTATCGGAATTTGGGAAGTATACAGACTCAGACTAGACCAGGATCCATATTTTATAACTACACCTGGATCCATCCGGGTCCAAAAATTAGGGGTCCAAATCCGCAACGGATCTGGACCAAAGATTCCAGATCGAGTCCAAGATCCATTGCCATCCCTAATATTAGGAGTTCGACACACAAGAAGACAAAACTAGTGTAATATTTCCTCCAATAAATGCAACATTGCTATTACAAACTTACCTCAACTAATTACTTGTCATGGAAACTTCAACTTAAAGAAATTTTAGTTGGCATAGCCTTTGTCACTTTTTCATATCTTTGTTTCCACCCCTTCACCTACTTTAACAAATAAATCCAATGATCACCCAAGTACAAATTCATAGTATGGATGCAGCAAGACAAATTACTTTTTGGTGCCCTCATTTGCACATAGGACTCTTCTATTGCACCACTTGTATCTTGTGCCTCCACTACCTATGCTCATACTAATGCTTGTCCATCTAGGATTCATGCCAAGCTATTCAAGGCGAATTTCCAACTCATTTACCAAAGGAATGCACACGATATTTGAATATATGAATGCCATTCTTGTTATGAGGACCACCTTGCTTTCCTTAGGTGATGCTATGAAATCTGAAGATCTTATAGAATGAGTCCTTGACAAGGTTACAAGATCCAAATTACCAATCAATGGCAAGCCAAGACATCTGGGGGGACAAGTTCGATAATTGGATTCTGACATGCATAAGAATCCAATAATCCATAATAATAAAAGTCATACAATCCAAATTTATCAAAAAAAAACCCTTAAGCTTTTAATTAAAATTATAACCTCCAATTCTTCAGGTCCTCCATGTTTTGAAAGCATTCAATGACATATTTGTCAAGAACTTGTAAAAACACTATTTTCTAAATAAAAAGTAACCAAAGTATCATTCATTAGTTCCCCTAAGCCACTTGTTTCTCAATAGACGTCAATTGACATTTTTGAGGTGCTTTTTCAAGAACATGTTCTTTTGCTTCCTCTACTTTTCCTCTAAGCCTTTTTGTTGTTTGATTTGGACGGAGCCGTATAATACGGGTTAGAATTGGTGCCACACGTACTTCAAAATCCTAGGTCCACCACTGTGAACAATTAACATTACAAGTTCACAAAAACTCACAGCTCACAACTTACAAGTTCACAACTCATAAACTCACAACTTCAATTCTTCAAAAAGAAGAAATTAAATATAAATTACAAGCTAATCAAAAGGTCACAATAATAAATGAAAACAAAATCACGAATTAAATCACAATCACAAGTGTAAATTTACATTTAGGGTTTGAGCATTGAGGCTTTAGATTTATGATGACAAATAACTAACTAGCGACGAGGGCAGCAGCGTTTCGAGTTTTGATTGGCTCCATGTTGGCATCATCGGCGACAACAAGGGCAGGGGAGGCGATGAGGGTCTCACGGTATGGATTTGGGGTTTTTTGGTTTTAAAATTGGGGTTTCCTTTCTTTCTGTTCCCTTTTTTCACTTTTTGTTTCTCTTTCTTTCCTCTTCACCAATCACTCTTTCTTGATTTGTTTTATTTATTCCGTGATTTTTTTTTATTGTCCCCTATGTTCCAACGTCAATCCATCCATTTTACCAATCCGTGATTGAAACGATTAATGCTTGCAACACTTCAATGAGTTTTGATGAACTTCATGAAAAGTTGCTTATTCCCACCATAGTGAATTTTGCGTAAGATCCAATGGAAGGATAAGTATACAGTATAAGCAGGTCCATATCAGGTCCAAACATTGGAATTGACAGATCATGCTAATGTGTTGCTTCGGGAACAGGAAAAAAATGAAAAATAGTATACTATGGCACTCAGAACGCTTTGCCAAGATTCTTTCTATCGTGAAACCTCTTCTTTCCCACCCCAGTCACTCCCTATCTTCCTCCTAGACGCCACCAGTCAACTCCTAGGAAGACTTCTTCTACCGTTTTTCCCCGGGAGGCAGGAGAGGAAAAGCATGAGATCAGTTGCCTTTTTGCCACGACTATTTGCTCTTTCAAGCTTCAAGCTGTAGGTTAGGGCACTTGACTTTGGGAAAGGCAAGGGCAAAGAACCGGCTCTTTGTTAGAGACAGGACGTAAATGCCCCCGGCGGAATTTGTCATCAAGATGGATTGCCCTTACGCGGTCAACGAACTCATACTGATGCTAGGACTTGTCGCAAGAAAATTCGGAAATGAAAGAAGTCTACCGGAAGTTGAACCTTAGACTAGTAACGGCATCTCTAATGTCGATGTCACCGCAATCCGACCTTAGCCACCATCACAAAACCCTCACCCTTCTCACAACAAACAATGAGCCAACACTCACAAGAAACCTAATGCTCCCAAAGGGTATTGCTAGGATGTAGTTTGCTTATAAGTTGTATTCAAAAAAATTTTATATGAATACGTATACATATTGGAGGAGGGTGTGTGTGTGTGTTTATGTGTATGTACACACACACACACTCACATGTATAGGTCAATTTAACATACTATTAACCTTAATCTAGCACCATGATGTACCGCTCATAATTAATAATCTAGTGCGATGATGTTAAAAAAAATAGAAATAATATAATTGACTTTTAAATATTTGGATTGGAACTGATTGGCTTTGGACTTAAGATTATTCGGATCGGACTCAAATTTTCAAATCCAAAATTCTTTTTGATTGGATTTGGACTTTGGCAAAGTCTAATCCAATCCATCTAATTTACACCCATACATGCTTTTACTATTTTTTAATAAGGTGTTCCTACCATTTCCCTTACTTTTATTTTTGCTTTTTGACCCCAAACTCATTATAGTAAATGTACAAAACTTTGAGGAATAAATTGACTATATAATTCTAAGAGCTACGTTTAAAATTTTTTATAACTAAAAAAGACATTTGCATATATATTATACAAGAGAGACAACCCCCAATTCTTTTTACGGTTTTTTCACGGAGTACCCCCTGAGATTTCATGAAATTCATGAGGCACCTCTATTGTTTAAAGAATTCACCTAATGCCCCTAAGGTTTTAAAAAAATGTACTAAATGTCTTGTTATGACTAAAGATATTAGTTTTTCGATATTATTTTAATGTTTTCAAATAAGATTAGATATCAAAATGAAGGTATAATAGAGAAAAGGTACGACTTGATTATAAATCGAAAAACTCACATTTTGTCATAAAAGAGCATATGGTACATTTCTTTAAAAACTTAGGTGTATTTGGTGCATATTTGAAACAATAGCAGTACCTTGTGAATTTCATGAAACCTCTATGTTACCCTGTAAAAAAACTTGGTTCTTTTTATTTGCAACAATTGAGCTTGTGGACTCATATGTATAAGTTGTTTGTGAATGCACCAGGGAGAGAAATAGAGATATATGTGTCTAAGTGATAATGTGAGATAAAAATAAATGATATCTTTAAGAGAGAGGGGGTGGGGGGAGGGGATTAACAAACCTAATTTGTATTTTTTTAGTAAATGTTTCCAAATAAAATAAGGATAATATATATAGCCATAAGCATATTTCCTCTTAACATGATAAGGTAAACTGGATCTAGCTTAAACTATTTTACTTGGATTCGAATACCCATGTCTGACACGGGTACATGTCTAAGCGTCTGATTCGACTATTAAGTGAAATTAATGAAGATTCCAAGTAACATAGAGCTTAAGGCTCCTATCATTGAAATAACCATAAGAGAATGGGCAATGAAAATCGAACTCGCAACCACTTGTTTACAAGGTGCACTCCCCCCCGCGGCCTTAAGCATTATTATATTTCTTAAATTGGTAATAATTTAGGAGTATATGTCAACTTCACAAGCAGTTCATTATAATTAATGTTTGAATATTTAATTTTCCTAAACAGAAACCTATGTAAAAGAAATTGCATAGAAAGGTAAACAGAAATTTTACTGTAACATAAAGAATTGCAATGTCAAAAAATAAATTACCTACAAATTGACAAAATTTGTTTTAGGATTTGTAATCCTATCAAAATTCATATCGCGCTAATCATTTATCACTAAAAAGTCTACATTTTGATGGGGAATTGAGTTTTTGATTCAACACAAATTTTAACTTGGTTTTATGTTTAGAATTGGAACAGTTTCAGAATGCAAATCACTCCACTTTTTTCAATCTTTTTAATTGATAACATGTTTAAAATGTGGAATGCGAAAATGAATACAATGGTGCCAAAATGACTATCTTCTTTGTGCTTGAACCACACTAAAAACTCTTATGTTTCTAATCCTAATACAACCGAAGATTCTGATGATTGATAACAATTTAATAAATTGAATAATAGGGGAAAAAATGGGTATTGTTAATAAATACAACAGTACCTGATAAGCAGAAGTAGCAGCACCGAAGATAAAATCACGAGGAAAATCATGGCGATTATACTCATACTGCTTAATTCCAGCAACTACTACTCCACTCAAACTTAGCAACACAATGTACTGTAGCCATGCAATTGTTACCCAGTTCCTCATTTCTTTCTCTGGGGAAAAAAAAAAAGCAGATTATGTCAAATTAAAATAATAATGATAAAAATGTAGTAGTAAATTCCAATAATAAGCGGTTGTTGATGACTTACATTTGTTTTTCATCTTGGTTTAATTTGTCTTGTTGTTTTATCAAATTTCCATCATACAATTGTTTGATTTTGGGTAATTTCTCCATCATGGACTCATTACATCTTTGGAATTCACTGCGGTGTCCGTTTATGCTGTTGTGGGTAAATTGATAGGAATTGTAGACTTGTAGTGTCAGTATGGCCAATTGACCATCGGTTGGAGCAAATGAGGTGCACGAATATACTTCGTTTATATATTACGGTCACATAGTGTACCCAGTTCAAACTAGACCTGGGTATTGGATAGTCCAATGACATGCGGTTAGGGTCAAGTTTAGAGGGTTTTTACTGGATAGGATTTTTAATGGATAAGGCCTTGTCGACAAGGGCCAGGACCAAAAATAATAGCCTAATAAATTTTAAAAAAGAAAAGTTTTGACAAAAATAATTACATTAATATATTCATATACATTTGTTTTAACTATTGGTTACCTTTAATTTTATTTATATTTAATATTTTAATGGCCCGACAGCTAATGACCTGCTAATAACCCATGACCCGCTTTGGCCTGACCCGTTATTGACCCTTTTTAGTCGACTCTGGTCCTAACCTAACCCGCATCGACCTGACCCTGACCCGCCTCGACCCGCCCAATAACCAAGTCTAGTTCAAACCCTATCATACCAGCCGGCACGAATTTTATTTACTATTTAGAAGGGAGGGGAGGAAAGACCTGAACTAATGACTTCTGCGTAATATTGACTCTTGATATCATGTTAAAGAATCTTTCCAATCAAAAACTTAAGATGATAGTTGAGGCTCAGAAATATACTATCCATACTATTAAATTTCTTTTTAGTGATGGTTTAGTTCATTTTCAAGTCATCTTTATGATCGATCAGTACTAAGTTAAAGCCAAAATGATTCAGTTTAAAGTGAATCAACAACATTAACTAGCGGTCTTTTTCAGCATCCGTTTGGGAATTAACAGGGACTCATATAGGGTGGAGCATCAACCCCATCCATGAGTCACTCATAGGCTAAGCGAGAAATTCGGTGAAAATATTTTTGTAATCAAATCATAATATATTGTGCAAATAATTTCATAAATTTTTAACAAGTCCAAATTATTATAAGAGGTCGCGAAAATGGATATTTGTATTATGTTATTTAAGTACCATGTAATAATCATAATTCAATTATAATAATTTAATGAGTTATACTCGTAAGTAAGAGGTCTTACAAAGTATGATAACCATTGTTAGTCTTTTCATGTTAGGTTTGAATTATTTAAGTTTAGTTTCGGTTCGGTGCAAATCATTTTGATTTAGTTCAGTCTAGTTTCAATCAGGTTGATGCAGTATACTAACAAATTGGATCTCTTAATTTTTTGAACATATAACAGTTCAAGTTGTTTTCAGTTTGGTTTGTTTCAATTTATGGGTTGATTTCGGTTTCATTAGTGGACAATTCAATTCTATTCATCAATTCACAACCAAATTTGATAGTGCTAGAAGACGAAAAAATTATAAAAATAATAATTATAATAATAATAATATTATTATTATTATTCTTTTAAAAATTAAATAATAGTTTAATTCCTTTTGGCATGATGGTTTGTGTGCTCAACACAACAACACTTAATGGACTGCTTAAGTGGTGCTGTTATTGCTATTTTTGATGAGTTATTAGCTTCTATAACTCAAGTTGTGAATCTTTTTCTTGTTGGGTAATGCTCTAAGGTTTTGCGTGAGTATATTGCTAGCGCTCTTCTCACACCACTTGTAAAGCCCAGGGTTGGGCTTGTATCTGTCCTATTGCAGTTAACACTATTTGGAGGCATATAGTTTCCAAATATGTTGCTATTATATATGGTCGGAGATTATGTGTGAGGTTATTTGATGGTCTTCGGTTTGGTGTTGGGGTGTTTGGAGGTGGCAAATCTATTCCTCACACCGTGAATCGTATGATTGAGGATCGGGGGAGCTGAGTGATGTGGGTTTTTCCATATTGCTGGTAAATTTTAAAAATGTCTTTAACATGGTGGATTGCGAGGCCATGTTACGTGAAGTTCGGCTTCGTTGTCCAATTATTTCACTTTCACCTTGGGTTGGGTTTTTTATTCTTATCCCGCCTGGTAATACTATGGAGATCACACCTTATGGTCTTATTAGGGTGTACAACAGGGAGATACTTTAGGCCCTCCTTTTTGCCCTTGTATTGCATCCCCTGGTGTGTAAGATTCGAGATAGCATTTGACTAGTGTTAGCATATTTGGTATTTAGATGATGGCACCATAGTGGGCGATTCTTTGTTTGTGGGGAAAGTCTTGGAGTTGATTATGCAGGAGGGACTTTTGTTAGCCTTCATCATAATGTTGATAAAACCGAGATTTGGCCTACAGAGGATCCTTGTAGCACGTTCCAAGGTGTCTTTCCGCCTAATATTACCCGTCCCTTACATGGTGTTAAATTATTTAGTGGGATGTCAACTTAGATTTCTAACTTCAACAACGAGCTTATGATGAAGAGAGTGTCCAGAACCATTATGCTTATAGATGCGATAGCTAAAATCGACGATCCTCAATGTGAGTTGTTGCTTCTCCATGCTTGTATTGGAGCGAGTTTCTAAACTCTACTTCTCCTTGCGCACCTGCCTTCCTTGTATCTTTGAGTCGGCTAAACGTTCTTTTGATACGACTCTCTTATCTTCCTTGCAGTATATAGTTATTGCTTTAGGATCTGGATTTTGGTGGCCACTCTACCTTTTTTGTTTGGTGGCCTTAGTGTTTATCGTGCTCGTGATGTGTTACATATGCTTTCCTTACTGCAATATGCTAATTTACATGCAAGACTTCTTCAGCACTCTAGTATTGTTGCCTCTAGTCCTTTTGATGATGCAGTGATTCTTTTTAATAGGGCAATGGAGTCAGAAAGGTTGAAATATATATTTCGCAAAGATTACTAAATCTGTGGAATTCACTTTCTCTTTGTCTCCAGGACAAGATTTGTTTAATACCCCGTATTTTGAAAAAGTATTTCTTTTAAAAAAATCACTAATTATTTCTAAAAAGGGTATTTTAGTAATTTAATTAGTCATTTGAATTTTTGGAGCCAAAAGAGTATTTAAAATTTTGGCGCCAAACCTATTTAAAATGTCTAGATTTTATTTATTATACAATTTATGTAAAATACAAAAATATGTACCAATAGGTACATGATTTTTTTTAAATATCTAATGATTTCATAAAACTAATTAATTTAATAAAGCTAGATTAACCTAAAATTTGCACAAAGTATCTTTTAAACCCAAATATTACTATCTTAATGATTTTGGATTATTTCCAATAAAATTAAAAAAAAAAATCTGATTTCCTTGGCTTGCAATTCGGATTTTTCAAAAAAAAAATATATATATATAAAATAAAATATTTTACTTCCTTAATCCAATTCCATGATCTCCCATAATTATTCTCCTTAATCACCCATATCCCACACTTCCCTAAAATTTCAAAATTTTATTCTCCAAGCAAAAACATGCCTAATCATACTACCAAAATATTTTCATTTATTCTCCCAAATATTTTCATGACACAAAATTTTCCATATTACCCACACCCTCAACACTATAAATACCCCTTTGTTCCAACACAAAAGCTCACACTAAACACATCACAAATCTTCCTCTCACTCTCTTAATCTCACGGTTTTCTAACAAAAAAAAAAAATTCTCTTCAACCACCACCGGCGCCACCCTTCAGCCGGCGCAACCACCACCAGCGGCCAGCCACCACCTCTTCTTCTTCCTTCTTGGTTCTTTTCTTCTTTTCTTAAAATGTCTTACTCTTAATATTAATATTTTGATTTCATAAATAAATAATCCAAGTTTTTCTAAAATAAAAATAATATTATTAACAATGTTGTATTTATAAATATTCACTTGAAATATTATTATTATGGTTTTATGAATAAATATTAACTCAATGTTTTATTTAATAAAAACGAATTCAAAATAAATAAATAAATAAGGGCTTTATAACTTATGCACATATAGTCGAGTCTTGTTTTAATATTTCTGTTTACTTGATAAGTCATATATTGATTAGGGTTATATTTTGATTATAGGGAGTTTTTGGTGAAAGTTCTTAAGTCTTCGGTTGTGTGAACTAGCAGGAAGAAAGGTACGTTAAGTGGCTAGATACCTTATTAAATGTGTTGTATGATTTTTCTATGTGTTACTTGTTACATGGTATAACTTGTGTTCAATTAAAAATTATATTAATTTAAAGTTTGATGACAAAATTATTTTATTTTATTAACCTATTATTTTTGTCATGAAATTCCTAGTTTTTGGTAATAGTATCAAATTATTATTTTAACCATCTTATTATGTTAGAAAGTAAAGTTTTGGAAAGATTTGAATCTTATTACATTTTGGAAAGTTACAAAAAAAGAAAAAAAAATATTCTATGAAAGATTTTGGAAATATTTTTATTGATATTGTTATGTTATTTTGAGGGATTAAGGAAACAAAGAATTTCGGAAAGTTTTAATCAAGAGTATATCTTCTTATTACTCAACTCTTAGTATATTAAAAATATTTTGGTAACCCCGCAAGCTTTATAAGCTTATTATTTGTTTTGTAATCCCACTATGCGGATTTGGTTGATAAGACTATGGACTTTGTATGACCTAGTCTTTCCTCAAGAATAGCCTTTATACAGGAAGATACTAACTTGGGGGGTGTGCACACTTAGAGGAGGATTTTGGGGTATAGGAAAATTTATTTTCAATATTTGAGTTTTTATATTCAATATTATTATTGGCTTGGAATATCTTTGGAAATGATCATTTGGAAATATAATTAATATAACTTGAGTATTTCAAAAGCATGTTTACTAAATAAAGTTTATTTTTACATATCTTGCACTTAAATGTACTTAGCATATTTTTGCTAACCCGTACTTTGTTTTGTTTTTGGCTTGGCCCTACTTATCATTACGATAAGTAGTTAGGTGATGATATCTGAGGATTCTATGCGTGGCATCGAGGGGAACAAGGGCATCATCCACCTAGCTTAGGATTTAATTATATTTCTTTTATGCATTAATTTTAGAAGTACAATTATTTAATCATTACTTTGTATTAATAAAGTAGTTTTAATTTCCGCTGCAAGTTAGTATGAAAGTAATTTAGCATAGCCGTACGTTATCACGTGGCAGTAATACGCCCAAGTCTATCTCTACGGTATTTTGTATGTATTTCCGTAGAGGGAGATTTGGGGGTGTTACAATTTGTGGCATTCACAACAATAGGTACGCACCTCTAATTGGCTCAAGGCGGTTCCTATGTCCAGGTTGGGTCATATGAATGGTAAAACCTATCGTTATGTGTTGTGTTATCGGTTGGGGATTTCGTTTTATTCTATATCAAATCCGTGTTCAGGTTGTTCTTGGGTCTTTGAGGGATAGATATCTATGATGATCATGTCGTGTCATGCGCTGGTACTTTGGGTATTAACATAGATATAATATGGTTCGTGATACACCATTTGACATTTGTTACCAGTCTGGGATTTTTGTTGTACTGTTAAGGAAGTATGACGCCCCAACTTCTAATATATTTTATTTGGTTAGTTAATCTATAATTACCAGCGGAATCCTAATTAGTCGGCAAGTCACATACCGTTTTTTTATTTATTTAGGAACACACACACGACTCATAAATAACATAACTTACTAATATTATATTGAAGAAACATAAGTGTTACGTCTAAAAAAAACGGATGGAGTATTTGATTACAAATCAACCTAATTATAAAATTAAAAGCTAGATTTTTATACAAAACTTAACACTACTAGAGTTTATTTATTTATTCGGAGAAATATGACTTCACCGATCATCCTCATACTAAATTGCTCTGATGTCCTCTTCAATTCATTTAATTTTATTTATTTGCAAACAGAGAGAGGAACTTTAGAATGTAGTAACACCTTTTGAATAATTTTTTTTTAAAAAAAAATAATTAAAAAAAAATGCAATCAATCAATATTACTAAATGTAGAAATTTATATCAATCAAAGAGTAAATAATTAGTTATGCCCCGTAAAACATAACAATTAATTCATTGAATCATGTCAAAAATAGATAATGAATTTTTTTTATTTATGTCCAACAAATCAATCTCCATCAATACAAACTAAAATTTTCAATCTCCTAATCAATTTAAACTACAACTGAAGTTATTTTAATTTCCATTGACATGAATAACCAATAAAGGAGCGGAATAAATAGAGAGGTCATTTTTCTTACAAACTATCAAATTAAACTACAAGTATGATTAACCAATATATATTAAAACTGATACTCTTTTATTATTCAAACTCATTTTGACTACTCTATATATCTTTAAAATTTAGACATAAGTATATACAAATTAATCTTGATGCAATAACACACGGTCACTGCATGCTGGTATGGTGGAATCGAACATATCTATTTTCATCCACTTGATGTTTAGCATTTTTTACCGTAGACGTATGGAAAAAATTTGAAATTATACAACGTATCGTGTTCATATAAAGCTAGTCTTATTATGCTTAAGACAAACGAATAAAAAGAATGACACTTGTCAGCTCTACAATGATCCACTTGGCCTATAGCATAACTAGCGTTTGGTACAAGCAATACGTGCATGTATACTTTTTAGAATAAAGGCAAATTTGTGTTTATACTCTCTCCGTTTCCTTTTTATCTCCTCATTAGGAATCTTGACACTGTTCATAAGATGTGAAAATCTTCTAAATTACCCCCAATATGTAAAACATAATATAGTCATATGGGGTCTTGTTTGGTTCGTCTCAATGAGTACGTTATTAATATTCAATTAGTATAATTTATATATATACATACATACATACATATATATAGTCTAGTTTTTACATGATCATATTCCTATATATACATATATATACACACACCTACAATAAAAGATATGTAAAGTCAAACAAATACATACATTGGCATACGTAAAGGACAATTATTTTAATTTTGCATCTTTAATGAAATTCAATGAACATTAATATTTTAGTCACAAATTATAATTTTGGCAAATTAATGTCAATGACTTTAATTGATTGAAAAATAAATGATATAATTTCCTTTTTAAAATAATTTCCTTGTTAATTTTACATTGATTTGGACTTATTATGTACCCTTAATTTATTTGAAAATGTGATCAAATTGTGGGTGTAATTCAATTTTTGGTATGTAAGAAAAAATAAAATTTGTTTTTTTAGTAAAAATATAAGAATTTGAAGTGAAAAAACATATACATGGAGAAATTTAAATTATCATAACATATTCAAAAATAATAAAAATTTAACGCTAGATGTGACTATGTGAATACCATATGACTAACCTTTTGAGTCAATCTTGAATGTAAATCTGGATTCAAGAAACAAAAAATATTTGTGACTTTGGCATCAAATTGAGAAAATATAGTAATTAACACTAAGTTATGAAAAAAAAATATTTGATTGATTATTAATCTATCATGGTGATTAACCTTTCTTTCTTTTCGATTGTGTGTGTAGTCCAATTTTTGCATGCAGGAAAAAAAATAATTAATTTTTAGTAACAAAAAAAATAAGAATTTAATCAATACGAACATAATAGTTTTAAGAATAAATAAAATTATTTCTAGATGTAAAGAGCATATGACTAACTTTTTTTTATTCAATCTTGAATGCAAGTCTGAATGCACTAAAAAAAATTATAAGTCAATCATTTAAAATGAATTTTGTTGCATAAAAAAAAAAGAATTTTGTTATCAAAATTGCAATAAGTCCGAATTTTATGATGAGTAATATACTTTTGAATTTTATGAGATATTTACAACTTTGACTTGGGTTCTTCATTACATACACAATAAATCTCATTTTTATTTTGAATAGTTAAGAAATAATATTGGAAAATCATCTAAATTGGAATATGTGCAAAACCTTAAAATTATAAAACATTGTAAATAAACTACGTACCTGATGAACTTTAAGTTTTTGCAGTGATACTTGAAGAAATGAACAACATCAAGTCATCAATGGATCCTCCACACAATATAGAACTTAGTGTTTTACTTTTTTAAAATTTTCGTGAGTTCTTTTTTACTATATATATTTTTTCGGTTTATGGCAACTATCTTATTTTTAAAAAAAATTATCAATCAAACATAATCTTTATAATGAGAGATGATTATGCTCTGATTTTATTGTAATTGATTCTTTTTGTTAGTTAATTGAAATGCTTTACTACAATTGAATTTTTTTGCAAGCTTTTGAATTTCTAGTAGTTTATGCTCTTGGGTGGTCTTGTAGTGTAGTAATTGTGTGACATCCAAGCAATTTTTTTTCCCCTTTTAAATTGTTTGATTACTTCAATCACCATAATCTTCTGTCCACCATATTGCTCAAAATCCAGTTTTTCACGAGCGCACAAAACATATTGAGATTGATTGCCATTATATTCGTAATGCAATTCATGAAGGTCTTCTATCCACGCATCATGTCTCTACTCATCATGTCTCGTAACCGGCTTTGCTTACAAAGGCCTTGGGACAACGTCAATTTCTGTATTTACTTTGCAAGTTGGGCACTTGTGATCCGAATTGTAACACCCCCAAATTACCCTCTATTAATAACGATTATAAATACTGTTTAGAGAGTAATTTAGGAGTATTACTGCCACGTGATTACATAAGGAGAAACAGAGTTTTGCAGCGGAAAAACATAATTTGACTTTTATTTATTAAATATAGAAATAGTGAGGTAATAGTTTTAATACATAATTGGAATAAGTACCTAAAACAAATGTGCAATATTTAAATTTAGACTAGGTGAGTTATTGCCCTTTGCCCCAATGCAGCACTTAGAACACGTTGTGAATATCAATATATCATCACCTATCTAGTTATCAAAAATGATAAGTAGGGCCAAGCCAAAACAAAAAGAAAATACGTATTAGCGAAAATGCTAAGTACATACAAATGCTAAATATGTAAAATCAATTTAGTTAAGCAAACATGCTTTCATAAATCATTTATTTCATAAACAATGAATATTCAAAGAAATTCCAGAATTTGTAAATTTAAACCAAACTAGTAACTCACAAAAATAGATTTCAAAATAAAGTTAATTTGCAATTCATTTTCATAATTCATTTTCCACCTAAGTGTGCACACCCCCAAGCTAGTAACTCCTTTATATAGCCTATACTTGGGGAAAGACTAGATCATACAAAGTTCATAGTCTTATCAATTTATCTCCAACATAATGGGAGTCAAGAAACCCAGTCTCCACATAACGGGAGTCAAGAAATCTCCACATAGTGGGAGCCAAAAACCCAGTCTCCACATAACAGGAGTAAATAACAAATCTCCACATAATGGGAGTAAAGAAAACCAAAAATGTCTGATGAAACGGACTTCTGAATTCCCGTATAAGGGATATCCATAAACCCCATTCACTATGATGGTAACCTGTTCAAAACTATTTTCGAATATAATTTTTAAAAAAAATTATTGAAGGTAATAGTAACCTTTATAAATAATTTTGGAAGATTCTTTTTGAAATATTTTAGAATTGAACTTTTCAAAAACAATTTTATAAATAACATTTTAAATACATTTATTACACAATTTAAATCATTCAAATATTCATAAAAAAATATAGTTATCAAACATGTTCAACATTAAAGACATCAAACATATTTGCATGAAAATCATCTTATAAAATATCTAGCCACTTGTACGTACCTTAATCTTTGCTCTCAAACACGAACATCCTGAATACGAGCTTAGAATCCCGAATCACGAACTTGGAAAATCCTCCTAAAATAACCAAATAATCATAATCAAACCTTTTTTACCAATTTAACAATAATTTTATAAACTAATAAAACTTTATAAAATTGAAGTTGGAAAACAATATAGATATTAATGAAATGGTAAAAATATTATAGATGATAATAATAATAATAATAATAATAATAATAATAATAATAATAATAATAATAATAATAATAATAATAATAATAATAATAATAATAATAATAAAAAGTAGTAATCATAATAATAAGGAAGGTAAAGTTTTAAGAGGAATATGTATTACTCTAATCTTACTGTATAAGTGTATATTGGACTTTGGGTAAAGTAAGACCAATGTTGGTCTTTAAAGAGCAACGGAGCAGGGGCACCACTACAAAAAATCTGTTCAAGAAAGACAATTAAAATTGCCCTTTTTATACAAAATTTGTCTTCTTAGGTTATAATGACAATTTTAGTATTGCTCTCATGTTGCCCTTGTAACCCCGTTGTATTAGGTTTCAAAGATAGTTTTAGATGTTTTGCCCTCTTTGATTCAATTCAAAAAGCAAACAAAATTGCCTTCATTGATCATCAACAAAGGCAATACATTTTGCTTTCCTTGATTTAAACACTTTATTTATTGTCAAATAGGGCAAAGTTTCAAAAGTCTAAGGGGGCAAAATAATCATATTGTCTTCATTGTTAATATCAATGCGTGCAAAAATAATTGCCCTTGTAGTCATCATTAAGTAAAACAATACTCATATTGCCCTCTTTAATCGTGATAAATTGCCCTCATTGTGTGAGTTTTTTGTAGTGCACGAAGGAAGGGAGAATAGGGGAAGAGTGGCTAGCTGCGACACGTGGCAGCGGTGGCTGAGGATCACCGGCGTTGGGGCTAGTGGTACTGCAGGGCGGCCGTGGTGGTAGTGCAGCGGAGCAGAGGAGAGAAGAGAAGGAGAGAGAAAGTGGGTATTTGAAATTTTGCAAAATGGATGTATAAAATGGAATTCTTAGCAATTGATTTGGGATTGCATTTGTGTGATAAAATCAGAAGAAATGAAAGGGTATTTATAGATGAATTAGTTGATTAAATTAAGGATTTTTTTGTCAGAAACTCTCGATAAGTGTGACGACTTTGAAAACAACTCTCATTAACCTTTTTATTTATATTTAACCCTCATCAACTCTCAAAAACCTTTGGTTGCCAATCATTTTGCAGGTTAAAAGGGAAAAGCCGGTTTTGTGGGCCCACCTTTACGAATTTGTAATGACTGTTGGCGTGGGTCCCAGCCAAACAAACCCCAAGCAACCCTCTATAAATTATAAATCACGTACAATTGCAAAAATCATCCACAAATTCCTCCAATTTTTCCCAAACACCCTAAAAAACGAAATTGAATATTTAAAAAAAATTCAACACTTGAACTAAGATGAAAGACTCAAAATTAGGTAAACATTTATTTTAACTTGTTGATTAGGGTTTAATTCAGTTATGGTTGTTTTAAGTGAAGTTGTAAAGTATGAATTAGGGTATAAATGGGGGATTGATGTTGATTTTGTAGTATGAATTAGGGTTTAAACAAACTAAGTATTTTTAAGCTTAATTAAACAAAGATCAATGGTCCTCTCCTTATTTGCCTTTGCTTTTCACCTTCTTCTTGCTTAACCTTCAACAATTTCCTCACGTTTTCACTCATACCAACGTCACTTGTCTCCATTATCCAATTTTTGTAACGACCCGTAATTTAGCAGCGTTGTTTTCGGAGAAAACAATAATCACAGATCATTAACTTCTAAAACTTCAAAGTTAGGTTCATAAACTACAGCGGAAGCTCTAAAACTTAATCATATTATTCATTAAAAACTATTAGATAATCCCAAAATAAATATCAAACCAATATCCTTTACTATTACAAAATAAAGAATAAACTACTAAATCAAATAAACATAATCTAAACTAGTCATCGGGTCACTTCTAAGCTGGCTAGCTCACAATCCCAGCCCATACGTAGCCTAAACTCAAGCACCACCTGTACCTGAAATAGAATGGGGGGTCCACAGTCAGTGGTGAGCAATTAGATTGTTCTACTTAATTAGTAGAACACAATTAGAAACATAATAATCACAACAGATCATCTGAACTGTCGAACAAGTCATCATGCAAAGAAGTCAACAAGCAATCACACCAAGTACGCAGCGGAAAACAATCATACAAGTCATTCTTAACAAGACCTTCAGCTCAGCTCAACCAATTCTAGACTTTTAATCCTCATCAATGACTCTTCTTTTCTGTTCTTTCCCAATCAGGTGCTAATCCGTGACCAGTCATATGCTCGTAAGAGGTCAACCACGAAGATCTACTCCCCCCAACTTTCCTTGCTCATGCCGGGTCAACCACAAGGATCTACTCCCCAAGCACTGGGATCAAGAATTGTCCCCAATCCGAAGATAGGACAGTGGCTTCGACTATACCTATGTTCATGGCACATGAGCCACTAGATAGGTGGTCACTTCATAGTTATTCATCTTTTCAATTCAATTCAATTCTGTTCTGTTCTATTCCAATCCTCAATTCAATTCCTTATCGTCATAGCTTAACTTCTAATCCATTCTTGTTCATCTTAACTTGACTCAAACTCCAAACTAAACTTATACCACTCGAAAATGACCAACATCATGCGGAAAAATAATGCAGAAATACTTGGAAATACGTACAAAAATACATAAGGAATGCGTACGAAAATACATACAAAATACATACGGAATACGTACAAAAAAAATACATACGAAATACGTACAAAAAATACATACGGAATACGTACAAAAATACATACGGAATACATACAAAAATACGTACAAAAATACATACGGAATACGTACAAAAATACGTACAAAAATACATACAGAATACGTACAAAGTACGTATAACAATACGTATACAATACGTATAAAATACCTGCAAAATACGGTTAGAAATACATACAATATACGTATACCATACAGTGACAAATACACGAAATTCATACTATACACATATACAAAGGAAACCTTCCCCTGAAATACTTATCTTGTCATATTTTACCCATAACCCTTCCTTTATTCATATTATTACTTTCCTTCATATTGTGACTTATCCCTATTAATTCCTTTTAATTATAATAATTATAATGCTTCCTAAAATTACCTTTTAATAATATTGTAAGTCCAAAATTAAACTAAAATGGATCAAATAAAATATGAGACCACACGACATTTTAATCTAAAAAAAATAATAATTAAATAAATTCATCATAAATTACCTAAACATGATAAAAATCCTATCTTTATTCTTTTGGGTCACTCGACATTTTGGAGAAATAATACCAAAATTAACACTTTAAATTAATTAAATACCTTTATCAATAATTAAATAAATTAACCTAATAAATAAATAAATTATGCAACAACATCAAGACATCAAGATTAATCAAGAACAAGATCAAAAGTTAATCCTTTAACTGTATAACATCACACGGCAATTATAGGGCCAAGATATATCAAGAACATTTCAAGAATTAATAATAACATGTTTTAATAATTCAATCACCCTATTTTACACAATCTGATTTTTAAAGATTTAAATTAAGAACAACCGTCTAAGGGTCTTGAATAATCTGGAAATTTTGATGGAAGATAAATATAGGTTCAACGTTTAACGTGCATAAATTTCGTTCAAAAATAACGTCCTTTACTATTTTTAAGGGATTTTATAACTAACAAATCAGATTAGGCTGTAATCAGTTTCAGATTTTTCTGCCATAGTAAACGAACTTTAAAAATTACGAAAATTTAACACAAGCTGTAAAACACTATTACTGACTTCCACCTAAAATTTCGTAGCCATCCGAATTTATTAAGTATCTTAATAAATTCGTAAACTAAATCTGGACAGTTTTACCGGTTTGAAAGATTAAATTATTCAAGCAAGAAAAAGGACGAATTTTGCCACGAAATAAATCATGATTCATAATGAAACAGTAAAGAAACTCCCTAAAATTATTCTAAGTGACTCGACAATTTAGAACAACAAGAACAAAAATATTCTTTTTAATTTAAGACTTTAATTAATAATTTAAATAATCAAGATTCATCAAATTTACATAAAGAAATCAAGAAAATAACATCATAATATTCATCATATCATTCGAAAAATTTCAATCCTAAACATGATACTAATTCTAAGCAATCCTACATTGTTCTAAACAATTCCAAACCATATTCTAAAAACTATGAAACTAATCTATCCTAAAGATTAAGTAAAAACAATCCAATTACCTTAAATTTGGAAGAAAGGTTCGGATAACGAGGTGTCACACGGTTCTTGGAGAGTTCCTTAAGCTTCTTGACCAAATTCTTGGTTGATGATTGAATGAAAGAGACTTAGGGTTTTTTTTTTTGGAATAAGTTAGAATAAGCAAGGAATTAATAATATTGGTTAAACAATTTAAATGAAATAATTAAAAGAAAAGTAATATGGGCCGTGGGGTGGAAAAAGAAAAGAATAGATTGGGCTCGGGTTTTGGCATGACAAGATAAAAAGGTTCGGGCCAGGATTAAAAATAACTGGACTGCTACAAATAATTAATAATTAATTAAACAATAATCAATTAAATAGCCAATTAATTATATATTTAATTAATTATAAAATTTTTAAAATATCCCGAAATTTCGGGGCATTACAATTTTCGAATAGTAAAAACGCTTGATTTTACAGAGAGATGCAAGATTTTACTGAGATGACAGAGAGAGATGATGTGGTGTAGAATATTCTTAGAGATTCGAAGATTTGAAGAAGAAAAAAAAAAAAGAAATAAAATGGTGGTTGAGAGTGAAATGATTTTGCAGAGGAGAGAGATGAAAACAGAGATGAAAGGGGGATAAGGTAATAGAGATAATTCGTAAATGTGGGCCCACGAAACCGGATATTCCCTTTTAACCTGCAAAATGAGTGGAAACCAAAGGTTTTTGAGAGTTACTGAAGGTTAAATATAAATAAAAAGGTTAATGAGAGTTGTTTTTAAAGTCATCACACTTAGCGAGAGTTTCTGACAAAAATCCTTCTATAATCAAGAACCCATTGTTGATTGGGCAAAAATGGAGGTGAGCAAGCTTGGAGCTCAAGCTTGATGGTGGAAATGGTGATGGATTTATGGTTGAAATTGGTGGTGATGGTGTTTGATTTGATTTCTTACAAGTGGATGGATGAAGATGGAAGAAGCTTGGAGCCCAAGCTTGAAGGTGATGAACTGATGATGGAGGTGGTGATGTAAGAGGATGATGGAGATGGTGATGTAATAAGATAATTGAGATGATAAATTATACATAGAATAAGATTTTATTTATTTATTTTTTCATTTATTTAAGAAAATAACTCAAATTAAATATTTATTATAAGAAATACTTTAGTAAAATAGTTTTGAAATAAATAATTGAAGAATTTATTATTTAATTTATGCTTAATAAACATAATTAGTAATAAATAAAATGGTTAAAATACGGGGTATTACACGCATGCTCCAACTTGAGGGAGGGTGTTAGGCCGTGTACTTGATTGGGTTCTTCTTTAGTTATATTTGCTTTAGTCAAATTTAACATGGTATCAGAGCCCAGTTATGGGTCTCTTCTAAATTGGGTCTTATTAAGCAACTTGAAAGGGTTTGCTTTGACATGATGTCCAACCCCTAAGAGGATTTGTTTCTAATTTCCTTTCCAGTTAGCTCTGAATTCTAAGGACACTCACTAGTGAGGGGGAGTGTTGAACCTCGTATAGTACACTAGTGAGTGTCTTACGTCGGAAGATGAAGAGAAACTAAACTAACTTATAAGTCTAGGAGTTACTTCCTCTATTACCAATTGGTTTTAGGATGAAACCCCATATAGCTTTTAGGTGAACTAACTCTCCTTTTTCATATTGGGTTGTCAAACCCGTTTCTAATATTCAATCAAAATTTAACAACCATCAATTTTTTTGAATTTATTCTTTGTAATATTTTTGCTTTTAAATTTCTAATTCATCTTAATTCGGTCAGCATATTTTGTGACTTGTGAGGTTCCTTTTTGTAATTTTTTTCCCTTCTAAATTTCTAATTCATCTTCTATCAGACTTTTTTTTACAAGGAAAAAAATTGATTGACCTTTACTATTAGCATATTTTGTGACTTGTGAATTTCCTTTTTTTGTAATTTTTTCCTTTTAAATGCATGACTACCTTTTTATTTAAAAAGGACGATGACATAATTAGATTATTGTAAATACTTTTTTATAATTTTTGATGGCATATTCTAATAAGGGTATTACAGACATTTTTGATGGCATATTTTAATAAGGACGATGACATAGCTCCCCACTTCCCTTATATTATACAGATAAACAAACTTCCTCCGCAACATAAAAATTTCAACTATTATTTTTGCACATATTTTAAGAAGGCGGTTTGATGGTGTAAACGAACAAATTAATCAAAATATAGTAATTTATAATCACATTCTTGCTTATATTAAAACCATTTTGATTAATGTTTTCGTTTACACCTCTAAATCGCTTTCTCAAAATGTAATAACCCAAAATTTTGGGCTATTTTAAATTTTTATTATTTAATTACTTAATTTGTTGGCACGACTTTTCCAATCAAACCAAGCACAATTAAAACCCGAGCCCAAAACTTTTACCTTGCCTTACCCACAAAAGAGCCAAAGCCCAATACCTCTTTGTCACTTAGGCCCACACGGCATCACCACCCCTTAGAATAATTATTTCCAGATCTTTTAATAAGATAAGGATTTTAGCCAAAAATCTCACCTTAAATATTTTCTACATAATTTTAGGGGTTCCCTCAACAAACCAAAGGAGTCTGTAAATACCCCCCATCATCACCACACGGCTCACACAATCAACAAACAAAAAAGAAAAGAAGCTAACAACAATTACTTTCATTATTCTCTCTCGAAAACAATTCAACTAAACACAAAACTTCTAAAGATTTCAATTCAATTCTAAGATCAAGAAACCAATGGATTGAAGTAAGAAACCAAGCAAGACCAAGCCTAGAATTCGAGTATCACACGGCCAAGCAAAGGATTCGAAATCTTGTCCATCAATTTAAGATAATTAGATGCTCTATTTAATTCTAGAATAGATTAGGTATATAATTGTTAGAATATGTCTAGGATTGCTTAGAATTGTTTAGAATTACTTTTGAATGGATTGAATTGATATATTGATTGATTCACATGAACGTCGAACCATAGCATGATGATTTCTTAGTTTTATTTTGTGTTTCAACATGATTTTATGTATATTCTATGATACTTACCATGATTCTTGATGAATAATTTGATAAATTGTTGTGCATGTAAAAACCGAATTTTACTTGTGTTCTTCTTGGATTTTCGAGTGGTTTGAAGTTTAAAAGATCAACCTTTTATTGTAATCTTGTTCTATCTTTAATCCTTAAGTTTTCTTGAATTAACCCTTTAAATTATTTAAGTACTTGAATTAAAGCATGAATTTTGGTTGATGAATGTTGAATGTCGAATGGCAAAGGAATTTTAAACAAGTTTTGGTTCGAAATTTTTGATTAAATTATTAAAGCATGAATTTTTATAAATTTAGTCTAGCTTAATTAGTGATCTTTTGACTTAATTAATTAAAATCTTGAAAGTTAAAATTTATTAAAATCATTTGAAATAATCATGTGAATTGAAGGTTTATCACGAAAATTAGTTCTTCCAATTAAAGTTTGGATTTTTATAAAATCAAATAATTTAATTTACAATTATTTCTAAAATTAACTAATTAAATTATTTTATTAGGTTATTTATAATTGTCGTGTATTTTGTATTAATCAAATTTGAATTATGTTAATTATTAATTGATTTAAAGCCTTATTAGATTATGCATTGCCAAATTATTTGCTTTAGTTAATTGATGTTTGAATAATTGAGGATTTTAAATTGATGAAGTTGTCAAAATCGTTATTGAGTCTAGAAGTCAAAGTTAGGATGTTTCATCTAGAGTTGACTAAGTAATAAGTTGGGTTGACTTAGAGTTATAGGTTTTAAGGTAAATAAAATATTAATATAAGCAAACGAAGGAACGGAAACAGAGTAAGAGGATATTGTTTTGTTTCGATCTCTGGCTAGGAAAGACTTAGTATTGAAGGTGACCAATATACGTTCCGCACCTCTCTTTCCTGGGACTTCGAACATCTCGATACCGATTACGGCCATCTAGTACTTTTGATTATGGTATACTCTATCGGGTTAAAGAATTGACGGCTGGCATATACTAATAAATTGGGAATTGACGGACAATTATGCCAATAATTAAGGAATTGACAGCCAGTATGAACACCAATATAAAATACATAACAAGTAATAAGATAATATGATAATGATGATAAGATATTGAAAGATGAGGAATTGATTAACTATGAAGTGACCGCCTGTTTAGTGACATTAGGGCCACGAACACGGGTACAGTCGAAGTCACTGCGCCACTACGTAGTGTGTGAGTTCTGGATCCCAGCGTCCGGGAATTAGATCAATTGTGGTTGACCCGGCGTGAGAAAGGAAAGTTGGGGAAAAAGTTCTCTTACGAGCATATGACTGGTCATGGATTAGAATGAAGGAATGGAATTGGAAGATGAATAATTAAGAATCTAAGAAGTCTAAAGTCTGGAGGTGACCTTAGCAAGTGCATAGAATGATCATGGTTTAGATTGATAAAATGAATTGGGAAGTTGATAATTAAGAGTTTAAGAAGCCTAGAGTCTTGAGGTGACCCTAGTAGAGGTTTATAGAATGGTTATGGTTTAGTTGTATGTTATTCCGACTGCGTTGACTGATTGTTTGCTATATTTGAATATAATTGATTATGTTGACTTATTTGAGTTGATAGGTTGATCCGTGTTCTGACTATTATATATTTAATTGTGTTCTACTATTAAGTAGAACATTCTAATTACTCCCACTGACTGTGGACCCCCATTTCCCTTTCAGGTGATGAAGGAGAATAAGTCGGGTGTTATCGAGGGTTGGGATTCGTGAGCTTGCAAGCGTGGCAATTTAGCTACCCAGTTTATTAGTAGTCCTAGCCTAATGTTTAATGTCTCTAGTTTGTAATAGTATTTTAGTAGTTTAAAGAAAACTTTGGGATATTTCTAGTTTTGATTGGATATATAATTTCTGATTAATAAATGGCTAAGTTTTAGAGCTTCCGCTTTCGTTTTAAGATTTGTTTATTATAATTTCGTTTATTAATGATTCGTATTGTTGTTTTTTTCGAAAACAACGTTGCTAAAATACGGGTCGTTACACAAAATAAGTGAAAAAACAATTATTAAAATTTTTATGTTAAAAAGAGAGTATATAGATAAATAAATTAACTTAGCAACATGTGCTCAATATCTTTAGAGAAATAAAACAATTGAAATACATGTGGATATAAATATATATTAAAAAAAACGTTGGTCCACAATGACGCTTATGGTTTTTCCTTCTCAGAATGATAACTAGCTTTCCTTAAAAAAAATCGCCAAAAAAGAAAAGACAAAATATTCATGATCACATGACCACTCACCATTCACCAAGACAATCATCGAGTAGGATTTCACTCGGAAATTCATATCCAAACCTAACATCGGTCAAATTTTCTAGCCAAAGCAGATTTCTCCTAGACTAGCTCAAATTTTGGCCAAGTTATACTAAAATAACTTATAACTAAAATAACTTATAAGTCATTGTTTATATCATTAAAGACACGTGTCAAATTCTCATTAAAAAATTTCATCCAAAATCAAATATGACATCATCCTTTTTTTTAAAAAAAAAACTAAAAACTAAAAAAAATTATTATAAGTGTTGAACATGTCAATTATTACAATAAATGTTTTGCTTCTTTGAAAAACAACACGATGAAAGAATTAATATTATAAATTTATTGATCCATCAATCATTTATATAAAGCATTTTGTTATATATTACTTAAATTTTAATATATTTTTTAACTATGCATCTTACGTTGATCTTTATTTAATTTGACTATGTAAGCATTGATTCAATGATACATTATTTTGTATAAATTATGCAACGCACAGGTGCTAATCAAGCAATATACTAACTTTGTTTATTTTTATTTTTAAATGTAACCATTTGACATGAAATATAGAGAAAAAATGTCTAATCTTTATATTTAAAAAGAAATGAAAGTAGTACATTTATTGATTATCATAGCGGTTAACCACAAAATTATAAATCAGATCAAACCACACTACTCAAATAGATAAGCTCTATCAACTTTCTATTCATCCATACTCATACAAGTCATACTATAACAAAAAGTCAAGAAATGACTGTATTATTTCTTTAATTTCTTTACAAAGTAAAGTAAATATAGATCCCGTGCAAAACTCCTATTACAAGTTTGTTAGGGTGAAAAGAAAGTTACAAAAATGGAATCCTCAATCTTTCAGGTGCAATGACTACTTCGCCGCAAGGAAATGCTTAATTCCTAACTGTTAGATGTGTAAAACACATCTAACATGACATTTTTGTAAATAAATAAAACTTTTAAGTGACATTATTTACAACAATACCAAAAAAAAGTTGCATTTATTTAAAAAATGCCATGTTAGGAATTAGGCATCACTACTTCGCACCTAGATTTTTTTTTTTTTCCTTAATAGAGTAAATTAGGCCATACACAAGCTGTCTCTCACATAATACGGGATGAGTGAGTCGATTCAACCTAGATCATGAGTACCTACCCGAGGTGAAGGGAGTGATCGCATAGTCAAATTATTACAACTAATATGATACGAACTTAAACCTAATAAACATGTAGAAGTTTGGTGCAGATGGTGGTAATTTGAACTCCTAATTAAGTCCTAACCTCGAGCTTATAAATTCTGACTTTAGCTAGATTCTAATTGCTTGGATTAAAATTAGACTGATTGAATTGAATAACCTAGAATAATATCAGCTAGAGAGGCTTAAATAAGACCATCTTTGAATAGAAAAAGTCAGGTAAACAAGGGGAAATCAGTCCAAGCACCAGAAACATGACCATTCTCACACACATAAGCCCTAACAACAGGCTCCCCATCATCATGAAACCCAAAACCTCTCTTCAAACAAAAAGCAGAGTGCAAATCCCAGGTCTCATTACACCTACAAAACGCACAGTTTAATTCAGTTTTACTCCTATGATTTCCATCTTTGATCGTCCGCCAAACTCTGGTTCTCTTGAAATCGCTAAACACTCCTCTAAACAGCATGTACTTCCGCTTATCCTCACCGTGGACACACCCTGGCCAATCGCTGATGTACAAGCAATCTCCTCGAAATCGACTCGCTAACAGCTTCATACCTTGCTCTCTGCTCAGATTCCACGCTCCCGACGCCAAATGCGACCGCCTCGCCACCACTTCGCCACCGCCTTCATCGTTGCCGCTGTCGTTATCACTAACCACCTTTCGCCGCTTCGAGTCATTTTCGCTGTCGTCGCCGTCGTCGTTGCGGTTGTTGGAGGCGACGAATTCGGTGTCCAAATTCACCACTCCAGCGGTGAGTTCCGCCATAGGTGTAGCACAACTCTCGGAATTGTCATAGATAGTGTCTAGGTATAAATCATCATATAATGACCAACCTTCAAACAAATTACTGTTATTATTATTGTTATTACCTCCATCATCAGCATCAGCATGATTATTGTTACTGTTGTTGTTGCGATCGTCGAGATGATGGATTTGTGAGGAAGACGACGATGATGAGGAGGAGGAGAAGGCGGTGAAATCATCGGAGCTATGAACATCGACGCCGAGTTCGCGGTGGAGGCCGAAGTCGGAGTTATCGAGGAGGACGCCGGAGTGGAGGAGGCCAGGGCAGCAGACGGAGAGTTTGAAGAGGGAAGGCCAGCCGTCGGAGGAAGAGAGAGAAAGTAGGTCAGAGGAGAGAGAAGCGATGCACTTGGATTTGTAGCAGGTAGAGGAGATTAAGGAGTGGAATTTGGTGGAAACGGATGATAAACGTGCCCAATTACGAGGGTCATCTTCGAGGAGAGTGAAGATTTTGAGGATTACATCGTCGGAGAGCTTGGAGAAGGTGGTATCATAATCCTCCATTGTTAGGGTTTTGAGGTTATGGTTATGGTGAGTAAATAATAATGGTGATTGGTGAGAGGAAGAAGAAAAGGGAAGAGAAGTGAAAATGGAGGATAAAGGGAAGGGTGGTGGACTGGTGGTGTAATTAGGCAGAGAAAAATATATGGTTGGAAGGGGGGAGACTATCGTGTTTACGTCTCATCCACATAAGCAAAAAGCGGGGTGGGTCCGTCTCACTGTATGTATTTGTGGACTTGTGTCTGTATCAGTGTATTTTTTGGATTTTCACTGATTTTGTCCTTCACTACAACATTTCATCAAGTGTGTTTCTATAATATTGTAGAAATGAGAAATCTATACTAAAAACAAAGGTTTCGGTTACATTAGCCGACTGAACTCAACTGAATAAAAGTATATTAATTTAACTTAACTGAATTGAATTGAATAGAGATTAACTGAACTGAACTGAACTGAATTGAATATAATCCGAAGTAAACAAGTCCAAAGTATTCCTTAAGCTGTATTGTAGGAAAATGATAAAGGCACAACTAAATTAATATGGGCACAACCCATTGTGAGAGAATATGATTCTATGCCCCCCCACAAAAGTTGTGCCCATATCAATTTTAATTGTGTCATTATCAATTTTAGTTGTGCCAATATCAATTCCCTGTATTGTACATATGAAAAATGATAAAGGCACAACTAAAATTGATAAAGACACAACTAAAATTGATATGGGCACACCTTATTATAAGAGCATATCTTTCTATATCTCTCTCACAAAAGGTGTGCCTATATTAATTTTAGTTATACCAATATCAATCCATGTACATATATCACTTTGTCTTTAAAAAATTTACGTCCGGAATTATTATTTTTTTGTTAATTTATATATTTGTATAAGTTTTAATATTGATACAATTCTTCCTTATAATTAATAATAAGATTATAAATTCATATTTTGTACATATAAAAAAATGAGTACCCTTTTAAAAGAATATTATCTAAATGTTATAATGCATGGGATAAATTTTATTTGTATATACTTGAGCCTAAGGTAAATCCACGAGTAATTTTCTCATTTTATAATTTTTTGTGATCATTTTAAAATTTAAAATATGCAAAATTACATTAAATGAATATTAAAATAACTTTGAGTGCATCTACTCCTATGTGCACAGGAGTGCGGAGTGTGTAGCTGACCCATTGATAAAACTGAGCCTTTTTTTGTTAATATTTCCATAAAATTATAACTTTTGATTTAACCATGGAAACTAATCGAATAAAATGATATAAATTTATGTTAGAAAGTTATAATTTTTTAACACAAAATTATTGCCATAACTATATAATTGAGAAAAGAAATTTTATTCTAGTTTCCTTACTTGCCATTTCGGTCTTTAAAAAATAATGGCATCACCTCCACTTAAGTTTTGTGTTTTTAAGAGTGTTTTGTACATCGGGTGTACACAAATCTAATATAAAATAAGTAAAAGTTGCCTTAAAAATTAGGGTACGTTGTGTTCAATAGTCGTCGAAAAAACAACCATCGAAGTCAAGTAAATCTAAACCGTTGATTTTCTATGTTAATTAAGATGATTTGGTAATTAGATTTCACTTTTATTTTTTAAAAAATAATAATACATTTAAAAAAAAAAACAATTCTAATATTAGTTCATTATTTAATTTATATTTTTGGATTTGTCTAAATTTATTTTAGATTTTGATAATTTAAAAATTAAATTAAAAATCTGAAATTAGTTTAGATAAATCCCAAAAAATTAAAAATGAATTAATATCACAAAAATAATTTTAAAATATTTATTTTTATTTAAAAAGTCAAATTTAATTACCAAGATAGATGGTTTAGATTATTTTGACTTTGGTAGTCGTTTTTTCGACGACTATAGAAGAAACATCAAATTAAAATGATTGAAACTTATTGACCTGATTAGACTTTAATTTGTTGGAACTAATTAATTGACCTGATTAGACATAATTGAAACTTATTAACTTGATTGGAGCTCATTACACTTGATCGAAGAAACTTATTACACCTGATTGGAACTATACTTGATTGACTTATTAGACCTGGTTTAACTTATTGGAACTTATTATTAATGAACTAATAATTATTAAACATGAATTAAACTAATAATTATTAAACATAAATTGAACTAATAATTATTAAACACGAATTGAACTTATTAAACATGAAACTTATTTTCTAAGTGAAGAGAATGCACCCTAAGTACAAACGATGAAATCAGTATCAATAAGTTCAGATAAGTACAAATGATGAAATGAGTATCAATAAGTTCAAATAAGTACAAATAAATGGTAGAACAACTTATGGGAAAATTTTCAATTATAACAAGTGTATTGTATAGCATGACTGGATCACTAACATGTTTGGCATGCCTATCTCTGAAAACTTCGGAATATATCTGGGTATTCCTACTGATTTTTTGCAGAACAAGCATTCAGTTTTTAGAATTGTAATGAAAAATATGAAACATCGACTTTTTAGTTAGAACAATATCTATCTTTTTCCAATAGGGTAGAAATTCTTATATACCTCCAAGGATGATTTTGCTTATTTTAAAATTTAAAATGAACAAAATTATTTAAAATGAATAATAAAACACGTTGGATGTATATAACTTTACATACTAGTGAGGAGCGGGTTGATTAGAGTCAAACGTCCCATTAGTAATGGGTAAAGGTGGGCACGGGCCGTGCCGGGACGGCCCACGTGCCAAGCCCGTGTGCCTTGTGCCACAACGTGCCGTGTCTATAACGTGCCAAGAAAAGTTCGTGCTGTGTCGGGCTCGTGGATGCCAAGTTATAAAATATAAGGCCCATGCATGGCCCAGCCCACGTGTCGTGTCGGGCCGACTCGTGCCGTGCCATCGTGTCTTGCACTAATTTTTATATATTATGGATTTTAACTAAAATGAGCGTGCCAACGTGCGGGCTGGTCCGTCGTGCTCGTGCCGAGTTCGTGCCAAACTTTTAAAATGTTGTTCATAGGTGGTCCACGGCCCACTAGTTGTGCCTTCGTGCCGTGCTGTGCTTATAGCAGGCTCGTGTCGTGCCGGCCCCAAATCATGCTATGCCGAGTTTGCCCGCGTGCCGGCCCGGCCCATGCTCAGCTCTAGCTAGTAATGGGTGTGTGCGTGTGTCTAGCCACTCACATCATCTTCGGCCACCTTTAAATTGCCCAAGTACGTCATGTATAAAATGAACATGATCATGTCAAGGTTTTGGTGGACGGTAATCTGCAATAAAAGATGAATGCACTGGAGTTGAGCTGGGTATGGGCTGGGCCAGCATGAGGGTCAACTCGGCACGGCATGATTTGGGCTAGCCCGACACGAGCCCGCTATGAGCATGGCATGACACGACTATTGGGTTGTGGGCCACCAATGAACAACATTTTAAAAGTTTGGCACGAACCCGACACGAGCAGGACAGGCCGGCCCACACGTTGCCACACTCATTTTGGTTAAAAGTTTACAATATATAAAAATTAGTATAAGACACGATAGCACAGCACGAGTCGGCTTGGCACGACACGTAGGATGGGCTGTGTATGAGCCTTATATTTTATAACTTGGCACAAACCCGACACGGCCACACCGCACACGGCGCAAACTTTTCTTGACCTGTTATAGCCTTATAAGCACGATACGTTATGGTACAAGACACGCAAGCTTGGCACGTGGGCGTCCCTGCAGAACCCTTGCCCATCTTTAGTTACTCACCGGAGAAACTGGGAATATATTGTTGCACTCAAGAAATTTATAGTTTAATTGTTTTTCTTGAGTAAATTTGGTGACTTAGGGCTCGTTTACATTAGCTGAATAGAGATGAACTGAACTGAACTGAATTGAACTGAACTGAACTGAATAGAAGTGTATTAATTGAACTAAATAGAGATGAACTAAACTGAATAGAGATGAACTGAACTGAATATAATCTGAAGTAAACAAGCCCTTAGCTTGTCCGTGTGATATGGACCTTGGAGTGTTTATTCTCTTGAGTTTTGGTTATACAATAAGATAAGTTTGGACCGGTTAAATTAGGAAATTAAATTATTAAAAATTTGTTTATAAAAATTTTAAAAATATGTGTGATAGTCGAATGGTGATGTTAATTTGTACAGTACATGCATAAATTTACAATATTTATTCAATTTATGAGTTTCTTGATTATTTTATTCATATATTGTAGCAATGTCCGACATGACCACTAAATTTTGTAGCACTGTCCGACATGAACATAGGAATTTGGATTTCCTATGAAATTATATTTCCTACAAAATGGAGGAAATATTTTACCAATCCCTCTGGTGAGTTGAAATTTTCATGAAAATTAAAATTCCCATGATCAACCAAACAATAATTTTAATTTCCTACGAAATTGAGAGGGATATAATTTCCCATGAAATATGAATTCCTGTAGGAAATTATTTTCTATGTAAACCAAGCGAGCTATATGATATGGAAAAAATACTTGATAATAATAAATTAATAAATGTAAGAGAATAAATGTGAAAAATGAGTAAATAAAAAAACATCCAAAAAAGGAAGGTGTGTAAATTTTTTTTAAAAAAACGGAGGGAGTATCTAGAAGTCCTTGAACTCAAAACTGTTGCTTTTTTTAAAACAAAGGAAGTTTTTTTTTTATTTGATATTTGTATTAAATATTTTTATTTTAATATGGTTTTTAATATATTTTTATTTTTAAGTTTTAAGTTTTTTATTTGTAATTTTTTTCATTTTAATTTTAATTTATTATTATTTATTTTAATTTCTTTTTCAGTATTTTTGTTTAATTAATATTTATATATTTTTTTAAAATTTAAATTATTATTTTTTGGTTTTAATATTAATTTTACTTTTTACTTTTTTCATTTTATCTTTAATTTTACTTTTTATATTTTAGTTGTTTCGTTGTTAGGGGGCAGAAAATTTTACCAGGGAAAAAAGTTGGCAGCAAAAAGTCGACCCGAAAAAGTTGACTCGAAAAAGTTCACCAGAAAATCGGCTGAAAAAAGTTCACTGGAAAATAGGTTTGCCGGAGAAAGTTGGCTGAAAAGTCGAGCTGAAAAATCGTTCTCGGAAAAGTCAAAAAGTTGGCCAGAAATTCGTTGTCGGAAATGTTGATTGAACATTCGCGCTAAATAATAATAAGAAGGAAAAATTGTTCAGAACTACTAAATAAATGTTGACTTTTGTAAACTATTACCAAATAAAAAAGAATTTTTATGAAACTGCCTAATAAATCAATTCCGACCTGGTAGCACTATCATTTGTCATTTTTTTTCATTTTTCTGATGTTATGACGACCCACCACTTATAATTTTCCTCTATTTTCCCCAAAAATTGCTCAATTTCCCTCCATTTCTAACTTCATCTTTTCTTTTATAAATATATCAGACTTTTAACCTATGAAATGAATTAAAGTTTCCCGACCTTTTTTCTTCAACCCAACTTTCTTCCACTGAAGCTTGAGTATTCTTAGCTATAATGGAGAGAAATCGAGTCATTTTTGGAAAAGTAATAAAGGAAAATAAAAAATAGAACACCAACACCAACAACAACCATTTGACTAATTCATTCTTGTTTGTATTAAAATCATTTTAATATTAGCAACTTATAGTCACATTCTTGTTTGTATTAAAATCATTTTAATATTAGCAACTTATAGTCACATTCTTGTTTGTATTAAAACCATTTTGACTAATTCATTCGTTTACACTCTTAAATCGCTTCCTCAAAATGCGTGCAAAACCATTTGTTGCTAGTATTATGTTACGAAGGAATAGTACTGCAAGTTTTTCATTTTAGAATATTCTATTTCATTTACTATTGCCATAATGAGTGTCGTTCCTAACATTATATGGGCCCTAAGCAAAATTATAAAACAAGGCTCTACCTCTGAAATCTTAAAAATATATTTGCATTAAAATTTTAAAAGTAATACTCTGTATGTTTAATTATAACAATTACCAATTTTCAAAGAATATAGAATATTTCTTGTCTAACCTCTATCACCTGATCAATATTCGAAAAAAAAATCTTTTTTGCTGTAAATTTAGAATGTAAACAAATTTTGTAATTGATTGTTGTAGTTTTTTTTTTAAATGAATGGCGTTTTCTATTTTAATTAATTATGGTTTTAGTCTAAAATTGGAAATAATAATTGAATGAGAGGTAGAAAAAATGAGTTGAAAGACCAATGAAATTATTAAACAATTTTTCTCTTTTGAGTTGTACTTTATGAGAATAACAAAGTTATAATTTGTGTAAAAACATGTAAACATAGTAGGTAATATGTCAGAACATCTAACGAGTAACTTTTTATATACAAGATTAGTTTGTTATGTAAGAAACTATGTATTAATGGTAAAAAGTTATAATATTTATGATTAAGTTTTTTGTCAGATCGTCAAAAAATCGATGAAAAATATAGTATATGTATAATTTGCTCATAAAAATGGGCTCTTTTGAGAGTGGGCCTTGGGCGGCTACTCCGAAGGCCTACCCCCATGACCGGCTATGGCCATAATCCCCACAAAAGATACCAAATGTGAACAACATTATATAAATGGAGGGAGTAACAAATTATATTCCCTCTATAATATATTAAATGCAACGATTTGACATAAAATAGAGAGAAAATGCCAAATTATTGCAGTTAATATGTTATGGAGGGAGTATATTTAAACGATTGAAATAAAATTTATCATGCCTACATTTTTCATTGCATATAATTATAAGAATGTCTGACATTCATGAACATTGAGATGGGTTGATCATAGGCTCTTTTTTAAATAATAAAAAAAAAAACTTGGCACGAGCCAACACAACACGACACGACTTTGTGTTGAGTATTGACCCTTTCTATGCACGGCCTGTTAGGGCACAATGCATACGAGCCTAGCGCGTTGGCCATCCTAGTGTGGCCCGTGTCCGTGAATAGTATCAAAATCAAAGTCTTGTATTAAACTACGAATCTAATGCGAAATCAATTAATTTGATGAAAATAATTTCATTGTGAAGGTTAGACAAGCCCATGTGGATGTCTCCATCTATTCTTTCCTTTTAAAGTAATGTGTGGCTTCCTTTGAATACCCCACTTTGTAAATAATAAATATAGATTCATTCCCAATGCAATCTCACAGCCACATAATTGTCTGCCCAAAGATTTCCACCAAACTGGGAATCCTCCACCGGTTAATTTTACTCCTATTATCGCTTCCTTCATTTTTTGTTTTTTTTTTTAAAAAAAAATTATTTATTCCTAATAGTGTACAGATATTCTCGTCCAAATTTTTTTTTTTTTTTTAAAAAATAAAATAATAATAATAATAATAATAATAAAATAAAAATAAATAATGTAATGATATAGGAGACTCAAGATTCTCTCAATTTGTTTTTTTAATTTTAAATGAATTGTCATTGTCTTAGAATAAGAAACAAAGACAGAAATTGGGATGATCCTAGCATCGCCAATTTTTAGAGATGGCAATTATCAAAAACCCCAATTGCAATAAGTAATAACAATACAAATATCAATACTTCTTAAGCTCATTGCATGTTCTATTTAAGTTAGAAAAATTGGATTTAAATAATCCAATCTTTTAACTTTTGGACAATAATAATCATACAATTGCGTAATTATCTAATAATCCAATTTTTCATTGTGTCTTGACACTAACGGTCTTGATTAAATGTGTACCTACAAAAATCGGTAAATCCTTTTAATAATCCATAATTGCATTTTTTTTATAATTATGTGATTATGAAAAGTTAATGGATCACTTAGGCTTTATTTGATTCTCCTGAAATTTGTCTATCTGATTTGAACTTATTTTTTCTGATCTTGTCTGAACTTATTGTCTAATTTGACTAAACTTTAACTGTGTATATATATATGCTAATTAACAAGAAAAATATATCAATTGAGATCTTATTTTTTTTTGTATTAATGAGTAATTTTTTAATATGTAAATTTAATAAATTTTTTTTAATGAAATTAAAGATATTTTAAGTTTAAAAACATCAAATTAAATTATCTGATCTGATATAAACGTATTTTTGTGTTGAAATAATAGCTATCAAACAAGGCCTTAGAGTAATAAAAAATAAAATTTGACTTGTTAAGATTAATGAGTCACTTAAACAAAAGCTGACGTACTTATTCACCTGATGAACAGGTCGCATGTCATTTGGACCATTAGTGTCAAAACACAGTGAAAGATTGAATTATTAGATAATTATGCTAATTTGGAAATATTATTGTCCAAATGTTATAAGAGCTATCAATGAATCAATGATGGCTCTTCTTTGAACCCATTATTGTACATAATTGGCCGCACAATAGCTTTTGTCCTGCCTTTTATAGGAACTACTGAACTAGCCTTGTTTGCAGCGATGATAAATTAAATTTATCTTTTAATTGTCTAAAAAAAAAAGTAGTTTGTTCCAAAGAAGCGAGGATAAATGAAATTATGAAAGTATTGCTTTAGATAATCGACAAAAGAGAAAATATAATTACATTTTTAACGGGTGAGTTCTTTTCAGATCAGACCATATCAGATCTCATAATATAAATTCAATTCTCACACATTTTGAAATCTTATCTTATAAGATCAAAAAGACAAAGAGAACACACACAACATACACACCACAACTTAATAATTCAATGTTGGACAAAAATAATATATTTGTAAAGAAAATTATATTTATAATATTTTATAAATGTAATTAATCGAGCTTGTTTACAAACTTTTTGAGCCGAGCTTAATCTTGCTTGGCTCAGCTCGTTTAACTCTTGAGCAAAACTTTGACCAAACCAAATCCGAACTATTCACAAACATGTCTGACTCATTATCTCCCCCTTAGAAATACCTTCTTGCCGAGGAGGATGCTAAACCTCAGCCCATTTTCAGGTGGATGCCAAACCAATATGAGAAAGTCAAATATGGGATTGTTTTTCTAATTACTATTTCATACGAGAATATTTTCGAGAAACAATAACAAAGGATTTTTTTTCCCTTTTTTTTAACATAAATGGTTATGTAGAAAATTTTCTAACTTATTGGGTTTATTCTTTTTACCTTAACATTAAATTCTTTTTTTTTCCCCTTGCTTTCCATAATTTTGCAGAAAAAGATGCGGTGATATAGATTGAATGGCTTTCCTCAAAAAAAAAAAAGGCTGGGTTTAAAAATGGTCCAAGATATGTGCATACAAGTATATAAGTTTATGGGTGAGATCGAGTTTCAATGCAATGGAGCTGGAATTACGCTTGCATCCTCCAGTGCGATATTCACAAAGGAAAAACTTCCCCCTGAGCAGCATACTCCAGTAAAGCGAGCCATCAAGTGGGCCAGTCTAACTTACTATGTAAAAAACTTTAAGTGAAAAAAAGCATACACTTATCGAACAGGATAAGTTTACTAGAACATGTTATAAAGAAGAATGCTGGAGCTATTTTATGTTGCAAGACATTCAAAGTTTACCAAGATCACTTAATAATCTAACATCCATACTGCAATAGTGTTTGCCACAAACAGAGAAATAACAATTCTTTAATTCGAAAACGCTCCTACATACATGCAAACTTGAAAGAGCCAGCCTTCCAATATCTCTTACCAGTAAATCCAATTTTTGGTACTCGCAATCAACAGGGATGCGAATAAGCCATCACAGTTTTACCTGTATAATATAATTCACAATTTTCAATTTAAGATCTAGCAATGATATTATACATGAAATATATTACAAACGGACGTAGATTAGTAGTCTGGTTGACTTGTACCTGGATGGGCTCTTGCTCTTGCTTCTGCTTCTACTCCTGCTAGGGCTCTTGCTCGGGCTCCTGCTCCGGTTCCGACGAGGGCTCAGACTATCCTTCTTGGGGCTATCCTTCTTGGGACTGTCCTTGGGGCTATCCTTCTTGGGGCTATCCTTGCTTAAATTTTTCTTATGCTGCACATAGATAGTACCATAAAACAAGTCTACTAACATAATAATTCTCCTCATTAGAACCATACATAATTTTTCAGCCCAGATAACTTTTAGAATTATAGAATAAGGGCTCAAAGAAAATATAATATGCTGTCAGATAGGAAGAGATAGTTCAACATCAACAAGGGACAATTATTAAATCTGCTATTATATTGCCATAGAAGGTACACTTACAGATGCCACTGGTGATCTGGATCTTGATCGTGATCTGCAAAAGTTCCAGAAACAACGCAATTTAATATCGACATGTCCTCAACAACCTTTCAGACCTTGACCCAAAAGCCTTGATTCCTCTTGCACGACAGTGTTACCACATTCATACTCAAGCAGAAACAAAAAGGAAACAAATATCTTTAGCAGGAGGTTAAAAATATAAAAAAGTTCTTAACATCTTTAAAACCCAGCAAAAAGCTCTACATAGAAACATGAACCTTTTAGAACAGCACCATACTACAATTTAATGCATCAATAGACATGACGCAGAGCATCCCTTCCAGACTGTACCACCAAATCCAGAGAATCCAGATTGCTCCAAAATCCCATAAGCAAATAGTCCAGTATTCCAGCTTTAATAAAGGCAGTCCATGATCTTCTGTGTCCCAGATCTAGCACCCATGGACATGTGATGCTAAAGGTATTAGAACAAACAGACCACGAAGGCATCCAAAGCTGCCACTCAAATAAACAGCTGCATACCTCCACAACCAAAAGAGTTGAGGCATTTGAAATAAAACCCATCCAGATCCTAATTTGCCATCCCCAAAAAGCCGCAAAATATCCAGATCCTAATTTGCCATTCCCATAAAGCCGCAAAAAAATCCAGATCCTAATTTGCAATCCATAAATAGCTGCACATAACCAAATCTAAACAAAAATGCAACCTTCACACATGAAAATAAAAAGGAAAAAGAAAGCAGTCTAACCCACCCGGTACATACCCCCAGCAAAGACAAGTGCCAGTAAGAGCACAAGTAGTAAGAGAGCAAAAATGAAAAGCACAAGAGAAGACATCAAGACATCATCTTCACAGTCCTGCCCTCCACCGCAATAAGTAAAAATAGTAGGAAAAGGTAACCACCAGCAACCCACAATAGGTAAAGAAATGGCAGGATCTAAAAAAGGTCCAATGGCCATCCCAAAAAGAGGAAGTCTTCTAATTTACTATTTCCTTTGCTGTGTGTCATAATTACATCGATACAAACGTCCACAATGAGAAAATATCATCCATTTAGATATTACACCTTTCGTTTTTATCATCAATCAGAATGAAACCTGACATACACATAGCGTTGGACAAATTTTGGTGGACAAGATAATGACATACCTTGACAAAGAGCGAGACCTTGATCTAGATCGCGAACGGGATGATACAGATCGAGAACGAGATTTAGCAGGTGAGCGGCGTGAGGCCTTCTTGGGAGACTTGCTGCATCACATGCAGAGTAAGCATGTTAGACCCAAAGACAACACAAGGTCACAAGCCGATTAATTACAGAAACTTAATGCGCTAGATGAAAACAATTGAACCTTGGGCTCCTGCTCCTGCTCCTGCTATAACTACGACCACGGCTGCGGCTCCTGCTACGGCTTTTGCTCCTACCCCTTGAAGGACTACGGCTGCCTCTATATTCCTTAACCTGCATAAAAACAAAGCCATGGTAAAAATAGGGGCTATACAGAACACATTCTATTATCTACACCAGTTACTGAAGTGGAGAATTATGAGCATTAGTACATACACGAACATAAGCTCGGGAGAACGCATTGCGAAATTCTGAATCATCAAGCTTCCTGATCTGCAGTCATAGAGTAGTTCCAAATATTGGCAACATTAGAATAGTTGCAAAAACAAGAGGCAGGGAAGAAAAAGGAAATGAAGCATACAGCGTTCTTCATGTCATCATAATTGGTGTAATCTACAATCCCAGTCGTCCCTGCACATGTCAACCAGATTGGTCATCAACAAAGCATAATAATAACCCCTGCCATCCTCAAAATCAACTTATATGACCCACCCACACACCCCCCCCCCCAAAAAAAAAGAACAAAAATGTTCTAACTGATGCGAGAAATTTAGCAAAGATTAACAAGAACAATCACAGAATTGACGTGGTTTGCCGACAATGTGTCAACTACGTCAGCAGGCAGAGGAGAGAAGTTTTATTGATCTTTAGGAATTTCTGAATACAGCGATACATCTAGGGTTAGAGAGATTAGGAGTATAAATAGAACTAACAAAAAAACAGATTCAAGGCAAAATCTAACAAAAAAACACCATTCTCTCTCATTGATTGGATGATGGGGTTTTAGAAGAGTAGCAAGCCCAAGACAAACCTTTTATCATTTCGTCTATAAGGCTGCTATATCCTTGCAGATATTGCAGTCCTAATGAATTACTAAACTAAAATCAGCAAGAACAAACCAACCCCACCCAAATCAAATTTTCTTTTCAAGCCTAGATACGTACACAACCATTTTTAGTTGACCTTTTTTTTATTATAAACATAGAAGATTCTTAGTTTTAAAAGGCGCAAATAGTTGTTGGAGCCTAGGCGCAATGCGAAAACGTGCGTCTTTTGTAGGTGAGGTGCATGTATTTATCAACTTATTTCAAATTAATTTATTCTTTGATTATAATTAATATCTATTAAAAAGATGCCTAATAATTTAAATATTGATATTTGTAAAGCTAGGGTAGTCTCAATTTGAAGAAAAAAAATCAACCATTCTTCAACTTGTAACTTAAATCTAAGCTATTTTTCTTAAGGTGCTTAAAGGCGTATGAGGCGTGCGCCTTTCGGAGGTGGTTGAGCCTCGCTTAGATAAAGCGCATTTCCTAGAGTCTGGGAGTGAGGCACGCTTTTTAAAACTAAGCATAGATTAAGTCATAGATTACCTTCTATACTTAGTTATCATCTACTACACACAGAAATAGAGCCTAATTTACAATTGCTCTCTACTGTTGAAATTTGTTATGACCACCTCTCTGTTTCTCCCCCGGAACAAAAGAATACCTTCCCTCTCACCGAGTACCAATGTTGTGATACAAAATCAAAAGGGTGCCATCAACCATCAATAGGATGAGTTACAATAGCTGCCAGAAAAGTATGCAAGGCAGAGTCAGGCAAGAGTAACAAGTAGTGTACCCTGAAAAAGTTACTCTCACATCATACCCTTATGGCCTTATGGGATACTCTCAATACCCAAGGGTTTCCATAAAATGTGAGAAAATGAAATGCAGAATAAGGAATTCAAAGAATAACAAAAAGAGAGCTCCAAGAAAGGGCTACAAGCTCTATGTGGAATCAGATTATGCGGGGGTGGGACCATGTGGTACAAAACTACAAATACTTTAAAAAGAAGGCAAGAAATTTACACCAAGGATCTTTAGTTGCATAAGCTCCAAAAAAAATTACTCCCTCTGTCCCAATTTACTTGCCCCAAGTTGACTTTGGGCACTATTCACAACTTCACATGTGAACTTTGACTTTATTTAATTTAATATATGTAATAAAAAATATAGTCATGATGGATCTAGTTTAATTCGTCTCAACATATACTTTTCAAATATATAATTTTTATAATTTTTTATTATACAACCTAGAATTTTAAGAAACACATGGATACAGCTTAGAAAAACCCCACAAATTAACCTAGGTTGAACTTTTGTGCATCCAACCCCAAGGACACTATCTGTCAAGCTCCACATTTTACCTAGTTAGGAAAAGTAGGTGTAAAACTAAATCAAGTTTTAATAAAGACCCCAAATTTTCTCAATTTTGCCTTCATTCTCTTGTTTACACATTTTTGCTTCCCCCTCCTCTTGCCTACTATAAATAACTAAGGGATAATGATTGTTATGCTTTCTTGTGTATTTCTCTTTTAAAAATTCCTTGGTTTGTTGGAAATATATTGGGAAACTGAACTATTCAGTGCAAGTTTATTATGCAAAGTTATTCTAAAAGTCCCACAATTTCTTCACTGATTTGCTTGAAATTAGTGAATTAAAATAAAGCATGACAGAATCAGAAAGTTATGTCCATATATATGGCAAGACAAAATGAAATGCTTCCATGCATTTATTTTTCCGTTCTCTTGTCTACCATTCATCTTGTTAGAAAACTGAAAATAAATGTGATGATTTTAATCAAAGTACATGTAGCTACTTCTCCAAGCTATATATGTATGAATTTAAATAATGTCTTGTTTGCTATTCAGATATATGTAGAAATTATCTACAAGCTAAATAAATATATTATATAAATGTCTTGTCTGCTATTAAGCTTGGAGAAGTCATCATTTTTAATCTAAATACATGTATTTCTCCAAGCGAAATACATTAGTTATGTTTGCCTTCTATTCAGGTTGGAGAGATCATCATGTTTAGCCAAAATGTATGTATCTAGATCATTTCTCCATGCTATATATATTCATACATGTGTGTGTGTGTGTATACACATACATATACATACATTAATGCATGCACTTTCAATGCCAAAAATCCTGACCGGTAGTGGGAGATTGCTCTAGTAAAAAGCGGAATCCCAACTTCTAAAATAGGATGAATTTACCGTGGGGTAAGTTGGAAAAATTATTTTTAAAGGTATGAACTATAAGCGGATCAATTCTGAAGGTACAAAATTTCAATTATACCTGAACAGTACCAACTATGACTTTTACTTACATTTGGAGGCGCTAGTAAGTTTGTAACCTGCTGTTAAGGGCCATTGCAAGTGTCTTTAGTAATAGATGTTAGGATTTTTATTACCAAAGACACTGATATGTCATCACATTGACCCTTAATAGTTGGTTACATACTTAGTAATACCTCTCATTTCAAGTAAATGTCATAGTTGGTACTGTTCAGGACTTCAAGTATAATTGAAAGTTCATACATTTAAAATTGGATCACCCATAGTTCATACCTTTTAAAGTAAATTTTCCGGGTAATTTTTGAAAAATTCAAGGATGGTGAACTGCGAGGAGGATGGCAAAGTCAGACTTGGTAATGGCTGTTAAATATTACAAGTTCCCAAAGACATTATTATCCTCTATGAACTTTTTATAAAATAAGTGGAAAGAGGAAATGACATTAGCCCGATCCAAAAACCTTACAAGTTTTTGCATGCAATTGCGTTAGGGCCCCAAAGCATAAGCCTGGTTTTATTGAAAACCATAATATGTGTGAGTGAGCAAAAATTTTGAAATCAGCCACACAAAACAATGACACAGGTTATTGGTTGTTGTTTAGTAAAGGTAATCTCTGGATACTTCAAAACCCTGTGGCCTCACCAGCTTACTTTTAAAAGGCACAGGGAGCATAAGGTTCAAATGGTCCCCATAGCCTAGGCGCGAGATGCAAGGAAAAGGCACGCCTCTTGTAAGCAAAGCGCATATTTATTTATCTATTTCAAATTATTTTTTCTTTGGTTGTATTTAATATCAATTAAAAAGATCTCTAATAATCAAAGCCATTTTCCTTGGAGCGCAAAGTCGTGTGCCTTACCAAAGGCTCTCTAACATGCAAGGCGTGCACCTTGCATAGGTGGCTGAGCCTCGCCAAGCTAGAGCCCATTTCTCGAGGAGTGAGTGAAATGTGAAATAAAGTACTTTTTAAAAATTACGTATTGTACTTAATAATATGTACGAAGTATTAAATAGTAAATGGACTCCATAACATGTAAAAAAATACTCTGTATAGTTGTAAGGGTGGTTAAAGTTAAAAGGGGTCAAAAATAGAAGAAAGAAAAGAAAAAGGAGAATTGGGGTTACATCACTACTTACATGGGGAATGGGGACCAAGGGGTAGAGGAGTAATTAAAAAATGAAAGACAGAAAGAGAAGTGACTAGAAACATACGGAGTGGGGCCAAGGAGTAGAGGAGTAATTAAAAAAGAAATAGAAAGGAAAATATCAAGTAGCCAAAACAAGCATTAAGCTTGATAGTAAATTAATTACAATCTTAAACACATTAAACTAACTCACTTTTGAAAGCAAGGAATAAGGAATAAAGGCCCGAAGAACATAAAGTGCTAAGTGAAAAGGTATAAATCTTAGTGTAAATAACTGTCTCAACTGAATTCCAGTTAAAAAGAGTTGACTACAGAAGTTTTAGAGTGCTTGCCCTTGGGCAAGAACCAATACCACAGTGGTGAAATGCAAAGAAGCTATAATATAGACTTATGGTAGTCACAATTTTGTCCTTCCCTATAGAATTAAAGTACTACACTCCTTCAGCCCATCTCTCCCAACATATATTGACAGAGAGATCAAATGGAGGAAGAGCAAGTTGACATCAACAAAAATTAGAGAGAGAAAGAGAAAGATTTTCATTGGTATATTGCATAAAACAAGAGGTGCCAAAGCAGAATCATATCCATCATTCATGACGGACAATCAACAAAATTGAAGTAATAGTCCCAAAAGGCGCAATTATTTTGCCAATTCAACTTCCACATAACTTTTACTTCCAAGAATTCCATAAAATTACATTAGTCCAAATAACAATATCTAAACGAAGCTCCAAACAATTGCTTGATCAATTTTCTAAAGCTCAATTTCTGATGATGTATTGCAGATGAACTCAGTCCACAAAATTAAAAGGCCTACTGCAGTACTGCTGCAGCCATTTAATGTATGTTATGCAATTTGGTAGCTAAATTCAACTTTGCATTAACAAGAGTAAGGGAAATTTGGTATAATTCACCAGCAACACAAGGGTTAACAAAAGACAAATATAGGGTTCACAATCATTTACGTATTCCCAGATTGCTCCATTTGTTTTTTTACTACCTTTCAGACAGTTGTACTCTCGTATGTAAATTTATCTTTTTACTGTACGGGTTAAGAACAAAAGCAGAAAAGAATGTTGGGAGCATGCTGCCCAAACAGGAAAACTAAGGCAATCTTCGGGGACGGAGAGAATAAATATTATATATTGACCCATCCCTTAGGCTTAAATGGAAAACATTTTCCAAAGGAAAATACAATTAGAAAATAATTTTCCATTGTTTGTTTCCATGGAAAAAGTAAAGAAAAAAAAGAAAAATGGAAGAGAAAGGATAGTTGGGAGGAGAAAAGAAGGGAAGTAAAGAAATATGATGGAAAATGCGGCATACCTTTTCCTTGAAGAGAGAAGAATGTTTTCCTACCTTAGAAGGGTCAATTGTCCATCTATGTGAAAACTATTTTCACTTGTTTTCAAAACAAACAACGGAAAATGAGAAGATGATTTTCAAGGAAAATGTTTTCCTTCAAAACAAACATAGCCGTATTCCTTGCCATATTTTCCTTTTTTGAGTTGTCCTTTATTCCTTGCTCTATTACACATGAAAATTTGCTTCTCTCTACCTTTTGCTCACAATGTAGACCCCACAACAATCCTAGAAGGCTAGAACATCTCTTTCTATATACTTTTATCTTAATACGGTTTAGCAACCACAAAAAGAAAAAAAATTAAGAACAGCATAACCTATTTACAGCTCCCATATGAAAAAAAATACTTATAGCAACAAAAATATCTTACCACCACCATCACGGAAAACTTGGGAAAAGCAAACATCTCCTGCCTTGCGCATGTGATCCTATGTAAATAGTTAAGGTCATAATCATATACATCATTCAAGGAATGGATGACAAGTTGCTCGTGCATGCATTTGCAGAAGAGGAAATTGGAATGACACTAAGATTATACCTTTAAATCTTGCCAAGAAGCAGAAGAAGGCAACCCAGATATCAGCACTGAAGAAAATGCAACAGCAGTAAGAGAAAGAACAGCTATCCAGCTAGTAACCACTATAGGAAAACGCCAAATCCAGCACTTACCACGATATTCAGTATGTTTGGAAATACCACGGCGTCCAGCACTATGACTGCTATAACGGTCAGTTGATGATGAGTTCCCACGCCCACCATGAGCAAGTTCAACCTTGAAGACAACACCAAAGTACAATTTTCACAATATTAGCATTATAGCAAATAAAAGATACATCTAGTATATAGCTGTAAATTATGCAATATAGTTAACTAACCCGCAGACGATGCCCATCAAAATCATAACCATCACGGCCATCTATGGCATCTTGAGCATGCCGAGCCTCCTCAAACTGCAAGAAATTACTAATAATCATGCCTGCATAATGTGATTGATATGGCACTACAAAGATATAATAAACTGCTAACATTTATCTATCTGTAACTTCTTATATAATTTCTCCATAACTTTTTGGGAAGGGGGAGAGAAAGGGGGTAGGGGGGGGGGGGTGTCATCGCTCACCTCAACAAATGCATAGCCAGGAGGTCTTGGTGGAATCTTCAAATCGATGTGAGCTATGGGTCCATACTGCAATAAGAAATCAGCAACATCATTCGACTTAAGAATATATAAAATCTACCGTTTAAGGGAATCCATGTCCAAGTAACTTTCATACTTGAAAACTAAGGACTTGTTTACTTCAGATTATATTCAGTTCAGTTCATCTCTATTCAGTTCAGTTTAATTCATCTCTATTTAGTTCAATTAATACACTTCTATTCAGTTCAGTTCAGCTCAGCTCTATTCAGCTAATGTAAACGAGCCCTAAAACAAAATCCCTCCATAACATAAAAGAATAGGGTCACCTTTCTCAACAACATAGACCAAAAACTTCAAGATCACAACAAGAAAAAAAAAAATCCCCATTAACATAAAAAAAACGTCACAGCAATAATAAGCCCTCAGTCTTGGGTACAATCAAAACTAAACCAAAAATTCAAAACTTTGAAATATGAAACTCTACAGTACCAAAGAACAAGCTTGCATAAGCACCTTCTATAATCTTCAGCAGTTGTTAATTGGTAACACATTATACTTTACACGGTAATTTCAACACAAAACATTGACAGACTATTCCGATGATAACAGGCGAAGGAAAGGAAGTAAAAAGGAAAAAGAAAATGTCTTTTGCTTCAAAATCATGGAAACAATAGAAAATTTTGGTTAGTAAAAAAGTAAAAAGGAATCAGATTCCTCAGTTTTCAAACCCTTGTCTTCCCGCAATTAATACACAATTAAAAAAGAATGAATCTGCTGCTTTCCCTCCTCTTTCTTTTTCTTCAAATCTTGGCATACAAACACACTGGTAAATTACTAATTATCAAATTAAAAAAAAAAACACATTTATGCAAAACCTAATAATAATAATGAATAGTATAAATATACCTTGTAAAACAAATCTTGTACTTCCCTCTCTCTGATATCTCCAGGAAGGTTACCAACATACAGAGTCCTCCTTGAACGGCTGCTCATAGTTCCTGAAAACGCAAGCACTCTCAACGATACCACTCACAAATTTGCACAAAAACTCAGATAACTGAGCAATTTAGTTTAATTCGAAAAATAACAGACGAAATGTATGAAGAAATTATAGGAAACCTTGAAAATGCAAAAGCTTGAGATAAATCTAATAGGGTTTGGAAAAAGAGGAAAAATACAAACCCTAGAAATGAGTAGCTTACCGATGTAAGAAAGAAGGATTCAAAAGAAAGGTTTATGAGAAGATGATGGATGGAATATGTGATACACGATACGACGAGTATAGGACGTTTGCGGCGGCTCTCGGTGACGGAAGTTTTTTGTTGAGTGAGGGAAATATCTTCACGGGTTCAATACCATGTGAAAGTTGGTGTGTTTTGGTTGTGGCCTTGTGGGGGGTGGTACCATGGGCCCAATGCATGACTTCTATCACATGATTATTAAGCTAATCCTTTCAGGTGGGACATTGAGTATTGAACCCGTGAATTAGCGGCTCGTTTGGTTGTTGGTAATAAATTGTTGTAATAGTAGTGAATTTTAAGTGTAATTTGTCAAGGAAGAACTTCATAATTCTAATGGAATACATATTTTTTATTCTCAAATTTGAAATTTCTTCTTATTTTCCATTATCATCCATTACTATGGCGAGAATAGTATTAGATGGGAATGGATATTTGGAAAGAAAATTAGATAAATTTGAACTAAACTAGCACCACTATGGGAATGAATTTTGATTTTCCTTCCAAATTTAATTATAAATTCATTCCAATTACCATCATTTATAACCGTCTACCAAACGAGAAAAGGTGAGTTACACTCCAAGTCAGTTACCCCGCTCATCATGTCAAGATCTCAAATGTGGGTGAAGTGGTTGTAATATTATGTGCACGAAGTAAATAAATTAATTAGAGAAGGTATTGTGTCAGACCGGTCTAATAATAATGTTTCTGTCAGACCAGTCCACTGGACCTAGACACATATGTGTTTAACCTGGGCATATGTTGTTAAACCTAGATATGTATTGGTAGACCTGAACACATATTTGTAAACCTAGACACATATTGTTGGACCTGAACACATATTGTAACGACCCGGGATTTTGAGCCGTAAAATTTCATGAAAAATTAAGCTTTAAACCCAAACTATTCGATTTTGGCCCAAAGACTTAATTTTTATTTAATTGATCAAGCCCAAAGCCCTTGCTTTGACTCCCTCCTAGCCGGCTTTTCCTTTATTTTAATTTAATTTGATTTATTTATTTACCATAATTATCCAATTACATCTATTTTATTTAAAACCTAAAAACTCTATTTTTATTTTCCCTAACTACCCTACTACATTTTAGGAACACCCAAAAAATCTTACTTTGCATCTCCCTAGCCAGCCCCTTTGTTTTTATTTTCTTTTTTTCCAATCCTAAACTACAAATAAAAACTCCTCCTTTTCCCCACTACATATCACGGCATCTCATCAGATTTCTCAACCCAATCCTCCTTTTATTTCATCAAATCAAAGACACAATTGAAGATTGATTCAAGACCTTCAACCTTGTTCATCAATGCAAACCTAACCTTGGGCGTGGCTTGGGTCGAACTAAGGGACGAATGGGCGAGGTTGTGCGTGGTTTTATGTGTGTGGATTCCCCTATAGGTAACTAGCTATTCTACTTAGGAATATGATTAGGCTTCATAGGATACTAGGCTTAGAATCACGTTGTTATTGTTGTTATGATTTTCGTATAAAACATGTTGTCTAGGTTGTTAGATTTGTTTTCTTGTTTGATCAATTTATGTTCTTGTGTGATCTTGTAAGCTATTTCGTTCTATGATTAATTCCTGATGTTCTTGTATTTAATCTTGATAATTTGACAATGTTCTTGCTTGGTATTTTCGACTATGTTATGCGTGTGATAGCATGTTGTTAAACTTGGGTTTTTATCTTGTTTGATGATTAATTCTTGAAATCTTGTTTGCTAATTATAAAAATTGAACCTTTAAGTTTATTTCATGTTATTCATGCGTTGTCTGGTTGGTCTGCATAATTGCTTATTTGGATTGTTGAGCTTGATGTGTCATTATTTTAAGAGTCATACGTGATTGTTGATGCTCGTCTGGTTTGAGTCGTGTCATTGGATGCTTATTTTGAGTCGTGTCATTTATCGCTTTGAGTCGGTCGTGTCAATGTTGTTATTGGCCTTGCGTCGTGTCGTATCGGTTCATCTATGATGAATCGTGTCGGGGACTTGTTTGTTGTTATCGGCCTTGCGCCGTGACGTATCGGTTCATCTGTGATGAATCATGTCGGGGACTTGTTTGTTGTTATCGGCCTTGCGCTGTGTCGTATCGGTTCATCTGTGATGAATCGTGTCGGGGACTTGTTTGTTGTTATCGGCCTTGAGCTGTGTCGTATCAGTTCATCTGTGATGAATCGTGTCGGGGACTTGTTTGTTGTTATCGGCCTTGCGCCGTGTCGTATCAATTCATCTGTGATGAATCGTGTCGGGGACTTGTTTGTTGTATCGACTTCAGTCGTGTCGGAAATATTCTTGATGTCTAATAATGTAGATTAATTGTATTGATAAGTAAGCATGGTAATCTTTGAATATGATGTTTATTGGTTGTTATGTTTTCACTGCTAACTCTGTTGTAGTACTTGTATCCTGTGTTTCTAACCCTATTATTGTATGTAATGTGGTCCTACTTCTAAGTAGGACAGTCTAGCTACTCGCCACTGATGGTGGACCCCCAAATCTATTATGCAGGTAAGCAGGATAGAAGCTAGTAGCAGGATGAGTTGATGAGCGTCTATGCCCCTATTTTTATTTCCTGCTTTTGGAATAGGTTTTTATTTCAGTTTTTAGGACTAGATTTATGGTTTATTTAACGTTTTGTAATTTGGGATTCCGTTATTATTAATAAAAGTATTGCTTCCACGAATTTTAGTTATATTTTTGTATTATAAATCGATTGGTAACTGCCTGTTTACGACGTTATCACTAATAACGTCATTGCTAAAATGCGGGGTGTTACACATATTGCTAAATGTGGACATATATTATTAAGCCTGGACACATATTGTTGAACCTGGACACAAATTTGTAAACCTTGTTTAGCCTGGAAACATATTGTTAAATCTGGACATATATTTGGACACATATTGTTGAACCTGGACACAAATTTATAAACTTGGTAAAAAGTTGTTTAACCTGGAAACATATTGTTAAACCTGGACACATATTGTTAAATCTGGACATATATTGTTGAACCTGGACACATATTGTTTAACCTGGATACATATTTGTAAACTTGGTAAATACTTGTTAAACCTGGACACATGCATATTGCTAAACCTGGACACATATTTGTTCAACCTGGACACATATTGTTAAAACTGGATGTCTATTTGTAAATCTGAACACTTATTTGTAAACCTGGACACATGTTGTTTAACCTGGACACATATTGTTAACATTGGATACATTTGTAAACTTTGACACATGTTGTTTAACTTGGACACGTTTTGTTTAACCTAGACAAATATTGTTAACCCTGGACACATTTTTTGGCATTTTCCCATGGCCAAACCCCATTCGGATATTTGCAACTGTGTTCGTCTCGAAAAACTAATCAATTTCCACATATCATGGCCCGATCCGACATCGTCCGGGCGCAAAGTTATGACATTCCGAAGTTTTTTTCACTATTATAATAGCTATATTGGGTCAGCCGTCTGACGGTCAAAAGGTCTGACCCAATACTTTCACAATTACTTATAATCGTCTGTTATAGATTATAAGGATAACTTGAATAAATTGTCGAATCTTTTTATACTACTAATTCTCTTGCCACCTAAAAAAAATACTTCCCTCCCAAACACCTAATTTCCCCCCACAAAGTCCTTGAGAAAAAGTATGAAGAAGGGAGCAATAAATAAGTCAAAAAATGATTTCAACCTTTGTGAATTACATTACAATTATTATCCTGTTTTGGGAAAAAATATTGTTTAAAAAACACAGCATTAAGCAAGTACAACATTACATTATTATCCTTGAAAAAAGTCTGAAGAAGGAAGCAATAAGTCAGTCCAAAAATGATGTACTTCATCCTCTGGGAATTACATTACAGTTATTAATTATCATGTTTTGGGAATTTTTTTTTAAAATAAAACATTAAGGCTCTGTTCTTTAGGACTGATCTGATCTGATTTGAGTTTTTCTGATTTGATTTATTTTTATTTTTATTAGGGACAAAAATTTAATGAGCCCAAAGCCTCAAGCTCATTTCATTTCACCTCTTCAGTATTTTACTTTTCATTCTTTTCAAACCCTTCATTCAATCTGACTCCAAAACCGTCACCGAAAAAGCCGACTGAATAATCACCGTCGAAAAAGTCATTCCGAAAATTGTCATCGGACAAGTCGTCCAGAAAACCGTCGCCGAAAAACGCGGCCTGCAAATCGTCGTCGGAAAAAGTCAGTCCGAAAATCGTCGTCGGAAAAGTCGGCTAAAAAATCACCGCCGGAAAAAGTCAGTCCGAAAATCGTCGTCGGAAAAGTCATCCTGAAAATCGTCGCCGGAAAAGTCGGTCGAATAATCACCGCTGGAAAAGTTGACCGAATAATCATCGCCGGAAAAGTCATTCCGAAAATCGTCGTCGGAAAAGTCGTCTCGAAAATCGTCGCCGGAAAAGTTGGTCGAATAATCACCGCCGGAAAAGTCGACCGGATAATCGTCGCCGGAAAAGTCATTCCGAAAACCGTCGTCGGAAAAGTCGTCCCGAAAATTGTCGTCGGAAAAGTCGGCCGAATAATCAACGCTGAAAAAGTCAATCCGAAAACCGTCTTCGGAAAATGTCGAGCGGAAAAACAATGCTCGAAATAATAATAATAATAATAATAATAATAATAATAATAATAAAGAGTAATAATGTCTGATCTGATTACTGTAGCTTTTAAGTCCAAAAGAACAGGGCCTAAGTATGTACAACATGTGTTATTAAGTCACTAGAATGAGTAGGTCTTTTGGAAATTACAGCATTCATTAAGACGTCATTCCAGAATATTCACTACCTTTACCCATTTTAACAACAAAAAAAAAAACTCCTCCGTAACATATTAATGGCAACAATTTGATATAAAGTAGAGAGGAAAAATTTCAAATCGTTGCCATTAATATGTTAAAGAGGGAGTTCTACAACCTCAACTGTATACTTTTTTGGCGGTGAAGGGGTGGATTTGGCTACTAAAATTCCACAATTTTTTTAAAAGCAAAAGACAAAAAAAATTAACGAATCATATATTCCACAACTTAAAAGCAAGGAATAGAGTAATTCTTGATATAACAATATTAATTTTTTTTATTATTAAAACCGTGCATCGCACGGGCACTAACCTAGTTATATATATATATATATATGAATAATTGTATCAACTTGTATCAAATATTCTTATAATCAGATAGATACTAGGTATATCCAACCCTTCAATAATCCTATAGTATTTGTACTTAATCATTTTTGCCTTAAGTTCTTTTCTCCATATCGACACTAGTAGTAAGTGCTACTTTATCTTGAAGACACATAGACTAATACTGTAACGACCCGCATTTTCGAGCAACGACGTTAGCTGTAACGTCGTAAACAGGCAATTACCAATGGATTAAATAACTGAAATTTAACGAAACTCATGGATTGAATGAAAATTCGCAAATATTATTAATGAATCCCAAAGACAATTGAAGAACTTATAAACTAATCCCAAAAACAAAGTTCTACAATACGAAATTAAACTACAATTGAAAGAACAAGAAAGAAAAACAGGAGCCTAAAACTCTCATCCAACTCTCAACCCAACTCTAAACTTCATTCTGCTCACCTGCAAAATGAACATAGGGGTCCACTGTCAGTGCGCGAGTAACTAGACTGTCCTACTTAGAAGTACAACCAAATTACATAAAATAACAGATTAGAAAACAATATGTAAAACGTTACAACATCAGTCATATCATCAAACAACTCCAAATCAGAAATAGCAGCGGAAACTTAACAACCACTGTCATTCACGAAACATTCACAGGGTCTCAATTCAACAATAAGAATAGAGTTGGTCTATAACCGATAACATGACCCGCACAGTTTTTCACCGATAAACTGATAAACATACCCCGCACGATTTATCACCGATAAACCGATAGACACAACAAGACTCAAAGACTCCAATTAAGTTCAAACATGACCCACACGATTTACCACCGGTAAACCGATAAACATGACCCGCACGATTTATCACCGATAAATCGATAAACATGACCCGCACAGTTTATCGGTCCCGCACAATTTATCATCGATAAACCAATAGACACGACAAACTCTGACCAAGACTCAAGTGACGCCAATCAAGTTCAAACGTTAAACAAGTCACCCGCAATTCATCATCAAGCAACATCATACCCAAGTACATAATCAAGTTCAACAATCATGCAGTAAAAGTAGAAGATCAGGCAACACACAACAACTTGGATTCATTGGGTTTCGAACTTGGCCCAAGAGACACGAACCACACGGTTCTCATGGGCATGGTTCGAAATCCACGAACAAGGCACAAGAACGAATTAGAATCACAATTCAAAATTGATGTAATATGAATAGCAACTACAAGAGGGGGGGTGAATTGTAGTTGAGGGAGTTTTTGAACTTTTTGCGGAATTTTAACTTAAACACGAATGAAAGAATAAACAGAAATAAAAGAGAGAAAGATTTAACCTACAAGGAAAACTTCCTAGGCCCAATTAAGAAGAAAAACCTTGACCACGAGGGATTTTGACTCTTGGACTTCTCTTATTAATTATAAGCCAAACGACTCTGTTACAACCTATAAAAAGGACCTTCTCTATTCTCTACGTTCCACTAGGAACTTGTTCCCCCTGACACCTATTCCCTCTGAAGTGATGCCACGATCTTACTAAAGATCGATTTTTCTCTCTTCAGATTCGAATGTAATCTGAATTCTCTTTCTCTTTTTTCTCTGATTTCAATCAAATATTCTTTTTGATTTTTATCTCACCCAACCCTTAACACTATGAATTACAATAGATTTGAATTGAAAAACTAAAGAACTAAAACTCAAAGAACACTTAGAATATTTTTGCACTCGAAATCTCGATCTTTGAATTCTCTTTCGGTTGTGGTGTACTCGAAAATTCTGGCAGTTTTCTTGTTTATATAGTAGAAGCTTTGTCCTAAAATATCTTGCCTTGGAGAAGAAGTCTTCCACATGCATGACTTACCCATCATCTCCTAAAAAATAGTTTGACAAAGACACATTGCAAAACAAACAAAGAACTTACCCTAGAATAAGACTAGATACATTGAACACTAAGTGAAGCCCACTACTTATTAAAACTTACGTGACATTGATGACTAAAACAAAATTGTTAAAATTTAACTCCTAAAATAAAGACCCACTAATTCCTAACACTAACACACGTAGGAAACAAAAAGTCAGACTTTCCTTTTTTTTTTAAATCTTAACTCCTAATAATAAGCATAACTAACTACCAATCTAGTCAACATACTAACAACACTCCATAATCTCACGCATGACCAAAGACTCATCAACCATCCATTAAGCACTCCTACTATGATGGGTTGACTCAACAAACAAAAATAACTTTTTAAATTTCAAAACTAATTCCTAATATTTCTAGTCATACGCACATAATAAGAGGAAGTAAACCCACTAACCACTTCCTATTATAATGGATTTGACTAGAAACTAACTCCTAAAAATACTTAAATAATTTTGACTCTAACAAAACCGTGATTTACATGAAAATAAAATAATGTAAGTTAATTAACACTAATAATTAGTCACTATAAATATTATACCAAAACTAAACAAATATTAGTTTAAGTATCTAATTCTATTTATACGAGTGACATACTAGTCTTATACTAGTGAACAAAATAATTTCCTGCACCACACCAAGATTAGTATTCCAATAAAAATAAATTAACATAAGAAAAGAGTTAGAACATATTTAATAAAATATATTTACTTTAAAATTAGATACTCCTCTAATTTTGTTCCCAATAAATATATTCTACAAAATATCAAGTATATATTAAATGAAATATATTTAATACAAATTAGACACTCATCTAATTCATTCTTTATAAATATATAACATAAAATATATGAAATATAAAATAAATTTAATTTCAACTAAAATTACTTTTAGTCGATTCTCCATAAATCTATTTTATTCAACCATTATATTATTCTATTGTCATCATCAAAACTAAGGTTCAACAAAAATTACAGACATAATTCATACGTTGAACAATAAGTTTCATAAAAAGAAATAGTAACTTCGAACCATCAATTATCAATCAAGAACTCAAGGAGATGATCAAGGAAGATCTTTAAAACATTCCGCCATCAAATAGTAAATCAAAGATTGAGTTTTTATTCAACAATTGGCATGGAATAATGAAGAAAACTTCATAGATCAAAACTAGAATTCAAGATGAGGCAAGAAAACATATAAAGATTCAATCTTGGTTATCAAAACCAAGATTGGCGCATAAAACAAAATAAAAATACAAACTTTAAGCTCTTATCATGATTCTACACATTCAAGATCAATAAAGATTCATGCTTTAATAAACAATCATACATAAAACGAATAAAAATCCAAGCTTTAATATAGTAAGAACACACGCATAAGATCATCAAAGCAACCGATCAAGAATTCATCAAATCGCTTCAAGAATCAAGTAAAATCATCACCTAAAGATATTTCATTACAATAACATGCAAAGATTCATAAAGATTCAACAAAACAAGAAGAGAAACGAAAGGACACTCCCTAATCTACACAACATCACACTCCCTAATAAAGTGTCTTCTTCGTAAGGCTCCTGAACCACCGCTACATTGGCCACCGAACCTCAGTATTGTACCCATTAGCACGCCACTCCTGGGTACTCTTTCTGAGTACTTGGTTAAGGAAAAGCTAAGCCTTACAAACCAAGGTATAATCTTTACTTAATGTCATTGACTTATTCCTTGTCTGAGACCATAATTTCATGAGGGCTGTCTAATTCCTAACAGTTAGGTTTTTAGTAAGCATCTAACAAGGGCAATATTATAATTTACAAGTACTGGATTATTAAACTTTGCATTATTATATTATAAAAGTTCCACATATTTACAGAAAATGTCATTTTAGATGTCAATGAGACACCTAACTGTTAGAACGTAGGCATTTCCCTAATTTCATAGTTAATTAATATTAATAATAGTACTTAAAATAATAGTCTTAGGGCTTGTTTACTTCAGATTATGTTCAATTCAGTTAATCTCTATTCAGTTCAGTTCATCTCTATTTAGTTCAATTAATACACTTCTATTCAGTTCAGTTCAGTTCAATTCATCTCTATTCAACTAATGTAAACGAGCCCTTAAGCATAGTAAATAAGTGGCAGCTATATAGCCAAGCAAAATGTCAGGTAGTTATAATAGTCACTTTATTTGGAATTCTAATTAGAGTGTGTTCTCTTCAACTTATTAAATCTAAACTTATCTGAACTGAACTTATTTGAATTTATTGGAACTTGTGTGAACTTATTAAACCTGAATTTTTTTTAAAGGTGTATTTAGACCTTATTAGACCTGAATTTATCTAAACTAAAATTATCTGAACTTATTAAACCTGAAACTTTATTTTTTAAAGGTGAAGAGAATTCCAAATAGGGTTTGGAAAAATGGTGAAAACTAAATATTACTCCTTAAAGTAACTATATTCCCCCTACTTATTTGTGTAATATGGTCAATATTAACATCGGTAATGAATGATTTAATAACAATAGGTAATTTATATTAGATAAATAGTAGGTAGGCTTTTAGATTTATGTCGAGTAGTCTACTAATAAGTGTTTATTTTCGCCACGATCGTTTGTAGAATGATAAAGGATCATATCATTTTACCTAAGCTGAGAAACTCATATTAGTTATGACCCAAGATAATATCTATTGCTATTTGCTAACACCTACTTCCCTTTCAATTTATATATCTTAATTATATGAGTATTTTTTTGTAAATATATTTTGAACAAAATCATAAAAAATGTCATTTTGAAATACAATTTGGTATCTCACTATTAGCAACCGGAAAAAGAATGTGTAAAATAAAAAATTTATTTCCCGTCAATTCTCTCGATCTTATCTACAATTAAAAATGCATTCATATAGTAGTAATGTCAACGAGCCAAGCCAAGTAGTACTCATTCGAGTTAGGCTTGACTAAACTCTTAACCTAAATTTCAAAGCTAATTGCATACGTACTATAGATAATGTGAAAGTATTGGGTCAGACGGTCTGACCAAACAATCTGGTCAGACGGTTGACCCATATACTCACTTATAATAGTGAAAAACTTCGGGAGGCTATAACTTTGCGCTCGGGTGTCGGATCAGGGCATATGATATGTCGAAATTGATTAATTTTTCGAGACGAACGCAGTTGCAAATGCCCGAATAGGATTTGGCCACCGGAAATCGCCAAAAGAGGCCTCTAAAGGCCTCAAAATACAAAAATACGTATCCAGGTTATATTTTGTCCAAGTTAGTTACAAAATGTGTCTAGGTTTTACAATATGTGTCCATGTTTAAACAATATGTGTCCAAGTTTACAAATAGGTATCCAGGGTTAGCAATATGTATCTAGGTTTGTCCAGGTGTGTTCAGATTTGTTCAGATTTGTCCAGGTTTGTCCATATATGTCCAGGTTTGTCAACATTAGTCCAGGTTTGACCAGGTGTGTCCAGATTTGTCCAGATTTGTCTAGATTTGTCCAGGTTTGTCCATATTTGTCCAGGTTTGTCCATATCTTTCCAGGTTTGTCAACATTAGTCCATGTTTGTGTCCAAATTTATCCAGATTTATCCATGTTTGTCTAGATTTATCCAGATTTGTCCAGGTTTGTCCACATTTGTCCAGGTTTAACAACTTTTCATCATGTTTACAAATTGTGTCCAGGTTTCAAATGTGTCCAGTTCTGTTTCCAGGTTTACAAATGTGTCCAGGTCTACCAATACATGTCCAGGTTTAACAGCATGTGTCCAGATTAAACAATACGTGTCCAGGTCCAGTGCACTGATCTGACAAAAACGTTACTTTCAGACCGGTCTGACACAATACCTTCTCATAGATAATTAACTATCATTTATTTAGAAGCATTTGTTTTTATAAAACCCGACTACTTGATTTTTTTTGGAGACTTCGAGAGTGTGCAAATAAATGAATTATTTAACAATGCAATACTTTTATAATTTTTAGTTATAAATTTGGAATAATATCATACTTGTATTATACTTTTAAATTTTTATATTTTGGTGGTATTTGGTATTAGATTAGTAAAAGTAATGAATGGAAACAAATAAGGGGGAAAGGGTAATATATACACAAGTTTTACCCTTAATAATTGTTTGATATCAATCAATCATCATCAGTATATATATACTATAAGAGAAGCAACTAGAACTACATCTTGCCACGTGTCGTGCTCTCATTAAAAATTTTCCCGCCCTTTTCCCTTAACCTAAAAAAAACAACATTTTGATTCTATCTTAATATATTTTCTACCTTAATAAATATTATGTATAATATAACATATCTTTAGAAATATTATTTGATCAATTATATATGTCATCAAACATGAAGTTTTAGATTATAATAAATTTTCTTCTAATTGCTTCTCTTTTATTATATTCTTATATATAGATCAATTATATATGTCATACAATTGTTTTAAATAAACATATAACAATAATATTGATTTAATTTTAGAAATTTATTTTCTCGTTTAATTTCTCTGAAAATTATAGTAATACATACAAATAAAAAAATTATAATACATTCAAAATTGAAAGATAAAAAATAACTTATTAATCCTAAAAAATTAATAAGTTAATATTACTAAAAGTATTATTTATATGAATTAAATCAAATAATATTTCTAAAGATATGTTATATTATATTTAATATTTATTAAGGTAGAAAATATATTAAGATAGAATCAAAATGTTGCTTTTTTTAGGTTAAGGGAAAATGGCGGGAAATTTTTTAATAAGAGCACGACACGTGACAAGATGTAGTTCTAGTTGCTTCTCTTATAGTATATATATTGATTGATTGATTGATGATTTAACATTAACACATTATTACCCTAACTTAATCACCACCACCCACCACCCACCACCTTTCATCCTCACCCACATTAACCACCAACAACTCCACCACACCCCACCAAGCCACAAAAGCCACGAGCCCACCCCACCAGGCCACAAAAGCCACAAGCCCACCCATCCCACCACCAGAACCCCAGCCACAACCCCACCCCATCCCACCACCAGAACCACATCCACGAGCCCACCCCATCCCACCACCAAAGCCCCAGCCACGAGCCCACACTACGCCACCACCCTAAACCTTAACCCTAACAAATCCACAAACTCCAACCACCAAACCCCAACCAACCACCACTTGAACCCTAACAACCACAAACCCTAGCCAAACTCGAACATAACGAACCCTAGCCAAATTCAACCTTAACAAACCTAGCTTAGCTGTTGCGATTGTGCGAACTCACCCCTTCGAACAGTGGGGGTGGTGGAGCTTCGAAGTTCGAACCCTAACGAACGAACACTTACCCAATTTGGATTGTTCGAACCCGTAGCCTTAGATGTTCGGTGGTGGAGCGAACAGTTGTGGTGGAGCGACTGGTGGGGGTGGTGACCTTGGTGGGAACTGGTGATATGGTTGCTTTTATAGAAATGGATGTTGATTAGATTAGGAGATTATGGCTTGATTAGTGCTTAAAGTTGTATTAGAAAGTTTTACCTAGGAGTTCGTGAAGAGGGGGAATATAAACATTTTTCCGTTACGGAGGGAGTAGAAAAGATCGAGAGAAGAATTGACAGGAAATAATTTTTTTTATTTTACACATTCTTTTTCCAGTTGCTAATAGTATTGTAATGACCCAGATTTTGTCGGTATTTTTGCCGGTATTTATTTGTGTATTTATGTGTTTATTTGCTAGTTCAAAATTTATTTTGAACTATTTATTTTAATTTTTATATGAATAATTTCGATTTAATCGAAATGTTTTAGTTCTCAGTTTTTATTATTTATTTTAATTATTATTTAATTAATTAGAATTTTATTATTTAATTTTCTAATTAATTATTTAATATTAATTTTGGGCAAAATCGATTTATTTCATGATTTTCATGTAAATTTCTATAATTGGCCCAATGGATCCCGAGAGCCCATTTAAAGCCCAAACTTGGCCCATTTCTCCTCAAAAGGGCCGGCTCTCCCATATGCAAGGGTGGCTTGCCACTTGCTTTGTGTTCACACCATGCTAGCTCTATTTATATGAGAGTTAGTAAGGCCCCTTACTCATTTTGCCATTCTACTTTACCATCAACTTGCCAAGCACATAAACACTCTCTACTCTCTCCATTTCTCACGCCACTTTTGGTGATTGAACCTCCATTGTTCATCATCTTACCTTGCCCAAAACTTAAAGATTCAAACATCATTGATCTTTAAGCATCCTAAACACAATCCTAAACACATTAATTCAATCAAGATCTTTTGTTGGGGGTTGTTTCCGGGTTGTTCGTGGGTTTGTTCGAGTGTGGCCGTGCGTGAAGGTTCGTGGTTGGGGCCGTGTTGCTGTGACCGTGTTGCTGTGACCGTGCTGCTGTGCCGTGGTGCAAGGAAACCGTGCAGCAGAGCCGTGCTAGGTGGTGCACTCGTGTGTGTGGGTGTTCGTGTTCGTGAGGTGGTGCAGCCGTGTGTACGTGTGGGTGTGCCGTGTGGGTTGAGTTCTTGGACTGCAATTGTGTGTTGAATTTGTGTGTTGATCTTCAACAAGGTAACATGCTAACTCAACTTAATTGGTAGTACTATGTTTATAGCCTTAATTAAATGCATGTTTGATTGAATTGTTGATGAATGTTGATGATTGTTCATGATTTTTGAAGTTAATCTTTAATTCTGATTTTTGAAGTATTAAATGATGTTTTAATGGTGGTTTTCATGTTTTTAAGATGATTTTATGATATTTTGGAGATCATGGTGATTGGGTTTGATTTTGTTGAATTTTGATGAAAATAGTTGAAAATGTCGTGTGGGTTGTTGAGCTTCATGCGTGTGATTTTCGAGTTTTGTATGAGTTCTTGATTGAGTTCTTGAATCTTGAATGGAGTTCTTGATTGAGTTCTTTAATCTTGAATGTGTTCTTGATGAGTTCTTAGAGTCATAGATGAGTTCTTTGAGGATCTTGATGAAGTTCTTTAGAGTTCTTTTTGAGGTTGATTGAGTTCTTGAAAGATTAAAGAAAGTATTAGAAAGAGTCTTGAAAGTTAAAGATTTGAGTTGAGATGATTAAAGAATTGAGTAAAGATTGTTGATATGATGTTTGGTTAGTTTCAAGATCATGGCTATAGGCAGTTCTTGGGTTAACTTCGATATTTTGGTTATTAATTTCAAGAGTATGGCGTATTCTTGTTTTTAATTAACTTCGATGAAATAAGGATGAAATGATGAGACCTTTAGCTTGATTTCTTTTCTAGACGCCCTTGACTTTGTGTATGGCTTATGCTTAGTCTTTGGGTTAAGACGTTGCCCCTGTTCCATCCGCGGTATCGGAATAGTTTTGGAGTCTCACTATGTTATTCCTAGTACGCTCAAAGTGATTGGGGATTAGGGACACGATTTCCCAGATTGATTGGGTTCGTGGGATTTGGGTGTATGGCTTATGCCCGGTCCTGACATAGTAGAAGTTCGGTTGCGTAAGATGCTTCCGTACGAGCCTAGTCCGGTCTAGAACTAGAATGATTGCACCTGAGTTAGAATTGAGTTTAGAGATGTCGTATGATGATGATGTCGAATGATGAGTTGGTTTTGGGATTGCGAGCTTGAGGTTGTCTCGTGTCTTCGAGGATTGTATGTATGATGTTATTTGATTATTGCTATGTACTTGTGTATTCCCGTTAGGGTGGGTCAGTTATGTTACTCGCCACTGATGGTGGATATGTTGTGTTTTTCAGGTACATCTGACGATGATGCTCTTACTTAGCTTTTGGGTTGGGCGAGCGGCGCTTTGCGTGTTTTATTCCTATTGTTTATTTCAGTTGTTGCATAGTATTAGACTTGTTAGACGTTGATTCAGGATTTATGATATACATTTGTTGTATAAGACTCTAGCATGTGGTTAGAGTTACACTTGACTTTTATTTTTAGTTCATTTGATTTTTGGACTTAGTTTGTACAAGATTGTGGGTTATTGTACATTTATGGTTTAATAGTAATATTTTGAGGTAATAGTATTATTTTCTAAGTGTTGAGTTTAGTTTTATAACTACTTGACTCGTCGGTTTCTTCCGCGCCGATTAAGTGAGTCGGGTCGTTACAAGTATGATACCAAATTGTATCTCAAAATGACATTTTTTATGATTTTGTTCAAAATAGTGACCTGAATGAATTTTTAACTTTAATTTTGCTCAAAATTATTTTTTTTTGGTAAGTAATTTTGCTCAAAATTATGTTAAAACCAAATCAGCAATCCCTCATTTTTTTTACATTGCAAATAACATGAAACGTACCTACTCCAACTTCCTCACGGCAATTCTCTCTTACTGAATTTCTGCAGTTCCGTTCACTGCAACAACGATCATCTTTTCCGTAATCATCTTCATTCAGCATCATGAAACTGAATTATCTTTCCGTGAGTGATTTTATTGAAATACAACATAATTTTATTTGTGCACTCTTATACAAGAATTATCGTTTTTCGATTCTTAACTCTTCTACTTGCTTGCAGTTGCTTTATTACTTTGTTTCTGCAGTATTCATGGTGCTTAATCAAGTCTCTCCCACTTTTCTCTGTCATTTTGTACTGAAATTACTATGTTGTTCTTTTTTTTTGAGATAATCCGTTGTAGGAATTTAAAGGTATGATTATTACTGTCAAATTTCCCGTTAATCTTTCGCTAGAGTTTATGGTTTTGATTTTTATTTTTTAATGGAGATTTCAAGCACAAATTATTAGCTACACCAAAGTCCATGTAGTTTTATGTGCACCCTGATGTACACATTGAATATTCGATTTCATATGCATAATGTTTATTTATGTACTATTTCTGTATCGTAATATTCGCTATATAAGAATGCGATACGTACCTTATGCAAAAAATAGATTCAAGGAGAGACACATGAAAAAATGAATAATTAGACCCATAACAAAGTAAAGTTAAAAAATAAAAAAAGTTACACATGGGTGGTTTTTTTAACTAATATAGTAAAAAAAAATATTTGTTGCGGGTATTGTGATATGAAGGGAGTACATACAATGACAAAAGTTGCGAGTATTGCGATACGAAGGGAGTACATACAAAGTTCGTATGTTCATTGCCGTTTGTGGGAAATGATAAAGGCACAACTAAAATTGGTATGGGGACACCCCATTGTGAGAGCACATCTTCCTATGCTGCTCTCACAAAAGATGTGCCCATACCAATTTTAGTTGTGCTTTTATCAAGCCCCCTAGTTTGTAGTATCTATTTCGTATTTTGCTTTAAAACGATACATATTCATCTACAAACACTAATTAAATTCTTACATTGTATGCCATATCTGCAATATTGACTCATATAATAGATTAACATTCAATTCAATTTTAATAAATGTATATGAAAAGTAACAAAAGAAAATGAAAATTTAATATTTTTATAATTGAACTTTCTGTTTTTAAAAAATGAATATTGGTTCATAAGGCTATTTATGTTTATGATTGAACATTTCTTAAAAGGATTACTCAGGTTATGCTAATGGATATTTGTGATTCCTTAATAAATATCCAGCTATTGAAAACTAAATATTAAGGTTTTACTAATGAACTTTTATTTTTAAAAAATGAATATGGTAAAAAACTGCTATAAAGATTTGCAATAAATATTCATAGCTCCAAATGAACAATAATCATGAATTAAAATATGCATATGACCACTAAGCAAACATGGAAATATTCTGATTTAGTAAGTGGTCATTTAAGGGTGTCTTCGTCTTATTTTTTTTGATCTGAAAAGATAAGATCTGAAAATGTATGAGAATTTGAACTTATATTATGAGATCTGATCTGATATGATATGATATAAATTGAAGAGAACACACCCTAAGTGTTCTCGCTTGAACATAGTAATATTAGATGATAGTAAATGTTTATGCATAACTTTTTTTTATAATAAAACAAAAAGACTATTCAAAGTAAACAAATAATTATGTAGTGTTTGTGTAGTATGCATAATTTTAGACTTTTAGAATTTGTAAACGAATGTATATCATTTTATCGCTATTGGATTTCAAATACGAACTGTAAGAAATTGTTTTCCTTTCAATAATTAATATCCATGGAAATTCCTTATCATTAATGGAGTATAATTTTACATAAAAATAAAGTCGTGCAATTTACTGCTGAGTCAAGAATATTTTGTACATTTGGATATGACGGCGGTTATGTTTGTGCTTTGTAGAATGTTGGTTTCATTGGATTGGGAAATATGGGATCACGAATGGCTATGAACCTTCTAAATTCAGGGTTCAGAGTTTGTGTCCATGACATGTAAGTGCCTGTCCATGACTCGACACTTATTCCGAGTTTAATATTTTCCTTCATAATTGTATAGTGTTACTTGGAGAGTTAAGACTTAAGAGTGCATGGTCTCTGGTTGGACATGGCAATATGAAGCTTGAATACGAATCAACCCGATGCCAACATGATTTGATCTTTTGAACCATTAGCTTGGATTTGACATGAATTTGAATACAACATGTTTACCTCAATTGTGTTGAGCCCAGGTTATAGTATCATGTGTTACTCTTTTCTATTTCCTGCATTTGGGTAGATGTTTGTTTTGCTATGCTGCTAAACACTTGCACATTGAGTCTCTAGAGACATAAAGGTATAATTCTGTTGCTTGGATGGTTGGCAATTACTTTTGGAGGAAAGTATGAAACTATAAGGGTGAAAATATGTTTCATGGCGAATAACAAAACTTATTGACTTTAGGCGTTATTGCTGAATGTAATCGCTGAGAGCCTGAGAAGCATATATCTTTATTGATTTCTTTCTTGACTTGTTCGAATGATTGTCTTAGGAATGGTGCTGCCATGAAGCACTTCTTGGATAAGGGCATACCCGCAAAAGAAACTCCCAAGGACGTTGCAGAAGCAAGTGATGTTGTGATTACAATGTTGCCTTCATCTAAGCATGTGAGTGATTACAATGTTGCCTCTATGATGTACCTAGAAACTTTTGGGAGCCTCCCCCCCCCCCCCCCCCCTTTGTTTTTCATGTTTTCTATTTTAATGTTTTTCATATGTTTGTGTTGGAAAAAGAGAAGCGTACTAGGCTTAGGAGGTTGGAGGTAATTGCTAAAGATAAAAGAATGGAGTTTATTACTCTATTGTATTGTATGGCGTTTCACGCTTTGTGTGGATACCTGCACCACTCAATGTGTAAAAAGGCTTAAGGCGCAACAAGGTGATATGTGCTAAAAGGTCGCATCAGTCAAATAGGAATGCCTCATGAAAAGTGAAAAAAAAAAACTCAGAAAAAGGTTTGCCGCATCCAAATTGTTTTGGTTAGACTGAAAAAGGTACTTACCCTAGGTTGCCTTGTCAAGCGCCTTTTTATATGGTGGTATTGCTTCTCTACAACCCCTTTTTCATAGCTTAGCTTATTATTTTTTCAATTGCCACTGCTATAAGGATTGCTTTTGCTTTTATTTTCTTTCTTGCCAAATACATATGTTGATACCTAGAAATTCTGATATGGATCTAGACACTTGGCACTTTATATTTGACCATAGACATAAATTATGTTCTATGAAATAGCCAAATTGTCACCCTAGGTGTGAGAAATTCGCTATTACACTCCTTATGTTTACAGATGATCTACTTTTTATTTAGACAGTTTAGAGTTTAGACGTTAGTTAGGCACTATTATGCATAATGCATTAATCAAACAAACAAATGGTGAATATTTAGATTTAGAATAAGTAGGGGAAGTTGCTTCATAGTATTGGGTTTGCTATTTTCACTTTATTTTTAGCTTATTTAAGTAAGATAAGTTTAGATTAATTCTAATAAATTTAGATAACAAAAATAAGGTTTCATACCAACAAATTAGTTTGGTTGAGTATTATTCAATGAAAGCTGTGTATCTTTGTCACATGGACTCTTCATTTTACCTCAAGTACCCGTGTCGGATCCTTGACACTCGGACATGGGTACGACACTTGGACACTTCATTTTGGGCTAAAATCTTGGTAATTTTTCACAAATTAGCCGAGTCGGACACTTGGACACGTACCCATGTTGGACATGGGTATACGAGTCCAAGTAACATAGCTGTGTATATGCTAAGCATGGACCGAGCTAATTTTTTTTCCACTATGATTTATATGTTGTTCTTTAAAGCCGATGTATTTGTCTTACTTTAGTGGGAGATATTCTTTTTATGTACAAATGGTCAATATAAGAAATGATAAGTTTAGATAAATTCTAATAAATTTAGATAAACAAAAATAAGGTTTCGTACCAGCAAATCAGTTTGGTTGAGTAATTATTCAGTGGAAGCTATGTGTATATGCTAAGCATGGACTGAGCTAATATTTTTCCCACTATGATTTATATGTTTCTCTTTAAAGACGATATATTTGTCTTACTTTAGTGGGAGATATTCTTTTTTTATGTACAAATGGTCAATATAAGCGCACAAGATGGACACTTATCGAGGTGATTATATGCTTCATGCAGGTTATGGATGTTTATATGGGGCCAAATGGTTTGCTTAACGGTCACCATTCCTTGCGACCACATTTATTTATTGATTCCTCGACAATTGATCCGCTGGTATCAAGAAAACTTTCCCTGTCTGTTTCCGGTTGTACCTTGAAGGAAAAGATAGGTACTTTAAGGAAATATGTGAATCCATGAAGAGACATTTTCTATATGTATGGTGTAACTATGCAAATGGCAACTTAAATGAATTATATTCCTTGGGTCTTGGTAAGGCCGACAAAAAGCGACCTAACCCACCAACCCGACCCAAACTCGACCCATTAATAATTGGTTGGGTTGAAATTTTCAACCCGTTTAATTAAATAGGTCAACCCGACCCCGACCCATTATTATATGGGTTGAGTTAAGGTTGAAATTTCTAACCTGATTATAACCTGCTTAACCTGATTAATTGTTTTTTTTATAAAATTTCAAGCGGTTGTTTTAATCTACATGCTGTTTTGAATGCTCTATTTTACTGAACTTTCAAATTAACTATTATCTATTAGATTTTAATATTTTACTTTGTTAACATTGTAAATTCTTTGTTGTTGGGAATTAGGGTAAATACTTCAGATTGTTGATGAAATTTTAGGTAAAAAAATAAATGTGTCGACCCGAACCCGACCCATTTATTTTAAGGTCGGGTTAGGTTACAACAACTCAACCCGCTTATTAAATTGGTCGGGTTCGGGTTGAGAGTACATGACCTAAGAACCCGACAACCCGAACTCAACCCATAAACCCGATTTGCCAGCCATAGGTCTTGGGTAGTCTGTTTTGTTTTTTCTGGTATATCTTTTGTACATCAGGTATATTCCTTCTGGTCATATTTCCCTATCATTTCATTCTCCCGTCTCTTTCTCCTTGATGGTTGATTGGGTTGGTCTATCTTAGGATGCCTTTTTTGGGGTGGAAGCTCTCGTGTTTGAAATTAGAGATGCTTACTAACTTGTTGAAGGCCGAGTCTACTTCTATGTCAAATTCCCTAGAAAAAAATTGTGTACTTGTCTTTCTTACAGAGCCACTTACAAAAGGGTTCTAACTCTTAGTTTTTTTTCTTCCTTTTCCTTGACAAGAAAGGGCATCCCGAAGAAATATATTGTATTATTAAAGTTTTGTATGTAGGTGATAGCACGAGTATGAGGACTAGTGTCGGGAAAAATGAAGAGTTTCGTATAATCCTATCACAATTTGAGTACATCAAGTTTCCACACATAGCCCTTTCCCTTTTGTCATAGCCATGGACGAGTTGTCTAGTTAATTCAAGATGATATGTTATGGTGTATGATTTTTGCAGATGATATTGTGTTAAAGAAAGAGTGGAAAGTAAGTTGGGAATTGTGGAGAAAGACTATGGAATCTCGTGGGTTTAAGTTAAGATGAAGCAAGATGGAGTAATTGGAATTTCAAATTCAGTGGGATAGTAGCCTTAGGAGGTAGTAGGACTAACTCGATCAAATTGGATAGACTGATTGTTTAATTTTTTGATTCATTTCAGTATCTCGGATTTATTATCCAAAAACATGGTGAATTGGACGAGGATATTGCTCATAGGAATCAAGCTGGTTAAAGTGGAAGGGGAGCTTTAGGTTTTGTTTGCGATTGGGGTATGCTATAGAGACTTGAGGAAAAATTCTAGCGTATAACTATTAGACCGTCATTGCTATATGGAACAAAGTGTTGGGGCATTGAAATACTGTCACGTTCAAAAGATGAATGCGACAAAGATGCGTATGCTGCGTTAGATGTGTGGGCATACAAGGAAGGATAAAATAAGAAATGAGGAAGAGGACATGGGTAACGACTAACAACTATGGAGGATATGATGAGGCTTGAGGAGGATATGAGTACCGGCTAAGGTGCACCTTTAAGGAGGCCTGAGCAATGGAAAACGGATGGAAAAATAGAGGTAGAGGAAGATCAAAGCAAACCTGGATGAGGGTTGTCGTTGGAGATATGAGGTTTTGGGCGATGGATGAGTGGCTGACATTAGATAGGGAAATATAAGGAAGAAAATATGGGCAAACAGATTTTTGGGATTGAGCCTTTGTTGTTGTTGTTCTTTCCTTAATGGGAAGGCGAAGCATTTTAAATAGGTAGAAGCTTATGTGTTTGTTGCTAGTATGGGAAGCTCTATATTGGGTCACAAATATGAAGTTAGGGGGGGCGATACTTGTATACAATCTTCGTTCCATAAAAAAAATTCTCACTTTCTGTTAGCGTGGTCCATAAAGGTTTTTTTTTTCACTTTTTTTTTGACACAATATTTTCTCCTATTACTCTTTTGTACCCCACTTGTTGGACCCACTTTTATACTCTGTCTCGCTTACCTTCTCTCCTATTTAAAAACTAATGTTTCTTCCGTTTTTAATTATATGCGCACTTTTAAAATTGCGGACTTCTAGCCTTCTAAGCAATTTTTTGAAGGGGAGAGAGAAGGAGAGGGAAAAAAGGGGACCCATGTGAGAGGAGAGTGATAAAGAGGCTTTATTGCTCAAAAGGAAAGTGTTGCATCAATTTGAAACTTTGTAAAATTGAAAGTGTTGAAACTTGCATAGTTGCATCTAATAAAAATGGAGGAAATGATTCACTCGTTGGTGGACTTTGTTTCTTTTCATGGTGCTAATTTTTATTTTGGTATAATATGTTTTGGTGACTAATGTATTATGCCACTATTTTTCCCTATGATTATTCTCAAAAGTGCTCTAATTTAACCTTTCTGTTTCCATGTACATGCTTGTATAACCTTCTGATGAATTGATGTGATGTATTATTAGATGATGTGAATAGGTGATAAGTTGCATAAGTGCTTAATTTTCCTTGCCTCTCGTTTTTGTGCTGTTGGCCGTACTAAATTTGTTGCTTATGCATCCGGTGGTCTTATATTTTGCAAATCATTGTAGATTGCCAGGAGAAGCCATTCATGTTAGATGCTCCTGTTTCTGGTGGTATACTTGCTGCAGAAGCTGGATCATTGACCTTCATGGTAATTATTATCCCTCCTAGCTTAAACCTGCTTCATATGTAAAGTCTGGGTAAAGTAATTTTTATTGGTTTTTTGACTTTTATCCTTCAACTTTGGTTCAGCTGTTTTTCTTGAAGTTCCACCCAGTTTACAGTGCTTGAGAACCTTTTTTTTTTTTTTTTTTTTAATAAAAAAAATAAACAAAAAACACTGTTACTGATCTTATTCCATCTTTTGCTTGCTATTTTGTTGGGTCCTTGTGTATGTCTCTGTGTTGGCTTCTTTTTTCAACGTGGTTGAACAAACACCTATCTATATCTATATCTATATTCTATATACCTTACTAAAACTTATGCCTTACTAAAACTCTTACCACTAAAATATACCCCCTTTCCCTCCCAAACTATCATTTTTCCCTCCTAACAAAAAAAAATCAATCTATACCTATCTTCTATCTCACTTTTCTACCTCTCTCTATATTTAATACCATAATTAATACTCTAATAAATAAATAAAATACCAAACAAATATCTTCTTAAACTAAAATAATATAAAAAAAACTTTGACATAATAATTGAAAAACATTTACATAATTTTTTTACTAATTAAATTACTCACTTTTCTTTATTTAATATGCATACTTTCCTTTTTTGGGCTGTTTTCATTTAATTTGCTGACTTCGTACATTATCTAAATATAGTAAAATTTTATTCTTTTATATTTATTAATACTTCGTATATTTTTCTCACGTTACTTTATCATCTTCTCTCTCTTACTTTTTTTGCTCAACTTTTATCATAATTTATGATTTTTTTTCTTTTTCTATTACTCTATTAGTTTATTGGTTTTGATGAAAACACAAATGAGCAAATATTAAAAAATGGGGGTGTATTTTATTCTAATTAAAATTTTTTACATCTCTACTAATCTTTTATACTACATCCATATTGCAATATTCGCTACATAAGTATGTGATACGGACTCCTAGAAAAAAATGGATTTAAAGAGAAATAGAGTGAAAAATGAATAATTAATTAGGCCCACTACAAAAGTAAGGTCGGTTTAAAAATAAAAAAGTTACACATATATAGATAAATTTTTCACTAAATATAGTAAAAAAATTGTTGTAAACATTATGTTACAACTTAAATTGCAAAAGTTGTAAGCATTACGATATAGAGTTAGGACTAATTTAATTATCCATCCCAACATATCAATACTTCTATTCGGTATAGTATATCAATACTTTTATAATTATATAGTAACCACTAAAAAAATCTTTCCTAACCATTAATTAAAACCGAACATTTGCTCGGGTATTATCTAGTATGGCTATATCACAATAACCACTTTGAATCTTTTCAAAGTTGTCCTTTGTGTCATAATGTGTGAAACTTGAGTTGCAGTTTATTTATTTATTAATGCATAATGCTAAGCTTAACCTTTGGTCTATGGTTAAGAAAAAAAAAGTAACATTTGGACATTTTCATCTTTGTATTTATAAGATAAGTTTTCTTAAAGTAGAACATGTATGTTCTAAATGCATAGCTTAAATGTTCTAAATATATAACATAACGGCCCGTTTGGTTGTTGGTAATAAATTGTGGTAATGGTAATGGATTCAAAGTGTAATTTGTTAAGGAAAAACTTTAAAATCCCCATAGAAAACATATTTTTCATTCCCAAATTTCTTCTTATTTTCCATTACTATCCATTACCATGTGGAAGGGTGGTACTAGATGGGAATGAATATTTGTGAAGAAAATTAGATAAATTAGAGTTAAGGTAGCACCACCATGGGAATAAATTTTGATTTTCCTTCCAAATCTAGTTATAAATTCATTCCCATTACCTTCATTTATGACCGGCTACCAAACGGGCCGTAAATGTTAGTATATTTTAAGAGCAAGTGCATGGTGATTAGTGATCACCGTGTACGTGGGTGTAGGAAGTTTTTTTCAAGTATGATTAAAATAGCCCTTAAGGGTCATAGTTAGCAATGCCCTTTATTTATTTGCATAGGATTTTTAAGGATCCTTCTTTTGTTATATATATCCTTTATTCTCTTGTCTATATTGACAACCTTATCATTAGTCCAATATAAGGAAAACTATATCTCTCTCTACGCTGCACCTTAATTCTAAAGCGATGACACGAGGACTTTCTAAGAGGTCACCCATCCTAGTACTATTCTCAGCCAACCACGGGGTTGGCGGCAATGCGGCATGGCAACACAAGGACTTCCCAGGAGGTCACCCATCTTAGTACTATTCTTGTCCAACAATGCGCATGGATGCTGTGACATAAGGAAAACTATGTAAAGTAGGAAAAATGGGATGTGTCTACTCTAATTTAATGTAGGAAAATTATATTGCTAGCATTGGATGTTATCTACTATAATTTAATGTCAAAATTCAAAGAGTCCAAAGCAGGCTGAATGTCTATATTTATGTATACAGGGGTAAAACTTGGATTTCAGAAAGTTTTTTCATGCATTCCTTAAAGAAAATTAATACAATTGAAATAGTATAATTATAAGAAAAGGCTGTCTAAATGGAACTTGCATTCCTCTAAGGGCAAAGTCATTTGATTTCCCATAATTAACATTGTTTTTATAAATTTATTTTAGCATGTATTAATTTCTTGATTGAACCTAGTAATTCAAAGTGAAACAAAAAACCATAAGAATAGACCGTGCCATTATAAATCATGTTAAATAATATTATTGTCATTTAGTTTTTACAATAACTAATTAAGTAAAGATTTTAGTGTCAAAAACTTATTACATATATATAATTCATGATTTGGGTCGATACTATTAATAACTAATATGCAATGAAAATATATAGGACTATATGGAGTTGTTGGAGCCACAATGGGAGTTTGTTCTTCTAATAGATCTAGAGTCATACAAAATTCAACACTCACAAGAGTAATAACAATATATTTGCCCATGTTTTTAGGCTAAACTAAAAAAAACTATATGAAGGATAATAATATAATTAAGAAACAAAGCTTTCTTAATTATGTTCCAAATTCTTATTAATCCATTAATTTTACATTGCGATTTTTTTAGCAATTTATTATGCCTTTCAGCACAAAATAAAGAACGACTTCTTAATTTTCTAATTACAGTGTGAAGGGTGAGAAGCATTAGTGAATCTTTGATTTAAAACTCCTTGGGCAAGATTAAAAGCACCACCAGCCCGTTTTTTCTTTTATCTCTTTTTCCTATATCTTATCGACTTATCCACAGGCATTGCTTCTTTTTCTTGTCTTCTTTTACTCTTTACCCAAACTTCCCATCCCATGGTATTATGATGGATTGATGATCATACATCCACTTTCCCGCCACCAATCTCAACAAAAACATACTATTTACCCCGCCAAATTTTCAGAGGAAGTTGTTAAGTTCAACTCCATGTCAAAAGCATTAGCTTATTAATCATGAAAGAAAAAGGAAACTGCTAAGAATCAACACAATAAAGCTAAAATATTGAAGAAATAATGACAACAAAAAGGATGATTTCATTCACTGCCAAAAATGAAGATAATAGACAGCTCACATTCGAGAGGTGAGTCTCTCCCAAGGACACCTTTTTAGACAATAATTTTCTGAATGACTGCTCACAAATCCCTAGGTACCTATTTATTCTAGGACTACCAAAAGAAGACAAAAGATAGCACATGTCCCAACTATAGTCACATGATTACAGCAAAACAAACAAAACTTCAAAAAAGAACAACAATACTACTCATGGAATATACTCAGATTATAAATAACCAATTTAAAGGTTTTCTTTCTTCTTCCTTCTGGTATAAACCTGCTGGACTGGAGAAGGTGTAGCATTACCCCCCCCCCCCAAGGACTTCCACCTTGTCCTCAAGGTGAAATTCAGGAAATCTCAGCTTGATGTCTTCCACACTTTCCAACGTAGCTTCAAACACTTGCAGTCCTTCCCACTTAATTAGTGCTTCCTGACCACCTATGTGGGCACCGCGGACCCCAGCACTGCCTCTGGTCGAGCCACCAGTTCAAGGTCTTCAATGAGCTGGACTGGAATAGAGGGTGAGACAGGAGCAGATCCCACCGCAGTCTTCAACTGAGAGACGTGAAACACCGGATGCACCTTTGTTGTGTCAGGCAGTTGTAGCTTATATGCAACCTTCCCCACCTTTTGCACCACTTCATAAGGGCCATAAAAACGGGCAGTCAGCTTCTCACAAGGCCTCTTGGCCAACGAACGCTGACGATAGGGTTGTAATTTGAGATAAACCCAATCGCCAACTTCATAAGTCACCTCTCTTCTATGGGCATCTTCCTGCTGCCTCATACGTTGCTATGCTCTCAGCAGATTAACCTGCAGCTCATCCAAAATGGCATCCCTTTCTTCCATAAGTTCTTCAACTGATGATACTATAGTATCCCTCTTAGCTAGCTTCATAAGTGTTGGTGGATCCCTCCCATAAACCGCCTTAAAAGGTTTCATTTTCGTGGAGGCGTGAAAAGAAGTGTTGTACCAATACCCACTTGGCCCAAGATTTAGGTTTTCCCCCGATGAAGCACCTCAAGTAAGTCTCCATACTTTTGTTAACCACTTCGGTTTGTCCATCGGATTGAGGATGGTATGAAGTAATCCTATTCAGTTGGGTTCCCTGTAGTCTGAATAATTCCTTCCAGAAAATGCTCATGAATATCTTATCTCTGTCCGAAACAATGGTGGTAGGAAACACATGCAAGCTTACCACTTCTCTAATGAACAGTTGTGCCACCGAATAAGCTGTAAATGGGTGCCTTAATCCAAGGAAATGGGCATACTTCGTCAGTTGGTCAACCACTACCAAAACTGTGTCGACCATGGAATTAAAACTCGGCCGTTCCGTTACGTAACGGCCGTTCTGTAACCTGTTTCTGAGGTGCCGATACGCGAAATGCCGTTATAGCACTGGGAGTTGGAATTCACACAAATTGTCGCGATGGCGTTCTGTAACGATAGAACGCCCGTTCTATAACGCGTTTTTTGCAAGAAGCTGCCGTTATTTATAGAATAAATTAAAAATTAAAGAAAAAGCTAAGAGAAGCCATACTTGTACGTTGCAATAGTTTTAAATTTTTAATAAAAAAGCTGGATTATTAGTAAATTTTAATAATAATAATAATAATAATAATACCTAATAATATTTTTTTTTGAAATAGTGTGTTACAAAAACAAATAAGAATGAATGAAGATTGAAAAAGCTTAGTATTGAGCTTATGTGATTTTTTTTTTATAAAATTCACGTCGCGACAGCCGCGAAACATTTTTTTTTGTCGTTACAAGCGATTCCCGCGATAACGCGACCGTTTCCGCGACCGCGACCGCTATTTTTTTCTATGGTGTCGGCTGTCGACCCTTGGGATTTGGGTAACCCTTCTACAAAGCCCATCGATATATCTTCCCACACCTGATTAGGGACTGGAAGTGGCTGTAGCAACCCAGATGGCATTAGTGTACTGTGTTTCTGTTGCTGGCATGTAGCACAAGCCTGTACATATTTTGTCACAGCCTTCCTCATGCCCTCCCAATACCCCTCTTGAGCTAGTCTTTGATAGGTTTTGAAGTCCCCAGAATGGCCCCCGGTTGGAGAATCATGGCATTCTTGGAGCAGCACTTGTACTAGACTTAAAGTCTTAGGGATCACCACCCTACCCTTGAAGAGTAACACTCCATGGTTCAAGGAAAATCCCTTTGGAACCGTTTGCCCATCCTGAATATCTCGTGTGGTTTTTTGAATGAAGGTATCTTGCTGAATTTGGGGCTGCAGTTCCTCCCACTTGCTAAACAATGTCTTTGCCGCAAATGATTCAGCCATTGTTGTTCAAGTTTAGTAAATCTTCTCTCTCTGTATCTCCTTCTCTATATATGAATATTTGATGTTCTTGAGCAAAAGAGGTGCATTTATCATAAATGAGCTGCAATATGGGGTATAATGTAATATACTATAGCCTCAATTGATTAAGGGCTGACATATCTGTTGAATGCTAGTGAGAAAAAGCAAGAAAATTTGTCATGAATAGCTGCAATTTGTCAGCCTCAGACCTAGACTTTTTTTTCTTCTTCTTTTTAATGAGTTAAGTTCTGTCTTCTTTGGTTATAGCACTGTACAGTTCTACTTTATTTCGAATAGCATTTCCTTATTAAAAAATTATCTTATTTCGGTTGTTTTAGTTTAAAAAGATGTCTCTGACATCTAATACTCCTGATAGATGGAAAACTGAAACCTGATGGGTATGATAGTAGCTTATTTTCTACATATACGAAAATTGATAAAAAGACGGGGGTAAATCATTATTTTAAAATCGGAGCCCTGAAGATCATGTTGTGCAACTATAAGATGCTGCTGATAAAGTTGTGTGGATGTTCACAAGGAGAAAATACAGAAATTACTAAGAAAGCAGTTTGGATGTCGTCGTTATAGGCTTTGCGCCTTTTGCTTTCAGTGATCATATTAACCCACAATTTGTTTGTGTTAGCTCACAACTTATTTTAGAAATATCAGCAATAGGTCGCATTCTAGAGTAATAAAAAGCATTCATTTGCTTGGGTCAAGGGGAATTATTGGTTTCTCGATGCATTTTCCTTTCTCCCTCTAGTTGATAACTATTCTTTTTATCCTTTTGAGTAATGGTGAAAAATGCATTCAGGTCGGAGGCACTCAAGAAGCCTACTTGGCAGCAGAACCAGTGTTTCTTTCCATGGGCAGAGCGTCAATTTATTGTGGGGGAGCAGGAAATGGATCGGTAGGTTCTCCTGTATTATTTAAGCTCTTTGTCACTAAATCATTCTTCAGTGGTTCACTTTCTCTTGCTTGTATCTAGGGAATCCCTTGTCATTTTCTTTTCTTAGGACCATAATTTAGGATAAAACAAAGTATATAGGATCCAACCTGCATCAGTCAAACATGTCATTATTTCTCTTTGCGAAAGTTAACACATGGAAAGATTGCAATGGACTGGCCGAACTTAACAGAACAATAGAAAAATCACAGCAAGTAAAAGAAAGAAAAAGATAGCAGCAAAAATGAGGTTTTTTTAATTAATGGGAGGATGATTACAATGGCAACTTTAGGATGCCAATCTCTAAGTGACTTTAGGTCACCACTCTCAAAATTTCTCTCATAAATTTTCTTGATACCCTCTACATTGCCTCTCTCTTCTTATATATACAAACTAGTCCCTCATTTCCAAAAAGTCTCTGACTTGGCTGCTGTTGCTGCTGATTGCATTGTGGTGGTGGGTGTTGTTGTGGTAGTGGGCTTCTGTGCTTGGTTGTCTCTAGTGCTGACTGGTTTTGTCTTCTTTCTTCTCAAGTAAGTTTCGGTCCCCTGGACTCCTGGAGTAGAAGCTTAAGCTCATTATTCTGAACAATGAGGAGTTTAGTGACAATCTTCACTAGATAGAGTTTTGAAGTGCCGAAGTCTTATCCAGCACTAATTATGTTATATATTATCTGAATTGTAAGCTTAGAAAAGTGCTGAAATTTTACGTGCTGGGTGTCCTTTCTTGATCCGAGTGGCCTTCATTAACCAAGTTGATGACTTCTGAAATCCTACCAGAGAAAATTAAGAAATAACAAGATTGTAGATATTCTTATATACACCTTGGTGTATACATCAAAGGGTAATTTTGTTCATTTTATAGTTTTTTTTTTGCTCATTTTAAAAATTAAAATGAGCTTAAAATGAGCAATCAAACACCTTTGGATGCACATACTTATACGTCAATACGTGCATCCGGATGTGTAGTAGACCTATTGACAAGGTTGAGGCTAAGGTGTCATGCACCAAAAGAGAAGGCACCCATCATCACTTACCAACGTCCACAAGAAGTGCAAAAAGGGAAATGTTGAGAAAAAGAAAGTAATCAGAAAAGTACTGTTGTGGTAGTGCTTATAGTGTGTCTGTGGTAGTGCTTGTAGTGTGTCCAAGAGTAAGACAAATAAGGAGAAAGGCTAGGAATTTAAATAGAGTATGTGTTAGCTTTTTGAGGATCATCCAGAAAAGAGTCTTTGTTTTGCCTTTTAGTTTTGTAAGCAACCTTCCTAGGAGTTTGGGTAGCAACTCGAATGCTTCCTATTATCTAACATAATCATCTTCTGCTAGTGTCTGTGTTATTAATTCTGTTTGTGAAGCAAGTGCTGGTTCGTTGTTGCTTGTTCTGTTCTCGGGTGTAGGGCGTGCAGGTGGGAGACAGGCAAACCATAACAACTTGGTATCAGAGCTGGTACGTTCCGTGGTGGCCGAAGACGGCTGCTAGCACCCCATTTCAATAATAAAAAAAAAGGTTGTCTGTAATGGCGGTTGCTGGCAGCGATGGAACGACTCTCATGCAAAGATGGATCTGCGAGGAATATGCTTTCATCTCGCGGATGAGAAATGAGGGAGCCCCAACCTTCTATGAGGAACGGAGAATCCGGTGAGAGCTTCAACTTCCAGAGTTTAATGGAAGAAGCTTTGAGTATTGGATTTTTGAATTAGAGAACATCTTCAAATTCTTTCAATTACACGAGGAAGCAAAGCTAAAAGCAGCGAGACTGACATTTTGTGGTGACGCACAACGATGGTTCGAGTGGGAGCACCAAAGATGTCCCTTCCTCAGTTGGAAGGAGATGAAGGAGCAAGTAACTCAGTATTGTGGGTATCGGGGAAATCCATTTTTGGTGTTGGGAAAGGAAGCTGTGTTGAAAATAACCATTGACAAGGGGAGAGCGGAGCCCGAGGAACAAAAGAGGTTGCCAGTTTCTTCAAGAGGGGTGGGTGTTAAAAACCACCGCAAGTTAGAGGAAGACAATAGAGGATTTAAAGGAAAGGCACATGTGTTGGTGAAGGAAAAAAAGGTGTTGGAAACAATCCCCACTAATTCTCAGGTTGATAGTGAGGTGTGAACAAAATCAAAGAAGAGGGTAAAAACGAGTGTGCTGCTGCTAACACCACTGCTCAATGATTTACGGCAAGGGATTTTTGGTCACAAAGGAGGTGGAAGGATTTTTGAACGTGGTGGTGCTGATGGATCCGGTTCTGGTGGTGGTCCTGGTGTCAGAGTAGGAGGGAAGGAGAGAGTGAAGAGAGTCAAACATGAAGTTGGTGATGGTGGTCGGTGGAGCCACCGTTGGAGATGGTGGTCGAAGGTTTAAGGATAGAGCCACCGTTGGTGGTGGTGGCTAGAATGACGCTGATTTTGCAAAAGGTGGCTCTGATGCAAGCGGGTCCGGCGGAGGACCTGGATCGTTTTGTTCTACAGATCCTGGCGGTGGTCCATGTTGGGTGGCGAGCAGCGAATTTGGCGGTGAACTAAGGTGGTTCTTGTGGTGGATCTTGCTACTGAACTTTCCCGAATGTATGTACATGAAAAGCATGCTTGAGTTGTTTGGTAGCTTGAAGAGGAATCCTGTAGAAGATACTAGTAAGGGTCAAATGGTAAAATGGAGTCTGAAGGGCAAGTGAGCAACATGGTAAACGTCCTACAAAAATGCATCATTTCTGAATTTTGGCAAGGTGGGGCATATGATTTTAATGAATTGAAAAAGATTTTTTAAAAGGGGCAATTAAAAGGGGAACAAAAGGACAGGCCCACTTTATTAACATTGGTGAGGTAATGACAACTAGGCCCATAATATCAATCCAAGTCCTTAAACCCTATTACTCCAGCTTTTTAAACATGTACCAACCCAATCCATATTTTGCCACACACAAACAGCACCATGAGCATCCAAATTCCTTTCAACCCAACTCAAATTTTGAGAGAAATTATCTAAGACAAAAGGCCACTCCCTCTCATGTCCACCATCGTATTCATACATCTCCCAACTCAATACTATAAATTCCATTTAACTCATTCCAACAGCTCGTACACTCCACCAGACTTCTTCCACCTCCATTCCCTCTGCTCCTTTACCCTCTCTTCATTGTAATTCCACTACAACTTGCTTCATCCAGACCATCATTCCTAGCCATAAAAACTTACAAACTGCCGGGGTTTGAAGCCACTTGGGAGCAAGCCTCAACCTTACAAACTCAGTTTCCTTCCTTCCATCTTGAGGACAAGATGCGTCTTTGGGGGAAAGGTAATGTCATGCACCAAAAGAGAAGGCACCCATCATCACTTACCAACGTCCACAAGAAGGGCAAAAAGGGAAATGCAGAGAAAAAGAAAATCAGAAAAGTATTGTTGTGGTAGTGCTTATAGTGTGTCTGTGGTAGTGCTTGTAGTGTGTCCTAGAGTAAGACAAATGCTGTCCTAGAGTAAGACAAATAAGGAGAAAGGCTAGGAATTTAAATAGAGTATGTGTTAGCTTTTTGAGGATCATCCAGAAAAGAGAGTCTTTGTTTTGCCTTTTAGTTTTGTAAGCAATCTTCCTAGGAGTTTGGGTAGCAACTCGAATGCTTCCTATTATCTAATATAATCATCTTCTTCTAGTGCCGAATCATTCTGTGTTATTAATTCTGTTTGTGAAGCAAGTGCTGGTTCGTTGTTGCTTGTTCTGTTCTCGGGTGTAGGGTGTGCAGGTGGGAGACAGCCAAACCATAGCATAAGGCTTCTGGATTCTTTACATTATGCATTTGCTGTTTAAGCACAACATTATCTTGGATGCATATTATAGGTGGCAAAGGTTTGCAACAATCTTGCAATGGCCATTAGCATGCTTGGAGTTTCAGAAGCCCTTGCCGTTGGCCAGTCTCTTGGAATTTCTGCCAGTACTCTTTCCAGTATATTCAACTGTTCAAGTGCTCGTTGCTGGAGTAGGTATGTGCTTTATCTTGAATGCATTTAGATTTTGATTAGTAGTGGACTAGTGGGTTTAGGTCTATCATTAATTCAATTTAATGCATGGTGATTTAGTAGGTATCTCTATATTTTTTTTTAAAAATTTGCTTAAAATATATATAGAAATTTAGGACTTTGCCAATAGGAATCCAAAAGTGAATACTTTTTACTTTATGAATATAAAAAAATTTCAGCACTTATAGCGATCAGCTAAATATGTCCACTGGAGTCAACAACTTGTATTGATGGACTGATGCTTCAGATATATTTAGTAGGTAATAATGTATTATTCATGCTGATCGCTGATGTTATTGCTTGTCCTAATGAGCAATTTGTTATGTTGATCAACTAGGTTAGTATTCCGTGCGATGCACGGTTGTAAAAGTTTTATATTTAGTGAGATTAAAAACATTATTTACATATTATCAAAACTCAAAATCATACATTAAAAAAGGCAACAACAACAAAAATATAATTTTATATCATTGTATGACTTTTTAAAATTTATATAGTCAAATTTATAAGAATGTATTTTTTTGTAAGCCAATAAGTCAGTGACAGCGACAGGTCGCAGACAACCATAATTTATGTGCACATAAAAATTGTGTCAAACAAAATACTTAATATTTACAAATGGAGAAAATAATACGTGCCTTTTCATGAGGTAGAAAAATGGAACTAAATTTATTTTAAAATTTTTAGTTGTAAATTGTAATAATAACTCTCCTAATTTATTTTGGGCAACTGGAGAGTTTTTCTTTCTTTACAAATGCATTCAAATAATGTAGAATGAATACAATATGTTTTCTTAGAAATATAGTAAAAGCAAAGCAGTAAATTAGTCAATTTACTATTAATATATTATTTATTATCATGAAAATAATTGGAAGCTGTGAATGGGTAATGGAGTACCATTTAATAGGATGACATCACTATTTATTAGTTTAATAGCACCATTTAATAGGATGACATTTAATAGTAGCATTATTTTTTATCATGATGTCAGGATTACTTTAGGCGGGAATTTTTTTTTTTCACAGCTTGACATGTGGATAGTTGAGGGGGGAGATGATGTCAGCAATGTTTTATTTTAGTATAGGTTATAGATAGATGGTAGAGCTATGCCCTTTATTGGGTAAATTGTTTTTAGGGTCAGTTGTGGCACATACTCTCACCTGTATTTGTCTAGCTTGCAGTCAAAATCTTCCATGTGCTTCAAAAAGATTAGTATATGCGAGTTTCTGGCATAGCATGGGCTTGGCACAGGGCTAGGTTGAGGAAAGCCCCTCCAATAACTGCCCTAGTCTGCTGCTAAGTGCAGTGTTATTTACAATCCTGGGCCTGCATTCTCTCAGGGTCACAGACCCAGCATTTTGTCATTCCTTGTCCAGCTGCCCTATGATATGGCCTGAATCTGAACTTGGAGGTGGGAAATGCCACCAAAAGGCTGTTCCTCAGTCCTTGTTTATAACTATTGAATGCTCTTGAGCAAAAGAGGTGCATTTGTCATAAATGAGCTGTAATATGGGTTATAATATACAGCCTCATTTGTCATAAATGACCAAATGAGGTGCATTTGTCATAAAACTATTTCCCTTCATTTTTTTTACATTCCTTGTAGACTCCTCCCACTACCTCCTTACTTTCCCTTTCATTTTCCTTATTTTCCATCATTTTTTTACATGTTACCAAATAATGGAAAACTTGTTTTGCAATTGTGTTTTCAATTGTAAATTGTTTTCATGAAAATCAATTTACATTGAAACTGTTTTGCACCCAACCAAGCGGAGCCTTAATGTTAGGTCTAGGATGTTGTTGGAAACCCTAGTTTTGCAAGATGAAGTATTGATAATTTGAAAATAAGGATCAAAGCAAAGGGGTTCCAGGTTCTGGCTGTAGATTCCCTGCTCAATCATCCAATGGTAGCTGATTGTTGTCTGCCGTTGTTTTTTCCCCGTATTTTCCACTTTAAGTTTCTATGGGATGATATCTAATTCTCTTACCTGTAATCACAACTTACAAGCCCCCGCTTAAGACAATACAGTTTTTTGTCGGCTTGTTTTCTGTGGATCATATAATCTGAATTATGATTTCTTTTATTTTCTCCGAAGTTTGAATAAACCTCAGAATGTTAGAATCAACTTTCAAGTGTGATTTTTAGCTAATATTGGTTGAATCCTTGCATAAATTATGACTGACACTATTTTACAGTGATGATTATAACCCTGTGCCAGGGGTGATGGATGGAGTTCCTTCATCAAGGGATTATAAAGGTGGTTTTGCTTCAAAGCTGATGGTATGTGGATAAGCTAGTTGTTCTAGACTTATGATTTCAATACTCCGATAATTGTTTTTCCATATGAGTTTTGCGAACACAGTAATAAACTCTGCACAATCCATGCCATATTGCCTCACACTTAGGTCTTTCTGCTGCGCTAATATTATGATAATAAAAATTGTTTTCAATTTGACTGTTTTGCAGGCAAAGGACTTGGATCTTGCTGCAGCTTCCGCAAATGAGGCAGCTATCAAGCATCCATTAACTAGCCAAGCACAAGAGATGTACTGTCTTCCTCTTATGGGTTGTGTTGATTTCAGTTTTTTGAGCTTGAATGTTTTTATTCAGTTGCTTAGTTTGCAGTATGATGGACCTTATTTCATTTAACACTTCTTTTTGGATAAAAGGATTTGGAGAGAAAGGAAGGGAAGGGAAAAGGGAGGAAAGAAGAAAGGTTTTGGGGAAGGATGTTTGTGCTGTACTATGTAGCAATGTTTCAATTCTGTGTTTTCTTACCTAAGAACCTTGATGGGCTGAAAACTGCAAATCTGGACACTGTATTTTACTTAATTTCTGCCTTCTCGTCACCCTATCCATTTTTGAATTGCTAGGAAATCCGTCAGAATATATACTAGGTAAGGTAACTATTTGGAGAATCGATTGGCTTTTAATACTGTTCTAGCTGGTCCGTTTCTTGTCACCCTCTGGAACACTGCACTACTATATGTATCTTAATGTTAGCACATTTGTAAAGAAGCCATGTTTATGTTCAGTACATTTAGTGGTTATGAGCTATAGTATTTAACTAGGTTTCAAGTATTCATGCGTGACAGGTATGACACAACTATCCTTAGCAACATCAAACTATTACGGCCAGTTTGGTATCTGGTTATAAATGGAGGTAATGGGAATGAATTTATAACTAAATTTGGAAGGAAAATCAAAATCCATTCCCATGGTGGTACTAGCTTAACTCCAATTTATCTAATTTTCTTCACAAATATCCATTCCCATCTAATACCACCCTTCCACATGGTAATGGAAAATAAGTAGAAATTTCAAGTTTGGGAATGAAAACTATGTTTTCCATGGGGATTTTGAAGTTTTTCCTTAACAAATTACACTTTAAATTCATTACCATTACCACAATTAATTAACAACAACCAAACGTGCTGTTAGAGTAATCTAACGCCTATAATGAGTTGAAATACAGAGTGCTTGAGTAGCACATTCATGACTGAGTAGCATTTGATTGATAGTCATCTGTTGATCTATATACTACTGGCTGAGCCATTTTTAAGAACGGAGTATTGTTTGGCCAGGCTCTTGAATGATGGAAATCATAATTTTCTGATTTTGGTAGTGTGCTGATACCTTTTGTTTCTGCATATGTTTATTTCTGCTATGGACCTGTAGCTGATTTCTAAACTAGAGCATTTTGATGATGATTTCATACCCTTTTCAGATATCATAAGCTGTGCAAAGAGGGGCATGAAACAGAGGATTTCTCATGCGTATTTCGCCATTATTATGGTGGTAAAGATGAACCTTCCAGTTGAGGATAACTACACAGCTCCAGAGTATGTTGTTGATAGCTTAGATCCTCATTAAAAACATCAATAGTATTTGTGTATAAGATTGTAGGAGCCTTTAACTTTTTAGGTCATGACTCATGAATGAGGGAAGAAAATAAGATTGTATGTGGCAAAAGGCCTATGTCTTGACTTAGGTTCCGCTTTGATTGACTTGTTAAAATAATTGTGAAAATAATTTACGTTTTTACATGTTGGTGCACTAAACATAAACGGAGTTATTTATTTATTTTTATTTAAAATATTTAGATTGAATATAGGGAACACTGACTATTAAGATTATCCACTTTCAAAAAATATGCTAAAGGTAAAAATTGTTTCATTGTCAGGGTGTGTTTGGTTGAAGTATTAATCAAAGGGATTGGGAATTAACTGCCCCATTCTCTTTGATTATGTTTATTAGGCCACTTTTGCTATTCTCTTCTTCACCCCCTATTTTAAGACTTTCCCAAACCTACCCTCTATCTTTTGGATTTCCTTTCCCCAACCACCCCCACAAATCACCCCAACACAAACTATAACACCCACCTTCCCTCCCTCAACCCTCGTCGGCGATGCCCACCCTCGCCCTAACCCCACCCATGAAACCCTAACCACTAAAAAACCCATGAAACCCCCACCCACTCACCTCCCTTCTCCCACCCCTTGTCGGTCTTGCCCACCCATGAACCCAACCACCAAACCCACCTCGCCTAAGAAGCCCTAACCACCAAAAAACCCACAAAGCCCCACATACCTCTCCTCCACACTTGCCCACCCTCGCCCCAACCCCACCCACGAACCCCACCCACGAAAAGAGACTTTATTTTGTTTTAGGGTTTTGGGTTACAGTGGGTGTTTCGTGGGTGGTTGAGGGGCTGGTGTAAGGAGATGCTTGCAAGGTTAGGGGTGGTGTCGGTGGTGGTGGCCTGTGGTTTGGGTTGGGGTGGTAGTGTGGTATGGTAGTGGTGTGGTTGCAACAAAATTCGTTCATTTTTTAAACAAACAATTAGTTTTAACCCCGCGCCATGCATGGATTTTTTTTTTTCTTAAAAAAAATAATTAAAAATATTACTCCCTCCGTTCCCATTTGTTTGTCTTATATGGAATCTTGACACTATTCATAAGGTCGGAGAATCTTCTAAATTACACCCAACATATAAAATATAATAGGAAAAATTCATATAAATAGTCCCAACTATTGGACGTCTTTTAATATTAATCGGTCACCAATTCATAAAGTATTCGTCATATTTCCTCTTTTCTTATTTATTGTACTTGACTATACCTTCCTCCCTTTCTACGAAAGAAATCGGAGTCGGTCACAAGTTAGTATGGACTATTATCATAAAACTACCCCTTTAGTTTGGGTTATAGTGTAATAGCATATAGTTGAGATTAATATTGGAAGACCTCCCATAGTTGAGATTATTCATATGAATTTTTCTAATATAATATAATCATGTGGGGTCTTGTTTGATTCGTCTCAATGAGTACGTTATTAATAGCCAATTATTATAATTTTTACACATATACAACAAAAGATATTTAAGGTCAAACAAATGCATTGGCATGTGTGTAAAGTCAAACAAGACAAACAAATGGGAACGGAGGGAGTAGTATTTATATATTATCCCTCTTGCAAGGCATCATTAAGTTGAAGGACATAAATCATGAAATTGGATTTAAAAAAATGAATGATTGAAAAGCAAAAGACATGAAGGGTAAATAATGATAAGAAACGTAAACATTTGTGAGGAAAAATGGAAAATTAGGAATATCTAACAATACAGGAATAGAGCAATTATTATTTTTTTCCTTTTCTAAAAAGGAAAAATCAAATAAATAGAAAATCATAGAAAGGATGATATGTGGATTCTAAACTTTTTGTTTTAAATATTTAAGTATAAATATAATAAAACAAACAATATGTAATAATTGGTAATCAAAGATTTTTTTCATCAAAGATTTTTTTTTTAATCCCCTTCTATTCCAAATGGGAACAACAATTGGTAATAGAATGAGTAATATTTACTTAGATATATTTGTGTTAAGTTAAATTATTTAATGAAGTAGACATAGTTGTGCCATTATTTTTTCTAAATAATATTTAGGAAATGATTGAGTTGTTTAATTGAATTGATCGATATTACTATTTCATAAATAATTATTGACATGCAAAATCTTTTAGAAGTTATGTAAGATACAAAGTATTTTTTATATTTGGTTAATGAAAATTGGAGGGAATGTTTATAACATGAAAGTGTAACATGATTTTTTTGTTTTAGTATATATGACATATTTGGTACAAATAAGCCACAAGGGCGATACATAGTACATATGGAGGGGTGGGGGTGGTCACGATCGAACCCCGCACCTCAAGTATGTATGCGACACAAACTTTAATGCCACTGCATAATAAGTCGATCCTTGGATAATAAAAATTGTTACTATGATTATTTTTATTATTATCATGATAGTGTCGCTTACTCTAGAGTGACGAAGCCCAAATAAGTTAGAAATTTTAAACTTTGATTATATAACGCTTGATGCATAGCTAATATAAGCTCTATAGCCATGTATCGAACGGTTACTAATCTAGTTTTTATAAAGGCACTATCTAAATCACTAAAATATATAAAATAAATAAGCTAAAATTAAAGCACCACCTTAATCTAGTTCATGTAAACCATGAGTTGTATGTATATATCAGATAACAATCTATCAAAATTTTAAATATTTGACAATGGATTCCAATCAATTAATAATAATAATAATAATAATAATAATAATAATAATAATAGTAATTATTATTATTATTATTATTATTATTATTATTATTATTATTATTATTATTATATTATCAAATAAGAGAATGATAAAAGTATTCATTAAAGAGTGACAATTTGTATTAGGGAAGGTGACGAAGAGGAAAATCTAAAGGTAGGGGAAATAAATTTTTGTATTAAAAAAAATTAAAAGGATTTTTTACAACATGACATGTGGACAACTAAAGATCCTGTTTTTAATATTTAATTATAGATTATAGATTACCTAAATCTAGGGCTGAGTAGAGTGCGGTCTGAACCTCACCAAACCGCAAACCAAACCGCAATTGTGCAGTTTGGTTTGGTTTGCGGTTTGAGAAGTGCGGTTTGGTTTGCAATTTTGTTAAACCGTAATTTTGCGGTGCGGTTTCTGAAAATTTTGAAACATAACCAACCGCAAACCGCAATTTTTTAATTGTTCTAAAATATTTAATTTCATACTTTTTATTTGGCTTACTACCCTACTAAAATTATGCTTTATGTTTTTTATTGGGCCTAATCTAGTTGTTTAAACCCGCAACACTCAAAGCCTTCTCTAACTCTTTAAGGCTCTAACAAAAAATAAATCTAGAAATTTTTTTTTTGTCCTTATCAATTACTAATTATTTTAAAAAAAATTAAAAAGTGGGTTAAACCGCACCGCACAAAATCGTATTTTGCGGTGCGGTTTGGTGCGGTTCGATATAAATTGCGGTGCAGTGCGGTTTCAAAAAATGACAAATCGTAATTTTTACGGTTTGGTGCGGTTTGACGTCCAAACCGCACCGCTCTCAGCGCTACCTAAATCTAACACATTTACTTTCCATTCTCTATCATTGTCATTCCTAAAGTGATTCTCTTTCTCATTCGCCACCCAAACGGCCCCCTCATTTTAAAAGTTAAACATGACGATATATTTTCGAGTATTGAGAGCATTATATAGAATTGTTGATTTATGTGTGTATATATAATTATATATAATACATCTGGTCCCAATTACTTGCAACATTTAAAAAAAAAAAGAAATATTCACACTATTTGCAACACTTTTATTTTCTCACTTCTAGTAAAAAAAAATACATATATTTACCTTTTTACCCCATATTAACTAACATTACCCAGGCCAGCTAGTCACATGAATTTTTTCTCTCTCCACTAGTAGAAAATTGTCTATTAGTATCGCCCCAATAGTATCGTTTTTTTTAAAAACGATACCAATGAATCGTTGTTTGTATCGTTTTTACCAAAAACGATAGTAATAAGTTATTTATTGGTATCGTTTTTACCAAAAACGATACTAATAAGTTATCTATTGGTATCGTTTTTGGTAAAAACGATAGTAATAGAGAAATTATTAGTATTGTTTTAAAAAAAACGATAGTAATAGGTTTGTATTAGTACCGTTTTAAAAAAAAGGGTACTAATAGGTCTCTATTAGTACCCTTTTTTTTCAAACGGTACTAATAGATAAGCTGAAAATTAGTAGAAAGATTTAGGCATTCGATCTCCTCCTTCATCCGTGCTATCTTTCCTCTTTCACTCAAAAACCCTAAGCTAACTCTCTCACCGCCATCAACATCGAAGAGCGCCTCCAACACAGCCATCAACCACCTCCAGCACAACCCCCTCACCGCCCTAACTCATACCTACTCGCTTACTTTCTCATAACCCTAACAACTCATCTTCTCTCTCTTAATCATGGTTTTGATATTCACAATTCTCTCTCTCACTCAATCAAGGTCAAGGACGGTAGTGAAGTGAATTTTCAAGCATGGTTCGAGTTTTTTTTTACTTCAAATCTACTTCTAATTAAGGTCCGAATTTTGGTATGTATTCAATATTCTGTTATTTTGTTTTCTCTTGTTCAATTCCGTTCGAATTCTTAGGGTTTTCCATGTTTTTCTGGCTTGATTTTCTAGTTACTATTAATAGACCCACTCAGCATCACCACTGTCTGACGACGCATCCAATCGCCACCACCTGACGACCCAACCAAGCACCACTCCACCGCCCCAGCCAATCACCACTCCACCGCCATTTCTGCTTGGTAAGTTTTAGATCTGTAATTTTATTCCTTTATAGTTGCAATTAAGTAGATTATATGTCAGAGACCATGATCGACAAGGTATTTTACATCCCTTTTCGATTTTTCTGTGTAATTCTCCCAATTTAATTTCTTACAGTTTTTTTCCCCTTGTTTAGTGTTTTCATTTTGAATTTTTATACTGATGTTTAGTTATTGATTGCAGAGTATTGTTAGGGCTTAGTTGAGTATATCAAATGGGGTTCAGTTCATGAAGCTTGAGTAAAGGATCAAAAATGGGTTTTGGTATTTCATTTATCTCATTTTTAGCATCTCATATTTGGGTATTATGATGAGTATATTTGAATAAATCCCTTTAGCTCAGTAATTTGTTGTTTTAGTTGTTGATTTATGAAAAAAGTCTATTTCTAAAATATCTTTTTTCTTTTTTTTTCTTTTTTTTGTTTTGTGATTACTTGATGTTATTTGAAGTGAGATTATAAAAGAAAAGCATGGATTAAATACTTACTGTATAATTATCTAGTACCCTTTATTAGTCGAATCAATGGCCAATACTTAGGTTTTTCATTCTATTTGTCCAATTTAGATTTTTGTGAATTTATGTTTCTTTTTGAGCTTGTAACTTAGCACGCATATGCATAATTTAGAATATATGGGTTTATAGTTCTTGTTAATTATATTAGTGAAATGGTGAATAATTCTTTTGTCATTCCTCTTCAATTCATGGGTGGTCTAGAGTGGTTTTCTCTTCTTCTAACTTTGTGCTTGAATTGGTGATAATTCTCTATTACTAACGTCTCTATTGGTATCATGTGAAAAACCATACTAATAGGCTAAAGAAAACAATACTAATGGGGGATTTTTCTACTAGTGTATTATGTTGTTTTTAGGTATTTTGATTTGAAATTTAGTGATTTGCTCTACAACGCAACACCACCACTAGTCTCAGAACGCGAACGAGCCACCACCGACCCACCGTCGTCATTCATCTCTCTCAACCTAAAGCGAATGCTAGGAGCTAGGGTTTGAGGCGAATTTTAGTCTGGCAGTTCGAGTTCGAATTTAAGGAACCAAGTAATTCATCTCTCTTTTTTAATTTTAATTTTTCAATCTAAATCTTTTGTTTATTGTTGTTGTGGTTTTACGATTTTGGGGGTTTTCATTTTCTTAAGACATATTGAATTTTAGAGATCGATTTGCTAATTGTTGTTGTTTTTATTGCTGCGTTTTGGGGTTTCGAATGTTGTTAAGGATTTTTATACCTTTTTGATGAATTTTTCAGGTTTTACATCTGAAAACTCAAGCTTTTACTTTAGGTTATTTAGTGAAATTTTTTTATTTAGTTGAATTGTTTGATTGATAGTTTTTAATTTATTGGTTAGATTAATTGAGTTTTTATTCTTTAAATTATTCTTCAATTTTCTTCATTTTTTTGTATCTATATTTCAAATGAAGAATGGAGAGGGTAAAACAGTTGAAGATGGTGATGCCTCGGTGAGTTCTTTCCAACTCCCCTTTTAATTCTTGGCTGCTTAGTTTTTTAGGATTAGATATAGGATTGAGACGATAGTTTGAGGATGTTTGCTTTGTTAGGGGCAAGAGGTTCCCGACCTGAGGACACTGGATGGTTGATGGCGTTGTGCCACAACCTTATTTGATGATTTTGGGAAGGGAAATTCCCATTGGTAGTATTGTATTATTTCGCATTCCCATTGGTAGTACTCTATTATTACGAATCCTAAAATTAATATAACTTTTATAAAAAAATTGCAACAGTAGTTTATAAGTGTTATTAGCCGTTAGTGGGTGTTAAATGGGGTTTATTACTCAACCCAAGTGAGTTAAGTAACTTCCCTTTATTAAATTATTCCCATAAATGTATTTTTGTAAAGTTCCCAAAAAAACTGCTCGTGCTTAGGAAGAGAGGCGATTCTTCTTCCTCTGTTTTTCTGGGTAAAGCTCGTTCTCTTCAGCCTGATTTTGCACTGGGTTTGTGCTCGTTTTCTCCAGCATTTTGGTCTTTGAAAGCAAACAGTAAGTTCCTCTTCCATTACTTTGATTTTTTTTTTCATTGTTCGTATTTGTTGAATTTTGGGGTTATTTGAGGGGTTTTTTGACGAATGAAGTTATATTTGAAATAATTTGGTGCATGCTTATTTTTTTGGGTTTAAAATTGTTGATAATTGTTTGGGTTGCAAATTGTTTTTATTTGTTTGTGTTTTAGGGTTCTGATATTTTGTTCTTCATTTTGTTTTCATTTCTTGAATTTTGGGTTATTTGAGGGCATTTTTATGAATGTAGTTTTAACCTTCGAAAATAAACATTGTAGTTGTTTTTTGGTGCTTTGAAATTGTTTATATTTGTTTGTTTAATTTTTTTTTGTTTTCTGCTTTATTTGTTAATTCATTTTTCGAAATCAGGCTTTAATATGGGAGAGAAAATAGTTCTGAGGTTTCAATATAGTGGGAAAGATATTGATTGCTGTGTAGAAGATGTTGACAAGTGCAACTTACTTGATTTGGTTCATGAGTTTTGGGATAATGCTGAGAAAGAGGGGAAGTCTGTGCCTAAGTTTCCTAGGTTCTATTATGTGTATAAAATGAAGCAAATTGATATGAATACTGATATAGATTTGATGAAGATGTTTGACACTTTTACGGGTAGAAACTTGATTAACATTTGGGTGGGTGAAGTTGAACAACCTACTGCTGTGGTGAAAGCAGCTTTAGCTTTAAGATAGCAAAAAGAAGATGGTGAGGGTGGTAAAGGTGATGAGGGTGGTAAAGGCAGTGATAGTAACCAACCCTCTGTTACAAGTCCAATCAGAAATTCCAATGTAAAACAACCTGTACACCAAGCCACAGAACCTGTGCAACTTACTCCAATTCAAACCACAGAACCTGAAATCCTCAATACCCAAGTCACACAACCTACTCCTCCTGAATTCATCAATGACAACTGGAACAATATTGAATTGACACCTGTTGAGCCAAATATGGGTAAAGGGAGAGGAAGAGGAAGACTGAGGGGTAAAGGAAGAGGTAGGGGATCAGGGAGAGGAACAACATATGAGGGATCAGTGTTTGAGGTTGGGGAGCCATCTAATAGAAAACAAGGGTCACCATTAGTAAAGAAGAGGGTTCCGAAGACCACTGCTTTGAGGAAAGGGACTTGGGTGGGGAGTCCAAAGGGTGTTAGAAGGCCAACACAACCTACTAAGGATGAGGGCCATGATGATCATGAGGACAACACATATACACCAACTGAACTAAGTGAGAATGATGAGGAGATAAGCTTTGATTCTGAGTGTGCTTTGACATCAGTAGTGGATAACATCAATTTGGGAAATGTTGATGAGGGTGAGATTGTACCTGTTATTCATGATGATTTTGACCCATATGAGGGGCCTGTTTGGGATGATGGTTGTGAGAACCTTGATGATTATTTGCAGAGATTATACAACAATGGAGAGTTTTATGTTGATGAAGGTTTTGGGAACATAAAACTTAAGCCTTGGTTGCTATTCACTGATAAACAACATGTGAGGGATGTCATTAGGGACTATGCTATTCAATGTGGCTTTTCAGTTGTTGTTGAAACAGCAACTAACTTCAGGTACACAATAAGATGTAGTGAGGAAAGGTGTGGATGGAAGCTCCATGCTTCTAAGTTAGTTGATGGGGTTACATGGGCTATCAAATACATTAAGAATCCTGAACATTCATGCTTGGGTGTGGAAGTGAAGAACCCTATGGTTTCTGCAAAATGGGCAGCAAAGGCTCTATTAGAGGACATAAGAGCCAATAATGACATTCCTGGTGATGCTTTGAATGAGTTGTTGTGGAATAGTTACAAGGTGGAGATGAGTAAGAGTACTCTTTATAGAATGAGAGCAATGGCTTTGGCTGAAATACATGGTCCACATGATGTCTCATACTCCTACTTGCCTAGTTATTGCCAAGTTGTGAAGTCCACTAACCCTGACTCAATTGCTCAAACAAGTTGGTATCCTGAAGACCATCCAGAGAGGCCACTGTTCTTTGCCTCAATTTTCATAAGTTTCAAAGGGTGTATAGATGGACTAATGGGAGGGTGCAGGGGGCTGATTGGTGTTGATGGGACTTTCTTGAAAGGTGAATATGGTGGGGTTTTACTTACTGATGTTGCCCTTGATGGGAACAATGACATGTTCCCATTTGCATGGGGTATAGTATCTGGAGAGGATGATGAGACTTGGAAATTATTCATGCATCACTTGAAGAATATTCTATTTGAAGGAAGAGGAAACAATTGGTGCATTATATCAGACAGACACAAGGTAATTGTACATAAACATATGATTTCTACTCCCTTTTACTCTTCATTTTTGTACTGAATGTTTAATGCTCTGCTCTTGTTAACCCTTTTTTTCAGTCCATTGATAATGCTTGTTCCACCATTTGGCCTGAGGTGGGAAGAAGATATTGCATCAAACATCTAAGTGTGAATTGGAAGGCTGATTTCCCTGGTCCTAGGATGTGGCAGCTATTTTGGTTGGCATGTGGGGCCTACTCAGACTTCACCTTCAAGAAAGCAATGCAACAGCTTGATGTGGAGAAGAAAGGTGGAAGAGTTTGGCTCAACGATGTGGGTCCTAAGAACAGATGGTCTAAACACAAATTTGATCCAAACATAAAATGTGATGTGAATAAGACCAATTTTGTTGAGAGTTTTAACGCCATCTTAGGTGTTGACAGATGCAGACCTGTTCTAACCTTATTGGAAGGTAAACACTACATGTTTTCTTGGTTTTAATTTGCTACAATGCAGACCTGTACTGACTTTATTTGTTATTACTCTTAATTGGTTTATACAGGTATAAGAAGAAGTTGCATGGTGAGAATGGCTGCAAGACAAGAGCTGTGCGAATCTTGGGCAAGACAAGATGTATGTCCAAATGTGATCAAGAGAGTGCAAAAATTGTGTCAAGATTCAAGGTTATGCAGGGTGTACCCATCTAGTCAAGGTGAATATGAGGTTAAGGAAGGATATTCAACACTGGCAGTAAGCTTGAATGACCATACATGCAAGTGTAATGAATGGCAGCTCACTGGTATTCCATGTAAACATGGAATGAGAGCAATTCTATTTGCTGGGTTGGATCCATTGAAGTTAGTACATGAATGGTACAGTGTAGACACCTACAAGTTGGCATATAAACATGGAATCAAGTCTGTTCCTGATAGAGAACAATGGCCTGACAACACTATGCACCCTATTCAACCTCCTGTGATGAAGAGAGGTGTAGGTAGGTCAAAGAAGCAAAGAAAAAGGGGTGAAGAAGAGCAAAGGAAGGGCAAGAGGTCTGCAACAATCAGGTGTGGCAGAAGTGGTGAGTTTGGACATAACAGATTGACATGCCAAGGGGGGCTAACTAAGAAACAAAAAGAAGCAAGTGCAAAAGGCAAAGCAGGGAAGAAGAGTGCACCAAAAGACAAGGGTAAACAACCAGCCTCTGCACCAAAAAGAAAGAGAAAAGCTACTTGTGAATATGAAGCTTTTGGTTAACATTATGCTATATTTTGGTTGAACTGGAATATTATTTCAACATTATGCTATATTTTGGTTAACATTATGCTATATTTTGGTTGAATTGGAATATTATTTCAACATTATGCACCCTATTTTGTCTTCATTTTTAATTAATATTATATGGCTATTTATTGTGTTGGAAAACTACCTAATATTATGTTCTATTGCTCAAGCTAATTATACTTATACATTGAAATATAAAGCTATTTTGTCTACATTTTTAATTAATATTATTTCAACATTATGCACCCTATTTTATCTTCATTTTTAATCAATATTATATGGCTATTTATTGTGTTGGAAAATTACCTAATATTCTGTTCCATTGCTCAAGATAATTATACTTATACATTGAAATATAAAGCTGAAAAAGTGAATAACACAAAAAAAAATAAGCATATTTTTTCATTTAATAAAAGTCAGTACAGAGTAATTTCCCTAATTCAAGCATATTTTTTCAATACAGAGGAATTAAGTAATTTCCCTAATTTTCCTAAAAAACCCTAATTTTCCCAATTTAACTAATCTATCTAATTTCCCCAATTCAGCTATTTATAAAAGAAACCCTAACTTTCCCAATTCACTTTAGCATAATACAAATCAGCAGCACAAAATACAACAACGTTGCCCCTTTTACAACACTCCAACAATTAAGCAAAGTCTTCAAATTATCTTTCAACTCAGCTAATTCAGATCTAACAGTAGCAGATGTAGCCTCATCTTCAACGACTCCATCATCAGCCATCTTCAACTCTTCATTACTCACCCAGTCGAACTCGCCACAACCAGAGCAACGATAATAGGGCCTCCCAGGATTTCTAATGCTCTCAGAAACTTTAATGTCGAAGTACTTGTTGCATTTGCACCTTCGAAACTTAGCCCAACCATGAAGAACATCAACCCTGACAACACTCGAATTGTTCGAACTTTGCCCAATCATGTTTGAAAATAGAGAGAGAAGAAAGAGATAGTCAGAAAAGAGGAAAGCAAATAGTGATAAAAAAAAAGAGATGAAGGGGATTTTAAAAACAAAGAGTCTGGGTTAATTACTAACCATGGTTAATAGCAAAACCCCATTTAACACCCACTTAACAGCTAAAAACACTAATATACTACTGTTGCAATTTTTTTATAAAAGTTGTACTAATTTTAGGATTCGTAATAATAGAGTACTACCAATAGGAATTCGAAATAATACAATACTACCAATGGGAATTTCCCTTTTGGGAATTATGTACCTAATTTGCTTGCCTTGTGGCTCGATTCTCTTGATTTGTTTTGATTTCTTTTGAATTACTCCTGTTTTATTTTGTTTTTGTTTTACTTTGGTTTTGGTTTTGTTCCTTTTGTTTCACTTGCTTTCTTTGCTTTGCTTTTGCTTAAATCAATGTAACCAATCACTTGCTTCTAATTTTAAAAACTCTTGCTTATCGCTTTATACAATCTCACTGTCGCTTGCGTGGGTCGTCTCAAGAATCTAAATCTAACTATGTCGATCATGAATGGGGGATGGGTGCCCATTGACATGGTAAATGATTAGATTCTTAAACGGGGACGTAGTTGTGGCATGAGATCGCAATCGCGTCACTCTAATAATTAATAAACATGTAACCAATCACATGATTTTAATTTTAAACACTCTTGCTTATCGCTTTACACAATCTCACTGTCACTTGCGTGGGCCGTCTCAAGGATCTAAATCTAACTATGTCGATCATGAATGGGGGATGGGTGCCCATTGACATGGTAAATGATTAGATTCTTAAACGGGGGCGTAGTTGTGGCATGAGATCGCAATCGTGTCACTCTAATCTATACTACATACTAAAATGCAAGCCACTTGAAAAAAAATTCCCCCTTAAACTCTTATTTTTCCCTCCCAACTTATTATATACCATAGTATTAAATGCATGCTTTCCATAATTTATATACAAGAAATAACTAACTTAGTTAAATAAACCGAGCATTTGCTCGGGTATATTTGTAACGACCCGACTCGCTTAAATCGGCGCGGAAGAAACCGACGAGTCGAATAGTTATAAACTACAACTAAAAATACTTAAGAAATTAAACTAATTCCTCGAAAATATTATTAATCAACCAAAAACGTACAAATACCCACAAGTTGTACATAACTAGTCCAAAAGTCAAATTAGAAATACTAAAATACGAGCAACTCCAACCACATGTCAGAGTCTAACAACAACGTATAAAAGTCTATACTATAGTCTAATACTACCCAAAAATAACAGTAATAGAAAATACATCAAATAACAGAAACAATAAATGTCGCTCGCCCAACCTAAAGCTAAGCAAGAGTATCGTCATCAGAAATACCTGAAAAACATACAACAGTCCACCATCAGTGGCGAGTAACATAACTGACTCACCCTAATGGGAATACACATGAACGTAGTATAAACCAAATAATCAACATCAATAATCAAAGTACGAGAACAACCCAAAACGTGAACTCGACTTAAACCAACTTAATCAACTATCTTTGGCGCAATCATTCATATTTTAGACCGGACTGTGCTCGTACGAACGCATCTTACGCATTCGAACTTTCTACTATGCTCGGATTTGAGAATCTTACTCCCAAACCCCATGAAACCAATCTTACTGGAAATCCATGTCCCGTGAAACCAATCTTACTGGAAATTCACAAAGATCACATAGTGTGACTCCAACTATCCCAATACCGCGGATGGAATAGGGGCAACGTCTTAACCCAAATACAATGAATCTTACTCAAATTATCAGGCGTCTAAAAATGAAATCAAGCTAACTTTACTAATTAATCATTTAATCATTTTATTAACTCAACCTAACTAAATTATATTCAAGAATTGCCTCAATGCCTTGATTCTTGAAAATAACTAGTTAAAATACCGAAGTTATACTCAAGATTGCCTTTGCGCCTTGATCTTGAGCCTAACCAACCATAATCCATTATTTATCAACCATTCTTTAATCATATTAGACACAAACTTTAACTTTCTTTATCTTTTAAACCACTTTCTTTAACTTCCAAGATTCAACCAAGAACTCATAAAGACTCATCAAGAATTCATAAAGAACTCAAAGAACTCATAAAGAACTCATAAAGAACTCATTCAAGATTCAAGATCTTCAATCAAGAACTCAATCAAGATTCAAGAACTCAATCAAGAACTCATCCAAACAATCATCATCATACGCATAACCTCAATATACCTCATGAAAATTCAACTAGAACTTATCCAAAATTCATCAAACTTTAACATAATTATCATGATCACAAAGTAACATATATTCAATCATAAAATCATCAAAACCAACATCAAAATATCATGAAAACCACATAAAAATCAGATTAGAAACAATACATAAAATCATGGTTAAACATCACCAAACAACCCATACATGCATTTAATCTATACTATAAACATAGTATACCAATAAGGTTGAGTAAGTATGTTACCTAATCAAGATTAAACGCGAATCAATCACCAAAACCCGCTGCCCGGAATGAAGCACACACGAATTACAAGCACGACAAGGCTTGCATCACACGGCCATGCTGCCCAGCAACCACGAGCACCACTCGCCACTGCCCAGTCAGCACACACGCCACTGCCCAGTCAGCACACATGCCACTGCCCAGTCAGCACTTCCACGCAAGGCACCGCACGGCCACCCTTTGACACCATAAGTACATCCAAAACCCGAAACCAAACCCAAACAAATGATCTTGAATGAAATTGTTGGGGTTTAAGTTATGTTTTATTACTTAAAGATCAATGGATGAAGGATCTTTAAGTATGGGTTTAGAAAAGATGATGAACCAAGTTGGGTTTAAGACACCAAAAATGGTGTGGGAAATGATGGGCAAGGAGAGGATTGTGTTTTGATTTGAGGAGCAAAAGTGTTTAAATGGCAAAGGTGATTAAATGAAACAAAATGATCCCAAAGCCTTACTACTACTTTTATTTATAGAAGTTTAGTTAAAGTGTGAAAGCAAGGCAAGTGGCATAATTAGGCCACTTAATCATAGGGGCCGGTTATGGCTAAGAAGGATGGGCTTCCAAGTTCAATTGGGCCGTTTGCAATAATTCATGACTAATCATGATTAATTTCGCACTTGGCCCAAACTAATTAATTAATTAGAAAATTAAATAATAAAATTCTAATTAAGTAAAATAAAATAAAATCAAGAAATAATAAACCATTAAATAATAATGGTTACACATAAGCAATTAAAATAGTCTAAATAAATTTTAGACCATGCACCGATACAAACTAATTACAAGAAAGTAAATACGAAACTAGCCCAAAATCTGGGGCGTTACAATCTCCCCTCCTTAAAAGAATTTCGTCTCGAAATTCAAGCAAAGGAGACTGTTCACCGTCAATAGCCCGGGCTCGACACGAAAAGTCAGACGGAATCTGACGGAACTTTGGCTTTCACTAAAGTTCAATCGATCCTCGCGACTTGATGCTTCAGTCACTCAGCTCGTCTTGCCTGCACGATCAAAAAGTGTTCGTCGAAGTCCTGAACATGCTTCAGCATTTTTCGACACACCACTATAGACCTCGAGATCCTCCTTGTCGCTCGGAAGGTAAAGATAGGAGCAAAGTCTATCCCCTGATTCAACGACGAACCCAGAATCACGAACCTCCGTCACATACTCAAGCTACTCCCCTCGACTATAGACTTAACTCTTAGAGGTGTAAAAACGATCAAATGGCCGAAAACTGGTATACGGGTTATGATCGATTGGTCAAAATTGGAACGCAGCTACAATCGGTCGATCAAGGTAAAAGTAGGAAACAACCAGTTTGTTTTGGACGATCGAACAAAATTCCAAAACAATCAATCAATTCAATAATTCATTTCAGATTTTTACATTCTGGTTTAGATGGCTTAGAATATCTGGATCAAAATGTTGGGAATAGCAAGGATGGTAATAAAAATCTGATATGAATATAATATAGAAATCAAAGAATATTTTGACGAACTCTATTGATTATGAGGAGTAGGATGGCTACGATCATATAAAATAATAAATATATATATATATATATATATATGGCCACAATAGGAATAATGATATGATGGCGTGTAAATGGCATAAATTATCCATCGATAAATTCGAGTGATGATGGATGATATTAACAACAACGGCCAAAAACACGGTGGATGACGCAAGGTGAAATGATGTTAATCACGAGGTTGGCCAACATGAATAACGTTAATGATTTATGATGACCTCAATTATATATGGTGATGATAACGTCGATGATGGGTGATCACAAATGATAATAATGACCATGCTTGACGATGATGATGACATGGACGATGATAATGGATTACGACGCTCATGATCAAGGGTTAAGAACTTATGACGTCGAATAAGGGAATGATGATTAACATAAGCAATTAAAATAGTCTAAATAAATTTTAGACCATGCACCGATACAAACTAATTACAAGAAAGTAAATACGAAACTAGCCCAAAATCTGGGGCGTTACAATATTATCTAGTAATTAATAAACATGTAACCTATGCTCCTTGTTTTTGTTCCAAAACGCCATATTTTCCCCCAAACACATGCAAATAAGTCATTTATTGCTTACAAGAATAATATAGGACATGGATAAACCTTAAAAACAATATATATATTGATTGGTAGGAAAATGGGAACTAAAACACCTAAAAACTAGCCAAAAATGACTTATGCTTCTTATTTTTGTTCCAAAATGCCATATTTTTGCCCAAACACATGCAAGTAAGTCATTTAATATTTACAAGAATGATATTGAACATGGATAAACCTTAAAAAACAATATATAGGTTGATTGGTAGGAACATGGGAACGAAAACACCAAATTCTTACCAAAAATGACCTATATGCCTTATTTTTGTTCCAAAATGCTCTATTCTCGCCCAAACAGATGCAAATAAGTCATTTAGTGCTTACATGAATGATACAGAAAATGGATAATCATAAAAACAGTATATAGGTTGATTGGTAGTGTAGACACCTGAATGTGTCTCCCCAATATAGAGACTAATGATGAAACTATGAAAACACCAAGAAGTCCAATTAAGTAGAATTGACGATGAAAATGCATAATATACCTCAACCAATTGCCTAAACCGTGTTTATAGTGCCTTGGAAGCAAATGTTAGGTTTTGCGCTGATTACGGGATTCATTCGTAATTTTTCTTCATTTTTAGATTTTTTTTTTTTATATATTTTTGCATGCATTTTTCAGTATTTTATATTCATAAAAAAATAAGTAAATGTCTTTTTGCATCAAAAAATATTTTTAAAAATCACAAAAATAATTTCATAATTTGTTCATATTTTTCTATATTTTTTATCATATTTTTAGACCTTTTAATGGATTTTTTAGGATTTTTATATGCTTGGGGGCATTTTCATCATTTCCGAATGTTGAAAATTGTTCCGCAAAGCATATTATTGTTTTTCATACTTTTCATATTTTTTTCATAATTTTTAATAATTTTTCTGTAATTTTTTGAAGCTTCTGGAGGAATCTAGAACATTCCAGAACGTTCTGGGCATTCCGGCACATTCTAGAACATTTCGGGACATCCCGAAACATCCCGGGATATCCCAGAATATTCCAGAATATCAAAATATTACAGAATATTTCCGTAATCGAATGAAATCGGATCGTAATCCTGAAAATTACGCGCAAAATCAAGCAAAAAAAATCAACCCGGATCCAGCCTGAACCTGCGCCTAGACGCAGGTCCATATTACAGGACCTGTGCCTAGAGGCAGGTCACAAATACTGACCTGCGTCTAGACGCAGGTCATGTAACTGGACCTGCGCCTATGCGCAGGTCTGGTGTCATCCGGGGCGATTTTTTCTCCAGCTGGCCTCAGCTTGACATATCATGGAGCGGGGTCTACGTCCAGACGCAGGACATATTACAATGTCTGCGTCTAGACACAGCCCTGTAATACTACGTGGCACTTTGCTGGCAGTTTTGGCCTATAAATACAGAAGCTTGTATGTGTCTTTGGGGGACACAGATTCGGAGCATTATCACTTCTACTACTATACTATACTCTTCAAAAAATAATATTCTCATTTCAAAAAATTCAAACATACATACATAATTGCATTTTCTGTCGTGAAATCTACTAATTGCGTTCTTGAGGTACAAATTCTGAAGTCTCTACTTTAAATCTATTCATTCTAAGTTTGTTTTTATATTTACAAATCTTTAAAAATGGTGATCTTTGATAATGGTTAATGTGTTCAATGATCTGAATTGTTTTATGTGAATTTTAGTACTTAAATTCATGTCTGTCATATTAATGTTAGAACTTTAATTTTTTTTTAATCAAATCGGCCGTAGATTATAATTTTCTAATATTGATATTTTATGACTCATATTAATCAGATCTGGTATCATGTGTTAATTTCATATAAAAACTTCAGTTTTTTTTTTGTCGTTGATAAATTTATTTTTTAATATTATGATTTATTTATTAAATTGAATATTTCCAATAATGATTATGATAATAAACCTGGTTAATTTATAAGTCATATATAGATCTGGCCTGATTATGAATGAAATCACAATTATTGTTGTTAACATTAATATGACATATGGTTTTAAGTATTAAAAGTCGCATTAATTAATTCATATATGTTTTATTTATATTTTTATTGGTTGAACAGCACGTCAAACCACTTTTCCTGGAACACACTTTGAACCTGCACATATTTTTATTTTTTATTATTTTTATGCTTATATTTTTGTCTTTCGTTCATATTTTATTTGTTTTCAATTTTTAAGATTTTTAATACTGACTTAATTTAAAGTGGTCGCAAAAGTTAGTTTTGATTTGTAAATAATTCAAACCCACTTAGTAATATGCGCTTTTAGGATATAAGCTGAGATATTTATGTATTTGGGATTAATAATAATTTGACCACAAAAAGAGACCTAGTAGAGACCGCTTACAGGCGGGCGGGCCCAATGCACGATTGGCCCGTAACCTGTCCCCGAACCCATACTCTGGTGCACGACCATATGGGGCTGATTGCTCCTGGCTTTCAGTACTTCTTCGGTGTCCGTGGACCGTATAAAACGCACGGTGGCGACTCCTACTAGTCCGTATTCACATACGGCGTTAACGAGCATTCAATAAACTCGTGAGACGTAGGCGGCCGGAAACGACCCCTACAGTTTGGCGACTCTGCTGGGGAATATCACTCCTTAGTGGTGTGGACAAGCTTGAAAAGTCTCGTGGTCTTATTATTATTATTCCCGAATTTTTGTAAGCATATTGCATGTGGCCCTCCGAATAGGTGCCGCACTATAGAACCCTGTCTCATATGAGCATGTTCTATGCTCGAGACCGACCCCGGGGGTTTGATTATGGTTACTTGTGGTGCCCGACCACAATGACCATATCCGGCCCATCCCAGCCATGGCGCGTGATCATCATGCCCGATGAGATCATAATAAGGAATCTATTAACCGTGTGTCATTCAAAATGAAGAATGATCATATCGGTTCATTTTTCTTTAGCCATGGTACCTTATGACCACCCAAGACTGACTTTTAGAGACCTTTCATATTATTTTAGGTTAGTGTGCTTATGTGACTATGTGTGCATTTTTATTTTTATAGGCTCTAGCCATTTTAATTTTCACTATTCACTCACACTTCATATAGTCATGGTCATCTTCTAGTTCATATAGTCCATTTTTTTGGGGCCTTAGTGTCCTTGCATATAGTCCATATAGGCTTTGACTTTAATTTGACCATAGGTTTTGGCCCAAAACCTTAGTCGTTCCTTTAAATGGGCTTAGGTCCACTCCTCATTTAGGCATTGCCATTCATATACATTGCATATTTTATGTCATATGGTGCCCATTCAAAAAAAAATATATATAAAAAAATAAAAAACAAATAATTCAAAAAAAAATTCAAAAAAAAAAAGTTCAAAAAAAAGAAATTATATAATTCAAAAAAAAAAAAAAAAAAATGGAAAGGGCACCTTGCATTCATGCATTTTAGGGAAGATGACCATAAAATTAGGACATGCATATACATCCGCATTTGCATCCATATCACAATGATCAAGGGGGTTCACTAAAAATTTCGATTTTGGTCCTTTTCAGTTCAGAGCGGTCTAAATAGTTTCAAATCGACCCAAAGCATAGCTGAGGTCCGAGCAAGCCTCAAGCCCAATCCAACCTTAACTCACCTCATTTAAACACCACCCCAGCCTCACTCAAACTCATCCAAACCCAAAAGACTCAAGCCCATACCCAACCTACATCACTCAAGCCCATATTCCAATCCTACATTACTCAAGCCCATCACTCAAGCCCACATCCCAAACTTACTTCACTCAAGCCCATATCTTTAGCCCACGACCCAAACACCACAAATGGCCACTCAAGAGGACCAACTCAAACAACTCGCTAAGCGTTTCGATGAATTGACCGTTGTACTCGAAGGGCTCCAGGCCAAAGTCAGCGATCTAGAAAAAACCCCAAGCTCATCCATGATAAAGAACCTAGCCGAACATGTCCAAAAAAAAAGAGACTCTGCCTTCCACCAAGAAACACTTTCCATTGACCCTAACCTTTCCTCCAAGCTTCCTAAGGAATTCTCGAGCAAGGATCTCCCAAATTTCAAGGCCACAGATGATCCTCGTTATCACCTCAAAGGATTTCGAGCCACCATGGTCCTTAAGGGTATTGAACCAGCACTATTCCCTACAGTCTTTCCACTCTCACTTGAACCAGATTGCCAAAAGTGGTTCTACTCTCTTTCTGAGAAGGACACATCTACATGGGAAGACATTATGCATGCCTTCATGACCCGCTACAAGGGGAACATCCAGGCCCAGACCTCGACAAGAGAACTTGAGATCTTGGGGCAAGGTGAGAAAGAAGGGTTCACTGCTTATTTGACAAGATGGAAGCAAGTTGCAGCCCAAATGGTCACTACTCCTGCTGAACCAGAAATGGTCAAGACCTTCATCTCCAGTCTACAGCCAAAGTATCAGGATCACCTCAAGTACTTAGGCCTCACCACCTTCCAAAAGGTCTATCACATTGGAGTAGACATAAAGGACGATCTGCTAAAGGGTGATACGTCAAGCTCACCAGAATTCGATGAGCAATAGCAGCATCGGTACGCCCCACTCCCAATCAAGAGTCAGTCAGGGTTGTTTCTTTGGGTTGAGTCGGAGAGTCCCTCCACCTAGATATTTGCATTTCTTTTCTTTCTTTTTCGAGCCTATGTCATTAGGATTTTTTTTTTTTGCATTTATAGCCTTGTAATTTCATTGACATTAATAAAATTCTATTTTTTATTTTTATTTTTATTCTTTTTTTTTCATTTTTAGCCTCACTTTTAATTAGTGCTTTTAACTCCAACATAATTCACGACCTCAAATTTTCATAATAAATGGACATTGCCGGAGAGGCTTTCTTTTCTTGAACTCCACAAAAATCATCAATCCTTTCCCATCACTTGTATTCATTCAATCCTTTGCAACCCTTTGAGCCTTAAGCACATATAATCCTACTTTCTTTCCTTACACACATCTACCTCACCCATGGGATCAAATGGTGCGTAGGAAAAGACATGTTCTTAAAAAAAAAAAAAAAAAAAAAAAAATTCCTAAAAAAAGAAGAAATAAAATTCATACTCGACACACAACAAACATAGTTATGAAAGTCGAGTCAAAGCTTCCAATTCAAACACAATCATAATCAAAATGCAAGTTCAAAAATTCAGCAGCCAGAAAAGTCAATAAAGCTAGTTCGGTTCAATAAATCCAGTTTAATTCAATTAATCCATCTCAATTTCCAGTTCAATTCAATAACTCTAACTCGGTTCAATAAATCCAGTTCAATGCAATAAATCCAGTTCAATTCAATGAATCCAGTTCAATTCAATAACTCTAACTCGGTTCAATAAATCCAGTTCAATGCAATAAATCCAGTTCAATTCAATGAATCTAGTTCAATTCAATAAATCCAGCTCAATTCAATAAATCCAGCTCAATTCAATAAATCCAGTCCAATATTTTGACTCGGTCCAATCCAATTCAAAAAAAAAATAGTCAAAAGGCACACTACGCTCCATGGGGGGGGTTAAATTGGGAACTTTGAGCCTTCTTTCCCTTTTCCTTCTTAAACCTCAACCCTAGCCAAACATTACAACCATAAAAGCCCTCTCCCCTGAGACATTGTCCAAATAATCATCAAGAACTACGATGGTCTGATTCCATAAGGATACGTAGGAAGCCTCTTCTCGAGGTTCGACCCAATTAATATATGAATTTTTGAGGTCTACTCCTTCAATTAACTTGGGGTTTTAAGCACAAATCCTTAGTTCACCACCCGTCATAGGCTCGATTTTGAACCAACATTAATTCAGCCAACCACATTAATTCCCTACATCATCACCTTTCAGTCATAAATTTTTAGCCTTTCTTTTTCTTGCACCAACAGCCTTTCTCTTTTCCACACCCCGGGGGCTTTCTCTGACTCTTCTTAAGCTCATAGCTTTGATTTGACTCTTGTGTTCTCCCATTTGGGCGCGTCATACTCCATATAAGACTTCATCAATTGGGCAATCTTCACCTCATCTCTATCCTCATGGGAAATCTAACTCAAGTTCACGACTTGAGCTAGCCTCTTTCGTCAATTCTTTGGCCTCTTCAAGCAATCCAAAACATCTTTAACCTTGATCATTCATCCATCCTCACCCTACAGGCTGGGGGCTTACCTATCCATCTGCTCCACCACAAACTTGAGACTCACAAAATCCTTATCCATCATCCTTCATTCATACCACCCTACCTATTCACCATAAATATAACCTTACCCGCATTAGTGCTATCCTACATATTCACCTACTCCACAACAAATATAGCATTCCCCATAGGTTAGGGGCTTGCTCATGATCAAAGGTTTTGTCTTTAATTGATTGGGGGCTTAAGACCGCTCCATCACCATTTTTAATTACCATACTATTGGTCGATCCCCTTGGTCATTCATTTCCTTGTCATACATAGCATATCATTCCATGTGCATCACATTTCATGAACACCAATCACATCATGCATCATACACCACAAGCATATCACATATCATAATCATTTCATACATACATTCATATACATGCATAAGCATTATGTACATTGTACATACGCAAATCATAGAGCACAAACCATACAAGGCTAGAGCCCATCTTTGTTGAATTTTTGGTGTCTTGGGTAACTTTTGTGGTCTTGAACCAATGTATGCCTATATGGCTATATACAGTTTTTCCTTGATATCTTTGCTCATGCAGCCCACACATGCTATTGCCTCGCCCCAGCCATAATACTTTGACTTTCGTCTTGCGAGAACATTCGTCTCTCCGGACTCAGTCAAAGTGGGGGCTTCTCATCATACACACACATCCTTGTACATTTTTCCCGCCTCAACGGCCTCATCTTTTTTTTAACAGGTTTCTGCTTACCCTAATTTCTCTAAGGGTTTACCGTTCATTCCCTAGCCAAAATACTTTGACTTTCGTCTTGCGATACTTTAGCCTCTCCAGACTTAGTCAAAGTGGGGGCTTCTCATCATCAGACATATATGTTTTTCCTTACACAGTTTTCCGCCTCAATGGCATCACTCACAATCACTTTTCTCACAGGGTTTATGCTTGCCCTAAGCTCTCAGATATCACTCTAAGGGTTTATTCTTACCCTTAATTCACTTTCTTGTCTTATGGGTTTATGCTTACCCTAATTCCTCTAAAGGTTTATGCCTATCCTTAATTCACCTACTTTGCTCACGGGTTTATACTTACCCTAAGCTTACAAAAATTCCTCTAAGGGTTTATGCTTACCCTTAATTCACAAGCACTTTGCTTATGGGTTTATGCTCACCCTAAGCTTACAAATATTCTTCTCTAAGGGTTTATGCCTACCCTTAATCCACTTGCTTTTCTTATGGGTTTATGCTTACCCTAAGCTTACAAATATTTCTCTCCAAGGGTTTATGCGTACCCTTAATCCACTTCGCTTTGCTTATGGGTTTATGCTTACCCTCATACCTCCTCTCAAGAGTTTATACTTACTCTTGCTTCTCCTAAGAGTTTATGCTTACTCTTAACACATCACTTTGCTTAGGGTTTATGCTTACCCTCATACCTTCTCTGATCTCAAGAGTTTATACTTACTCTTGATTCCCCTCCTAAGAGTTTATGCTTACTCTTAACACATCATCCTTGCTCATAGGTTTATGCTTACCCTCATCTCTCAAGAGTTTATTCTTACTCTTGTTTTCTTCCTCTAAGAGTTTATGCCTACTCTTAGCACATTATCATTCTCACGGGTTTATGTTAACCCAAACACACATCATACTTTTTATCAAGAGTTTATGCTTACTCTTGGCTCGTCACAATTTCTACCAAGAATTTATTCTTACTCTTGGCACACAACGGGTTTTTGCCTACCCTAAACATATTTTCTCGTGAGTCTATGCTTACTCGCGCACACCTTTTCAAGAGTTTATGCTTACTCTTGATCGATCCCACCTATACGACTTTTCACTGTCCCAAGGGTTTATGCTTACCCAAGGGAATAGTTCCAAAAGATCCAAGCGCATCCAGAGGAACCAAACACTTCATATGCCATCATCCCGAGGATCCAGACGCTTCTAAGGGATTAAACCGCATGGGGCGCGGTTACAGGTAAAACTAACATTTGTTTTGCAGGTACCGGCGTTAAAAAGGGTGACTCAAGGTCGCAGAACGTCTTGAGTTATCCTCCGTCCCGACAGGAATACTTTGACTTTCGTCTTGCGAGTTTATACTTACTCTCCAGACTCAGTCAAAGTGGGGGCTTCTGTAGACACCTGAATGTGTCTCCCCAATATAGAGACTAATGATGAAACTATGAAAACACCAAGAAGTCCAATTAAGTAGAATTGACGATGAAAATGCATAATATACCTCAAACAATTGCCTAAACCGTGTTTATAGTGCCTTGGAAGCAAATGTTAGGTTTTGCGCTGATTACGGGATTCATTCGTAATTTTTCTTCATTTTTAAATTTTTTATTTTTTTTTTATATTTTTGCATGCATTTTTCAGTGTTTTATATTCATAAAAAATAATTAAAATGTCTTTTTGCATCAAAAAATATTTTTAAAAATCACAAAAATAATTTCATAATTTGTTCATATTTTTCTATATTTTTTATCATATTTTTAGACCTTTTAATGGATTTTTTAGGATTTTTATATGCTTGGGGGCATTTTCGTCATTTCTGAATGTTGAAAATTGTTCCGCAAAGCATATTATTGTTTTTCATACTTTTCATATTTTTTTCATAATTTTTAATAATTTTTCTGTAATTTTTTGAAGCTTCTGGAGGAATCTAAAACATTCCAGAACGTTCTGGGCATTCCGGCACATTCTAGAACATTCCGGGACATCCCGGAACATCCCGGGATATCCCAGAATATTCCGGAATATCAAAATATTACAGAATATTTCCGTAATCGAATGAAATCGGATCGTAATCCTGAAAATTACGCGCAAAATCAAGCAAAAAAAATCAACCCGGATCCAGCCTGGACCTGCGCCTAGAGGCAGGTCACAAATACTGACCTGCGTCTAGACGCAGGTCATGTAACTGGACCTGCGCCTAGGCGCAGGTCTGGTGTCATCCGGGGCGATTTTTTCTCCAACTGGCCTCAGCTTGACATATCATGGAGCGGGGTCTGCGTCCAGACGCAGGACATATTACAATGTCTGCGTCTAGACACAGCCCTGTAATACTACGTGGCACTTTGCTGGCAGTTTTGGCCTATAAATACAGAAGCTTGTATGAGTCTTTGGGGGACACAGATTCGGAGCATTATCACTTCTACTACTATACTATACTCTTCAAAAAATAATATTCTCATTTCAAAAAATTCAAACATACATACATAATTGCATTTTCTGTCGTGAAATCTACTAATTGCGTTCTTGAGGTACAAATTATGAAGTCTCTACTTTAAATCTATTCATTCTAAGTTTGTTTTTATATTTACAAATCTTTAAAAATGGTGATCTTTGATAATGGTTAATGTGTTCAATGATCTGAATTGTTTTATGTGAATTTTAGTACTTAAATTCATGTCTGTCATATTAATGTTAGAACTTTAATTTTTTTTTTAATCAAATCGGCCGTAGATTATAATTTTCTAATATTGATATTTTATGACTCATATTAATCAGATCTGGTATCATGTGTTAATTTCATATAAAAACTTCAGTTTTTTTTTTTGTCGTTGATAAATTTATTTTTTAATATTATGATTTATTTATTAAATTGAATATTTCCAATAATGATTATGATAATAAACCTGGTTAATTTATAAGTCATATATAGATCTGGCCTGATTATGAATGAAATCACAATTATTGTTGTTAACATTAATATGACATATGGTTTTAAGTATTAAAAGTCGCATTAATTAATTCATATATGTTTTATTTATATTTTTATTGGTTGAACAGCACGTCAAACCACTTTTCCTGGAACACACTTTGAACCTGCACATATTTTTATTTTTTATTATTTTTATGCTTATATTTTTGTCTTTCGTTCATATTTTATTTGTTTTCAATTTTTAAGATTTTTAATACTGACTTAATTTAAAGTGGTCGCAAAAGTTAGTTTTGATTTGTAAATAATTCAAACCCACTTAGTAATATGCGCTTTTAGGATATAAGCTGAGATATTTATGTATTTGGGATTAATAATAATTTGACCACAAAAAGAGACCTAGTAGAGACCGCTTACAGGCGGGCGGGCCCAATGCACGATTGGCCCGTAACCTGTCCCCGAACCCATACTCTGGTGCACGACCATATGGGGCTGATTGCTCCTGGCTTTCAGTACTTCTTCGGTGTCCGTGGACCGTATAAAACGCACGGTGGCGACTCCTACTAGTCCGTATTCACATACGGCGTTAACGAGCATTCAATAAACTCGTGAGACGTAGGCGGCCGGAAATGACCCCTACAGGTAGGAACATGGGAACGAAAACACTAAAAACTAGCCAAAATGACTTATATGCCTTGATTTTGTTCTAAAACGTCATATTTTCTCCCAAACACATGCGAATAAGTTATTTAATGATTGCACGAATGATATAGAACATAGATAAACCTTAAAAACAGTATATATGTTAATTGGTAGGAATATGGAAACGAAAACACCATAAAAAAATGTCATATTTGTCTTGTTTTTGTTCCAAAACGTCATATTTCCGTACAAACACATGCAAATAAGTCACTTAATGCTTACAAGATTGATATAGAACATGGATAAACCTTAAAAGCAGGATATAGGTTGGTTGGTAGGAAAATTGCCATGAAAACCCCAAAAATAGCTAAAATAACTGTGTTTGTCGGCCTTGTATTTGTTCAAAACACCCTATTTTCTGCCAAACACATGCAAATAAGTCATTTAATGTTTCATGAATGATATAGAACATGGATAAACCTTAAAAACACATGCAAATCATGTTTTAAGCCAAGATTACTCAAAGTTTAATTTAGTGCAAATTATCTTTCATTTGCCCGTCATAGCTTAGGTAGGTCTACAACAGAACATCCTTTTTTTTAGTTTGCAAATATTGTGGCCCTAAAACTCTAAGCAAGATGGCGTCTATAACATTACTTATATGTTTTTTTTTTCAATCTTTGATTTTGAAGGACTACATTGGAAGAATAGCCCCATATACCAAAGGAGAGTTGGATGAGGTTCGCGAGCAATGGACGAGGTTCTTCAGGCTAAATTTCTTACTGTCCGATCCAAATTAAGTAAAATTTGTATTAGTAGCACATTATTTATACATTTTATTTATAGTTACTTCGCAAACATCGATTGTATCCAACTCGTTCTTGTAAACTATATTTTATATGAATATATACATCGAACTTCTATTATATATATGTATCGTTTACAAATTTTAATTAATTAAAAAAAATATTATATTATTGTACATTATACAGAATTGAACAGGGCTGCAGATAATGCCAAAAGGATGCATATTTATATATATATATTTTTTTTTTGGCCCAAAAATCAAATATAAATTTAAATAAAAAATATTAGTATTATATGGAGTCTATTACTATCGTTTTTAGTAAAAAACGATACTAATAGACTCTCTATTAGTATCGATTTTATTAAAAAACGATAGTAATAGACTCTCTATTACTATCGTTTTTTATTAAAAAACGATACTAATAGAGATACTATTAGTATCGTTTTTTACTAAAAACAATACTGATAGTATGTATTACTATCGTTTTTCACAAACGATACTAATAGAATTCTCTATTACTAACGCCTCTATTAGTATTGTGTGAAAAACGATACTAATAAGCTAAAAAAACAATACTAATAGGGGATTTTTCTAATAGTGTCACTTTTTAAAATTTTTAGTTATGGTCCACAATTTTTCTCTCTCCGAAATAATCACATGGGTTGTATCTTTCTCCACCTTTAATTACACATTAACAAATTTCATCTAGGGATATGTGAAAGTGAATTTGTTGCAACCTTTTTGGAACTTGATGTAGTATATATATAGGGTCAGATTATATGGGTGATTGTTCAGATTGTATAAGTATATTGTTTAAATATATGAGGTTCTGATCTGATTCTAAAAGTTAAGTAAAAACATTCAATTTGAGAGGTTCTTCCTTTTTCCTCCTAAATCTTTGACAAAGGTGCCTTCTTGGTGCATTTTTCCAGAAATGCTCATGTGATTGTTGAGACTTCTAGTGTGTTGCAAGACTTAAACTCCTGCAAGTGATCAGATCACTACAGATGTAGAGACAGAGAAGAAGAAAGATAAAGAGAGAAGAGACAGACAAAGAAAAAGAGACAGAGATAGAATAGAGAGTGTAGAGAGAGTTAAATGCTTGTATATTCATGTTCACTGCAAAATAAATAAGGTCAGTATTTATATGTTATACCGACTTCCATAATAACAATGTAACAACCATACAATACAAAGTAACTAACTGGTAGATTTACTAACTTATTACTGTTTACTACAAGTATTTGTATTTTTGTTATCGTCATGTCATTGCCAATTAAAGCTACCATATCATATCCCCACCACATCCAAAAGACTTGTCCTCAAGTCTAGGATACTTTAAAGTCATAAAATTTGGTTTCAAAAGAGACTGCATCTTCCCAAGTTGCTTCGTGAGATGCATAACCAACCCATTGAACTAGGTACCGAATTACTGCCTTATTCTGCTGCTTAATAACCCTTTATCTAGGATGGCTTCAGGTTGTAGTAAATCATAATCGTGTTTTCCTTGAAACCGTGGAGGAATTTGAGCAGCCATGGGCAAGACCCTAACAAATTTCATGAGTTGTGACACATGAAAATGTTATGAACTTAAGCATCAATAGGCAATTGAATCAAAACAATTCTATCTACAACCTGGAAAGGTCCATAGAACTTGTAAGCCAACTTTTGGTTCGTTCTGGCTTGGATAGTAAGCTGCCTGTATCAGCCTGGATTTTCATTCTGGTATGAGCTCTATGCAATTGGTATTTTAGGACTTAGATCATAGCTTCTCTTTTGGCCAGACTTCTGTCTATAACTACATTATAATAATCTCCAGGAAGATATGGCAAGTGTACCGGAGGTGGTTGATTGTAAACCACTTCATAGGTGAATGGAAATGAGTGTTGTACCACCACTCAGCCAAAGGCAGCCAAAGACTCCAATCTTTTGGGCTGTCAGATTGTCACCACACTTAAACCTCATATATCCTTCTAGACATTTGTTAACTGTTTCAGTTTGTCAATCTGTTTGTGGGTGATAGGTTGAAGACATCAAAACTTCAGTGCCATGTAAAAAAAGGAGTTTTTTTTACTGCCATTGAGGTGGTTCAGATCGGGACGAGTTCAATCGCATCTGTTCGGATTAGGATGAGTTTCAGACCGAATGAGGTTCATATCGGATTGGGATTCAAATTGGGACGAGTTCGGATTGGTCATGTTTAGATTCAGATGACTTTCAGACCAAGTGAGATTTGGATCAGGTTGGGATCCGGATCACTCCTGTTCAGATTCAGATGAGTTTCGGATCATGTGAGGTTCGGATCAGATCGGGTTTCGGATTTCAAATTGACTTTGTCAGGTCTAGTAATAGCAGTAGTAGCAGCAGCAGTAGCAACATCGTAGCAGTAGTAGTAGTAGCAGCAGTAGTAGTAGTAATCCAAAAAAGTAATGTTGTATACATTTGAACCTATGTTTTTTTTTTATTGTTGAATTACATTATTGCAATTAGTAGTAGGGGCTAGCAAAAAAACATGTATCCGGTTTCTAACCCGGTACTCGATCTTTTTACACGAAAAAGCGGATACTCGATTTGTAAAAACGGGTATCGGGTCGGATCTATGTCGGGATTTTTTTAAACCGGGTACCCGGTATCCGGTTTTAATTTTAAAAAATAGTTCTTTTTTATTGAAAAATAATTTTTTATTTTAATTTAAAATTAGTTTTTTATTATTAAAAATACTGTTTTTTTAATTTAAAAAACAGTTTTTTTAAAAACTATTTGTCTTTTATTAAAAAATCTGATTTTTTTTTAAAAATAAAAAATAGTTTTTATATTAAAAAAATAAAATAATTTTTTATATTTAAAAAAAGTTTTTTTTTTTAAAAAAAGTTGTATAATAATAAAAAAAAAACCAGATTCGGATATCCGGTTCCCGGAATTGAATTTCCGGGTACCCGAATTATCCTGATCGGATCCGGGTCAAAAAATTGCGATCCGAAAAACCAGGTACCCGAATTTGTCCACCTCTGGTTAGTAGTTAGCAATAGTGGTAGCAGGTGGTAAGTGGCAAGTAGCAGGTAGCAGTAGGGGTGAGCGGGACCGGGTACCCGGTCTATTTTGGGATACCCGGACTCAAACCCAGTTACAAGTAGGTCCCAGAATTTAGAACCAGACCCGGACCCAACTCAACCGGTTCCTAGATTTTGGAACCCAGCCTTGGAACTGGCGGGACCGGGTCCAGGATTGGGTACCCAATTCGTGTAATTTGTAAAATAATATAGCACTACTTTGCTAACTGCGGTTGGGACCGGGTACCCGATTCTTGTAATTTAAAAAATAATGTAGTATACTTTACTAATTACAACAAATAATTTCACTTGAATAATTAGTTGAGCTTTTTATGAGTTAAGAAATTACAATAAAATAAGTTAAATACGGTCCTACACAATGGGTACCTAGTGCGAGACCCGGATCCAACAGGGTACCCAAAACTGGACCCGGTTCCACCGGGTACCCACTGGGTACTGGGTCCCCAATTTTACTACCCAGATTCGGAACCGTCTTCAACCGGGTCCTCTTCTTTGGACCCAGGACCAGACCCAGTTACACTGGTTCCGTGTTTGGACCCACCGGTTCCAGACCAGGTTCAGGTCCAATACCGGGTACCCGATTTTTTTGCTCACCCCTAGGTAGCAGTAGTAGTAATCCTAAAAAGTAATGTTCTATACATTTGAACGACCTATGTTCTTTTTTATTGTTGAATTATATTCTATGATAAAATTAATTTTAATTCAATCTATCATTCCTATTTTATAATATTAAAAAAATACTTTAATTTCTATCATTCTTTTTTTTATAATATAAAAAATAATTTAATTCAATCAGTTATCATTCTGAGTGAATTTTTCTAAAAAAAATTATAAAATAAGAATGATAGAATAAAAACAGGTTTATGTTGTGTAGGAGTTATTTAAGTTAATTATTAATTTAAATAATTTAATTTAATCAATAATTAAAAAAACCTAAACCTGATTGGAAATTATCAGGCCTGATTGGAACTTATTAAACTTGATTGGAACTTATTCGACCTGATATAACTTATTAGAAATTATCCACACTTATTAAATTTGAAACATAATTTTTTTAAGGTGAAGAGAGCGTACCCTCATCTCACAGGCCCACCATTTGGCCACCAATGCTCGTAGAACAACAATGTGAATTTGGTTATGTTTGTTTTCTTCACTTCTGTGTTGTTCTTGCTGTAAAAATCATCATTCTTCCCTTAACTCTTTCCCTGAATATTGTTGGAAAGAATCTCAGTTCCTAAAACACAGCCATATTTTTTGCAATTCCCAAACTACTGTCAACGTAGTTGATTCAAGGGTTTTCCCCCCATTTTTTGTTGCAAAACTGCTACTGGCGATAGTGGTTTCTTTAGTAAATCCGCTACTAGCAGTAGCGGTTTCTTTAGTAAAACTGCTACTACCAATTGCGGTGTCAGTTACTTAAAAAGTCGTGCCTTAATATTTCAAATTTCATTCACCCAAAAAACACGATTCTGTAGTAAAAAAAACACGATTCTCCCAAAAAATAATGCACAAATTGTTACTGGCAATGGAAGTAGTTTTCTAAAAGAAACTCGGTATTGGTACTAGCGACTTATATGAAGAAACTCGTGCCTTAATATTTCAAATGTCATTCACCCAAAAAACACGATTCTCCCAAAAAATAATGCACAAACCGTTACTGGCAGTGGAAGTAGTTTTCTAAAGGAAACTTGGTATTGGTACTAGCGATTTATATGAGGAAACCCCTACTGGTAGTAATGGGTTATCTTAAGCCGGATAAAAAAAAAAAGATTTTTTTTACTTGCGCTGACGTAGGTGGTTGTTTGGGAATTGAGAATACTGAATTTTGGAAATTAAGAATCTTCCCAATATCTTTCGTGAAAAGAATTCTTCGCCCCCCTACAAGAGGTGTGTAGCCTTAAGGGTGCGTTTGGTAGAATGTACTCCTTCTGTCTCTAAAAGATTGCCCCATTTACTTTTTTTCATCTCCCGAGACACATCTTTAAATGAAAATATCTTGAGATACGTATAATAAAAAATTATAAGCATTACATATTAAAAAAGTACACATTGAGCCGAATCAAACGAGATCTCATTTGACTATATTTTTTCTTACATGTATAAAATTATAGAGAGTCAAAGTTACCAAATGAACAGTAGCAAAGTCAATATGGGGCAATCTTTAAGGGACGGAAGGAGTAAAACTTTTTTCACAAAAATATTTTTGCATTTTACATTGTTTGATTTAAAGTAAAATATTAAAATATAAAACTTGGGATGGAAAATCATTTTCCACCTTATTGAAAATATTTCTCTCTCCTAAATTGGAAGAAAAAAAAAATTACGTCACAAATGGAAGGAATGAAAACATTTTCTATTACAATTGAAGTAATTGAGTTTCAGGCCAACCAAATGAAAAAATGTTTAAAAAAGAAAAATCATTTTACATGCGACCAAACAACTAAAAACCTTTGTGAAAATAAACTTTCTAATTAGCTTAGAAAACGTTTTATATCCAACCAAACTGACTCTAAATCTTGAAAGAGTTTTCTTCCATGCACTTGCGCCACACCCAATCACTTCCTTTATAAGGCGCGAATACACAAAAGTAAAGAAAAATAAAAAAAAAAAGCATAAAAAGGCAACAGCAGCAGTTGCAGTTCGTAACTTCGTACTACTTTAGTAAGCAAGCTTTCAGCCCAAAGAAGGAATTTCTGCGTCATTTTCTCCAAATTTTCTTTGCAGGAGTTTCAATGGAGTCTGAGTCGACGCCGTCATCATCATCGTTCAATTCTTCGCCGCCGAATTCTTCGTCGTCGGATATTTCGCCTTCCAAATTTGCTTCTCTTCCCATTATGGCTATGAAAGATAAAATCGTCGAAAAAATTGCCGAGAATAGGGTCACTCTCATTGTTGGCGAAACTGGTTGCGGTATATTTTCTTCTGTTTTAGTTATTTATTTGTAATTTCCTTTTTTACTTGTTTCGGGTCTCTACTGTTGTTGACTTATTGTTGGTTTTTTTTTTTTTTTTTGGTGGTGTTGCTGCTGTTGTTGGCATCGGTTGCCTTTTTTTTGGCCTTAACAATCTGCGGGTTTTGGAATTTTGGAGTTTTTGAGCGATTATTGATCATAGAATCCTGCAGTACAGATTAAAAAATTAATGTTTTCTTAATTTGATCTTGGCTTAAATTCTTCCGCGATCAGTAATTGCATGAGTAATCGAAGGGGAGGGCAGAGGATTGTGCTAAAATTCAGTTATAGTGTAGTCGGCGTTGATGGTGACATGGTGTTACTGTTTAAAGGGTCAATTTTTGGGTTATTTATTTATTTTTTTTATTTGGGTTGTTTCATTCACTATTCATGAGGGCTTATTATCTAGGTTGTACTAAAATGAATACTGGTACGGGTACGGGAAAACGTCACTAAAAAAGTTGAGGATACAAGACTGTAGGTAAATGAAAGAAAGACAATAAGAGAATCTATAAATTTCAACATAATATCAATAGAACATTGAGGTAAATATCAAATTTGGTGTTGATAATATGGTTAATAATTATATAAATTATTCAAAACCTAAAAGAAACAAAAAATTAAAGTGAGAAAAATAACTCGGTACTTGAGTAAGCTTAATCAATTAGTTCAATATGGGTACGTGTGTCCAACGCGTGTCGGTGTCGTGTCGGTTTCGGACACGGGGTACGACAGGTTGGACTGTTTGAGGTGTGTCCATGCTTCGTAGCTTATTATTCCAGTGTAAGGTTGGAACTTGGAAATTTATAACAAAACCATAATGTGACATTTGGCATTTGCCGTTTGTTTGCAAACAAAAAAAAGTACTAACTATTGTAGGTTTTCTGAAACAAAAAAAGTACCGACTATGAGTATCCGTCCCCGAACTCATTCCGATGCTATAATTGGCGGTACCCCTTAACATAATTTTTTAGATTTGTCGTTTCAGTACCCTTATCCATATTCGACTCCGTTCCCGACTCAGTGCAACCTAGTTTGATAGTTAATTATTGGGATTGCTTTTAGAAAACGGATCATAGTTGATACCTTTATAGAAGATATCCCTCAAAGTTATGAACTTATGATACTACGTATTTATTATGAGATAATCAATTTTTGAGTTTGTAGTTTTAGTTTAAAAGACTGGGCAAAGTTGTTGGGACTGTTTTATTTTAATTTTTCAACTCCAAATGTAAATTTTATTTTGGCCTTTTTGATTCTTTTGTTGATTTTTTTAACCAGAGATTCCACCTCTAATTAGCTCATATCATTTTTAACAAAAATATGAATGTTTGTGATATTTGTCGACAAATGTCTATGTTTTCGTATCATTTTAGCCGATTTTCCCCAAAAAAAGTTCCGTATTTAGCTATTGCTGGCATTAACTTAGTTGTATCCAAGAAGCCTGCATGTACTGGCTACTAGCACCACGTAAAGTACCAACACACATTTGAGGTATAACTACAATGCATATAAAATGAAAACCATATATCACCAATTCATTATAGGTATCTAACACACCACCTATCTTATCTAAGATACTTCTTGTTTCCATTCACCTTCACTATTCAGGATTGGACTTTTACACCTTATTGAGAGGAAGACTAATCTCTCCTATTTAAAGTGATATTTATTTTCTGATTGAAACTTTGGTATATCTTCTGAAAATGTGTACAATTTCTGGGTGTTGAAGGGAAAAGCTCTCAAGTTCCACTATTTCTCCGGGAAGCAAGCATGACCCCAATTATCTGTACTCAGCCCCGAAGGTTTGCTGTTGTAGCAGTTGCCAAAATGGTTGCAAATGTTATTCAATGTGAAATGGGAGATGAGGTTGGATATCACATTGGTCACTCTAAGGTCACATCATCGAGGTATGGACATGTATCTATGAGCTTATTACTTCTTTATCCCAAAAATATGTTCCAAAATCCAAAGTACTAACCTTTGAGAAGGATACATTGCACTCGTTTATTTACTATGTGTGATTAATTATCAAAGCCTCTACTTATTTGTGTCATGATAGTGGGAATTGGTCAGGAAAGTTATATTTTCTCTTGATTCTTACCACTGATATGTGATGTTCTTCTTTAATCAAGATATTGAGTTCTTACCATAGTTTTAAAAGGCGCAAGGCGCACCAACGCACAAATAGTCGCTAAATTTAATTTTTTCTTTGATTGTATTAAATATTAATTAAAAAGATCCTAATAATTTAAATATTGATATATTTAAAGCTAAGGTATTCTCAATTTGAAAAAAGAGTATGAACTAATTGCTTGTTGAATCACATTCCTCTCTGAAAGACTAAAAAAAAATCTTTCATTAACTTGTACCTTAAATCTAAGCTATTTTCTTAAGGCGCAAAGGTGCGCCTTACCAAAAGGCGCTCAAAGTCGCATGAGGCGTGCACCTTTCATAGGTAGCTGAGCCTCACTTAGTTAAAGCGCATTTCTTAGAGCTTAGGAGTGAGACGCACTTTTTAAAACTAAGGTTCTTATAGCTGACATGTGATGTGTGAAATAGTTTTAATTAATTTCTTTTAATTTGTAAGAATATTTTGGATTTTTCTTGTAGGTCTTTCTCCATCTTTATCACAAATAACTCACCGAAATCTCTCCATCTTATCACAAATTTTCGATCCTTACTATGTTATAGGAGCTGATGTCTTTATCTCATCTTATCACTTTTGCATTGAGGATTTCATTTCTACATGATCCAAAACAAACATGTTGGGCACCATCATTTTTGGGTTAGTGGTAATGTGGATTCCTTGGCGATAAAGGTTTTAATCCAATGCGTTCCTTTCCCTCAGCACTGAATAGACATTGGCTTTCTCATCATGCAAGACTTCTAAATCACTTTACCTTGGCCTGCCTAAGAGTATGTCACAAACAGTCGTAGTTATAGTAGCGCACCAAATTTGATTATAATATCCTCCAATGCGAAAAGACATGAGGGCTTCTGTCTTGATCCAAATTCCAAACACTCCTATGATAACTAAACCAACTTAACCTGTATGGGTAAGGGTGTTCATGCTTAGAAGCCTTGAAGATTCACCCATAGATATAGCACAATCTTTAGTACATGAACCTGAAACAACAATTAAAGGACAAATGTTACCCTTGATTAAACAAGTTTTGTGAAACAAATTCTGCCTTTGCTCATATGCTTGATCATCTTGTACTGAGCTACTAAAGGTTTTCTTAGAAGCAATACTAAATAATCATGAATATTTTATGGCTTGGTTGTTTCCAATGCGATTTCCCACACGCGTTCATGACTTCTTGTTCTCTTTGTATCACAAGTGTATAGTGTTCTTCCCTTAAAATCATCATCTTGTTTGGAGTTTGGACAATGGTTTGCAATATGGCCTTGATGATCTTATGCATCCTTTGTAGCTTTTGAATGCCCTCATCTTGCTTGGATTTCATAGGAACAACATCCTCCTTGCTCTTGGAATCTAAATCAATAATGGCCTTTGGATGGTTTGAGGATGAACTCTTGATTCTTTATTGATAGGTATAATGGTTGTTTGATTGGAGGTCATGAAAGTGCTGTTCCACCCTGCTAGCCAGAAGACAAACTTCATCAAATGACCTGCAAAACACGATTGAGAGCGCGCTAACTTGAAAACATGATTCAAGATTTACTAATTTGCACTAATGCAAGGAACCCGAGCGTAATCTCTCAAGTTTTGACTACTTGTGAAACTTAAGACTAATTTAATATGCAACTATTTTTTATTAACTGGCCAAATCAGCTATTTGTATAACATCCTATTACTAAATCTAGATTTACCCGAACCAATGGAGTTAGTACTTAGTACTTAGTACAAGTCCCTAACTCACAAAGATTATCTGGATTAGTTACAACCAATTTAAAGAAGCCTTTCAAAGATATTCTCCAATATTCTATTCTAGCGAATTCTAATTGGCTGATTAACATTTAAACAAACTAAAGATAACTATCTAACAAACACGTTACACGCCTAACCACATGCCTAACAAATTATTTAAGATTTTTTACATATTATCATTTTTTTTATAATTAAGCTCCTAATGCTTTAAATAGGAAAACCCTTTCAAGTGAAATGTAAAAATCTATAGGCAAAAACAAATTTTATGAATTAACTACTACAATTAACAAGTTTCCAGAGAGAAAAGGTTTTGCAATCTTGATTCCATCAATATGAACTTTAGTCTTTAGGTTCTAAGATGTCTCTTGTTTACAGTCTTTCTTTTTTCTCTTTTATTTTTGTAGTAACATTTTATCTTGTCAGATCCTCTTTTCCTGTTATGCATGTGGATGTATTTTACTATCGATATAGACTATTTTTTAATGTTTGATTAAAGATGAAGAGCAAACAATTAGGCAATTGTCTATTATTCTGCTTTTGTGAGCTATGATTAGCAATGAAATGGTAATTATGCAAACATTAATCCATTTCTCATTGCAGTTCAAAAATAATTTTTAAAACTGCTGGTGTTCTGCTGGAGGAAATGCGAGAGAAGGGGGTAAATGCGCTCAAGTACAAGGCAATCATTCTAGATGAAGTGCACGAGAGATCAGTAGAATCTGATCTTGTTCTTGTCTGTGTGAAGCAGTTTCTTCTTAGAAACAAAGACATAAGGTTTTTTTGCTCATTTCTCTGTCTGTTTTTCCATTCTTGCTACCTCAATTGTTTCTACCTCCGTTTTTAAGCATCTTCCTGCCTTGCAATGTTAGATTAGGCGTTGCGAAAAGTTCAGTGCTTTCTTTTGCACTTTTAACTTGTAATTATTATTATACTTAATCCTTTTGAGCTTGCATAGAAAGTTGGATAGCTCCCAAGAGAAACTAGCAGACTTTGTACTTAGAATGCATGTTGATTTTCTTTATTATGTCATTTTATTTTCTATTGCTGCTTTATGGTGACTGTTGATAGGTTTATTTAGAAGTACAGCTTAGCTATTGAAGAAAATGCAAGTTTAAAATACTTCTGTAATTAATAATACTATCTCTGATTGTCATGCTATGATTTTTAGCGTATTGCTGTACATTTCATGCTTCTTTTGGTATTTTGCCTGATGAAATTGAATTTTACAGACTGGTGTTGATGTCTGCCACCGCTGATATTTCAAGATACAGGGACTACTTTAAGGATCTTGGTAGGGATGAAAGAGTAGAAGTCCTTGCTATCCCCAGTTCCAGTCAGCACACTAATTTTCAGCGGAAGGTCCTCTACCTTGAACAGGTAAAGAGTTAAGTCCTTGTTTCTAGATGCTTTGCTTAGTCATACTGCTGCTTTTTTTCTATGCAGTTTGGTATGTCACCTAGCTGAGGTATTAGATGTTTATATAGTGGATTCCCCACTGAATTTTTTGAGAAAACTTTCAAGTTTTCCATGTTTATTGAACTTCAATTTATTTTACACGTTTGGCAAGGAGAGACAGCTTTTTGCTTCTAGATTTGGAATAATAAACACTTTTAGATGTTTATATATTTTATTTACTAAAAGGCCCTATTACATATTTAAATGCCATCTCACTCATCCTTTTTAGTTATTTATTTTTATTTTCTGTAAAGAACAAAATTTTTATCCACTACTTTATCAATTATCATGAGACATTATATGGAAGAATTTCTTTTCATCATGTTGATGGCTGCTTACTTCATGCCATCTTCTGTCCTGAATCTCAGTATTAGATCAGACATGAATGACCTTTTAGAGCTTACATATAGGTTAAATATGTCGCCACTCACCAGTTATTATAATGAGACATAGCAGGTCTGAAGGTGTTACTGGAGTATGGCTGTGATTGGTGACTGAACCATTTGCAAAGAGTCAAAGACAATAACTGGAGAAGGATACTGTTTTACAAGGCCCAAAAGGCAAAATATTTTCTCCGTTTTTTCTTCTAGTTCTACCATCTCTATGTTTCACTTTTACCAATGCTAGACTTGAAACTTTAATAACTCTAATTATATATTTAATGTTACTATAACATATCAGTTACATATGTTTTCTTTATGTATAATTGTATAAATTAGCATCGGTTGCGTTAATTTTAAAAATTGATGATCAATGTCTCCACAACGGCCTCAAGTTTTGACAATTAACAGAATTTTAAAAAATTATTAGATATTGAAAAAAATGATATATCACGTAAAGAAATTGTTTTATGATACTCTATCAATTTTCTTCCCTTATATAGTACCCCATAACAATTTTTTTTTTCTCACACAATGAATCTAAATGAAAATAACATTTTGAAACAAAGGAAGAAGTGATACTACTTTAGTAAATACACATATATTCATATAGGTAACATAGAAATTTCAAATATGAACACTAATTTCTCAAGTATTGATTTATATAAGGAAAATGTCAAACGTAGCACGTTTAAGAACCTTAAAATAGAAATAAAAAGTCAAATCAAGTATTTATTATCTCAAATTTATGTGTAAATTTGTCTTAAAATCATAAATTATTTCCACTTTAAGAAGTGAATTTAATGCTTAAACATAGCCCTTTTAACATTTTCCTTTATATAATAGCTAGATAAATATTTGCAAATAATGTGCTGATTTCATTTTGAATATTATTTTTGAATCCCACTCAATTTCTATGATTCTAAATTTCTAATTCCTGCTAAGGTTTTTTTTGTGAGGTACACTGAAACCGATCTCTAAATATTTTTTTTCGTTCATTTGTTTTAGCCATTATTTTATACTTCTTTTTTTGCTTACATATAAATAACTAAAGAGAGCGTAGTACAGTAAATAGTGTCAAAAGTCCTTTGAGTACAACTAAAAATGGATTAAGTAATTTTAACTATTGTTTGTTGATCATATGGTGTTGAAATGATTTAAGGCCATATCACTATAATATTTTTTAGCTCCAAAACAAAATACTAAATAAACTGGTGACACAATTCAAGGGAGAAAGCTGAAAGGATTACCAGGCCTTTATCAAGCCTACCTCTCTTGGTTATTGCGTGATATGGAACTTGCTTGTCACTTAAGGAGATATGAAGATGAAATTCAACATGAGTGGTGAGGTTAAATCTTTCTGGATGTATGATGAATGACCAGTGGCTTTAGGTCCATGCTCTTCCATAGATGTCATTCATGGTTATAACTATTTTAACTCTTTCAAGGTTTTTTGTTTTAATTTATAAACTGTAGACAATGTAATGCCGGACTTTTCTAGGGACAATTTTAGCGAACTGGTAAAACTGCTGGAGCTTCCTTTTTAGGAGTAAGTTTGATTTGAAACTGCGTTTTAATTAGATTTTGTTTGGCAAGCAGCCTTTTAGCTGTTTTGTTATTTATACAAACAAGTAATACATACAAGGGGTGATGCTTGCTGATTTTGATGGTTGATATTTTCTGTTAACTTCTTGCTTATAGTGCTGTATTTACAATGTCACATTGAACTCTTTTTGTCTATAATGTTTCTGTTTCATCTCTAAACTTCTCTGTTTTTTCTTTATTTGCTTATTAATGAAAAACGATTGGCAAAATATTCTCTATATCTATTGAGCCAATTGATGTAAACGTGTTTGGGTTGATTTTGCTTGTTTTATGATTTATTTTCTTTTTCTACGATGTGTAATTGAACTCATCCCTGTTATCTGGCAGGTTGCTGAAATTCTTGAGGAGTGCCCAGAATCTTCAGACTCATTGTGTGTGAAATACTGTTCCGGCACAACCCCATCCTTGGCTGAGGCTGATATTAAATATGATGTGCACAAGCTTATTCATGAACTGGTCTTGTATTTACATAAAAATGAGCCAGACATTGAAAAAAGCATTTTGATTTTCCTTCCAACATACTATTCACTGGAGCAACAATGGTCTCTCTTAAAGCCCTTAAGGTCGGATTTCAAAGTCCATATTTTACACAGTAGTGTGGATACAAACCAAGCTTTGATGGCTATGAAAATATCCAAGTCCCTTCGTAAGGTACATTGTGGTTTTCTCTTATTTTTGTTGATTTGGTCTGTTTTATCTTGCTGTATGCTGCAGATAAAAGTTAGTGCTGTATTGAAGCATTTTGAACTCATAGTGACGACTTCATTGGGTGAAGCTTTGTTTCCCCCCTGCTTGAAACTCTTCCTGACCTAAAATGTATCAATTTTATATATATATATATATATATATATATATATATATATATATATATATAGGGTTGGGTTCCGGTGAGAAATTTCTTATGGTGAGAAATGTGAGAAGAGATAAATACATCAACTATGACCTAGAGGTACATTAATTAACAACTATAGGTACATTCAAAATATACTATAAATACATTGAGTAAAAATACATTGATTTTATGCCATAGATACATTGACTCCAAACAATAGGAGTAAGGAGGGAAAATCAACTTTAATCTTAGCCATTTATTTGTTGATCAAAGGGATGTGGTTGCTTCTCACCCTTCTCACCAAAATTACATTTCTCACATGAGCCTACTTATATATATATATATATATATATAGGGTTGGGTTATAAGGTGAGAAAGACCTAGATACATCAACTATGTGCATTCATTGCAAACTATAAATACATTGAGTATAGATACATTCACTTTACATTATAGATACCTTTAAATAGAATTAAGAGCAAGCAATCTAATTTAATCTCGACCCTTCGTTATTACCAAAAATAGCTTTTTCACATGAGCCTAGTTCTACGCACACACACATATAGATGGATAGCTATATTAATACGAAGTATATACGTTTATGTATTCATATGTTTGTGTGTGTGTGTGTATTTATAGTAATAACTTGAATTGTTAATTAACTCTAATAACACATCAAACTTTGTGTAAACTTAGAAGTGACCTGTATAGTTTACTGTGAAGAATTCTTCTTTCCTTTTATATCATGTAGATCTGACATCTCTTCGGTTGTTTAAAATGTGAGCTCAATTTTTGTTGTCCATTTGTGCCCCCTTAAATATCTAGATTTCAACATGTGACAATAACATAAAGATCTACTCAATTTTCTATAAATAAATGACAAATATGGTCTAAATGGTGAACCTTGGAATTTAAAAGATATGGCACTGTTGTGTAAATCATTTATGAGAACTGGGAACTATTATCAACTGTCTATTATGCTAAGCTTTAGATGTCTATTAAGAAATTGTACCATGTATTCCTGAGGTTTAAAAAATTGCACATTAATCTTGAAGTAGTAAAAAATCCGTCATGCACCTCTAAGGCTTGTTCTTTTGGGCTAAATTAATCTGAACTAAACTCAACCGCACTCTGAAATTTCAGAAATTAAGACCAAAAGAACAGTACCTAAGTCTAACTATCATATATTATCCGCGTACCCCTTAACGACTAGTTTTTCAACTCAAAACTCACTGCTAAATTTCGTATGCTTTAGATATAAAAATATACTAGTAATGCATTATTTATTTTCACTTATATTTTATATAAGTAGCTCACTTCCTCCAAAAGGAAAAATTATCAATTTTCACAACAATAACCAAAAACTAAAATATACAATCAACCATTCTTGCATTGCACCTTAATCCCAAAGCGATGACACGAGGACTTCCTAAGAGGTCGCCCATCCTAGTACTATTCTCAGCCAACCACAGGGTCGGCGGCATGGCAACACAAGGACTTCCAGGAGGTCACCCATCCTAGTACTATTCTTGTCCAACCATTGCTTTTTGAAAATCTAAAGCATTAGAAAGCCAATAATTAGTTTTGATTTGAAAAACTAGCCATAAAGGGGTACACGATATAAATATATGAAAGGTTTAGGGTATGTGGTGCATTTTTCATACTTGAGGGATGCATGGTGCATTTTTTTATACCTGGGTTAGATGGTACAATTTTCCTTGTCATTTTGTTTGTTTAAAAGGGATAAAATTTTATTAAAGATTTGTAAGACTATGTGTAGCTCGTCCTCATTGCCCTCTCCTTTTTTTATTGCCGACACTTGACAACCTTCCCCCTTCAAACTCCTACCATTGGCGAGGAGTCTGTATCAGTCTATCGGACGCCTCTATCATGGCAGGACACCTGATGTGAAAAAGGTAGAGGTGTTTGATCCAAACTCCTCAACCATAGTTGTGGCATGAGATTCAGGTGTTTCCGTGTTTGTTACGGATATAATAATAATAAAACCGTACCACTGATGTTTTTGTATCTGCCAGACTGCCACCATGTCTTCACCGCCATTGTGTTATTGAAGGGTTTTGAAGAGAGAGAAGAGGTGGGGTAAGTATAAATGGGGGATAAAATGGGAATTGCAGTTAAATTTGCAGACATTTGTAAGTCAAACGTAAGTATTGTTTAGTTTACCCCATTTAGCATATATAAATTGCTTTCCTATTTTGTTCTACACTCTTAGTTAAACCCACTCTCCTTTTTTTTATCCCCTTACACAAACCCACAAATGCACACCCTCTCTCCATTTCCCTGGTCTTTGTGAATAATGATAAGTGTAACCAATCTATAGAAAACTGGAAATAGAGGTAATCGCTGTATGCTAGCTTGATTACCAAGCTATTAGAAGTATTTTTGAAAAATAAGAGATAAAATTCACAGAAAATAAGATAACTTATAATAAGAAGGGAGTAAGTGGGAATATCTGATTTGGCATGTTTGGTAATTGATACAATTTTTCTCTATATCAACATTAGCCTCTATGATATCCCAATGCCTTAATAGGTCACATGTAAGCTGCCTTGGCCTTTATCGTTTTGTATCATTAGCTTTTCTCTTTTTTATCTTTCTTAATTGGGAGCATTAATTGAATACAAATATGAGAGAAGTATATTTGATTAAATAAGAAATACAAATTGAGGGCAAAAGTTCCTTTTAAATCTACTTTTTCTAGTTTCATAGCATGATTTTTTTTATGTGCAACATTATGAGACTAAGGTTCTTGATCATTTATCTTCATATTCTCATCATGTTTTTCTTTCAAAGCATTCTTCTGTTTAAATCCCAATGGTCTACTGCTCTTAATCTTCTAGTTGCACCTTTTATTTCCATAACGTAGTGATTCATATATCTCTCCACAGAAAAGTGCTATCATTCAAATGTTACAGAAAACCATGAAGAAGACCATTAAGCTTCTGCAGTTTGAATGGTCTGGCTGACTTGATTTTCTTTTCAGGCGTTTGTTTACGTGGAATATAGAAAACATATTCCTTGCCCTGGGTTTTTGATTTTTTTTTTCAGTGAGAGTTTTGTCTGTTCTGATTGCTGCTACTGTTCACAAATGATATACGCAGATTATATTAGCCACCAATATTGCAGAGTCATCAGTGACAATTCCTGAAGTTGCTTATGTCATTGATTCTTGCCGATCATTACAAGTTTACTGGGATGAAAATCGGAAGATGGATACATCTGAGCTTGTTTGGGTTTCTAAATCTCAGGTATGCTAGAATATCATCATAATTTTACTTAAGTTTCTATTGTCAAACATATGAATTCTAATTGCACTAAAGATTCTGTTGTAGTCTGATCAGCGAAGAGGAAGAACAGGTCGAACTTGTGATGGCCAGATATATAGGTTAGTCACAGGATCGTTTTATAATAAGTTGCAAGATTTCGAGTCTCCTGCAATTCTCAAGCTATCACTGAGACTACAGGTTCTCCTCCTTTGCTGTGCTGAATCAAAACTTATCAATGATGCGAAAGGTAAGGCATTCCCTCACTGCTTTTTTTTTTTTCCTTCATCTGTCTGCTATTGAACTAGGACCTTTCTTTTTCACCATGAAGATGTAATCCAGAAGCTTTTATATTCTTTTTTGGGTTGTATATAATTACTATCAGTTGTGACCTTTTGTCAAATTATTTCTTCTGTTTTTCATTGTGCCTGTTCTACAACTATATTGTGTCTTAAAGTACTTCCTTTTGTGAAGAGCAAGCCTTTTCCTTTTGAACTTGCAGAAATTAATCATTGTGCCTTTTCCCTGGAGTATGCTAGTTTTCCTTCACTTTTATTGTGTTGTATCATAAACACGCTTATAGGTGCAGTATGAGATTCTATAAATCAATCTAGGTTGAATCATTGTGTCAATATCACAAGTGTTTTTCTTCTGGTCTGACTGAGATTCTAATATTTCATTTCAGCGTTGTCTCAAAAGGCTTTGGACCCGCCTGATACTGAGATTATAGAGGATGCTCTACGATTACTTGTGCGGATAAAGGCCCTGAAAAAATCACATCCAAGGGGTCGATATGAACCCACCTTCTACGGGAGACTGCTTTCTAGTTTTTCCTTGTCCTTTGATGCTTCTGTGCTAATCCTTAAATTTGGTGCTGCTGGAATGTTACGTGAGGGCATTGTTCTGGGCATATTGATGGATATGCAACCACAACCCATTATCCGTCCCTTTGGTCAGGAAAATTTGGTACTTCTGATGAAACATTTAGAATTTTTACATTTATATTAGTATTGGGGCGATAATGTTTTACGTTGAAGGTTGACATGGTTATGTATGCATCTGCATTTCTAAGTAGTGACTATCACCTGCAGTTTATAGAGTATACAGACTCCTACTATGCTGAAAAGAGAGAGAAACCTTGCCTGGCGGGAAAGAAGGAGGTAGTTTGCTTGGCAAATCTGTGTGCTTATCAATTTTGGCAACGTGTATTTAAGGTAAAGAGTGACTGTCCTTCTGCAGCTTGCTACACTTGAAGGTGTTTGTTTTATTCATGTATATTGAAATTTTGATGGATTTCTAACTTTTTCTGTTGCAATGAAGGATAAGCAAAGGTTGCAGCATTTGAAACAGCTTTTCAATGCTGAGGAGATTAGATCACCTCAGGCATTGCTCTCCAAAATTGAAGAAGAATGGTGCTTCTTCCATAATTTGCTTCAATCATCAATGAATCAAATCTCTGAAATATGTATGTTATTCTGCATGTACCTGTAGATTCTTCACGCCTTTATTATGGTTTGGTTTAACGTGGCCTTTTTGTGTGCAGATAATGAGATTTTATGTTCATTGCATCAATATAGGCCTAAGTTTCTTGCCACAACTTCTGGCTTACCCGCCTACTATGATCCTTATGAATTTAGACATACATGTCTTCTGGAATGTCAGCCAATTAATGATTCTGTTGCTCATCCTGAGGAAGATGAGTGCTATGATATGAATAAATGCATTGCCATGCCATTTGTATCTTCTCTCCATTTTAAAAGCCAAAGTGTGGCTGAGAAGTTTGCAATGGTTATTAAAGAGGTGAACATCCTTTGCATGGTCACGTTTTTCTCGCCCTATGTTGATATAATGAATCTCACTTTTCTCTTAAATTTTGCTTCTCAGATGCGTGTTAAGCTTGCAGAAGCCTTAGTTGAGGATCCTCTGCAGCAAGTTATTGAGAAGCCTCAGTCACATTTTAATGGTGAAGCATCAAAGTGTATTTATTTTGCCCAAGGATATTGTAATAGGGGCTTTGATTGCCTGTTCTCTCATTCGCAGCAAGCCAAAAGACCTGTGTGTAAATTCTTCGCATCTTTGCAGGTATTGAAGTCTGCCTAAACTCTTGCTTGTGTGTTGGCCCATTATTGATTTATGATTTGCTGGACAGAACAGCATTCTGCAAATATGGTCACAAATTATATGTTGTTGTATCATTGGTCTTTCATTTTGATGGTCACAAAGTCCTTGTTATGTTAATTTTGTTTGTTGAGAAACAGAAACATGATAAGTTGGCTTGGTTGTTAACATAGTCTTTGTCAATCCCTTGTACTCCATCGACACAAATATCAATCATGACCAATTCACAAGTCGATGATACATACAAGTATAAGTAAATAAATTATAGAAGATTTTGCTATGATCTTGAGTCCTTTTTATGTTAATTTTGTCTTGGTTGTTATTGTAGTCTTTGTCAGTCCCTTGTACCTCATCAACGCAAACAATCATGACTAATTCACAAGTTGATGCTACATAAAAATATAAATCACTAAATTATAGAAATTTTTGTTATGATCCTAAAGTCCTTTTTATGTAAACTAGCTTTTTGGCTTGTTCGATGAACGGGCTTATTTTTTATAAAAAGTTCGAGAAAGATATAATATACAGTTCTAAATTGTTATAATTTGAAAAATATTTGTACTGCAATGTATAAAAATTAAACTATTATGAAAGAAAGACTTTAAAAGATCGTAATTCGGTATACTCCATCTGATTTTGAATGTTCTGTGCAATTTACTCATTTGGTCAATTTTTAATATCCTATCCATTGTGCTTTATTCTATTTTGGTCACATTTTCTCCAATCTATTTTTTGCTTTTTAATCCCACTTTTCCTCACTTTCCCCCTTTTTCCTTATTTTTGCCTACTTTACACACACTCTCTCTCTCTCCAATCTGTCTTTACTTTTTTACCTTATTGATTTTGCAATACATTATTTCTAGTTTTTTTCCCCAAACAGTAAATGAACACAACGTTAAAAATTGGAGGGAAGAATAATTGAATAAAGGAAGACAAAATGTGAGCTAAACAAATTGTTTTATGTTTGGGAAAAAATAAAATAAATAATATTAGTTTTTAAGGAGGAGAATGAATGTGATGGATTTATTTGGTGAGAATAATTATAAGAACTCTATTCTGATGAGAGTGAATGTGAAAGCTTTATTTCTTAAGAGTGATTATGAGATATTTTTCTATGGTCATTGTTTTTGAATACTTATAGTAGATATTAGATAGTAGATAGTAGATTGTGTGTGTTGTGAAACAGAACACATTTTAAGTTGTCTTGGTTGTTAATATAGTTTTTGTCAATCCCTTATATCCCATCAACCATGACCAATTCACAAGTCGGTGATACATTGATACATATTCATATCAAGTAAATAATTATTTAAAAATTTGTTAACGAATATCTTATATTTTGCTGAGTTTGTAAATTAGTCTTTTAAAAAGGTTGTTAATCACTATTTTTATCAACCTTTTAGTTTGGTTTTACTACCTTCTTGATCAAACCTATTAATCTACCATTAATCTTAGATAAACCCTAAATCTTAAAATGCAAAACAAGCAGGGGCAAGTCTACTATGGGTTTTCTAGGTTAGTTGAAGCCGTAGTGGATGTAGGAAAAGTTGGAAGAAAAAAAAGACGCTTATGTAAAATTCGTTTCATAAGGCAATTCTATGGGATGTGGGTTCAGTTCATGACAAGGCTTGCTCAGTTTTTTCCCCCTTTCCTCTTCTTATCTATGTGTTGTTCTTTTCCTTTTTTTGTAAATCAATTCTTTTCCATCTATTCTGATCTAAATCTATATCTATTGACCTTTTCATACAATTATTTCCGTTTATTTTTTTGGCCTACATTCATTAAGTTGTATGTTTTTTTAAATTTAATAAAAAATATGCATGAAACAAAAACTGAATTTAGTGCTAAATACTCAATTCTCTTGACTTTGCATTTTAAAAAAATCTAAAACCATTTGAACTCTTGAATTTTTAACTTTCAGTAACAATTTAGACCAATCTATGGGTTAAATATCTTGTAAAATCTATTTAGTCATTGTACATTTAAAGTACTCGAACCCATAGAATGAAATTTCTGGAAACGTCCTTGAAACAAAGTCATTTCCGGTTGCTTTTTGCCAGTTCCAACCTTAAATCGAGCCCTTAAGGACAAATTGACATGACACTAAACTGGAAAAGTTTTATAGACCAAGACAGTTCTTTGCACACGAAATGATGCTTATCTAGTTGTATTTCACAAGCAAACTAACCCCCATTACATTTTTTCTTGGCATGCAAGTCGAGGCGTATTTCAGCATGCAAAGCAACGCGATTCTGGTTGTTTATCTATTTCGACCTCAAATCGATTCCTTATGGGCTACTTAACCCCTTTACCCTAGTACCCTGCACAAGGAAAGTTTTTATGGTATGTGAATTGAAATTACAAAATGGGTTTGCCTGCTTAAGGAGTGACTCGTTTTGAGTGGTGAGGGAATTTTTTTGGTCTAGGACAATGAGAGTGAAGTTGGATCTTAAAATGCTCGATTCGGTAAAAATTGGGAAGGAAAAAAACGATCTGGATCTCCTCGTTTTGCATGACAAGAAATGTCTCAGTTTGCATGCCAAAAAGATTTCCCCACTTTAGTGTTGTAAGGTTCAGTTTGACCCTTGCAAACTCGATTTGATGATAAATTAGACTTGATTAAGAACTTGAGGTAGTAAAACCGAATCAAAAGTGTGGTAAAAGGTACTCCTTCCGTCCCATTTTACTTGCTACATTCCATTTTGGAACAAATTTTTATGCAAACCAATTTTCATGTGAGCCCATCATTGGTAAAGTTAAGTGGAAGAAATTGATTGGCTTAAAGACGATAAAAATGACAAAAAAAAGGGTAAAAATGTAAAATATATGTGGGGCCCATAGACTATAAAAGAAAATGTAGCAAGTATTTTGGGACATCCAAATAAGGAAATTGTAGCAAGTAATTTGGGATAGAGGGAGTAACAACTTTTATTTAAAAGGTTACTCCCTCGGTTTCATAAAGTTCTTAAATATTTCCCTTTGTGTTTGTTCCATAAAGTTCTTTAACATTTTACTTTATTCTACTTTAGGAAAACTTTTAATATTTCTTATTCAACATGACCCACACTAATGGGTCCTCCACTCCTAATAAAAATCTCTCATTCTTATTTAATTCACCTTCTGGACCGCTTGATATATTTTATTCTTTTTTCTTGGTTTGTGTATTTAGAGTAACATTAAAAAAACATAATGAAACGGAGGGAATACAATTTTAAAACACAACAAAATACAAGATAATAATTAACAAACTTTACTAATTTATAATGGAAACATTTCTAGCTTGCAGCTCCTTTCTTGCTTTGTACTTGTATTTCTTATCTTCAGATTCAGATGTTAGGAATTTGGATGGCAACATCTCAGCCCTTTTGTTCTTTGCTGCGTTTTTCATGATCTTTTTTGTGCTGCTCTTTAGATTCCCGCATTGTTTGACTGTTGTATGAAACAATGTACTTATATGCAGGGTTGTCGGAATGGTGACGCATGTGTCTTTTCTCATGAGCTTGGTGCTCAAGTTGGGTCATCTGAACCAAGTCAATGCATTCAAGAAGATGAAGTTGGTGATGCTACACAACTTATTAAATTATTTCCCACATCTCCCGATGGATGTCTATTGTTATTGGATGATGTGGACTTGAATTTTTCTTCAAACTTCTCTCAACATTGTGAACCATCTAAAATTATTGCCACAACCTCACTCTCACAAACATCTGTATTCGAATCATCTCTGTCTGGTATCCAAATCTTGTGGGGCATCGGTCAACCTTTAAAGATCTTTACCTCTGGAGCATTTGAAAATCAAATTCATTGGGACAAAGTGAGGAGTGTCTTCTGGTTTCCAAATTTTGAGAGTTATAATGAAAGCTCAGAAAAACAAAAGCATCTTTTGCAGAACTTCTTTGAGCATTTGGCTTTACGCATATTGGCTGATACATTGTTCGACATTAATGTCATCCTTTCTATGAACAATATCAGGTTCTCACAGCTACAGGTATACCATTTTACTTACCCGAGCCTTCAATTTCTTGTTCCATGTGCTTTTCACTGCCATGACTTTGTCGTAATGTTTTTTTTTTTTTTAAAAATAATAACTAAAAGAATTAGCACCTCACTTTAAGTACTTTTTACTTTGCACAGCCAACGCCAATGGTACTGGTTTAATATAGGTTATTCAGCTATTTATGTTTATAATGCATTGCATCCTTGTCGAACCTCGACAGCAAGTTGAATTAGACATCTACTTTAATAGTCGTAGTAGTACCCAAAGCCAAAGGGTGTGTTCTTTTTCAATCTTGCCTTCTGATGGTGGGAAGTTGGTTCTTGTATCTCACAGCTGCCTGTTTTTCAAGCCATTTGTGTTGAGCTTAGTTTTAAAAAACGTTCCTCGGACGCGCCTAGGCGCACCTTGGACAAATATCAATATTTAAATTATTAGGAATCTTTTTAATAGATATTAATTATAATCAAAGAAAAAATTAATTTGAAATAAGTATATAAATACATGCGCCTCGCCTACAAAAGGCGCGCGCCTTCGCCTTGCGGCTAGACTCCAACGACTATTTGTGCCTTGGTGCGCCTTGTGCCTTTTGATACTAAGATGTTGAGTCTTTGACATATTGCTAATGATGTTCAGGTGGAGAAGTTGGGCAGAGATTGCTTCTTCTTTCTCAAGGAGTCTTTTCGGTTTGATGAATCAACCTTCGGAGTTCTGCCTGATGCTGTCAATACTAAAAGACCTCAAATAACTTCGAGTCCCGTTTCTTATGTTTTCACTCTGCATCCACCTTCTGACCTTCAGTTTGGAGATTATGCTTCTGCCTTGCATGATCGCCTACACAACAATTACGAGTAACTTACTGGATTAACTTGGCGGTTTCTGTCATGGAGATATCTTGATTGCAACTTCAAACCTGTACATATTAAGATGTAGGAGCTTGAAATCGTGCAACATGCGCGGTCCCAAAGTAGTTTTTGTGTTAATGTAATAGCTTATTATAAGTATGATATGAACCCTGTCTAATTATGATTTATGGCCAACTCGAAGGTGCATTTTGGTATATAATATAGTTCGGTTAAGATTTTTAAAATCCTTACAATATGGGAGTTTCTGGGCAAGATACGATAAGGGGTGTCCTAACCTTCCTATGCAAAGTTTTTAAAATGACCACTTAAATAAATCATACAAGTAATTTTGGAATACATATAGGATTAGGCTTAAGATGGTCCTGTGTTATTATCTAGATATTAAAAACCCTAATGATTTTCATGTTAAATCACAAAAATGCCATAATAATCATCCACAAATCATGAAACATGCACGACAGTTGGACATTTAAAATTGTAACGACCATTCTTAATTTCTTAAGAGCATCAGCAATGTTGAGGATATCTATCCTCTTAGCAAGAAATTGATATTCTTTTCTATTTTCTCATGAATGTGGGAATATGGGAAAATATCATTTTCTCAAAAGGAAATTAGGATTTTATTTCTACTAAAAGGAATGCATGCCTTGGCCCCTGTGCATGGAGTGAATGCAACGTCTATTTCTTCAATTTCCTCACACCACATGTTTGACACTTGTTAACTTTTTGTTTTTTGTTTTTTTTTTTTTTTTTGCACCAAAATAGTATAACGGCTATAATTTGCAAACGGTAACTTATTTTTGAAATCTGAAAACACCAACGGTCATAAAAAAATTTTGTCTATAAAATGAGTATAAATTTGCTATATTTTCACAAAGTTTCAGTTTCACTTGTACAATACTCTTAAACACAAAATTATTCTAATCTCCATATTTTCAAGTTTATTTTTCTCCATTTCACTTCCAATTTCTTAGAGTCTTCAATATGGATCGTAATAATTCTAATTATGGTCGTGACCCGAATTTCAGTTATTTTTAAACTTATGTTTGTTATTTTCTTTGCTATTTTTATCAATGTAATTCATGTTTTTTTTATTCGTGTCGTTTAATCAATGTATTTCATGTTTTTAATCAATGAATTTTATGTTTTTGAATTCGTCTCGTTTAATTAATGTGTCGGTTAATCAAACGATCTATTATTAATTATTATTAACAACATTTTCAACAATAATAATAATTAAGTATATTAATAAAGAAAATGTTATATGCAGCCCTTAGGGCTGCATATAGCATAACCCTATTAATAAATATATGTAATTTGAAAAAGGAATAAATAGTGGGGTATATGTAAGTAGCAGAGAGAAAATGGGAAAAGATATTCATTGATGTTGAAAAATTTTAAGCAGAAAGGATGAGTAGAAGGATGGAAATAGTGGAAAGTGATGTGGAGGAAAGAGAAAGTGATGTGTCAAGTGTAGAAAATGAGAGAGAAACCGGAAAATGATATAAGTATCCCCAACACTAATGATGCTCTAAACAACATAAAATTGATTTAAAAAAATGTACAAATTTGATGCTGCTCACATTTGCACCAAGAGCATCATACGCACATCTTAAAATGCAGCAACTGTCATATTAAATGCAATTTTTTTTTAAATATAGTGTCTAAGTGGGGTCTTGTTGGATTCGTCTCGGTACACACTATCCAAATATATATTTTTTATAATTATACAATTAAAGATATAATCGGTCAAAGTTATGTTTCGACAAGTGTGGAAAATCAAAGTTTTACCTCTAATAAAAAAGAGAGGGAATACTATTACAGGAGTTACTTGGTGTTAAATTTGATTGAATATTAGAAACGGGTCTAGACAACCCAATATGGATGAGGAGAGTTAGTCACTTATAAGTCATAGAAGATCCATCCTAAAACCAATTGGTGATAGGAGGAGTAACTTCTAGACCTATAAGTTAGTTTAGTCTCTCATCATCTTCCGATATGGGACACGTGCACTATATGAGTATATGGGGTTCAACACTTGGTCAATATTTTAGGAAGAGAAGGTATTGTGTCAGACCAGTCCGACATAAGGTTACTGTCAAACCAGTTCAACTGTACCTGGGCACATATTGTCAAACCTGGACAAGTTTTGTTGAACCTGGACACATGTTGTTAAACCTGGACAAGTAATGTTAGCCCTGGACACATATTTGTAAACCTGAACACAAATTTGTAAACCTGAAAATATATTTGTAAACCTGAACAATGTTGTTGAACCTAGACACATAGTATTAAATCTGGACACATAGTACTGAACCTGGACACATATTGTTGAACCTGGACATAAATTTGTAAACCTGGTGAAACTTATTGAACCTGGAAACATATTGTTTACCCTGGACACATATCGTAAAATCTGGACATATATTGTTGAATCTGGACACATGTTGTTAAACCTGGACAAGTATTTGTAAACCTGAACACATATTTGTAAACCTGAAAATATATTTGTAAACATGGACACATGTTGTTGAACCTGGACACATAGTATTAAATCTAGACACATAGTACTGAACCTGGACGCATATTGTTGAACCTGGACATAAATTTGTAAACCTGGTGAAATTTATTGAACCTGGAAACATATTGTTTACCATGGAGACATGGACCTGGACAGATATTGTTAAATCTGGACATATATTGTTAAACCTGGACACATATTATTGAACCTGGACACGTTTTGTTGAGTCTGGGCATAAAAAAAATACAAGTGTTGGACGGTCCGACGGTCGGACCGTCCGACACAATACTTTCACTTTTAGGAATTAGCCAATTAACGTTATAAAAGTTACGGAGTACTCGGTACTTTTAGGGTGTATTCTCTTCAACTTATTCGAACTGACCTGACCTGATCTGACCTGATCTCTATTATATAAGCCAAGGAGGGGAGCCATGGTGTCTCCCTAGAAAAGACTATTTTACCCTCATAAAATTTCCAGAAATTCAATTATTATTGCTCCTAACTATTATGGAAGGTTGTTACAATTTTTGAACTATTTAAAATGAAAATTTAATAAAATATAAAATTTGAAAAAAAAAAAATCAAAATTTTGAATTCTCTATAAATAGACACCCATATTGATGTAGTTTGTCACATAAAAAAAATTTATCAATCGATTATTATAGAAATTTGATAGCTGGAAAATAATGTAGTAAATAAATTTTTTTCTTTTGTTCATTGTAGTGGGATGGCCGGATGAAAGGAAAAAAGTTTGTTTATGGTTTTGTGAATGCGTGTGAAAGAACAAACAGCCTTAATTTTTTTTGTTTGTTTAAACAAATTATAAGCTAATATACATTTAAAATATCGTCGGCTATTTGTAACATATTGGATCTGATCTGACCTTATTATATCTTGTTGGAGCTGATTGACCCTGATTAAAGTAGTTTTTTTGTGCACGAAGTGCTTGCGATACTTTTAAAGTATTCGTTAACAATAGTATATTGCAAATTGAATAAATAATATCTTAATAAATTATGAATAAATTTTTAGTGTTAAAAGAATTTGAATAATACAATTTTAAAATTAAATGTACTTACAATTTTTTAATTGTCATTATTTATTTTAAATAAGACTATTAATGAATTTCTTTTTAAACCGGGAAAAACATAATTGTTTAAAGATGGTAGTTGGTACAAACCGAACATCAAGAGCCTTGACGTAAAATGGTTTCATGCTAATTATATTTTCATAATATGTAAACATTATGTATTAACTTTTGAATATCAGGACTTCGTATTATTCACATCATGAATTAATTTTTGTGTAATAATTGTGGTGGAACATATTAGACCTGGCATGATTATAACTTATTAGTCCTGACCTGACCTGATTTTAACTTACCAAACCTGACCTGATTATAATTTATCAAACCTGACCTAACCTGTTTAAACTTGATAAGTTTTGAGAGTTGAGATAAAATAAGTTAAAGAGAACACACCCTTACCTATCTATAACTCTATAACTAATAATAACTAAAACTAAAACAAAACCGCTGACATCATCAACTAGTTAACTACCACATGTCATCTTCTCATTACAAATTTTTCCTCCAAACTTTCATTTGACTTTTTTTTCATTTTAAAAACTTTCTCTCTATTTAATGGGTTTTTTTTCCTTCAATATTTACCTTTTTAAATTTTTGATATAATCTGATCTGAACTTAACATTTCTAATATGATCGGATCTTATCTGAACTTTTCTCATTTGATCAATTATCTGCATTTTTTCTAATCTGAGCTAATTTTATTTTATTTTTTTTTATTGTAGTTATAGGTTAACTTTTCTGATTTGATCTAAAAATTTTCAATCCGATATGATCATATCTGAATTTTTTCAAAACTTAAATAATCTGGTCTGAATTGTTTTTATTTGATATGATTTTTTGTAAAGTATTATAATGCTTAATAAGTTGAATCAAACGCACCCTTATTTGTGTTTAAATATAAATATTTATTTTTAGTCACAGCTTATAATAGTACAATAAATACATTTTGCTGCGCCTTATTTGCCACGGTTATTAAGGGTTATCCTAATAAACACGGCAAATAATTTGTTAAGGTCTTGCTGCGCCTTATTTGTTAATACTCAATCATGATAAAATATTTATAACATAAAGTTGTTGCATTATTTTTTTTAAAATCATGCGTATAATTTAATCGTAAGAAAATTAAAATTACATAAGTGTAATATAAAAATAAAATATTTTTGTCAAGATTGTACATTTTCAAGTGTTCCTGTTACGGAATAAAACGGAAACTGCTAACAATAATAATATCTAGTATACATATGGGCATTATTGTTCATTTTGTCGTCAAAATTACCTATGTTTATTCATTTTTAAATTTGAAAGAATAATTGTTTTTTTAATGAAGAATAATACCTCTTATGAAAATACTAAATAAGTAAAAATTGATATAGGATAAATTACAACACAATTATTTTATAATATTAGAACTAACCATAACAACATTTCGCTTATTTACAAATTTATATTTCTTTATTTTTATCAAACAAAAATTATATGGAATAATTAGAATAAGAAAAAAAAACTATTATTCATTTCCTTTATTTCGACTTTTACTTACTCAATGTATATTGATTATCATTATTGAAACAAAATTTTATCAATTGTTTTTTAAAAAGCCAGGTGTTAACCTAGTAGTTTTATAAGTGATCACATGATGTAGCTAGCAACACACAAAGAGGATGAAGTCATAGCCCAGTAGTTAGGGCTTCAGAGTTCCAGGCAGAGGTCTGGATTCGATTCTCACGGCACGCATTTGCGAGGATTCCTTATTATCCCCTTACAGATGCGTGTGTTGGCTAAAATTGGGACGGGTGGCCTGCAAGAGGGCCGATTCCAAGGCCTAGTATCCCGCACATTATAAATAAATAAAAAAAAATAATAATAAAAAATAAATAAAAAAAAAAAAAAACCAATACACAAAACTAAATAAAAATTGACAAGTGCGAATTCTCCAAATCCAAACTATTCACTTCTTTAATTACGAGTAAAGCAACACGCTAACCCATTCTAGAATGTACTCGATCTCAACATTCTAGATACAAAATCCACCATATCTGATTGAATATCTGATAATCACAATCCATTTCCCTAATTGTAAATAATGTCACCAAAACCCCTAATTTCTCGTCAATCAATTGATTCTTGCTTATTCCAGCTCCATACTTGGAAGCCCTTCAGCAACTACTCTACTCCAAATTCAATTCCCAAAACCCTAGATTCCGATTCTTACATTACCACCAACCCTAATTCTACCTCTAACCCTAATCACAAAAAGACCCCTGGACTTCACCCCAAACGCCCTTGCTTATCAGATCGAGCTACTTCATTATTCTCGCTCTCAATTGAATCCATTGATTTCTCCAAGCTGAGTCTTTTCGACGATGGCTGTGATACCAAATCCAGACACCATACTGGCAGTAATAAAAGGGACAAATTTCGTTGGATGGCGAAAAAACGACGTCGTAGAGCTGGGTCCCGCTCAGTTTCAGGTAGGAGCAGTGATCGTAGTGGGACCCGCAATGGGAGGTGCTGCTCAGTAGGTGCCACAGCAACTGCTACTTGCTCGGATTTCATGGTGGGGCCTCCAGGCGGGACCGACTCAAGTGGGGAGCTGTTTGTGAACGGCGGTGGTTATGGTGGTGGCAGCGTTGGTGCTGTGAGTGGGAATGCAAATGGCTGGGCGTCCGATGCGAGTGAGGCGAGGAGAGAGAGAGAAAGGATTGTGGGTGAGAGAGAGAGTTTGAATCCGCCATTTGGGTTGGGGTTTGATTCTCAGGGGAATGATTCCGGGTACGGGAGTGAGCCTGGATACCGTGGTGATGCGGAGTTTGGGTATGATGATGAAGTTGATGATGATGATGAGGATGCTAGATTGTTGCTGTGGGGTGAGAGAATGGGAGGTATACATTTATATATCTTAAACCTTCTACTACCTGTTTTTAAAATTTGGATATGTACATATACTTATATTGTTCATGTATCTGATCTATGAGTTTTTGCTGTTGAATTACTGACTTGTATGTATTTTAGCTTTGTGGGTGGATTATGTGCAGTAGCTCTGTTTAGTTAATTTTGTTGTGTTTGATTGTGCATTATCAACTGTATATTATTCTGTGCTTGTAGTTGCAAAAATGCAAGTATGTGTAATAATATGTGTCAATTGAATTTGACCCCTTCCATTAAGGGAAGTAAGGTTGATTTCAGTTCTCCAATGTTTTTTTTAGGAAAGGAAATTGAATGGAATTCAGTAATGCAGTGGAAATGTTAAGAGATGTCAACCTTTTATTTTCACTCTCCACTCAGATTTCTCATGTATGCTTCATTGTTTCACAAGATATTGACCTGGTTACAAAATTGATAATGATAGTTGCTGAAGGAAATTAAGGAATTCAACTCTAGTCAATCGTCTTAAATGCTTTTAGAAATATTTGGATTTGGAAGATTCTATGGAAAATATGCAACCCATCCCGGACTAAACATAGACCTATTAAGCAACTAGTCAACTACAAATAACACTGGTCATATCAGGCTACAATTCTAAGACCTACACTATCATGCAAAATAGTGTGGTTATGCTGAAGTGAAGTGTGAACTAGAGGGCAAGATGGGAGAATAAATGATCGCAAAGAAAGAAGAAATTAGAAAATTGCTAGACACAAAATTAATGTATGGAGGCTATTAATTGGAGCTTCAATGCATTTTTACTCATTGATATAAAATAAATTTGTTCAACTTCAAAGATTAGAAGGAATAAAAAAAGATAAGAAGTCTTGGCTGTGCTTGTATCATATAGCTTTTAGTGGAATGCGTCTCATTCATTATCTTCATCAATCAGTTTCTACCAATATATCCTTAAAAAAATGAGTTGTGATGTTAGAGTTTCAACATAGTTACATAGTTGATCAAACCCTGTTTATCAATTTTTTTTGTGCTGCCTGTATCCTGCATATATGTGGTTTTGGGAGTTTGAATAACAAGAGTATCTCTGCTCATAGTTTTTACTGTAATCCATGTTCTGCTAAAGAATATTTATCATTTTTTATCGTAGCTGATACATTTGCATCTTCAGTAAAACTTTCCTTTAGCAACTCTGATTGATGCTTCGATTGTGTTGAAGCTTTGAAACTAGTAAATGGTATGGATGGATGATAGGAACTTTCTTGTTTGATTTCTGAGTAATTAAAACCTTACAGCATTTTAAATTGTGCCGTGTTGATACAGGTACTCGTATGGAGATGATTGGGGAGAACTCATTCTCAGAACAGAAAGCTCATCACCGAGGCCGAAGGAAGAAGCATGACTGGAGGTTGGCGGCTTCTGTGAGATGATTCAACCTCCCAATCTGAACCATAATTGTATATAACACGTATCTTCGAGCTTTTTTTGTTTGATTGTTCAACAAAATTCACAAAAGCAGCAACTGGACATTCACCATTAAAGCAGCAATTGAGCGTAAGTGCAATTCGATCTCCATTTTTTTAATTGATGAACAAAATCGGAGTTTCCCCGATCATGTACAAGTGATTAGCTTGGAAGTTTTTTTTGGCTATCTTCCATGTAAAGTTGTATATGGACATTCACCATTGATTAAGATTGTTTATTATTGTTAACAATATACCATGATATGTAAAGAAGCATAGAGTAAAAATTTCACTCTGCTGAGCTATAGGGGTTTTTTTAAAAAAAAAAAAAATGGAAAAATAACATTCAAGAACCTAACATATTTGGCTATTCTATTTTAATAAAACTCACCCTGTATATATTTATAAAGGCAAAAGCTAACGAGCGTTGTCGGTACTAGATAATAAGATATAAATGTGAAAACATCTGTACCAAGTAAATATTGATTACATTGATCTACTTGCATTTTGGCACGTATTCCAAAATTTCTTCTCTGTTATGATGCATGTAAGAATGTCACATTATGGTCTACCATACTTAACTATATTGTCTAACCATTAAATGCAAGCAAAGTTTTTCTCCCCCTACGCCATGTAAATAGTGATATAATCACTACTATAAATATGTATCTAACTTTGGGAATCAGATATGCAATGAAAAACAATCTACTACTGATATATTAATTCAATTAAAATCTCTCTGTTTTATATTTCTCACAACACGTTATCAGCACGAGTTTTTGCTCCTAAGGTAATAATATTTTTCTAAAAAACAAACAGGTAGTTTTTTTTACCCAATATAATTTTTTTTCTGTCTCCTCACTAATGCAGTGGAATTAACACTACCCTAAATAACATATCATTTTCAAGTACTCCCTTCGTAACACAAAAATGTAAACTTTGTAGAAAACACGGACTCCTATGTAAAAGTTTTATGTGTTGTAATTGTGTAGAGGAGAGACAAATAAATAAGAAAGCACGAACTTCCATGTAAAAGTAATGGCAAATGTGTAAATTGTATGAAGTTTTTTTGCTATATATAGAAAGTTTTGTAAAAGTTGATATTTTTGTGTTACACCCATATTTAGCAAAAGTTTACATTTTTGTGTTACGGAGGGAGTATATATTATATTATAGAAGAAAAATGTTGAATCAATTGTCAACAACTCACATCTTATGCTACTAAGCCGCCTATATCGCCTGGTGACCGCCTATATGGACCGCCTATAACATATTATTTAAATTTATCGCAATACATTATGCATCGAACCCCCTATATGGACAGACTACCACCTTTATGGTCGGTTATATTATTTCAATAAAAAAAAATGATGTAGCCTTTATAATTTGATATACTTTTTGTAATACACTTTTATCTTATTGCTTGTTTTTCGAACCAACGATCTATTGGATAGATCATGGGCCCTTAGACCACTATGGCTTGCATTCCAGTGTGATAACTTTTATCAATTTTTATTCCTTTATAACTCTTGTTTTTCGTTTTAATCTGATAAAATACAGTAAAACAATATATGAAAACAGATCGGTATCATCCTCTATAAATATCGAATTACCCACCCCTTTTTACCACACATCTCTTATCTTATCCTTATTCTCTTAAACTTATCACCACATATAATTATTTTTCTCCATTCTCCATTCTCCATCCTCCAAACATTCGGCCACCATGACTCCCAACAATAACCACCAATAATTTTCCTCTCAATCTTCTTCAGTGGAAGGAAATTTAAGAGCCATAGAAGTCTACTAATTTTTAATTGTCGCATTATTTGTATTAATTGTAGCTATTATATTTGTTATTTTATAAACAAGTTTTTTTTGGTGTTGTTGTTTTGTTATTTTATCTATTTGTTTGTATCTTGTTACAAACCTGGATTTTTTTTTATTGTTGTACTAGGTGAAGTATGTCAGTGGTATTCCAGTTATTGTTATCTAAATGTCATTGTCTTTCTTCTTCTTTCGTTTTTTTTTGTTCATTTCCATTAATTATTCTAGTTGATTCATTTAATCTCATTATATTACCTATGACACATAATAAACTAAGGGGGAGATAGATAGAGTATTAATAGTTTATTATTAAAATAATGTCATGCTTAACATGAAGAAAATTAATTAATAAGTACTTATTTTATTGTAGAAAAATGGTCAAAGTCATGAAAAGACAATTTAATGCTCTTGAATTATCCGGCACAAATTTTCTAGAGTGGTCAGTTAATGCACAAATTAACCTTAAGGCTCAAGGGTTTGAACATGCTATTGCCAAAGATGATGACTCTATAAAAGCCACAGAACAAGAGAAAGCAAAAATTGTTGTCTTTTTAAGACATCACCTTAGTGACAACTTGAAATCTGAATACTTGAGGGTTGATGACCCTAAACAATTATAGGAAAACCTCTATGACAGATTTGGACACCACAAAGCAGTGCTCCTTCCCAAGGCCCAATATGATTGGTCCAGTCTGAGGTTTCAAGACTTTAAATCTGTCAGTGAATATAACTCAGCAATGTTTAGAATTGTAACGGTATTACAATATTATGATATTCTGGTCTCAGATGAAATGATGATTGAGAAAACTCTCTCTACTTTCATGCAAATGACATTATACTCTCACAACAATATCGCAACAAAGAACTCAAGAAGTATTCTGAGTTAATTTCTTTGCTACTTGTTGCTGAGCGGAACAATGATCTACTAATAAAAAATCACAACCTTAGGCCTACTGTGAGTAGAGATGGGCGTGAAAAATTTAATCATCGGGGTAGAGGACGTGGTAATTACCGTGGTAGGGGACGTGGACGTGGTAAGCACCACTTCTCTACAAATAACAACAATTTTAAACATTTTAATAAACAAAAGGGAAAAGAAACCATGAGCCCTAAATTTACTTCTGCTAAAGGAAAAGACACATGCAACAGATGTGGCATGGCCAGGCACTGGGTACGTACATGCCGAACTTCTAAGCATTTCGCAGACTTGTACCAAGCTTCCCTCAAAAATAAAGATAGAAAAGCAGAAGCAAATTTTATTGCCGGAACAAGTACTTTAATGCCTAGTTTGGATGTTTCTGAATTTTTTATGTATGAAGTTAATGACTCTATGTTTAATGGAAACAATAAAATATAAATGTATCTTTATATTATTATGCTACTAAAAGCCTCCCTTTTATTGTTGTATTTTTTTCTCTTGTTATTAAATTATCTATGTATTGCATTTCCCTAATTTTTATTAATAAAGTTTTTTTTCTTCTCTTTATTGTACTAATTTCATATTTATTATGAAGATATGGATATTCGTGGATCTCAAAACCAATGCCTTTTGGATAGCGGAACCACACACCATTTTGAAAAGTAAAGAATATTTTTCAGAACTAAAGATGTTCTAAGCAAGAAGAGTAAACACCATATCTGGATCAACGAACAAAATTAATAGAAGGTTCCGGAAAAACATGCATGATACTCCCTAGATGAACGACATTAATAATTAGTGATGCATTATTTTCAAGTAAATCTCAAAGGAACCTCATGTGGCATAGTTGTAAATAAATACAACTTTTTAGTAGCATTGTTGTAAATAATGCCACTTAAAAGTTGTATTTTTTTACAAAACTGTCATGTTAAATGCATGTGTTTTACACATCTAACAGTTAGGAATTAGGCATTTTCCGATAATTTATAATACAAGGTTTTTCGTACTAATCGAGTTTTAGAATTAATAAGTACAGTTTAAATCATCTTCCAAAAATAAAGTATAGATTAAATGAGCATACACTCATAGATAGCCCATTGTATGTCTAAATTGTATTGTATGTCTAAATTGTTGTTGATTAGTTTCGCCCACAGGAATATCCAATAACCCAAAGCTCCAAAAGTATTATTGTAAGATTTAAGGTGCAAATGATTGTGGTGTCCACCGATTGCCTTCCTTGACAAAGGAATCAATTATGTAATTGGAAAGCAAGCCAACTCTTTTCTAAGTTGTCTCCATCATGTGCATTTCGAGTTGCAAATATTTACTGGGAAATGATTTTGGTACTCCTTTCCTTTCTCACATGCATAATAAGAGGAGTAAAAGTGTCAAAATCATCACCCAAATTTACTCTCTTAGTGTCAATTTAGTTGTCCCATTTTGATTTTAGGTATTGTTTATGTGTAAATTTTGACTTTGTTTAATTTAACATACGTAATTAAAAATATAGTCACGGTAGATTTAGTTTAATTCGTCTCAACACGTACCTTTTAAATATATAATTTTTTAATTTTTTATTATATGTAGTTAAAAATATTTTTATTTAAAGTTGTGTTGTAAATAAATTAATACGGACTAACTTTTTTTTTTATGTTGGCTAAATGCAACCTCATTTTACTAAAGTCCACGGTCCACCACTTTAAATTACTATAATGTCTTCCTAGCCTAAAACATCAAACCCAGCCCTAGATATTTCTTATTTTTTTTCTCGGTAAAACTACTCGCCATTTTTCTCTCTCCTTCCATGAAAACCACCCAAAATTACAGTAATCTAGATTTGTTGGTGAAATTCAGGGTTGCTTTTCAAATATTGAAGTAACCAAACATTTAGATATATATATATATATATATTTTTTTTTTATAGGATAATGTGTGGATACTAGGCGTTGAAACCGGCCCAAAACATTTAGATATATATAGCTCTTGAAGCTATGTATACCTCTTGAAGCTATGTATACATATTAAACACATTTTTTAAAATTATATACTACCTCTGTTCCAAAAAAAAACGCAACAATTGTCATGGCATAGACTCCTATGCATTTTTTTTTTGTGGGTAATTAGAAAAAGTGAGGGGTAGTTGATTAAAATAAATAGAGAGAAAAGTGGGGACAATTAAATGAGTTGTGAGAGAGGGTGAAGACGATTAAAGAATTGAAGAGAGAAAAGGTGGGGACAAATAAAAAATTAGTAAGGGTATTTATGTCTTTTAAGTAGCAATAGTTTACTATATAAGGAAAATAAAAATTTGTTGCATTTATTTTGAAACATCCAAAAATGAAAATTGTTGCGTTTTTTTGGAACGGAGGAAGTATATATTTGAGAATTTATGATAGAATTACACTTAAATTGGTGTAATTAATGGTTATTTTTTCTCAAAATATTTTAAGCTTCTTATATGTAACAATAACGACTCATTTGGTACCAGGTCATAAACGAAGTTAATGAGAATGATTTTGTGTATAAATTTGGAAGCAATATCAAAGCACATTCCGATGGTGGTGCTATTTTACCCCCTAAATTCCCTAATTTTCTTCACAAATTTCTATTCCCACTCTATACCACATTATTCAAGTGATAATGGATGGTAATAAAGATTTAGGAGAAAATAATAGTTTGTGAATGAGATTATATCTTTATGGAGATTATTAAAATTTATACCAACTACCAAACGATCTTCCATGGAGGCCGGACTAAATTGTTGATAGTAATTATAGCGAGGAGATTGATCTCCAAGTGTAAGAAGCCAGCTTGAAGTAGATATCGAATATCATTTCGCATTGCAATCACTTAGTGAGCATGACAGAGAATTTGCCAAGATTATTGAAGGTGTGAGCAGCAACATAAGTGCCAGTAGAATCACGAATGATGAAGCATGTTGCAACTGAAGTAGCAATAGAGTTGTTATCAAGTTGAGCATGACGGCTTGACGAGACGGTGGATGCAATGCAACAAGGTTGGGTTGTTGTGCGGCGAAGTGGAATGGGAGGAATAGGTGAGGAGAAGGGAAGGGGGGAGGTGGTCATGTTGAGATGGATACGAGTTGCCCATTTTGAGGAGAGGAAAACAGACGATATATAAATAGTGTGGATATTAATTTAGAGCTGATCAAAAGTGGCCCGATCCGGTCCGCTTTTTTGCAGGCTTTGAACATGAAAATTAGGCCCGAATTTGGGTCCGGCCCGATTTTTTCTTTTTTCGTGCGGGCCTTGGACATTTAAAATTAGACCTTTTGGTTACTTTTTTAGGCCTGGCCCGAAAAAGCCCGAAAAGCCTGCACTAAATTTTCGGACTTTGGCTAAGAAATTTGGGCCCGAACCCGGCCCGCTTTATGGGCTTGATTTTTATGCATCGGCCCGGCCCGGCCCACGATCACCTCTAGATATTATTGAGCGGAGTGCCATAAAAACAAGAGCATTGCGTATCGTCGGATCTTCCAGATAGACCAAATAGAAAAGGCACTGTTTGGGAGAAGGTCAGGGTGGTGACAATGCAAAAATTATACATACGATGAATATGTAGAAACTGGACCTTATAATAAAGGACTTTTTTGTCCAAAACTACCTTAGTTACATCACATTTTGTGAAAAAACTACCTTATTTACAAAAATTTGTGAAAAAACTGTCATTTTATCTATTTCGTTGTTGACAACTACCACTCATCATTCTCATGTGTTAATTTCAATTTTTCAGTCAATAAAATGTCATGTGTAGAGCACATGCTAATTTTTATACTAAATCACACCTATTTTTTGCCTATCACTATTTATTTTTTTTTTGCCTATTTTACCTATTTTGACCTATTTTACTAGACCTGCCAATAAAAGTTGGTAAAAAGTGAAAATAGGAAATAGGTAAAAATAGGTGTGATTTAGTAAAAGAAACTAAGCATGTGTAGGGCACATAACATTTTATTGACTGAAAAATTGAAGTTAACACTTGAAAGTGATGAGTGACAGTGGTCAACAACAAAATAGATAAAAAAGGTAGTTTTTTTCAAAATTTTGTTAAATAAGGTAGTTTCTCGCATAATGTGGTGTACATAACATAGTTTTTCACAAAATTTTGTAAAAAAAGGTAGTTTCTCGCAAAATGTGGAGTAACTAAATTCGTTTTGGACCAAAAATCCACTTATAAATAATGAACATTTCTAATGTGTGATGTTGCCAAAAATGTCTAGCTAATGGATTGGAAATTAAGAAAAACATGATCAATGGGTCTCATCATGGAGATGAAAATGGATTGTTTTACTTGAAGCTGTGAATTATTGATAATATTTTGAGAAGGTATTGTGTTAGACTCGTCTGACAGTAATGTTATTGTCAGACGAGTCCAATCGAGTTAGATAAAAGATTTATGTACCTGGATAAAAGACCCATTGACCTGGACAAAAAACTCATGTACCACGACCACTTTATCACTAATCTGGACAACATAATAACAAACCTGGATAAAAAATACCTAGACAAAAAAAAAGACCTGGCCAAAAATTAAAACCTGACCAAAAATAAACTTCTGACCAAAAAACTTAAAACCTGAAGAAAAAAAAAAAAAAAAAAAAAAAAAAAAAAACCTACCCTAAAAATTTAAAACATGGTAAAAAAACCTTTCAAACCTGGTCAAAAAATTTAAAACCTGGTAAAAAAACTTTAAAACCGGGCCAAAACACTTTAAAACCTGGACAGAAAAAATTAAAATGGCCAAAAATTAGAGAAGATCTGGACAAAAAAAAAAGCCTGGACCAAAAAAAAACTTGGGCAAAGAGAAAAGAAACCTGGACCAAAAAAGAAAGAAACCTGGACTAGAAAATATGAACCTGGACAAAAATGACTAATATCTGGACAACTAATTCCAAACCTGGGTTATTCTTCTCCACAGCTGGATTTGATGAGAAATTTGGTTTTTTAACACAAACACATCAAAGTCTTTTACCCCACTGTAGTACAAATTGTCGTTCTCCTGGTTTTATATGATTCTTATCTTCTCCTTCCATGTAATTTCCATTGCACAAATTTCACAAGAAAAAATTTAAATATCTCTGAACGTAATTTCAAGATCTAGACTTCTGCTGCACGACGTTATAGCTGCAAAAAATAATTTAATCTCAAAGCATGATTTTTTTACAAGAAAATTGTTGAAGGGATGAAGGTAATAGAAGAAATGGAAGTCATTTTTTTGCTGGTTTTTTTTAGAGTGTTTTACAGGGAGAGAAGATAATTGTCAGATGGATTTTTTTTTGCAGGGAGAATTAGAAACAATTGCAGAAAAAAAAAAACTGTATAAAAAAGAATCAGGGAAAAAATTTGGAGGATAAATTTACAGACCAACTGAAAATAATGAAGAAGTTATGTTAAACACCGAGGGAGAGATAAGGTGTACAAGAATAAATGGGGATATTGGGTTGGGTGGTCTGACCATAAGTTATGGTCAGACCGTCTGACCCAATACTATCACTGATATTTTTGTTACAATAATAGGTTTTGCTCTTTCACTACAAAAAGAAAGACGTTTTAGAGACAGAAGAAATCCGTTTCTAAAAGGCATAAATCTGTCGCTAATAGTGGTTAGGGACGAATTTAGAGACGGATATTATCCGTTTCGAAAACATTAATTAGAGACGGATATTTATATTTATCCGTCTCTAAATTGGAGACGACATATATCCGTCCCTGAATCCGTTGCTAAACGGTGTTGATTAATTAGAGACGGATTGTTCAAATCCGTCTCCAAATGTAGATACGGATTGTTTAAATCCATCTACAAATTTAGAGACGGATTTGAACTATCCATAACAATCCGTCTCTAAATTTAGAGACGGATTAGTAAAATCCATCTCTAACTTATAATGAAAATTAGAGACAGAATTTCGTTCTCTGTCCCTAATTTTAGAGAAGAAGTTTGAAAATCTGTCCCTAATTATCTGTCTCTAAATTGTAATGAAAGCTGTTTTTTTAATATTATATATATACTAATGTTATAATAAACTAATTAACGTCCACTATCCGCTAATTTAACGTCCGCTAACAACGGACGTTAAAAACATGGAATCTTGTAGTGATAGAGTATTGAGTTTATATTAATTTATACAAAAGAGAAATTAAACTACATACAAAAGTGGCCACGTAAAATATACGATGTGTTAATTAGGCCTATGTTAGAACAATTACTCCAAAAAAAAAAATTTATCTATCCATAATTTTGATCTTGAGAAAAGTTGGCTTGCATTAACAAGTCCACTTTTTTTTTTTAAATCCAAGAAGCCGCTTTGAGTTTCTTCGAGCGCCTTTTGTGTTTGATCAAGTCTTTCCTTTGTTGTATCCAATTCTCGTTGTTGTTCGTCATTTCTATCGGCAAGTTCAACAACTTTAGTTTCCAAACTTTGAACATAGTCTCTCCGTGACCTTTTTTCTTTGCTTTCATTGACAGCAGGACGATCATAATTTGAGGAAGCAGTTGCACCTAAACCAAATACTCGACCCTTTTCATTCCACCCGCCCACAACATCAAAAAATAACTCATCATCAATCTATTTTTTTAAAGGAAAAGGCATGAATTAATGATTTCTTCAGCATAAATTCACGATTTTCTATCAAAATTTCGGTAGCATTTCCCCATATCTTTGATCCCAATTATTATGTGGCGCATATTAACCTGCAATTAATCCAAATCCTACAACTAACCATAGCATAGAACACCACCAACAGTACTAATAACATCACTAACTACAGCACACAATATCATTAACAAGAACACTTCAAATATATATTCTTTAATAACAACCAAAAAGATTTCTTCAGCATAAATTCACAATCATTTATCAAAATTTCGGCAGCATTTCCCTATATCTTTGATAGAATCCCAATTATTTTTTGACACAAATTAACCTGCAATTAATCCAAATCCAACAAATACAGCAACTAACCACAACATACAACAACACTAACAATATCACTAACCACATCATACAACATCACTATATAGCATATTGTTAATATTTAAGGTTTGGATATGATACTATGGGCATAATCCTGGAAAGCCAGAAACTCTCTCTTTCTCTGTATTATTGTTGAGTTTAAGCCGGGATATTAACAAAGAAGGCAAGAATATAATAAATACAAAAATGGCACGTACCCATATCTTTTCTGCCTTTGCATTCACAAACTTCCCATCATCATCGTCATGTCCTCTATAATAGCACTCGATTGCCGTGGGTGGACGATTAAGTTTCATTTCCTAGTAACCCATAATTGTTTAAAGAAAAAGGAAGTGTTAGGTAATGATACATGTGTCAGACTATTAAAACATTTTGATATTACAAACATATAATTCTGATAAACTATTAAAACATTTTGATATTACAAAATAGATTACAATTAAGGAGTTAGGGTTTCATAAAAGAAAAGGTAAATAGAATACATACCTGGGCTGGAGGCTGGACTGGTGGAGCAGTGAGCACGAGCATCGAGCAGGCTGGAGTCGGGAAGCAGCGAGCAGAGAAGCAGAGCACTCGAGCAGAGAAGCGAGCAGCGAGCAGAGAAGCAGAGCACGCGGTGGAGGAGGCTGGAGTGGTGAAGAGTTAAAGGCCAAAGCCACGAAAAGAGGAGGCTGGAGTCGTGAAGACATGAAGTGAGGCAGTGGTGGAGTGGTGGGTATTTGGGTGTGAAGACACGGCAAAAGAGTGGTGGATTGGTGGGTAGTTGGGTACGAGGGAGGTTTGAGTGTTTGATTTGTTATTTTTGGGCATTCCTCCTCTCATTTGTTACTAACATCTTATGCACGCTTTGCGTGTAATAGTATTTTAAATACATCTATTAGTCTGACTAAATAAACTTTGTATAATAATAAAAAATATTCTCTTTCATTCGCTCATCCCACATCAATGAACGAAAGAAAATTTTTTATTTACCATATTCTATTGGTTACCAATTTTTTATGATAATCAAAATATAATTTTTTTTTGGGTTTTTCCCAGTTATACCCATGAGGTATTGGAATTTTCCACCTGTAGCCACGAATTTTGAAAATTTTCTGTTATACCCATGAGGATTGTAAAAAATTTTAACTGTTATACTCATGGCTACAACTGGGATATTCCAATACCTCATGGGTATAACTGAGAAAAACCATTTTTTTATTAAATATATCAATATGGATGTCTATTTATAGAGAATTTAAAAATATTAATTTTGAAATTTTTGTTTTATTTTTTCAAATTTTATATTTTGTACTATTTTCATTTAAAACATTTCAGAAATTATAATAACTTTCCTTAATAATTAGGGGTGATACAAATTGGGATTTTAGAAAGTTTTGAGGGGTAAGATGGATATTTCGAGGGGGACACCATGGCTCCCCTGACTTATATAATAGAGATTTTTGGGCACTGGCAGTACACACGCACGTCACGTACGAAATTTTTTTTTTATTTTTTTCCCAAAATTAGAGAAGGATCAAAATGATCCGTCCCTAAACTTAGAATTATTATTTTAAAATATTTTAAATATAACAGATTAAAATAATCCATCTCTAATATTGGAGACGAATTATTTTATCCGTCACTACTTTTGAAACGGAATTTTTAATTCCGTCTATAATTTTGAGACGGATACGTATTATCCGTCTCTAATTGAATTTAGGGACGGATTTCTTAAATTAATTCAGTCCCTAATTCAGAGACGGATCAAACTCTGTTTCTAAATATCTGTTGCTAAATTACACCTTTTTTTTGTAGTGTTTGCTTATTGCATTAGCTTTCTAAAAATTAATATTTCCTCATTTTTTTTACGATTGTGGTGTTGTAAATTTGTAATACAGAGGTATCTAGAGAACAAGATGATGAACAAATTAAAAAAAGATGGAAAAACATGCAGATGCTTATATAGTTATACAGAGGTTAGAGGGTTGTACAGACTACAGAGTTTGGAACATTTACAATGGACTTGTTTGGTTGAGAGAGTTTTGATGGGAGTTTAGAGTTTTGGAGAGAGTTTAGAGTTTTGACCAAACACAACTCTAAATTAGGTGTTTGGTAAAATAGAGTTTAAAAGAGAGTTATGTACCAAAAGCTCTGATCAAAACTCTCTTTAGAAAAAGCTGGGTTAGGCAGCTTTTTCTTCAGAGTTTTGGAGAGAGAAATATTAATTGACTAATTCGTCCACATATTTAACTCTATTTAAACCTAAAAATTTATTTCTAAATGTCCATAAATGTCATTTTACACAACAAAACTCTAAGCAATCAGATATGTGTTACCAAACACCTTTAAACAATCAACTATTTAAATCAGCAGTCAAATCACCAAACAAGGCCAAAAATTGATTTCACACACCTACTTCTTAGGAAACTTGATTTACTATATCACTCTATATCATTATTATTATAAATCTCAACATCAAAGACCACTAATAAAATTACCAAAAAAAAAAAAAAAGAACACTAATAAAGAAAAAGTAGTGGTAAGTCAAGTTAAAGTTTAGGGTTTTATTAAATGTACTTCATTCCTTTTTATTTAACTTGATCACTTTTTTTTCTTTTTTTTTAAAAAAAAATTTTTTGATCACAACTAGCACGGAATTCTAGATGAAATAAGTTAATTGTAGTATTAGGTGGTATAATTATAAAAGTAAGAGAGAGAAAAGTAAATGTGGTATGATGATAAAAGTAAGAGAGAAAATTTTTTTTTTTTTTTTTTTGTTGCAGAAGGGGGAAAAAGAACCCAAAGAAAAAACTAGAAAAAAAAAACAACTACTAAGTACCCACTATGCGTGGGACAGAAACTCCAGCTATATCCAATTAAGTAAATAACCTAATCCTACTGGAGGTTGAGTGTAGAAACAAAGCTTCTCTTCTTGTTGAGCTCCTATATTTGCCAGCCAATTAAGTAAGAGAGAGAAAAGTAAGTGGAGGGTATTGTGTTGTTTTTTTTTTTTGCCAAAAAAGGAATAAAATGAAATTGAAAAAAATTGTTGCAAGATTTTGTTACACCTAAAAATGGAAATTGTTGCTAGTAATTCGTTACGGAGGGAGTATAATATACTTCCTTCGTTCCAAAAAAACGCAACAGTCAACATTTTGCACTATTCACATTATGTACTTTGACCAAGTTTTGAGCTTTACATATAATAAAAAATATACTCAAGTGGGATCTTGTTAGATTCGTCTTGTAAAATAATATCTTAATATCAACTTTTTATAATTTTTAATTATTCATAATTATAGTTATTAAGGGTCAAAGTACTGTCTCGGCATGCGTAAAATGTTGACTGTTGCGTTTTTTTTTTTTTTGGAAGGGAGGAAGTATTTTTGTTCTTCTACATTTACTCCTTATTAAATATGTGCATGTGTGTGTGTATTGTTTATGCATACAATTTGGAAAAAAAATGAAAAATATATCTCTGTTTTTTTAGTTGTTACACTTTAATATTTTATCTATCACATATATTACAAAAGTGTAACAACTAAAAATTGATGGAGGAAGTATATTATTTTTTAGTTGTTATTATTATGGTCATAAGACTACCCTAAAATTTTCAGTCAATATCGATATGAGATGAATGAACCCTTACGGCCTTACCTTGTATGTTAGCTTTAAGACCCATAATGTACCCTTACCCATAGAGTCCAAAATTAAAGACTCATACGGTCATACCCTTAGTCATAAACCTGTTAGACTACGTAACATGAAACCACATGAAAAGTTTATCATAATTATAAAGGGCTAGTTCATTCAATATATCTGAACAAACTAAACTTATTAGACCTGATTTGATTTTATTAGATGAATACGCTTTATGTATTTTTTTTAAAACTAAATATACCTTATTTTTATTTATTTGTTTTTTGAGTCTATTTTTTCACTTTGTTTTTGTTTTTATAAAAAAAGGTTTATACAAATTCTAATAAGTTTGAATGAAGTTTAATAAAGTCATCTAAGTGGTTCCCTTTGCGGGACAACTCTAGTCCAATCAATTCCATTCCAATTCAATTCATTATTATCCCTCCTAATTCATTCAAATCCAATCCAATTAAAATACTACACATTCTTACAAGAATTAGTTAATTTTTGGAATTGATTTTTTTTTTCCAATTAAAATACTACGAAATATAACATTTTATACCCTTAAAAATAACCCCTCCGTCCCAAAATAAATGCTACGTTTTTTTTTCACATCACCCAAGACACTTCTTTAAAATTTAATATATTTAGTTGTTTATAATAAAAAAATTATAAAAATTATATATTTAAAAAGTACATATTAAGACGAATCAAACGATATCTCACATGAATATATTTTTCCTTGTATGTATAGAATGAAAGAGAATCAATACAAAGTGAACAATGCCAAAAGTCAAAATGTATCATTTAATTTGGAACGGAGGAAGTACTTTTCACAGTTTTCAGCCAAGAAAAAAGTACAACCTTAAAAAAAAAGAAAAAAAAAGTGTTTGAAACATTTTTTTTTATAAACAAAAAGAATAACAAATAAAAATTGGAGCAATAATATTTTAGAAAATTTATTTAATTCTTTTCGATAGCACTAATGGGCAATGCCTACTAGCGCTGGGCAAATCCGGGTACCCGAATTTTTGGGTCAGAATTTTTTTAGAATCGGATCCGACCTGGATAATTCGGGTATCCGGCTTTTCGGGTACCCGAAAATCCCGGTTCAAAAACCGGGTACCCGGAACCGTTTTTGTTATATATTTTTTTATTTGGTAAATCAATTAATAATGCAAATTAAATAATTAATTACTATTTTACTACTATGAGTACTATCCGATTCTAAAATGTCTTGCAAGCTAACTGACTAAATGATGCAATCGAATATTCATCCTAAAATATAAAATATTACAAGGCTTCAAGCCTATAATTTGTCGTGCAAGGCTACTAAAGTGCGATGTCTCCGATATAAAGGGGGTGGGAAGAGCATAAACTAAATTAAAATGTCATAAATTACAATATAATCTAGGAGAGGGGAAATATTACAAATACACAAGTTCATGAATAATTGAATATCAAATATCAATAGTCTATCACTCCATCGAATCAATAGTCTCATTCTCATCTATTATGATTTCCGATTGCTCCAAAGTTAAATCTTTCATGCCTACAAAACATAATATATAAAAAAGAGTTAATATTCATAATATATAATTTTATACAAAAACTTAAAGAGTTAAAAAAAAGGAAGAAAAGAAGCTAACCTTCTTATCATTGAAACTTGACACTAAAAAAAGGAAAAATTGAAACATAAATTACATAATAAAAAAATTTAAAAATCAAAACATCAAAAAGTTAACACAACCATTAAAAAGAATTAGAATTAAAACAGAAAATTAAAAATATCACAATTTTTTTCAAAAAAACAGAATATTTAAATAACAGAAATTTTTTTAAAAAAAATAGAAAATTAAAAATATCAGAAAATTAAAAAATCAGAATATTAAAAAAATCAGAAAATTAAAAAACAGAAAATTATAAAAATCAGAAAATTAAAAAATAAAAAAGAATGTTTAAAAAGTAAAAAATCAGAAAACCTCAAATAAATCAGAATAGAAAAAAAAGAAAATTAAATAAATTAAAAAAAATAAAAAAAGAAAATAAAAACAAAACAAAACAAAACAAAAAATTGAAAACATTGAAATGAAATAAAAAAACGAAAAAAACGAATTTTTTTTTTTTAATGAAAATCAGATTTAGAATCCTAAGCTAAAAGTTGAAAAATAAATGAAAAAAATGTTAAAAAAAAAGAAAATTACATAAATCAGAAAAGTTAAAAAAGAAAACAAAAACATAAATTAGACAAATTACCTAAGCATAAACAAAATTACATAATCAAACAAAATAATAAACTAATATAAACAAACAATAACTAAAAACCTAAAAATTGCAAAAACATAAACTAAAAATCAAACATAGAAAACATGCAAGAGCATACAAAAAACTAAAATCTAAACATGTACTTACATTAACAAAAACAAAATGAACTAATTAAAAGGAAAAAAAAATACATACTGAGAACTTGATAAGATGCAGCGGGGGAAGCGCCTCTTCATGGCGGGGAAGTGAATGGCGACGGCGGAAGTGAACGGCGATGGCAACTCGGCAAGTGTTTAGGGTTTAGATGGAGTGAAAGAAATTAAAGAGCAAAATGTTAATGGAGAGAGAGAGAGAGGCAAAATGAAACAAATAAAAAAAAAGGAAATTTTGTCAGAAAAGACCTTTTAAAATATTCATTTTGCAAGAAAAGACATTATAAAAAATTTGTTGTGAGCAGGGACCTAAAACAAAAAAAAAAAGTTGCAAAGAGGGACCTTATCTCTATTTTCCAACGTTGTCTGTGAATCTCCGGCGTTGACTCACTATTTTCCTCTAGTTTTGCACAAATCCTTTCGTATTTAAGGGGGTAAGAGATGAGGAAACCCAAATTTAAAAGAAGAGAATTTTAGATGCTAGAAGTAAGTGTTAATGTAGGGTTTATGTAGATGAATTTAGGAGGGAAAATGGAGGGTGAGTGGAGGAAAAGTGAATTTATAGTGAAAAGAAAAGGAAAGGTTAAATAGAGAAGAAATTATTCGTCGAAAATTGGAGGGAATTAGCGAATCAACGCCGGAAATTCACAATCAACTTCGGAAAATAGAGGTAAGGTCCCTCCTTGCAACTTTTTTTTTTTTGTTTTAGGTCTTTGTTCACAACAAATTTTTTATAAGGTCTTTTCTTACAAAAATAATGTTTTATAAGGTCTTTTCTGACAAATTTTCCAAAAAAAAATGAAGTAGCTCGTGGCTCTTGCTTGCAGTCTTGCAGGTCATGTTGCGGCTCAACTTTACAAATTAGGGCAAATAGTAGCACTTGGGCATTCACCATTCAGGCATTCACCAAGCAGGGCAACTGGGCAAGCAGTAGCATTTGGGCCTTTCTCTTTAAACTTTTTTTTTTAAAAAAATTTAAAACGGGTACCCGGTTTTTTAAAAATGTGACCCAGATCCGACCCGAAACTGGGTACCCAACCAAGTTTCCAAAATCGGGTCGTGTACAAGCTTTTTCGGGTAAAAAAATTCGGGTAACGAGTCGGGAATCGGGTCCGGGTTTTTTTGCCCGCCCCTACATATAACATTTTTTTTTAATTACCGTAAAAAAAAAGTTAATGTCCGTTGCATTTGGACAGGTGGAGTAAAAGTGGGCCCCACCAAAACATGTAAGCCCTTATCCATAAATTTGATTTAACATTTTGTCTTTTGGATTTCCATTTCATTCACCACCTTCTTGCTTCAACCCTGGATTAATAATTAAATTCACACTCCCAAAACTCACTCTCTCTCTTTCTATCGACTTATCGTTGACGTTAGTTTTCATTAATCAATTAATCGTAAGTATTTCACTTGATTATTATGTTGATTTTGTTTTTTTCTAAATTTATTTTGTGTACAAGTATTTTTTAGATCTTTCTTTGCTTATTAGTTATGATCAATAATCAGTGTGTTTGATTTCTATTTTTTGTTTTCTGGGTAAGCTTTTGATTAGCATTTTTTACAAGTTTTTATTTATTTGGGTTTCTTATGTAGAGTTTTGTGTGTGTGTGTGTGTGTGTGTGTGTGTGTGGAAGAAATAAGTATGGGGGTAGTCAAAATAGCTTGACCATGGTCAACTGGATTGTTATAAATAATCAAATAAGTATTTTAGGTTATGCTTGTAGTTGGAACTTGGAGCAGATTAATTACATCTATCAGGAGTTTCGATTTGATTTGATGGGATTTTATGTCTTTTGAAAAAGATGGACGAACTTTTACTTATAGTCAGTCTTATATGACATTAATGTCATGAATTGAAGGTTGAATTAATCTTTTTGGGATTTATTGGCTGGTTTATTTTTTTGTTAAAAATTAGAAAATATCAATATTTTCTAATTTCTAACATATTTATATATGGCTAATATAATAATATATGAGGTCTAGAGAGTGAGTGATAGCTCAGGAGGTTAAGTGCTTGTTACTTGAGTTCAGCTGAGTTCAGGTAAGCTCTATTAAGTTCAGTTCAGCTCTCAATTTTTTTTTCTCAAATAAAATATTACTTTCAGCTGTATTCAGTTCAGCTCAGCTATATTCGGCTAAAGTAAACGAGCCCTAAAGCTTCCCTCCTGATTCTAGCTGATTCTAGTTGATGTTGAGATCGATTCTCATCCATCCCTTTGTAGCTCATTCACACCAAAAAAATAAATAAATAATATTAATAATAATAATAATAATAATAATAATAATAATAATAATATGAGGTCCAAGTTCAAGTCATTTCTAGGCTCAAGGACTTGGGCCTTGTTCTTTTGAACCGAAGTGAACTAAATTATAGAATCAGACCAAACTGGATTGAACTGAAATTCTAGAAATTAAGTCCAAACAGGGCTTTGGTATTGGGTTGGTAAGGATTTATGTCAAAAATGAGAAGCAATGTTGTGTTTCTTTAAGTGAAGAGTATTGTGAAATAGAAGTGGTGTTCTAATAGCCAATACTTTTAAATAGAGGAAATAGTTGTGTGATCAGATCACACACATACCCAAAAAAAATGCTTAAAGAGGATGTTTTGGACACAGTACACATTATCAGCATTAGTTGCTTGTGTTGTCATACAATTTCATGTAAAAGTGTCTGTATATTTTGAAAGTTGACCAAATTCTAAGCAGTATCAGAAAATTGGTAAACAGGGGAAAATGCAAGGAGTAGTCAGAGGTCTTCTGTCAAATGGGAAAAACGCGGTCTTGCAACATATGAGCTTGGGAAATCAATTAATGAGACCCATGGCGTCTGTGCGTTATGAGTCTGCTACGCCTGCTCGTATTGACGAGCATGGCTTTGAAAGAACCACCATTTCTGATATTTTAAAAGAAAAGGGTAAAGGGGCTGATGGCTCCTGGCTTTGGTGCAAAACTGATGACTCTGTTTATGATGCGGTTAAGTCGGTATGTGTCTCATATACCGAGTATTTTTTTTCTTTTGTACATCTACTTTTTGTTTCTTTTAGTCTAGGAAGGTCCATAACTCATAACACAAGGTTATCTTCCATTGCAGATGACACAGCACAATGTTGGAGCATTGCTGGTTGTGAAGCCTGAAGGACAAGAAACTATTGCTGGTATCATCACAGAACGAGGTATACCCCGTTATTTTTGCAAGAACATGTAAAACTTGTGCTTTTTTTCCAGAGTTGTGCAACATGTGGAGCAACCATCTGTAATTGTTGCTGTAACTTGGCCATATTTTATAAATTGTAGCAGGAAACTTTGATTTTAGTAACTAATAAGGTATGTAAAAAGAAGAAACTCATTCAACCATTTCATTTCATGCCTCTAATGTTTAGTTTTTATTCTTTAAAATTTGTATGGTACACTTTAAACCCCATCAATTGTCGTATAACTAAGTGAATTTGAAGTCATGTAGTTGTCCTAAGTTTTGTTTGATTTGATCCCCAAATGGCACCAAAGTGCTTCTCTCCCTCTCTCTAACAAACAAACTTATGATGCACGAATAATGTCATTTCTTATCGGTCAAATAAGTTCATTAGTTTTTGCTTGAATGCTCCTAGGTTCGAGTGTTTTGTGTGCAAGAAAAGTAGGCTTTCAAACCATTTGAGAAGATAACCTCAAAAATGATGATTTTTTCTTGTGTAATTTAAGTGTGTGATGATTTACCTAAGGTGTTTGGTGAAGCTAAGAATTTAAAAAAAAAATAAAAATAGAAATCAAATTTGTCAATTCCTAATTTCATATTACCTTAATAAGCAACTGGCTTTCAACTCCGGATGCACCGGTTGATTGGTGGCTTAGTATTGTAAAATAAAGGTAGGAGTCTAAAGTAGGAAGTAGAGTAAAAAGATTGATTTTCATGATATCTATCCTAAAGGGGGCTGTACACTTGTACTAGAGATGGGATATTGGTAGAGATGTCAACAAGCCGAGTTAAGTCTTAATAAGAAATCCTCAAGCTTAAGGCCAAATTGAGTTCGCCAAGGCTTTTTGGTTGTTCAAGCTTGGCTCACATGGCACAAATAGCTCCTTTTCTTTTGAATCGAGCAAAATCAAATTTAAACATGTTACTAAACAAGCTTCATGCATTCAACTATGAAAAGAAATAAGAAGTTGATTTTCTCTTAAATATTTAAAATTATTGAATCTAGATGTGAATGTTTATTAAAATTAAATAAAATCCAACATCCGATTTGCATGCTTGTAAATTGTAATATAGATATACTCGATGATATGCTATGTACACTTTGTACATTATAACAGATTTTTGCATCTTTTGTTTGTGACAATTTTTTTTATTTTTTTTTGAAAGAAGTATATATTTACACAAGATTCATACCAGCTACCTATAAATTTGAATGAACATATAATATGTTTTAGTCAAACTAAACAAAAGTGGTTTGCAAGCCTTAATGAACTAAAGATATTGTTTATTAAACTAGCCTAACATTTTTGTTCAAAGCTTTGAGTGAGTTCTATCTCAATCATGGTTGTGATGTGTATTGCTTATTAACACCCTAGGTATTGGGGATAGAAAATGAAATGAAGATGAAGGGAAGAAGGTTAGTACGGGTGTTGTAATTTATTTCAAAGGTATTCCCATTACAAATGAAAGAAGGTACTGGCAATTTTTTCATCAACTACCAATCATCATCCCACTCTTTGATACCGAAACTTCCAATCACACATGCCATTCACCGTGACAATGATTTAATTTCTCTTGGTTACAAGTACGGTTTTGATTGATGGAGGAATTTATCTAGAACTATGTGCAAATAAACAAGAAATGAAGTTGTGAACACCAAACAAAAGCATGGTTTGACTTGCTTTAGATCTGAAATTACTATGTGGTTTATGGTTTTATGGGCTATGTCTAGTGTAAAATGAAGTTCAGGTTCATTTTGAATTGAACCTCAAAATGTTTGTTACATACCACCCCTATCTGGACTTGATTTTTTCATAGTCACATTGAGTTGTTACTCCTTCAAGTCATATATCATGGGTTGAGAATCTTCATCTTTTTGTTTGGGTTCTTTAGGTAAAGCAAAGCTAAAAAAAAGTGATGGTTATAAGCAAGCAGTTGGTCTTTCTTGCTTGTGAGGATTTGGTGTTTTTCAGGCTTATTATAGTGAAGATTGATGCTTTAGTGGTTTACATACATCTCGATTTTGGTCCCTACTCCCTACTCCCTACTCTAGTACTCCTACTTGTTGAGGATGACAAGTAATGTTGTTGGCACTTGGTCATGTAGTAAATGATGTCAGATTTAGTAAGGTAACAACTAAGAGTGTGTTCTCTTCAACTTATATCAGATTAGATCTCATAATATACTTTCAAATTCTCACACATTTTGAGATCTTATCTTATAAGATCAGATCAGATCAGAAAAAATAAGACAAAGAGAACACACCCAAAGGGTAAAAGATTTTGGAGATTCACCAACAATGAAAAAGAAGCAACTTGGTCAGGACTCAGGAGGTGGGTGAAATAACCCAAGCTAAACGCCAAATGAAGTTTCCAAGTCACTCATGTCAAGTATCTGAAAGCTCCAAGCCTCCAAGGTGCAGTTGGTGGAAATTCGTCAAAGAGTATATCCTACACCCGGTTTATGTACACCGAATAAAAAATTAGCAATGTAGAAAATTAAATGAACAGTCTAAATAATTTCGTAAGCAAATATAATTTTAAATGACCAAAATACAAACATGGGTTTATTTACACATGGGTGTAGGATATCAATTGTAGCATTCTATGCGATGGTTTAAGGTCATTTGGTGTATTATCTAGATCAATTGAGCTTAATTAGTCTAGTATGGACAATTCGAATTTTACACATACAATGGAACGAGGAAGTGTCGAAGGATTACCAATTTTCATCATATTACTCTGGAACTGGTTTATTTTCATGCTACTAGATACAGTACAGCAAAGAAAATATAGTCGACATTACTTTACCCAACTGAAGTCTTTTTTTATTGTGTTTCAGATTATCTAAGGAAAATCATAGTGCAAGGAAGATCCTCGAAATCCACCAAGGTCGGTGACATCATGACTGAGGAGGTACATCACATCCATCCTTATTCTATCGATAATCCCGATCATATTTGCTTTTGAAACATTGATTAGGCTTTTCTGTTGGCTTATTGATTGTGTGGTTTGCTTTCAGAACAAACTTATTACTGTTACTCCTGATACCAAGGTTCTGAAGGCAATGCAACTTATGACAGGTTAGCTAGCCAGAAAGTTCTGAACCCTATTTTTTCCCTGTTTTTTAGGAATGGTTGCAAAACTTTGATTATGTCTTGGAAAATTTGCAAGAAACAATGTTTTATAAGCACTTTTTGTTAGAAACAACCTTTAAATTTTATTTTTTTTTGGGGTTTTCGAAGCTATACCCTTGAGTTTTTCTCCTTTCTAAGTTGTGCCCATGCTTTTTGAATCTTCTAAGCTATGCCCCTCGTTGCCCTCAACTTAGGTTTTTTAATTAATAGTGCCCTCTCCGTTACTCAATGTTAATAGATCCGTTAAAAGGAGTTGTATTTCGTGTGAGGGTAATTTCCCCTCTAAATTTATAAGGTTTTTAGCTGATTTTCACCATTTATAATTGATGTATTTCCCTAAAATAAATGATGAATTGCCCTGTAAATGATGCATTTCCCTAAAATAAAGAGTGAAAATTAGCTAAAAATTCTAGAATTTTAGAGGGGGAATTACCCTCCCACGAAATGCAATTCCTTTTAACGGAACTATTAACGTTGAGATAACAGAGTGAACACTATTAATTAAAAAACCTAAGTTGAGGGGCATAGCTTAGAAATTTCAAAAAACATGGACATAACTTAGAAAGGCGAAAATCTTAGGGGCATAGCTTAGAAAAACCCTTTTTTTTTCGTCAATCAACAACCTTAACCAAAGAAATCTTGGGATATCAGACTTCAAGGCTTTTTTCCGACAATAATTCCGATCACTAGAGTTGGTCAAGGCATTTCATCAACACCTAGAAATAAAAGTCAATGCGGAAAAAACTGAAAAAGCATTGAACTCTGCTATCACAAGATTTTTTTTAGTTAAGGCTGTTAAATGCTGAAAAACATTTAAAAGTTTGTTTCTAGAAAATTAAAAAGTGCTTATAAAAAGGTTGTTTCTCGCAAATTTTCCTTGAATCTTACAATGTTTTTTTTTTTTTTGGCGGCAGATAACCGTATTCGACACATTCCGGTGATTGACGGGAAAGGAATGAAAGGTATGGTGTCTATTGGAGACGTAGTTCGTGCAGTGGTTAGTGAACACCGTGATGAATTAGACCGATTGAATGCGTTCATTCAAGGGGGTTACTAAGATGATGACGATAATGTTCTGTTTTTCTATCTGTCATAAAGTGCCAAGTACACATTTGACTATGGTTTTTGTGCCTGTGTATACCTGTGTTGTCTCCTCTTGTTTCATGTTTTTTCATCTTTCTGGACATCAGAGCGGTGTCTGATTTACCAGAACTTGTGTAATGAATTATGTGCTAATAAAAGAGTGAAACTGAAGGTATATGCCTCATTATGAGAGAAAATCATATTGTGTTTTGGGGCTTGCTTTCAATCATTGCCAGTTTTCGTTCTTGTTGAAGATTTGCAACAAGTTTTTGAAAGCAAAAATAGATAGCTTCTTCTTGTAGTTGATTTTCATTATCAACATGATTACTATTTTAGGTTAAGTTATGCATCTAATATCATACGATATTGGCAAAATTTAGGCTTTGTCTTTTTTGGATTTAATTAATCTGAACTGAATTTGTTTGAATAGAATCAAACAGGAGATATAAATTCTTATATACATCGATGTAGAATCAATCCAAGAGTAATTTTGCTCATTTTTTTTTCTCATTTAAAATTTGAAACAAACAAAATTATCACTATTATATAAGGGAAGGGGAGGTCGCAACGGTATTTAAGTGATTTTATAATTTTACCCCCTCTCCTTCATAAATTAAACACAAGCTACTAATTACTGATACAACTTGTACCTTATAAACATCAACTATTTACCCTTATTATTCAAACAATATCACTATTAAAACTTGCGACATAATAAGGAAGGTTTTAAGAAGAAAAAAAATTCAAATGAATATATTATTAAATATATAATTCAAAAAAAATAAAATAAAAAATAAAATTTATATTTTTAAATACTTTACAAATAGACATATTGATATAGCTCTGTCTCATAATTTTTTTAGCTTTATTTGATTATAGTGGAAATTTGATATTAAATGAAGGAACTTTTTCTTTTGTTTATTGTTGTGGGAAGAAAAAGATTAGGTTTATTAGTGAATTTGTATAAAAAAAAAAGAAGAGAATTTAATGAATAGTTAATACTTCTATTTGATGTAATTTGCTACTCATTATCGTTTGCATATTTCTTTTTTCTGATAGTATTTTTGTGCTACTAATTTAATCGCCTAAGATGTTAACTGTTAAGTATTAGCTAAATTAATTATAAAGTATCAAGTAAGTCTTTATTTTCATACTTCTTCAAACTCCCCATAGTTTATCTTAATTTATAAAAGTTACATGTGAGAAAATAACCGTAATTTACTACAACTAAAAAAAAAACTATTTTTATGTTTTTACTTTCGATAATTTATTATGTAAAACTAAGATTATTTGCAAAAAATTAAAATACATCTTTTAACAAATTCATATGTCTTTTCCTATAATTTTATAATTTCAAAAAAGGTGTGAACGTAGATATAAATCTTCATTTGCGGTTCTTTTAGTAATGTGTTTTTTAAATAATTGTGAGAGTAGTTTTATTACTTATATTTTTAATAATGTGTTTTTTTATTACTATTTATAAGTGCATCAGTTTGTCTTCTATCGCAGAATGGATGTTAACTTGTAAAAACTTTTGATTTAATTTGTTTTACTATCGTTTAATATTTTAACCCAAAATGTCTTAATTTAAAGTGAGTTAAGGGGAATATAAATGAAAATCCTCAAAAAAGGGACAAGGGGTCAAGGGACTCTCTAATTTATGTGAAATGGAGGCATTATATGAATGAATAATGCATAATTTCTAACTGTTAGGCATGTAAAACACATCAAACATAACAATTAGAGTTAACGACTTAACATGTTACATAGATTACAACTTTTTTTTTTGAATGGGAGGGTTGGCTAACATTAAATACGAGAAATATCATAGTACATCACATCAGAGATCCACTGAGGGAACTCATCAAACCACACCTCATTACTAAAGGATGTCATCGCCTATTTAGAAAGATGGTGAGCAACCTCGTTACACTCTCTATAGCAGAAATTAAAAAAAAAAACAGACTCAAAACAACTTAACAAAAAAATAATATCATCTACCACTAACTGGACTAGGCTATTCCTAGTTGTTTCCTTACGAATAGCTTTGATTATTACTTGAGCATCACCTTCAAACATGACCTTTTTCCATCCTAGATCCCGAGCTAGTTCCACGGCATGCTTGGCTGCTGCTACCTTCGCTAGTTCTGGATCCCACTGCTGCCATATAGTTTTTGAGCACGCCATCTTGATCATACCCTCAACATCACGAGCCACGACACCAATACCCATCACGAGCCACGACAACTTTTACAACAATGTCATTACATATATATTCTTAAAAAGTTGTGCCCATATCAATTTAATTGTGTCTTTGTCATTTCCTCAAATTATATATATATATTTTAATGGTCCAAATTATTATATATTCTTATAGACCGCATTCCTCTATCCTTATTTCCTTCCAAGGTTTCGCCTTTCTTCGTCTGCTCTACATTTCTTCGGCAATACTCCAAACCCTCACTTCTTCCAAATCTTCTCTCCTCGAGCTTCAACAATGGCGGCATCAGCCATGGTGCTCGACCCGAAACCCACACCACAGCCCTCACTAGAACCCCCACCAACAATTTCTTTTACTTCGTCGGAAGATCCATCTTCACCCGAAGAAGAAGATCTATATGGTAAATTAAAATCCCTTCAAAGGCAAATTGAATTTATGGATATTCAAGAAGAGTACGTGAAAGATGAGCTCAAAAACCTTAAAAGAGAGTTACTTAGAGCTCAAGAAGAGGTTAAAAGGATTCAATCTGTGCCTCTTGTAATTGGGCAATTTATGGAGATGGTTGATCAGAACAATGGGATTGTTGGTTCAACTACTGGAAGCAATTACTATGTTAGGATTCTTAGTACTATTAATCGTGAATTGCTTAAGCCTTCTGCTTCTGTAGCTCTTCACCGACATTCCAATGCACTTGTTGATGTTCTTCCTCCTGAAGCTGATTCTAGCATCTCGCTTTTGAGTCAGTCTGAGAAGCCTGACGTTTCTTATAACGTGAGTTTTCTTGCCTTTTTCTTTTTAGGGTTTTCTTTTTAGTTTTGTGGTTATTGAAGTCCAGGGTTTCATTTGATTTTGAAAATTGTTTCAGGATTTTGAATCGTGAGTTTTTGATTTGATAATTAAAGTTTAGAACGGCGTTTCTTATGAATGTGAACTTGATTGATAAAATTTTGAATGCTGTCGTAGTTCCTGGAATTTTTGATTTAAGAATGCTCTTGGTTTAGATGGTGATGTGAAATTGCTGATCTTGGGTTTCTCTTTTATTTATTTGTTGGGTAAAATAGGATTTTATTTTACCGAGCAAGATTTTGAATTTGGAATTTAAATTAGGGTTAGTGTTAATAGTTGTTACTTTTCTTACTTAAACTGGAACCCCGTTCTAGGTTTCATGACTCATTTGCAGAACAGGATATCTTTTTGTGTCTTATTGTGGTTATTGGAGGAATATTTATAATCAGGGTTTCATATTTAAATTTTCGAAGTATCATACATGAGAATTGACTCAGGACGACGTTTTGGTTGGTTATAGAAGCAAATTTTCTGTAGACTGTAGTAAAGTTTTAAACTTGGCAGAGGATTAATATTAGTGCTATATGGTAGAAAAGGTAATAAATGATTATATTGAGCAGATGAGTAGTAAAGATTTCTTGGGCTTAATATGCTATTTGACTGCATTTTAGTTTAGTAGGGTGTCGGAATGTTTCCACTGTACTGAAATATCGAACAGTAGCTTTTAGGCTTTAGGGGAGTTTCAATGTTTGATCTCAAACAAGAATTTCAAATTTTTTCTTCATCTCTACTTTTTAGCCATGATAGTGGCTATTAATTTGATGCTTAGATGCACAACCATTAGTATGGATGTAGCTGAAAGCTTCAAGCCTTCAATTGTACTTTTTCATCTCTTTTTTGTTCAATGAGATTAGTTCAAATTCTGACATGGCCTCCTCTTGGTACTCTATCAACTGCTCCTTTATAATTTTCATTGAAATTTTCATGTTTGAGAAAATATCTAGTCGATGCATAAATCATGCATCAGTGACACTCGTGTCTGTTTGTTGGCATTTTAGTTACAGGGATTGGGTGGTTTATGATATTTGCTACAATGTTTTATTTCAAGTCAGTGACTTTCTACTTCTAATCTAGTTCATTATTCAGCTTAAGGGCATTAACATCAATATAGCTCTCCAAAGTGACTCTCCAACCCATTTTTTATTTTCTCTCTCCTCAAAATACTCCCAAGATCCCTCATCGAGACAATGCTAACAGTAGTATTATTCTCCAAGAAGCTCTTTTTTCTATTTTATTTTTTATAAAAAGCAAAAAAAAATCCATAAAATGCATGCTAGGTGTCAACATATTATGCCAAGAGTCTTTCTCCAAGATCTCTCCATGGAGAGCCATTGGAGAACCCCAATGTTGGGTTAGAATTGGCTCTCCATTTTCTCTCTTTGGGGATCTCATTGGAGAAACAATGGAGAGGCCCATTGTTGGCCCTCTAACAGTCACATAGATTTTTAGCGATTTTAAGCATGGTTTCTGAGTTTTGAATATAACTTTTAGCTCCGTATTGTTAATGTTTTCTGCTTGGCTGGATTATGGTCAAGTGGTTGTTTCTTTTCATTTTGGGAAACTTCTCATCTATTTCCCTTGGCAGCAAGGGTCATGCAATGTTTTTTCTGCAATATCTCACTCCTATACATTTCTTTGCTTGTGATCAAGTAACTTCTGTTGATACCCCGCTTCCCTCTTTCCTTTTCCCTTTATAACTTTGAGAGTGTTTGGTGGAGGAAAACCTTTCTGGTGAGTGGTTTTCTTATTTTCCTTCGATTTGTTTGTAAATGGATACTCTCTTGGGTGGAAACTATTTTTTCCCCCTTAATGAAGATGCCATATTTTGCTACCTTTCTCTCCTTTTTTTTAATGCTTATGTCTCCCTTTTTTTATAATAAAAAAGATCCAAACAAAGGAAAAGCTAACATGCTTCTTTTTCCCCTTGGTGTTTTCTTCTGAAATTCACTTTCCTTCCATTGAAAAAGCAAACAGAGAATTATTTACTGTTAATTTGGAGTGTTAGACATATTCTGTTGCTCAGCCGTGATAATGTGGCTGTTAACTTTATGCACATACGTGGTTTATGATCCACTGTTCCTTGTATATCTATAAAGACTATAATTGAAATCTTTGTACGACTGTACGTAAGCATGTCCCTGTTGGTGCTTAAAATATGCTGCATTCATGCCTTATGGCATCCATCTGAGTCTGTACAGCCATTGGATGGGGTGCTTTATGATGTTTGATTCTAAATGTATCAACTTTCTACTTCTATTTAGACATTTAGCCCATTGTCCGATTCAAAAGTGACACATAGATGTGATTGCTAAATGCTAATAAACATGGTCTTGAATTCCATAACAAAAACTTTATTGCAGGTTGAAGTTCTCATTGGTTAGATTGTGGTTGATTTTTTTCAACATTTTGTATGCTTTTGGTGCTGTGAATATTGCATTGTGTTTATCACCTTCCATCTCTTTTTTGCTCTGCGTTCATTTTTATTGAGCTATTTGCTAGATTGCATTGACTTGAAAACGTATTCAAAAACGAATACGATAAGGGGGACTGAAAACGGGAAATTTAAAAAAATAATGTTAATGGGTACGGTCAATTATAACATGAAGAATTTGAATCGTCCCCAATACGGGGACAAAAATTGGGTTTGGGGATGGCTACCCTTATGAAGTACCCATGCTACATAGGCTATTTGTATGCCCTCTATTATTAATCACTTATTAGATTAAATCTAGACTGTTTTGTATTAACCACTTATCAGATTTTTTCTAAACTAGACTGTCTTTCATTTAATATCTGATTTCCTTATGAAGCTGTGTATAATTTTTTGACATTAATTTTTGCAGGATATTGGAGGTTGTGACATCCAGAAGCAGGAAATTCGTGAAGCAGTTGAGCTGCCTTTAACTCACCATGAATTGTACAAGCAAATAGGGATTGATCCTCCTAGGGGTGTTTTGCTTTATGGACCTCCTGGAACTGGAAAGACCATGCTTGCAAAGGCTGTTGCTAATCATACTACTGCTGCCTTTATCAGAGTTGTTGGCTCTGAATTTGTTCAAAAGTACTTGGGTGAGGTGGGCCTTCTGCTCTTTTCTATATACTTCCTCCTTATCTTTTGCGATGCAACGCTTTACTATTACACTTGCTGAGACTTTTTTTAAATCCAATTATAACTTGAATTATGCATTTGTAATTGTCATAAAAATTAAATATCAACAAGCTACTCATTGAGACGAATCAAATCTGATCCAATATGACTATGTTTTTCACTTTTTCCTTTACATAGATCATAAAAGGCTGTCAAAATGTTATGAGTGAATAGTGTCATTGTCAAAAAGTTTTTGAGACATTTTTTTAATCCAATTATAACTTGAATTATGCATTTGTAAAAGTTAAATATCAACAAGTTACTTGTTGAGATGAAGCATATGAGATCCAATATGACTATATTTTTCCTCATCCATAGATCATAAGTGGCAGTCAAAATATTATGAGTGAATAGTGTCATAATAAAAAAGGTGCAAATAAAAAAATTGAGTATTTGCTTTCTTTTTTCAATTAATATACTTCATTGTGAGTTTGTAGGTTGGTATCTAAGGTGAGTTTATTTGTTTTATAATGTTTAAAAATATGCATTGCATATATAGAGATTTGCATCTTTAACCCCATAACATCCACCCTAACATTACCCAAAGGCTGTCAAAGGTCCATTCTGGTGCAGTAAGAGGGATTAGTCCTTGCAACCTTTCACTTTGAGATATTGACTTTGCGGGAAGATAAAACCTGATAAATCCAATATATGTTGCTTGTTGTCTTGGACATTTCATGTGAGTTCAAGTATCCATGTCAAATACCTGAAAATTAGATACCCAATTTTTAGCTAGGGTGATTTATATTCTTTACTTCTTTGCATAATACAGGAAAAGATGTTAGTCCACTTGTTTCAATCATAACTTTGGAACCCATAACTAAGTCTGGAGTTTTTCATGTTAGATTCGTGGATTTGTTTCCAATATTTGAATTCATGTCTGTGGTTACCTGGTTGGGCATCATAGAATGTAATGTACAAACTACAAAGGAGATTGAATTTATCTAACTTTCATCTTGATAATATTCATACTGAATTGTTCTTTTCCCTCCTCACTAGGGTCCTCGAATGGTTCGTGATGTTTTTCGCCTTGCTAAAGAGAATGCACCAGCAATTATCTTCATTGATGAGGTAGATGCTATTGCTACAGCTAGATTTGATGCTCAGACTGGTGCTGATAGGGAGGTTCAGCGTATCCTCATGGAACTTTTGAATCAGGTACTATTCAAGCAGTGTAGATGATATTGAGATGCTTGTGCCTTCACGTTGATCAATTTCTTTTTATGATGTTAAATTTACATATGATTGTTCTGTAGATGGATGGATTTGATCAAACCGTGAACGTGAAGGTTATCATGGCAACTAATCGAGCTGATACTCTTGACCCGGCATTATTACGACCTGGAAGGCTTGACAGGAAAATTGAGTTTCCTTTGCCTGATAGACGGCAAAAAAGACTTGTTTTCCAGGTAATTTTGGCTCAATATTGACAACTTCTGGATTTGTCCCTTTGTTTGTGTGGGAAAGAATGGGAGGGTGGCTGGTGTTTTTGGGGGAGGGTGGCTTTAATAATGTTTTTATTTTGTTATTTGTATTGTGTCAATCATATAAACCATCATTTTGGCTACTTTGCTTTGAAATTGAGTCCATAAATCTCTCATCTGTCCTTTTTTAATACCTCAGGTATGTACTGCCAAGATGAACTTGAGCGATGAGGTTGACTTGGAGGATTATGTCTCACGGCCAGACAAGATTAGTGCTGCTGAGGTCAGTATTATGATATTTCTTGTGCCTATGTTCTATTTGTTTGTTCTATGGCTTCCATTGCAGATCCTTTGTTAATAACAGTATTTCTGCATTTACCCTCCAGTTTAGCTGTAGCCTGTTGTTAATATAATTTTCACCATTTTATGATAGATTGATTTGTAACGTTTAACTGCTCCACTGGTTTTTGAATTTATGTCTAGATTCCTAGTCATCGAGATTTGCTTGTTCACTCTTGCATGGATCCAGATGTTTCTGTTACATAGCTCTGACTTGCTAAAATATTTCTGCAGTATCTGTGAATTGATTGTGCTGAATGCCTGGTTTTAGATACAGCCAAAAATTAAGTTTAGATGCACCGTCTACTATCCTCAAATTTACTTCAGGTACACACATGGAGCACAGTAATTGGAACATGAGGGGTGGAGGAGTTAGGATTGATAATTAGAGCTGAATTGTATTTTGCACAACCTGCATCCAAATCTTTTCCAGCAATATATGTTTAGGTGGCCAAAAATCTTAGGTGATAACCACAAATAATATGGGTCATTGATTTTACAATTTTGTGTTTAAGTTTATAAGTTTTAAGAGAAGTATATTCTATATCATTTTATCATGTCTGATTATTTAATTTAAATTTTAAAATATCTTGTGTTTATTCAAACTAGAAAATTCTAGAAAATACATTGAACTTATCTTCTTTGAGTATATCTTTGATGGCTTGTGTAAATGAACAATATTGAACCCCTCCCATAGCCCCACCATCTCTAATAAAGAAAGAGAAAACGGCATGCAAAAATGAGCTCTCAAGCAAATTAATGTTAGTAACAACAGATATGTAGAAATGCCATTCAAGAATCATCGAACATAATAATTATAAATTTTGGCAATATGTATGAATGAAAATTTATCAATCTTAATTGTCTTATTTGTTTGAAGATATCCCTTGACACATTGTTGAGACAGGATGAAAGGAAAAATTGTCACTTACAACTAGATAAATAGGAGAATTTTGGACTTATAGCCACTTAAGTTTATTTTTGCAATTTACAGGCATTTTATTTCATTATGCAATTAAATTTGAACTAAAAGTCACTTTCTTGACTAATTCAAACAAACTCAAATAAAGTGTAACATCATTTTTTGTTTTTTCTAATGATTTTTATAGCATTACACTTTGCCCAAGATTGTTTAAATTGGTTTGTAAAATGAAGTGACTTTAAATTGCAAAAACAAACTCAAGTGGCGGTAATTCACAAAATGACATATTTATTTGGCTAGAAGTGAGAATTTGTCCAGGATGAAATGGAGAAAAAAGAGGGGAAAAAAGAAATAAAGAAAAAACTAAGTACCCTAATTGGATAAGGTGTTGGGGTAAGGAGGGGAGGAGGAAGGGTTCATATTTTCTCCTTTACTAAACACCATCACGTTAAAATTGGAGAGATTTAGAGGGAATATGTAGCTTCATTTTTCACTTCCATCTTTTTCCCTTCTAACTTACCACTATCTTGCCATACAAAACAAAGCATTGTTGTTTAGGTTTAAACTAGTTTTTAAACTTGGATAGCATAGGAGTTAAAAAATTTGTTGAGAATGTGCGAAATGTATAATATCATTGCATGTATTAATTTTGTCTTCAATTTTTTATTTTGTATAAAATCATTGAAATGCTTGAATGCCGCTATGTATAAAATGCTCTAGTACATGCATGATACATTAATCAATTTAAGGCTTAAGCTATCTCATAGACCATACAGTTGTCAATCAAGATCCTCGTTCAATTATCCCCTTCATTCAAGTATTATTTGCTCATTCAAATCCACTATTTTTGTATTTGTCTCAACTCCCTTGATCTTCCATTCTCTTTATTCGGTCTCCCTTGACTCCTAAGATCACCATGATCACAGTACTCTTTTCTTATCAGTATATCTTGCTGTAATGCTGTCTCTGTTTTACATGCCCGGACTAGCATAATTGCTTTTCCTTTATTTATATTCTCAATATTTGCAACTTCATGTATCCTTCAAATATCTTCATTCTTAATTATGCCCCTTGTGCCCTGTTTAGGTGTAGGTAATAAATCATAGTTAAAGCATAATATAGCAAGGGCTGAAAGTTTGAAACCTTACTATCTTCCAAGAAATATTCTTATTCCTAAGCTTGAATTTTTTGCATAATTTCCATTACCATCTATTACTATTGCAAAGAGTGGTATTGGATGCTTGTGAATAAAAATAGATAAATCGGAAGTAAGCTAGTCCCACCATGGGATGATGGGAATATATATTTATTTTCCATCCAAAATTTTCATTTGAATCCACTCAATTACCGTCATTTATACGAAACACGCCGTTAAAGTGTTCCCATACATCCAACTTAACATACACGTTCCTGCAACTTAATCTAGTGAGTCATATGGTTAGCTATCAAGACTTAATCTAGTGAGTCATATGGTCAATATCTTTACTTATTTTCTTCTGCTTAATGAATCCAAGATATATTAAGCATTCACTCATAGACAACTCTTTGTCATCTAATGCATGTCACTACTTCGTTCCTTGTTTTTACATCCTCCTGGTTTCAAAGAAACATTCCATGTACTGAATTTTGCTCACTCAGTTTAAAATCTGGTTCAACTTTTTCCTCCTTAGCTCTGATTTAGCATCAACCCTGTCTCCTGTTTCATCCACAAATATAATATCATTTGCACAGTCATACATCATGAATTCTCTTCTGGATTGACTTTTTATCCCATCTAATCCTTTGTTAAGCCAGCTCAAGTCATTACATATGCAATCACTTGTTGATACTTCTCTTTAACAAAGTTGATTAATCATTTTGGGATACCATTTTTTGCTCTTTACATAAGCCTTTTTTTTTAGGTTTATGAAAATCATATGGAGATCTTTCTTCCTCACTTTATATTACTTCATAATTTACCTATCGAATTTATAGCTTCCCTAGTGAAATACTGAATCCCAGGTTCATTCCTTAAATCTATGCTTATCACCATCTCTTATGTGGCTCATAAGCATAATCTTCAAATAGTTTGAACGATTTTGAGTGTCTCCTTTGTTCTTATGGATCAGTACAAACAGTGGAATACTAAATCCCCAGGTTCATTCCTTCAATCGACGCTTGTCATCCTCTCTTATGTGGCTCATAAGCATAATCTCCAAGTAGTTTGAATGATTTTGATCATCTCCTTTGTTCTTGTAGATTAGCACCAAGATACTCTTCCTCCAATATTGTGGTACCCCTCCGTTTCAATTTGTTAGTTACACTTTGGCTTTTTGTCTCACACAAAAAGATTTCATGTATAACCAACAAATTGAAAAGGAGGGAGTATTACTTTAGTCCTCAAATCCTGTTGAACACCTCTTCTACAATCTGCAAATAGTTTGAACAATTACGAACATCTTTGTTCTTATAGTTTAGTACCGAGGTGCTCTTCCTCCAAGCTTGTGGTATTATATTAATCTGCAAACCTTTTTGAATATGTTCAGTAACCAATTAATACAAACCTCTTCCAAACATCCCTCACCTCAACACGGATACCATCACAATCACGCTTAGTTTCATTTTCTGTTCGGATTATCCCATCTCTAATTTTTTTCCTTCGACATGTGCTTGGCTATCTTTCAATAAATAATTCACCAATGTATCCTCTTCTCCTGTCTTTGATGTCTTTACCCCGGACTATTATTCGCTGATTCTTGTTTATAACCTATTTCTCCATGCTAAGATCCTTGTTTAACACTTTTCTTTTAGTCATCTTGCAAATATCCTTTTTGCCTTCTTATGGTCCATATTGTCATAAAGCTCTTGTTATGTCTTTTGCTTTGCTTGTTGAATTGCCTTTCTTTACACTTTATTGTCATTCTTACACTTTATTGTCATTATACTCCTCAATATGCTCATTATCCTGTATTTTTAAGAGGTCAAATTACATAATATTTTCCTCATTATTACTGTATTTATGTGTCCTTATGCACTGAAATTATGTCTTTTGATTGAGCTAGATACTCCTTGGCCACTTTAAGAAGCAATTCATCATCTTTATCCAAAACAAGTCTTAAAGTCTATGTCTAGAAAAACCTTAGGGCTCGTTCGGTAACACTGTGGTTTTCTAGTTTTTGGTTTTTTGTTTTTCAAAATTATATAATATTAATCATATAATCATACAAAAATTAGTCAAATTTGTTGGAAACATATTGAAAATGAAAACTGACAACTAAAAAGTGAAAACCACTTTTTTTGGTTTCCTGTTTTTTGTTTTTAGTTTTCAAAAAAACTGAAAACAAAAAATGATACCAAAGAGGCCCTTAGCATTTGATTCTTTAAATTTTTCTCACATTGACCCCTCTCTCTCTCTCTCTGAACTTGCTAAGATAGCCATAAGCAAAAGCTTACGATGAGTAACTTCACTATCCCCTAAAATAACCTTACAATTTACATAATTTTGCCGGTTTATACTTGATGACAAAAGTTTATTTGGGTTACATTTGCTGCACTTTGAAAAGTTAATAATTGTGAGTTACTCTTCTTAAATCATATGTTGGTCACTCATAAGCTTGGGCAAAATCCATAATGGTCTCTCATGTTGCTTTGGCCATATTAGAAACCTTTGGATTATTCCCTATTAACCCAACCATTATCCTCATTTTTTATGCTATGTTAGGTGGAATGATTTTAGTTAGGAGCATGGTAGTTATACTTTACAATGTGTTCTATGTTAAAACACACAAATAGTGATCACTTGTTGGCGTTGTTGCCGCCTTTTCGCAGCTCTCTCTCTCTCTCTTATAATGACATATGTGCAAGATAAAAAAACAAAGTCAGTATTTTGTTGGGTTGTTTACTTAATTGTTTGGCATGTAATTAATATGCATGAGGCAAAAGGATAATGGGGTCTATGATCTCTTAAGTTGAATATTGATGCCAATTTAATATGAGCATTATGGCTACTTACTTACATCTCTCATTCTCCCCTATCTTTATTCTAGTGATTTCAATTTCAAGCAAGTTGCTTAATTGGTTTTCATTTTTTTTTCTCCTAGAAAGGCTTTAGGCATCTAATGTAAAAGCTTATAACTACTGTCTGCAGATAACTGCTATTTGCCAAGAAGCAGGCATGCACGCCGTACGTAAAAACCGCTACGTGATATTGCCTAAAGATTTCGAAAAGGGATACCGATCCAATGTGAAGAAGCCGGACACGGACTTTGACTTCTACAAGTGATAATCCCTTGGTGTAGGGTAGTCTACTATTTCCTATATTTGGCTTTTGATATGTTTAGAGACCAAGATTTCTATGGTTATGTTGTTGCAGTACTATATTACCGCAGAGGCAGAACCTGGAATCGCCATAGAAAACGGTCCTCTTTGTTCCAGAATCTGTTATTATATTCTGATAACGCTGTATTTATGTTGCTTGTTTATGCTAGTCTTGGTTTCTGCTTAGTGTCTTTTTTTTTCTTTTTATGATATTATTTTGTATGTGATATTACTGGAGAACTAGAATTGCTTCAAGTGGAAGTTCCCTACTCAAACCAGCTATACAAAAACCAGAGAAATTGCTTTATATGGAGATTAAGCCATTTGTGTAAGATATTTAATGTATAATCTGCTGTATCATGAAGATTCAATCTTATGCATGTAAGGGGAAGTGTTTGCTTGAGTTAAAACCTTCTCACCAAATGAAAGGTGTAGTTTGACTTGGGCTACTTTTAGCGCATATTTGGTTGGATTTTAAAGGTGGGGAAAATTAAAAACATCCGCATAGTAAATAAATGTGTAAATACGCATAAGCAGTTGGCGTATAGTTTGGTGCTAAATGCCCAATGTCCCATGACTAAGGTCATGGGATCGATCCTTGCACGATTATGCTGGGTCTCCCCTTCCCCTTTGGGCTAGTAGCCTTGTATTAGTCAATGAACGCGTGGTTTTCTTACCTAATTCAAAAAAATTGTAAATGCACACGTTTGTCCAAAATAAAATATTTGAAGGGAGAAATTGAAATTTTAGTAGAATTAAAACTTCCTGACACAACACTACCTCTTAGGTCATTCTCTTTCTTTATTAGTCCCTTAGGTCATTCTTTTTCTTTATTAGTTCGTAAGGATGCGTGTGGTTTGTCCTCTTCTGAAGGATAGTCGGCTTTGTTTTCCTAATAAAAAAAACTTCTAAAATAACAAGCTACGTCTAGATATGATATGAAATTACCATTAATTTTATGAGTAATAATTTATGGAAATTTATGTGCAAAAATTTGATTTTGTGTGAATTTAGGATTGAGTTAGAATTCTTTAAAAAGGTTGTGCAATATAAGTGTTTTTGTTGGATTAATGGTGTGTTCTCTTCAACTTATTAGACTTGAATTTATCTGAACTGAACTTATCAGACCTGATTTAACTTATTAGACCTGATTGAACTTATTAGACCTTATTGAGCTTATTAGACCTTATTGGAACTTATTAGACTTTATTGGAACTTATTAGACTTTATTGGACCTTATTGGTTCTTATTGTAAATTATTAAACCTGATCGGAACTTATTGGAACGTAAATTAAATATGAATGAATAATAAATTAATAATAATAATAATAGTAGTAGTAATGATGATGATAATAATAATGATAATAATAATAATAATATTATTATTATTATTAATCCAAAAAAGCAATATTCTATACATTTGAATTTATGTTCTTTTTTTAATTGTTGAATTACGTTTAAGTAGGTAGTAATAATTAGTATCTCATTTTTCAAACCCATTATTAATTAATATTATCGATTCCAATAATAACTTATCTACATTTAAGGCAATGAAAGTTGTGCGTACAAATATTACAGATGAGATATAACAAGCTGTACATGAAGAAAATATGTTTGATGAAGAAAATGATATTAAAGGTGAAAGTATGTACTCCGATGATGAATCTGAAGTAATTTATTGATGTGGATTTTTATCCAAGGGAATTTTATTTAATTTTAATTAGTGCTAGAATTGCAAATTATTTTAAATCTATCATTCTTATTTTATAATATAAAAAAATAGTTTAATTCAATCTAACTGTGATTGATTTTTCTAAAAAAATTATAAAATAAGAATGATAGAATAAAATTCGTTTATGTTGCGGATTAATTAAGTTGATTTTATTTAATCAATAATAAAAAAGAAACCTAAACCTTATTAGACCTTATTGGAACTTTTTTTTTTTATCAAGACCTTATTGGAACTTATCAAACCTTATTGCAACTTATTGGAACTTATTAAAACTTGTTAGACCTGATTGAAACTTATTAGAACTTATTGGACCTTATTGCAACTTATTAGACCTGATATAACTTATTGGAACTTATTTGAACTTATTAAACCTGGAACTTTTTTTTTTTTAAGGTGAAGAGAATGTACTCTAAGGCTTTTGGGTGTAAAATACTTTTATTGATTTTTTTCCTCCATTTTACATCGTTTAGCTTTCGTTTATTATTATCTAAAACATTTTTAATTGAAAATTATTTTCAATTAATAATATTTTACAATTGAAAACTCATTTTCAAACAACTTTTTCATTGTTCCGTTGGAAGAAAAATAAATTTCCAACATTTTGGGAGAATTGTTTAGTTACAAGGAAAATTGTTTTCCTTTCTAAGCACTTTCCATTTTTACATGCCAAAGAAAACATTTTACCCAAATTTGGGAAAAAATGTATCTTAAATAAGATGTAAAATAAATTTTTAGCCCAAAATTTCTGTGAAAAAAATAACATTTTGGTCCAAACTAAACGATTTAAAATGAGGGGGGAAGTTTTCAGTGAAAAAGTTTTACACCCTAATAAACAGAGTCGTCATAAAAAATAATCAATTGAAAGTGTTTTACGCCCTAATAAACGTAACCTAAAATTATTAGTTTAAAGTGGAATTTTGTGGAGTCTATATATAGGCCATGTTTCGGGAAATGATAAAGGCACAACTAAAATTGATATATGCACATCCCATTGTGATAGCACATCTTCCTATGTTCCTCTCACAAAAGGTGTGCCCATATCAATTTTAGTTGTATCAATATCAATCCTCGCCATGTTTGGCATTAAGCTTTTTCAACAACTTTTAGAGATATGGCTCACATCAAAAGTTTGACCAGTCTAAGGCCCTATTCAGTGTTTAGTGTTTAGAGTTTAGAATTTAAAATTTAGATGTTAGAGTTTTAAGCTTGTGGTTAGACGCTTATTTTTGTTCAAAGAATTTGACTACTGATTTAAAAAGTCGATTGCGTAAAGGTATTTGGTAACACTTAGTTGATTGCTTTGTGTTTGTTGTGTAAAATGACATTTATGGACATTTAAAAATAATTTGTTATGTTAAATATGTGGAAAAATTAGTTAATTTATTTTCTGCTCTTCAAAATTTCAAAGAAAAAACTGCTCGACATAACTTTTTCTAAAGAGAGTTTTGATGGGACTTTTTTGTATAAAACTCTTTTTAAAACTCTATGCATGTCATCAAACACCCAAATTAGAGTTTTAAGCCCAAAACTCTTTTATAAGAGTTTTTTTATACGAGTTTTGTAAATGCTCAAATTAATTGACAAATCATCCACTTTTTTTCATTCTCAATTTTCTCATCTAAATAATCAAAGTCAACAAATATCATTTAATACAATAAACTTTTACCAAACAACTAAGTGTCACCAAACAGGTTTGTGCAAATATTAGCCAAATCAGTAATCAAAACCATTGGTAAAAAAAAGGTTCTAGACTTGTAGTTCTAACTTTAAACTCCAATAACTAAACTCTAAGCTCTTTTTACTAAACAATGACACAATATTCGTTGATTTTTTTAATAGCAATAAAAAGAACTAAACTTTTAAGAAATGTGTGAAGAAACCTTTATGTCACGTTTGCTCTGATACCATGTTAAAGGACCATCTCAACCAAAAGCTTAAGCTAATAGTTGAGGCCCATGAATATGTTATATACTCTATCAGGTTATTATGTAATACAAGTTACTGCCACTATTACGACTTATCTTGTCACTACTTTGATTTCTCTTTAATATTTTTGGTTATAAAACTTTAATATGTTTTTTTTAGTTAATCTATTGATCTTCCATAACCACTTAATTACTATTTATGTGGTTGTTTATAATTAAAGGTTATTGTCATTACTACAACTTATCTGGTCATACTATTTTGATTTCCCTTGAATAAATTTTTTTGTGGTCATCTTTTTTTTTGACAAGTGGTCATCTTATATAGCGTATCATTGCAAATTCTTTATCCTCTTAGTTCTTTTTTCAATCATATTTTACACTACGCTATATTAAACTACTATTATTTAATAGAGAAGATATTATGTCAGACTTGTTTAATAGTAATGTTATTATCAGACGAATCCAACCGAGTTGGATACATATTGTTAAACCTGGACACATATTTGTAAACCTAGTGAAAACTGTTAAACCTGGTGAAAACTGTTAAACCTGGTGAAAACTGTTAAACCTGGTGAAAACTGTTAAACCTGGTGAAAACTGTTAAACCTGGTGAAAACTGTTAAACCTGGTGAAAACTGTTAAACCTGGTGAAAACTGTTAAACCTGGACACTTATTTGTAAACCTGGTGAAAACGCTTTTAACCTGGATACATATTGTTTAACCTGGACACATATTATTAAACCTAGACAAATATTTGTTAAACTTGGACATCTATTTGTTAAACTTGAACACATATTTGTAAATCTGGACACATATTTGTAAACCTGGTCAAAACTTGTTTAACCTGAACACATGTTGTTAAACCTGAACACATGTTTATTTAAGCTGGACACATATTGTTAAACCTAGACGCCTATTTGTGAACTTGGACACATTTGAAAACATGGACACTTATTTGTAAACCTGGACACATTTGTAAACCTGGACACATTTTGTAATGAACTTGGACAAAATGTAACTAATTTGGACAAAATATAATTAACCTAGACAAATGTAATGAACTTGGACAAAAAATATCATTAACATGGACAAGAATATAAAACCTGAATAAATGTAACTAATCTGGACAAAAAAAGACCTTGATAGAATATATGAGCACCTGGACAAAAAAAAGGAAGATCTGGACAGATTTGGTCGATATATATCTCAGTATATGTTAGATTTTAGACTTTTTTTTTTTTAACATTTTGAGGCATCTAGAGACCTCGTTTGGCAATTTCCCATAGCCAAATCTAGACATAATGCTCCGATCAGACATCCGAGCGCAAAGTCATTGTCTTACAAAATTTTTCACAATTATAATTAGGTATATTGGGTCAGCCGTCTAACCAGATTATTTAGTCTGACGATCTGATCCAATACTTTCACTATTTAATACTAGCGTTCTATGCACGCTTTGTGTGCGATAGTATTTTAAATACATTTATTAATCCGACTAAACAAATTTTGTTATATATAAAAAAAAGTCCCTTTCGTTCGGTCATCCCATAACAATAAACGAAAGAAAAATTTTATTTATCATATTCTATTGGCTACCAAATTTATACGATGATTATAATGTAAAATTTTTATTTTTGAAATATATCAATATGGATGTCTTTTTATAGAGAATTTAAAATTTTTAATTTTGAAATTATTGTTTTATTTTTTTGAATTTTAAATTTTGTACTATTTTCATTTGAAAAAGTTTAAAAATTGTAATAACTTACCTTAATAATTAGGGTGATATAAATTGAGATTTTAAAAAGTATAGAGGAATAAGATAGATATTTCGAGGGGGACACTATGACTCCCCTTTAACTTATATAATAGAGATTTATGTGTCCCATATAACACGCATAAAAATAAAACAAAACACAGGGAATTAGATGGATAGAAGAAGATGGTCCAAAATGATGGGCCTAAAATTAACCTACCAAACCACAAATTTAAAAACACATTGGATTATGAACTCATTCTCATTCGGAGGCTCCACATTAAGAATCCAATTCCAAGTGAGTCTCTCTCTCTCTCTCTTTAATCTCTTTGTATTGTGCTTGTGTGTTTTTGGTACTCTAATCTCACCAGTCAACCTCTTCCCCCCCTTCTTTTCTCCCCCTTTTTCCCAACTCCACACAATTTTTTTAATTTCCCAGATCTCATCATTATTTCTTCTCTCTTCTTTTCTGGTAATTCATCTCTCTTCTTTTTCTCCCTTTTTATTAATCTTTTTTTTTTTTTTTAATTTCTTCTCGGCTCTTGATTTTTGTCCTCAATCAATTAGGTTTTTCATTCTGTTGGTCCAATTTAGGTTTTTTTTTCTTTTTTTTTTGTGTTGTTTTTGTGGATTTAGGGTTTTTTGTTGGTCAATCTATTTGGATTTTGCGAGTTTTTCAATGATTTTGTTGTCCGATTGCTGTTGCAGGGGGGAATCTGTTGCGGAGGAATATATACTTTGTGCTTTTTAAGTGATTGAACTGTCGTTCTAATGGCATCGAAGCGAATTTTGAAGGAGCTCAAGGATCTGCAGAAGGATCCACCTACTTCCTGTAGTGCAGGTTAAAATCAGATGAAGATTTTTGATTTTCTTTTTTGGTTGCTTTGATTGTAAAATTGTGTGGCCTTTTTGTTGTTGTTGTTTTTTTTTTATTGGGTATAAAAATTCTAACTTTTTATGGGTGTTGATGGTGTCAGTAAGTTCGCTGATTAATTTTTGTTTTCTTTGGCCTGTTTTGTTTGTTCTTCTTTTATGTAGTTTTCAGGGTCCATTGAATAGAAACTAGAAAATTAATAGAATAAGCTAGAAAAGAATATTCCTTTGTTGTATCAACATGGAAATGGAATGAATTGGGAATTAAATATATTAATCCTGAGATTGATCCTTTTTATACATATTTGAGTACTCCTTGTTTGAAGAGAAGGGGCCTATGAGTTGATGTGGATAATGATGGGATGTGTTGAATGTTGTGGTCGACCTGTGGTTGCATGGTGTTACTTTGTCGTTCATTCGGAGAATTAATCCTCAATTCCTCATGTAGAGCAAGATCCTTGGAGATGCATCTGGTTGCTATTTATGGTGTAAAGTAGTTGCAGAGTCTTATTTTTGTGGGTCAGTTGGAGTCGGTTCAAGAGTATTGTTAGACTGGGATTTCGGTTGAAGGTTTAGTGGGTGGTAAAAGTTTGTGTTTTTCGGCAGTTATTCAGTGATTTGATCTTCATTATTTTCTTTGAGGTTTTTATTTTAGCTAGTGCTTTCTGTAAATCTTCTTAGCATGTGTTTTTTTCGTGAAAATGACTGGTGGTGTTGCCTGTTTGTGGATTATTTGATAAACTTATTGGTTTAGTGTGTAGAGCATTACTCTACTGCTTTCTTGCTGACTGATAAGTGGGTTTCAGTAGGAGAGGGAGCTGAAATGGGGCTAGTTTGAAGAGAGGTTTCAGGGAGAATTTTTTTGAAAGTTTCCTGTTTTAATAGAAGAGTTCATTGTCACGCAATTTAGTTCATATTAAGATTCTCTCCATATCTTATCCTTGATTTTCCATCTTTAGTTTATAGCACCTAATTTGCATAAAAATAAAATCAAAACTCCCCTTCAGGCAATCATGCATCTCCAACCATTTATTTAGGTAATAGAGTGTCCATTTCCTTCCAAGACATGGAGATTCCAACTCGTTTAGTTCTTTTATATATTTATTTCCCAAATAAGTACATCTATGCTTCATAAATAAACAAGGGTTTAAATCTTTGTCGACGATTTGTAACCAAGGTTTCTTGGGTTTCAATATAAGCGGGGAACAAACTGTATGCACAAATTGTACTGCTGAAGTAGCCAAGTGTACCTTGATTTTTCTTTGCAGGATTTGTTTCCAAGGTATATTGAGCTTGTTTTTCTGTGTTCTTACTACAAGATACTTTGAGGTTTAACTGATTTTCAAGGCTAATAAAGCTAGTGCTTTTTTTTGGGTTTATTTGGAAATTCACTTGATGAGATTGACGGATAAAGCTTGGTTTTAGAACATGGAATCTAGGCTAGTATTGATTGTTTTTCCGGTCGATGTCACTTTTGTGCTTAGTTTTAAAAGGGGTTCCTCGGGAGCGCTTGTTCTCGCTCTTGGAAATGGACTTTAGCTAGGCGAGGCTCAGCTATGAAAGGCGTGTGCCTTGTGCTCCTCAAAGCGCCTTTGGTAAGTGTAATTGCGCCTTAAGGAAATTAACTTACAAATTGAAGAATGATGAATTTTTTTTTTCAAATTGAGACTACCTTAGCTTTACATATATCATTTTTCAAATTATTTGGATCTTTTTAATTAGTATAAAATACAATCGAAGAAAATAAATAAATAAATACATGCGCCTCACATACAAAAGGCGTGTGCCTTCGCTTTGCGGCTCACTTCTAGGCTCCAGGACCATTTGCGCCTTGGTGCGCCTTGTTCCTTTTCAAACTAAGCTTTTGTGTTTTGTTTCTTACATTTGAATATGGTCTCAAGTATGGTTTGGGCTGCCATTTAAGGAATATGTTAAATTTATTAAGGTACTATTATGTCAAATTTATGCTAGAAAATAATCAGATATAGGGTACCTCTGGGCTCCATTTTAAAATTTTTTGATTGTAGCTCTGGAAGTATGTTGTAAGTGTACTAAGCACAATACACTTTTGAATATAATGTTTCATGCTTTTTAAATAACCAGTGTTTTACAGTCTTGGTTTACTGTTCCCTCAAAGATTTGATGCATAAGATAATTCACTGTCGAAGAATTTGTGTTACGGATTTTGTTTCCTGTAATTGAATGACAAACTTATATTCAATATGGATGCAACAGGGCCAGTCGGTGAAGACATGTTCCATTGGCAAGCAACAATAATGGGGCCTGCTGAGAGCCCTTATGCGGGAGGTGTATTTCTCGTATCTATTCATTTTCCTCCTGATTATCCATTCAAGCCCCCAAAGGTAAATTTGCGCTTCTAAATCCCCCCCCCCCCTCTCTTTGGACCTATTTGCTTCAGCACAGAAATGTCTGAGGTAGTATTTTGTCTTTCTGAAATGCATGTACTACTTCCATATGCCTTTTATGCATGTTTTAAAAAAAATTATAGAACCGTGTTTATGTTTCTCTTGCGATCTTTCTCTCATAGTCTCTTGTAATGAAAATATGCAATACATGCACTGGTGGTTTTCCTTTCATAGTTTCATGTTTAGTACTTTAGCCTGCCACTAGACTTGGTCTAGTTTAGAGGAACTGGTGTAAAATTGACTTGTTATGCCATGCCACCTTTTTATTTATAATTAAAAAAAACAATTAAAGTCACCTTTATGGAGTTCATGCTAAGATGACAAGGGTCCATTGCTTGTGGTGGATACATTGTCACAAATAGATGCTCGGCTGCTCGCCGAGTCGCCGTAGACTGGAGAAGAGTAAGAGAATTCCAGAAAGCAGGGTTGATATGTCTTATAGCCCTGTAGGTAATAAATAGATGCATTTTTAACTTGTGCAAGTGATGACCACTGACGTATGTGTATCGGATCCATATAGATCCCTTTGTTAGCAGATAAGTATCTGGTCCCCTTTTGTTAGTTCTCTTCTGTTGGGGTAGGTGTTTGCATTACTAGTGAAGTAATGTATGTTGTTGTAGATGTCTCTTGTTTTCCCTCTCTCTATTCTTAAGGTGTTTTCCGTCATTTTAAAGGAAGGGTAGTAGAGTTTAGTTTTTTGAGATTAATCACAACAAATGTCATGGATTCAGTTGCAGTGAATACTGTTAGGTTCAGCATGATAAACTGATGAGTAAAAAAATAAAATTGAAAGATAATGCTACCTCCATACTTTATGTCACACCGTTGTATATAAATATTAACGGAGTTAGCATAATTGTTTTGGTACTAAGGCTTTGTTGTTATAATTGATTTTTTTGGGTTGATTTATTTGGTTGATAGTTCGATAATTTGATGTAATTGGTAGTTTTAATGTCGAAATAATTTTTTATAATGATATTTCGACCCACTTGACTTCTGTGGCCATGGCTGACACCAATGAGAAATTACAGCTGGAAAATAGTATTTTTACTGATATATTGCAAGTTTAGCAGTTTCCTCAACTTCATTATACCTTGTACGTATTTTGTTATGATGTATCTTACAATTAAATGCTATTAAAGTGGTAAACACTTGAGCCATTAATCGACAAAAGTGCTATGTATATTTTCAAGTGCTTCGCTAAATATTCAGTGTGGAGTTGGGGACTGGCAATGTGTTTTGACGTTGTTTATTATTTGATTGTGTTTATAGCACTCTGCTTTTGTGTTTCTGTGCTGCTGCTATGAGTCTATGACGGGCTTGTAGTATGAATATGAACGTAACTTAGTATATATTTGGAAGACATCATTGTTTAACTGGTTTCCCCCTTTAGTGTAACGATGATCTGTATCAATAATGCAGGTTGCATTCAAGACAAAAGTTTTCCATCCCAACATCAACAGTAATGGGAGCATATGTCTTGATATCCTGAAAGAACAATGGAGTCCAGCGCTTACAATATCCAAGGTTTGTGCTTTATAGATATTTATTTTCAAAAACGGGGCTATATTCTATTCTGGATATAGATTCTAGACAGGGTCTAAATAATTTTCTTTATACCCCAACACCTCTACCCCAAACCAAAAAACCCCCAAAAAAATAATGGATTTGTTAGCTGTGGGAGGCTTGGATTGGGTCACTAATCTAGTATAGAGCCTAAGTTTGATTTTGATCTCCCTGAATGAACTCATTTGGAATTTCTACATTTTCTTTAGCCGTGAATTATGGTTTACAATGAATACCATGTACGTACATTTAAAACTGAACATCTACATTAAGCATTTAGAAAATTAATATTGAACATTTAGAACTTTCATCATTCATCTTTTAGATTTAGACCACGTAATTCCCTTAGAACTACAAGGACCATTACAAAATTCACTGGTTCCCTTTACTGGGGGGTGCTCTTTTTGTGTTGATTCCCTTTACTGGGGGTGCTCTTTTTGTGTTGATTCCCTTTACTCTTCACTGGTTCCCTTAGAACTACAAGGACCATTACAAAATTCAGAAGAAAGGCCCACGCCCAAGGTCATTTAGTACGCTATGAACTTTACCAAGAATTATTCTCTTCACATGCCTGGTAATGGGTGTTATGGTTGCTTAATTTGGTGCTTCTAGCCATATTATTACATATTTTTCCTCTTAAAAATGGCACACTTTTAAACTTACTTCCTCTAGTCTAGTTCAGATGTGGACAGAATAATTGCTGCATTATGATTCTGACTGGAAAATGTGGCAGGTACTTCTGTCAATCTGTTCACTGTTGACTGATCCAAACCCTGATGACCCTCTTGTTCCTGAGATTGCCCATATGTACAAGACAGATCGGCCAAAGTACGAATCTACTGCCCGTAGTTGGACTCAGAAATACGCAATGGGTTGATTGGGTGTATCAGAAGCTATCTTTATATCCTTCTGTTAATCATTTCCAGTCCTGAATTTGGGGTGAAAAGCATTTGGAGTTCCGCGGTTGTGAATACTATAAAAGATTCGCTAAATTGTATCAGTACCTACCTAGTTGCTTTCATGGGAGATGTGTATGCCTTTAATGTTATGTCGAATGCTATTTGTGATTGACTTTGGGTTATTTGGGTGTCATGAGTAGTAGTTTGATGGCAGCCTAATAATCTTTTTCTATGTGCTGACTTCTGGAACACTTCATAACCGATTTATCTGGCACCCCAGATTCACATCATGATTTGTTCTCAGTATCCCCATTTGCCCACAAAGCATGTAGGTTTTTCTAATCATGAATTTATATGAAACAATAAAAGGGATTATGAGGAATTTAGTGATGATGTGGTGAAAAGTTTTTTTTTCAAGGGATTAACTATTGGATTTGAATTTTTGAAGTTGCACTTTTTTTTTTTATGGAGAAATTATTCAAACTATATGAACTGCAATAAATAGAAAACATGAGTTTTATTTTCACTTATGTGAAAACTCTTCTCATGTTTCTTTTCATATAGTGGGAGTTTGGATAAGTTGGGCTAATAGAGGTGTTTGTGGTGTGAGTTGAGTTCTTGTATTACACACCTTGACTCAAAATTGATAATTATGGGCTGTTTGGTTGTCAAAGGGGAAAAAAGATCACTTTAGGAATGAGAATGAGGAAGAGTGAAAAAGAAAAATGTTAGATTTAATTAATTGTTTGTTAAAAAAAAGGTATGAACATACCATATCACACCATCACTACTCCAACCCATACCTATGCCCACCACCATTGAAACAACCCACCTCCCCTCCCCAACCCACTTCTGGCACCGCCATCACTGCCCCCACCTAGCCTAGCTACCCTACACCATGAAACCCTAAACCCTAAAATAAAAAAACCCTAAAACTACCTCTAGCACCAGAGGAAAGGTGGTTGAGGTGGTGGAGGTGAATTTAAGTTTTTTTTTTTGCATTTAGGCGGTTGTGAAGTGGGGCGGCGGCGTCGGAAATGGGTGGGGGTGAGGGGAGGTAGGTGGTTTTGGTGGTGGTGGATTTAGTGGTTTTTTTGTTTTAGGGTTACGGTGGGTGGGGTGGGGGTAGGGCGGCGGCGTCGGAAATGGGTGGATGAGGGGAGGTGAGTGGTTATGGTTGGTGTTAGGGTGGTTTGTGGGGTAGTTGGATGGAAGGTGAGGAAAGAGAATGGAAAAGATAAGGGGGTTGAGTTGGGTTTGAGAATGTGTTAGAATAGAAGAATGAGGAAAATGAGAATGACAAAGTGGCCTAACAAACACAATTAAAGTCTCATTCCCTTTGATTAATATCTCCAACCAAACATAACATTAGAAGTTTAGACCTCGAGCTTTGGAAAAAATGAAGCTCTACTTGAACTCGATGCTCTAAATTTCTTAAAATTCTAAAATATTTCACTGAGTTTATATTTTGCTCGTTAAAGATCAAATTGAAAGAAAAGATCGTGTAAATTCTCTTACAATTTCACAAGTAACACCATTTTGTTTTGAATGGACAAGTTACAAAATATGACTGTTGGGTATAACACTAATTTAACACAAAATATATATACTCCCTCCGTAACTCAATAATTTCACCCTTTAGAAAATTGCGGACTCCCATGCAAAAGATATTAGTGGGTTAAGTGTGTTGCAATTGTGCAGAGGTGAGAGAAGAAATAAGGATTAAGTAATTGGGACCACATGGTATTTGGAGGGAAAAGATGAAAAACAATTAAATTTGTGGGTCCCATGCAATTGTCCAACACATCAGCAAAAAAAATAAAAACAGAACCCATTCGTCCGAGTCAGACTAAAATGGATGGAAATTTTTAGTTTTTGGCAAAATTTCAGCCAAATTTTAATTCCCTCCATTTTTTACATAACATTCAAATAATTACAAACTTAAATGTGGCTATAAATACCACAACCACCAGCCATAAATTCTGTCCAAACACCTTCCAAAAAAATTCCACCCTAACCTCCATAAGCTCCTACTATACAACCAGTTGAGGAGGACCAAAAGACAAATTTTCAGGTAATTTTACAGAAGTTTACTTTACATCACATCACAGCACACACATCACTTGTTAGTTTAGTAAAAAATTTACAGATTTTACATCCAAAAAATAGATTAATCAACCCTATTAAAATCTTCATCCTACTGTCCAAAATGGATGATGATTTTGATGATGGTTTCTTTGCTATGGATTAGTTGTTAATGGAGGAGGGTCTCCTTGCTTCATCAGTACAAACCACTGAAACATGGCAAAGAAACTTAGTTAGACCTGAACCAAAAGACTTGACAAATGCACAAAAGACTCAAATTGTTTTTAATTGTTTAGCATTGAAAAAGGATGGTAAATTACCTTATGCAGTCCAAGCAAAAATAGCCAAGGAACTTGAACGTCACAAAAGCACTGTTAGTAAAATAATAAAAAGAGCACAAGAACAAATAGCAAGGGGGGAAGCCATTGATGTCAGTTCTTTAAAAAGAGGCCGTGTAGGTAGAAAACCCACTTATGAAAACAAAGAAGAATGGCTTCAGTCAGCCCCACTTCATTTAAGACAATCTTATAGAGCATATGCAGGTGCATTGAAATGTTCTCATATGCATGTGTTTATGCTACTTAAAAAAGGTTTACTTAGAGCACACACAAGTCCAAACCATCCCAACGTTAGTGATAAAAATAAGATTGATAGGATTAAGTGGGTTCTTTCACATATTGAACCAGCAGCAACAAACAGTAGGGCCAGATTTATAGACATGAACAACACAATTCACATTGATGAAAAGTGGTTTTATCTTAACCCAACCACAAGAAGATTTTACTTGTTACCCAAAGAAATAGATCCCTACAGAACCTCTAAGTCAAAGAACTACAACATCAAAGTTATGTTCATGGGGGTGACATCTAGGCCTATATACAGTGAAGATGGAGAATTATTACATGATGGAAAATTTGGGATTTTTCCATTTGTTTCAAAGGAAAGGGCTAAGAAAAAGAGTAAAAACAGACCAGCTGGGACAATGGAGACCAAAGCAGTAACTAAGGTCAATTAACAAGTTACAAGAGACATGATGATCAACCAGGTCATACCAGCAACTAAACAAAAATGGCCAACATGCATGCCTAAACAAATACTCATTCAACAGGATAATGCAAGGCCACACTTGCAAGATACAGACCCTGCATTTAGGGCAGCTGCATCATCAGATGGGTTTGATATGCATATCATAAATCAACCAGCACAGTCACATGATTTCATTGTCTTAGATTTTGGATTATTCATGGCACTTCAGAGCTTACAATACCAGTCATTTCCCAAAGATGTGGATGACCTAATTCAGAAGTTGCATGAGGCATATGAAGACTTTCAACCAACACTAATAAGGCATGCATTTATTAGCTTACAACTAGTCATGGTGGAAGCATTGAAGGTCAAAGGGGGAAACAATTATAAGGTTCCACACATTGGAAAGAAAAGGCTAGAAAGACTTGGACAATTGCCAGATGTGATTAAAGTTGAGCAATAGTTGATAGATGATTCAATGGCCTTTTTTTTTTTTTGGAAGTTAAGCAACAAAAACCAACAAGTTACCTACCTAATCTAGCCGTAGCGGCCAAACAATGGGCAGGAGCAACCACAGACCTAGGAACTAAAGTACATTTAAAGAAGTCAACAGACGCAACAATCTTGCGAATGTCCGTTACAATAGTAGCAATGGGGCAGAGGGGGTGGATCAGTGGAAGAGAGAGCATGAACAAGTTGAGAAGAATCAGATAGCACATGAATGACTTGTCCAAAAGATAGCGCCCAAATTAGACCAAAAAGGAGAGCAAAAGGTCAGCCTGTAGAGCGGAGGATGCATAAATCCTTTGTGCTCCCTGAGCAAGAACACTAGAAGAAGAAGCAATTTGCCAACCCATTGCTGAACCCCATTTAGTTATAAGACGCTTTGAACGCTGCTTCCATGCTGCATCAACCCTAACCATAAGTGGCATGAGGCAAGAAGCCCCAACTGACCAGGAGACGGAAGGAATCGGAACCTGAGCAGTAAGTAACTGTGACGAGGAAGCAGACAAATTAGGAAAAGTGATAAGGCATCTGGTCCTTATTTCAGATATCATTTTCATAACCCCTAAGGGGTTAACAAGGTGAGAACGGAAAGTAACATTATTCCGTAGAACCCAAATACTCCATAAGATAGCAGTGAAATGTACAATACGTGACTCGCTTGGGTCGTCAGGATCATGAAGGTAGATAATAAAATTTGAGATCCAAACATCTAAATCCATACCTATAACAGACTGCATATGGAGGCCCATATCAGATGAGACCCATATAAGCTGAACAAAAGGACAATCACGTAAAATATGAGCAGTCGTCTCGGGTTGGGCAGTACATAGCGAGCACACAGATGGGACCAAAATATGGCGGCGCAAAAGATTGTTAGCAGAAGGCAGAATACGTTGAAGAATGCGCCAGAGAAAGAACTTCCACTTTGGAAAAATAGGCAGTTTCCAAATTATTTTCCAAATAGAAGGGGAAATAATATCAGGGGGACGACCATGGTTTAGCAAAAACCAATATCCACTCTTGACGGAGTACCTACCGTTAGCTGAATGCATCCAACAAACATTATCCAGATTTGGAGAAGGGGAAAGATGAATTGAAAGAGTATCCTCAGCATCTAGAGGAGAAAAAAGACGAGACACCATTGGAGCATTCCAGCAATTATTAAGAACAAGCTGGCTAACCTTTGTCGGAAGTATGTTAGGTAGATGATTTCCCGAAAAACAAATCTCTCTCCCATTAATCCATCTGGAATGAAGAATAAGGATTGAATCCCCAGATCCAACCTGCCACCCTAGAGCGGGAGACATTACTGAAGCCGCACGAATCACACTACGAGCAACCCAAGATGGGCGAGTGGGCATTTTAAGTGCCTAGGCAAGCTGAACAGGAGACATAGTATACTTAGCAACAAAGAAACGGCTAACCAGGAGATTATGGTTAGAATGAATACACCACGCTTGACGAAAGAGCATTGCAGAATTGACATGTCCCAAGTGACGTAACCCTAGGCCACCTTCCGACTTATGCATGTGAAGCACTTCCCTTTTGTGCCAGTAAATTGGCTTGACATCTTTTTGACCCGCCCACCAGAAGCGGAGAATGAGGGAGGACAATTTCTTAGTAACCGAAGAGGGGAGCATGTATAATCCCATAACATGGGAGGCCAAAGAAGAAAGAATAGCATTTGCAAGTAACAATCTTCCTGCCAAATTAACCGAAGAAAACTTCCAGGAGGAGATCTTGTTCATGACTCTGTCAATTAGGAATGCGAAAGACGCAGTAGACCTACCATCAATATCCATAGGACAACCCAGATGAACCCCCATATCCTTCTTTGAACGAACTCCCAGGGGCTGACGAAGCTGCTTACCAAACGTAGGCGGCGTGTTAGGGCTGAAGATAACAAACGATTTTTCAAAGTTCACCATCTCTCCAGAAATATCACAGAAGCCCTGAACCGTATCACAAATAAAACCAATTGAGTTGGGAGTAGCTTTAAAGAACTGAAGAGCATCATCCACAAAGAAGAGATGATTCAGAGAAAGAGCACCACGTCTTAACGACAGGCCATGAATCTGTTTAGATATGTTCATATTCTTCAGACGACAAGAGAAGACCTCCATATACAAAATGAACAAATAAGGGGAAAGGGGATCTCCTTGTCTAAGACCAGCTCTTGGTGTGAAGGTACGGGAAGGCTCTCCATTCACCAGAACATAATAAGTAACTGTAGTAACACACTGCATAATTCACCGAATCCACAATTATGGAAAGCACATTTGCCTGAGAACTGCTTCAAGAAAATCCCATCGAACACGGTCGTAAGCCTTACTAAGATCCATTTTGAGGATGGCAGAGAACAAAGGTCCTTTCTTCTGTCGTTTAACCCAAGTGAGTAATTCATGGGTCATAAGGCAATTATCAGACATTAATCGACCCGGAACAAATGCAGACTGCCATTCACCACCAAAGATTGTATAACATATTTCAATCTGTTAACCATACATTTGGAGATGATTTTGTATGTAGAGTTACAAAGACTAATAGGTCTGTAATCAGAAACAGTAACCGGGCGATCCACTTTTGGAATAAGGGCAATATGGGTGTGGTTAAGATTTCGGAGCATGAAACTGCTTGAGAAGAAGGAGTTGACTGCGTCAGCAATATCTGGGCCCATTAGGTCCCAATTTTGCTGGAGAAAGAGCGGAGGAATGCCATCTGGGCCTGGAGATTTATAAGGTTTTGGGGCAAAAGCAACTAATTTGATTTCATCTTGAGAGAAAGGAGCAGAAAGATGTTGAAGTTGGTTTACATCCAATTGAGCGAGATCATCCAACCAATCAGTGAAGTTATCAGGATTTTGATGAGGATGTGGGGAAAAGGTATCCTCGAAATTAGAAACAAAAGCTTCCTGAATACCTGAGGGAGTATCAATGCTGGAACCATCCAAAAGCTTCAAGCTCAAAATACGATTGCGAGAGGCACGAGTTTTAACACTCTTATAAAAGAAAGCCGTAGATTGATCCCCAAATTCATCCCATTTTGACTTGGCCCTTTGTCGCCAATACAGCCATTGCATATTAACTTCTTGCTTGAGTTGATGACGCATAGAAATATCATCCTGAGCATCTGAAATATTTGTAATACCAGCTTGAGAGGCTTGTAGAGATCGTTGAAAAGATGCCCAGTCAATACCATTTAAAGCTCGATGCTGAAGACACCATGTCTTACTACGCATGAGGATTGCATGCATCTTTTGTTGAATAGAGTACATACGAGACCCAGAGATAATTTTTTGCCACTCATCAAAAATTAGGTCCTGAATTGGGGGGGGGGTGAATAAGACTCCATGCTTTAAACTTATAATGTCTGCGTCTGTTTGGTTGAGCGGGGGAGGTATCAAGAATAACAGTGCTATGATCTGAGAGAAAAATAGGGAAATTAAGCACGAGTGCTTCAGGGAAAAGAAAACGCCACTCAGAAGAGGCATAGGCCCGGTCTAATCGCTCATAAATAGTATCCTCTCCCTTACGATTATTTGACTAAGTAAATAGGTTACCCTGATGAGGTAATTCACTAAGTGCATGATGGACACGCCATTGAAGAAATAAAAAAGCTCCAGGAGAGGTGCTACGGCCTCCAATTTTTTGTATAGCTATTTCAACCTGATTAAAATCTCCAATCAAAACAACAGGCCTAATATTCTGCAATAGAAGCTGCGTAAGATGTTCCCAAACACCACTACGCTGGGATAAATAGGGTGACCCATAAACACATGCCAAAGAATAAGAAATAGAGTTTGCATCCAGGACATGACAAAATAACACATTAGCCGAGGAGTAGACAATAGAAATATTATTAGTAGAGGACCAACAAAGGAACAAGCCCCCTACATGATCAATGGCATCGAAGCCACCAAAGTTCACAAACCCCAACGAAACAAAAAAATGGTTTAAGTACAAACAAACTAGTCTTAGTTTCAGAAAGAAAAATTACATCAAAGTAGTGTTTTTTATGAAGGTCTAAAACAAAAGCCAAAATGGGCCCAGTATCAGTACTAGCACGCCTGCAATTCCAACTAAGCATCTTCATAAAAACACATGCGGTTGTGGGCCAACCGCGCCATCAAACCCCTGCATCACCTTCCTGGTTGCAGCAATCGTCATCCGGATGAGCAAATGAAGTTTGTGGTTGTTCAATATGAGCCTCGGAGGCAGGTTTAGGACCCACTTGAGTTGGAAGTTGCTGACGACGGCGAAGCTTTTGGGACACACAGACTGGTTCAGCCACTGATGCAACCTTTCTTTTTGACTTGAAAGGATGTGAAGGCTCAGTTGAAGGAGAGGCAACAACCTTGCCTTTCCTCGTTGAAGGTTGTGCAGGAGTTTGAAGAAGAAAAACCAGAGACATCCTTCTAGACTTCGGAGCAGATTCACTGTCGTTGGAGGAGGAGGATAAGTTAACTTGCACCGATTTTCTTTTAATCACACGTAGCCTGACAAGGGCTTCCTGAACACACGAATCACCAGACTCATCCTTATCATCAGATTCACTACTCCCAGTAAGCGGTGGCACCTCAAAGTTATGTGAGGTATGAAGGTTAAGATGGGTAGAGCGGAATCTCATAACCCTTTTTAGACCTATGATCTTGTTAGTATAGAGTGGTGTAGTTGGAGCTCCCTTAAGGAGGAGGTTATGGTTTGGTTGAATGTTTGTCATCAGATTATCCAGAGAACGTTGAATTTTGAGCTGTTGCAGAGCACCTGGTGTGCCTATGCCCAACCATACCACAGAACTTGCAGAACTCAAAAACCCCTTCATACCTAAAAAAGACCCAAACAACACTACCAGGTCGAAACTCATAGTAACACCCTGCTACTAAGGGCTTCTTCAGATCAACCAAAACTTTTGCTCTAAGCTTTTTTTTTGGACCAGAATCCACAGAAGGAGCATCAAAATAAAAAACCCTACCAACCTGAGATAGGCATCTTTCAGCTAAAGAAGTTTTTGCATTTTGATACGGAATTCCTTCAACTTGCACCCACAGAGCTGCCGGAGAGAAAGGTACATTTGTAACTACGGCCTGAGGAAGTCACGCATGAAAAACTAATAGAACCCCTTGGTAGTTAGTCGAACCTTTAGCTAGCATTGCATCCTTATCTTCTACATGTATGCATGTGAACATATACACACGGTCTACCCACTCAACCACAATTGGAGCCTTAGTTATCCAACGATCATCCACCCATTCTTGGATGAGGTGGGTTGGGAAAGTGCGACGATCAAAGAACGTGCCAAGAACAAGAAAACTGAAATTAACCGTACCTTGAGAATCTTCATCATCATCTTCAACATAAGGAATTTTTGGGCCAAATTGAGAGGGAAAAAGATCATTAAAGGATGAGGCCATACTTAGAAGAAAGAAAGGAGAGAAAGGCAGATCAGAGAGAGAGAGAAAGAAAGTAAGAAAATGGAAACAAGGAAAGGACCTGTGGACAAAGACTGGAGGACGAACTGAAAATTGTATAAAGCAATAAAAGAGAAGTAGGAGTGGTGATTAATAGATTGAGTGGGTAGATGGAAAATAAAAGCTCTGAGGCCTTGAGCTCCGTGAAAGGTTAATTAAGGGGAAGAGTGAAGGAAAGGAAAAAGAAGCAATTATTATGAGTAGAGTAATTAAGAGGCGGTTGGTGGGGAAAGATGATGAACATCAACTTATCTCAAGAATATGCAAAGTGTTCTTTAAAGAAGCTCTAGTATAACCTAAAGAGAAGGCAGAGAAAAAAAGCTAGAGAGAAGTCAATTTCACGAATTAACTTTTTTTATCAGTGAAAGATGATTTGAATTGATTGTATCTCAGTGGCCTATTTGAATGGGGTTTGTGGAGCACAAGGGGAACAAACAAACACAGAGAATGAAGATGACAACAATGGATACACTCCAGAGTTCATAAATGCATACATTGAACAAGAAGAGCAGTGGAGTGCATATCTTAATGGACTCCAGGACCAACATAGTGACAATGAAGAATCAGATGAAGAAATGATTGAGTAAGGTATGAATGGTGTATGGAACAACTTTTTGGGAACACTACTTAGGTAAATATTAAGAATACACAACTTTTTGGGAGTGAATGCAATGCAACATTTTTTGGGAGTGCATCATGTAAATATACTCCTTCATGAACCATTGATCATTTTGACAGACTGCCTCAAGTAACCACAATTGAGTTCCTATGTAAAATGTTGGTTACTTGAACATATAGGTTTTAATTTATTTTTTTTTTGGTAACCTATAGGGCAATCTTGTAATGGTATGCTTTGTAATGTTTTATCTTGCTTAATGGAATGGAATGGAATTCAATGAAATGCATTATTTTTTTTTACATGCTCTAAGTAAACATTTTAACACTGCACACACCATCAGGTAACTGTATCACACACTTAACAATAACTGTATAGCTTCTCAATAGTTATTATAACTAGAGCAACATATAACAATTATGTTATTCAGTTGTATTGAGTCCCTTCATCATTTGGGTGGCAGGACATACAATAGGGACTCAATAAACACACACACAATTTGGCAAAAACACAAACATATATGCTCTATATCCCTCCAACATGTCATTGGGATTTTGATGCAATTATTTTGAAATAACATAATCATCATTCATCAATATCAGCTTTTCCCCCCTTACTACACACACACACACACAAAGAAACTATGTACACACAAGGACTCATTGTACAAATGGAATTTGTACACAAAGGGACTTAATCCACCAAGAGAGTATGTACACAAAGGGACTCATTCCAAAGCCACTGCCAAACCACAAAACATAACCAGTCATAAATTAACAAAATAATAAATCCAATTCCAATTCCAAAATCCAAAACAAATCCAAAATTCAAATTCCAAAATCCAAAATAGAACCATAAATCCAAATCCAAATCAGAACCATAAATCCAAAGGGACTCAAAGAAAGTCATTCCACATAGGGACTCATTCCACAAAGGGACTCTGTACACAAAGTAAATCCAACCACAGCCACTGCCATGTGCAAAACTGCACCCCTATTATCACATAATTCACAACAGAAGCATAATATAAATTCACAAAACATAGTAAAATTCACAGAACTTAATAAATTTATTAGAACTTAATAAAATTCACATAACATAATAAAATTCACATAACTTTTTCATAGAACCATAATTCACATAACATAATATGATCACAACATAAATCACAACATAATTCATAAAACACAGCATAATTCATAAATCACAACATAATTCATAAATTTCACAACATAAATCACAACATAATTCATCAAACACAACATAATTCATAAATCACAACATAAATTCAAAAATCAAAGCATAAATTCATAAATCACAATATAAATTCATAAATCAAAGCATAAATTCATAAATCACAGCATAATTCACAGCATAAAACACAGCAGCATAAATCACACAAAAAATTAATAAAGAAATTGAATCAAACCCAAATCTTTTTTTAAACTCCTGGTCTTCCTTTAGTGCCTCAGCAAGCATGAAAAAGTACTCGAACAACTTTTCATCAATCTCTTACACTTCATCATCTGACATTAAGTCTTCCTTCACCATGTCAACAGGTTCTTCCTTCACCTTTACCTCTTCATGCAGAAGCACAGGTTCCTCTACTCCCTTACCCTTTTTCCTTCACCTCCTCATGAAGAGGAACAACCTTAATTTCATCATCAGAATCATAAATCTTCACTCCTTTACCCTTCAATCTCCTTATACTGTCCACAACTCAAGATCTACGAGTTTTAATAGGGACTCGTTCTTTCCCTCTACTTTCAACAGCCTTTTCCTTCCCTTTTCTTTTCTCACCCCTTGATTGTAGTTCTTCGTTCCCCAACAAAGGTAGGGCACAAACCACACACCATTGTTTTTTTTATCTCTTCAGCCTTTTTTTTTCTCTTCTTCTTCTTTTATGAACTAACCCATGACATTTTCGAAAGCAACCGCACCCACAGGACCCATGAGATCATGGTGTTCTCCTCTGAGATACACATTCATGAAATGCTTGCTGTAGCCAACACCTAAAATCTCCAAAGCAAGCTTCTGAACAACTTTAAAATGACCATTTGTTTCGTTCTTATGAGCTTCTTCGAGTAAAGTAAAATCAACCATGACTAATCGAAAAATTAGTTACTCGAAAAAGCTAGGGTTTGTCGAGAAAAAAAAAGGGTGAAGCTTGAAGATGACAATGGTGACTTCAAGGGAACGAAGGCAGAGGGAGAATAAGGTAGGTGAGAGACGATTGAGTGAGGAGAGAGAAACGGCAGAAGGAGTGTAGATCTAGGGTTACGAAGAACAGAGAGAGAGAGAGGAGTTTAGATCTAGGGTTTATGAGAGGATAAAAATGATATGGGTTTGGGTGGGTGGGAGGTGAGAGAGATGAATGTGTATGGGTAGAATATGTTAGGGTTTATGATTAATTGGTTGGGATAGATGAGTAAATTGATGGGTAGTTGAATAATTTAAATGGGTAGTTGAAAAATTGGTGGGAGTAATTAAGTTTGTAATAAATTTGGTTAGATGTTTAAAGTTTAATGAGTTGTTTAATGTTATTAAGTAATGACATGTTTGTAAATTTAGTTAACTTTTTTATACCAAAAATGGAAAGATTGTAAAATGATGAATTTTATTTGTTACACCCATTTTTGGCAAAAGGTGAAATTATTGCGTTACGGAGGGAGTATTTTTTTTTATATAAAAAAGGTCCCCCTTCTTTTTTGGAACAAAAGGGGAAGGTTAATTCATTAATTGAACATTTTAAAAATGTCCTTTATTGTCAGATTATCCATTTGATACAGATATTATGAACATTGATTTGTTTTACTATAAATAGGGATGTAAAAACAGGTCAAACGGTTGAAAACAGGTCGGTCAAAAACAGGTTCGGTCAAAAATGGTCGGTTAAAGCCAGGTCATATGAACCCTTTCGGTATCGGTCGTTAACGGTCGGTTTTATTCGGTATCCGGTCGAATTCGGTATTTTCCTAGACGAGTATCGGTCATAATCAATCATTCATAATTGTTGGACGTAACCTATCAGTCTTTTTGATGTCCACCCTAATCGGTCAATTCAAAATTTATGATCGGATTTAGATATTTCGTGTTAGTTGTCCAGAATTTTTTGCTTAGAAGTTTTGGATCAAAAAATTATATCCACCCTTAAATTATATTAAAAATCACTTTCATTCTGTTTGATGAATAAAACCAATGTCAGATTGAGCTCACAACAATTTAGGCTAGAGCTCGTTTGGTTATGCATGATCCATTTAAAAGGAAAACTACATATAAAAATAAATAAAGAACAGAAATAATACAATGACTGTAAACAGGTAAACAACTTCGGTCACACAAGGTCGGTTCAAAACCGGTTCGGTTAAAAACATGCTCACTACAATACAGTTTCGGTCAAAAATCGGTTTTTGGCAGGTCAAAAACAGGTTCGGTTTGAAAACAGGTTCAGTAACGGCCGGTCTTGGTATAATAAAAAAAAGTCAGAAATAGGTTTGGTTTTAAACGGGTTTGGTACCGGTCGATTTATGTGTGTGTATAAGCAGTCGGAAAACGGTTTCAGTATAATTCAGGTTCGGTAGCGGCTGGTATCCGGTCATTAAAAATTCGGTCAAAAACAGGTTCAGTATCGGTTGGTAACAGTCGGTCAAACATATATCTGACCATATTTACACCCCTAACTATAAATCTATAATAAGCATGTACTAAAGTATAGAATATTTTTTTTTGACAACAATACCAAAGAAAACAACATCTAAGTGCCCCAGGAATTATTCCCATCAGGCTTACAAATGGCCAAACAATGAAAATTACATAGTAAAACTTCCAGGCTCTTTAAGAGCCCTCTATCACGCACACGGATCGATGAAGACTCTCTGAAATAATTGATGATAGGTGTCAAGGGAATTAGAAAGCAGAGATGGAGTATTCCCTTGTTCATTGCTACTTCAATCGCTTCGATCATAAAGCGAAGAATTGCCTGTTGAGAATCCCTTGCCCAAACAGCAGTATAGTACCCTGATGGTTAACTTCTTCTGAGTAGATAGACCAATGGAATTCGAACAGAAACCTAGAAACTTTCCTCTTGGAGTAAGAGATACGAGGTGTAACGACCCATATTTTAGCAATGTTGTTTTCGGAGAAAACAACAACATGGATCATAAATAAATGACATTATAATGATCAAAACTTAAAAAGAAGAATCGCATAAGGCACCAAAAATATTCAAGACATTGTCCTCGTTAATCTCCCCCTAACTAAATCCAGGAGGAGCATGGACAGTTAAGTGCATACTCTAAAAACTCAAGCGCATGGAGTTACCTTCTTCATAAGCAATCCTACCCGTAAGAGGGATATCCCTGATGATGTTGTCAAATACTTCCTTGTTCCTCTAATTCCAAATTGCCTTATGAGTAGCCACCATCACCACCTTGTCAGTAGAAGAATTGACCAATCGTTGCATCCATACTATAATGGAGTCCTGATCAAGCACCGTCATATCCCGGATCATACCAGACGCCTGCCAAACATCCCTTGCAAAAGCACACTTGCTAATCACATGTAAGATAGACTCTGAGTGGTTTCCAAGGCCCATGTTAAGACAGTAGGTGCAGTGTTGATCAACGAGAATACCTATTTTGAATAACTCTACTTTGACAAGGAGAGCTCTGTTAATAATTTTCCAAATGAAAACCTGCCAATCCTTACTAATTGGAAGATTCCAGGGGATTATGTTGCTGGTGTGACCCGTGACCGACGAAGGCAAGTAACCGTTAAGCTCCCTATGTATCATCTTGTAACCGTCCTGAACACTGTAAGAACCATCTGCCGTGGAAGACCAAACTAACTCATCCTGGGTCGCGCCTACAGAAGGCTGCAAACACATAATCTCACGACATGTGTTAATTTCAAAAAGCCGCATAATTAGGGTTTGATTCCATTCTCCATTACTATCAATAAGGGAATGAACACATTCAGTTCCTGTTAAGGAGGAAATGTTGTCGGAATCGATCCTACGAACCGGGCATTTGCCTTCCACCCAAGCCTGGTCGATCGCAGCTATTCAACCATTGCCAATGTGCCAGGAGGTACCAGCATGTAGAACATCAAGGTCCCATTTCAGTCCTTTCCAACCCCAGGACTCGTCCTTCTTACGCCTCCAGGAACCGTCATGAAAAGTTATGGTTGAAAGGTTGTACTTAGTCCCATAGACTTTAGAAAGGAGAGTTTCCGGACAGTTGATAATGCGCCAACCTTGTTGAAAGGCTCTCCAAAAAGTTGAGCCGGAAGATCCGCCATTTGATTGGTGAGGTATTCAAATGGGAGACCACACACTCTCACAGTGAACTTAGCTGAGAGGAACCTCACCGTGTGAGGTACCAAATTCGGTTCCCACGCTCTAAAGACCATTAGAGCACCTTCGAAAAAAGCCTTAGAGTAATTAAGGATTTCCCAACGGTCTTGGTCGTTAGCACAATAGAGGACAAACAAGTCCCCCATTTTCATAACACGAATTTGTCCACGCTTCCTCCATCGAAGGTTAACAATTTCTTGCACACGAGGGGCTCCAAGACTGTGATAGTCTATGAAAACCCCAATGACACAGCAAGACAAATTGATGGCTCAATTGAAAGACAGGACCTTGACGAGGCAGCCTCCAGGTAAGGTCCATGGATGCTAACAAAGGAAAATAATAAGAAGAAGAAGAATAGGAGACAGAAAGAGAGTACTGTGTAGCAGTGAAAGGAGTGAAAGAAAGGAGATAGAAAGAAAGGAGTAGAAGAAAGAGAAAGAGACTGTGAGAATTGGAAGAAACATAGGTTAAAAACAAGATAAAGCATGCACAAAGGAAGTAATTAATGGGGGTGGGAGGAGGAGTAAGAGAGCGCCCAATCACCAAGCTAAGCTTACATGGCATGGGGTAGTGGAAGGGTTAGGGTAAGATCAGAGAAAAATCTTGGGAAAAGGCAAGAAAAGGGAAAAAGAAAAGGCAAGCAGTAATAGAAGAGAAGGTGTCATAAATTCATGGCATGCCACCCATAAGGACTGCACACACGAGTACACTTGGCAGAAGTCCAAGCAATGTGAATCAGAGGAGAAGAAGTGAAAGAACAAAGCACCAACCAACATGCAATGGAAGCTAAAAGGATCTACTGCACAAATCTAAAAAGCAAAAAAGTAGCTTGGAACACCAAGAAGACCAATGGAAAAAAGAGAAAAAATCCAGTAATCATTACCCCTACAAGAGCCAAAGCAATTAATGAAGAAAAGAAGAAGGGATAGAGAATACCTTGAAGAGACTTGGGAAATGAAACCTTGGAGTAGGCGTGGGGCTCCCTAGGGAGGAGTGGGATGCTCTCAAAACTAGAGAGAGAAAAAACGAAATTTACTTACTAAAGTATAGAATAAAAATTGTATTATTATTAATTTTTTTAAACTGAATAAACTACAAGCCTATAATAAGCATGTACGAGGACTAGGGCCCTGTTCTATAGGACTGAGAAAACATGAACTTAAATTAAATTAACTGAACTTAAATTAAATTAACTGAAATTAAATTAAATTAAAAAAAAATTAAATTAAATTTTTATTTTTATTTTTTATTTTTTATTTTTTATTTTAATTTTTTATTTTAATTTTTTTATTTTAATTTTTTTTATTTTTAATTTTTTTTAATTTTTAATTTTTATTCTTATTTTTATTTTTATTAAATTTTTTTATTTTCATTTTTGTCTTTATTTTTTTATTTTTATTTTTATTTTTATTTTTATTTTTATTTTCTTTTTTTTATTTTATTTATATTTCAAAGTAAACCCTAAAACCTTCATTTTCACCGTCGGAAAATCGTCGTCAAAAAACTCGGCCGAATAATCACCGCCGGAAAAGTCACTCCTAAAACAATCGCCGGAAAAGTCATCCCGAAAATCGTCGCTGAAAAACTCGGCCTGAAAATCGTCGCCGGAAAAGTCACTCCGAAAATCGTCGCTGGAAAAGTCACCCCTAAAATCGTCGCGGAAAAACTCGGCCTGAAAATCATCGCCGTAAAAGTCGACCGAATAATCACCGCCGGAAAATTCAATCCGAAAATCGTCGTCGGAAAAGTCGTCCCGAAAAATCGTCGATGAAAAACTCGGCCTGAAAATCGTCACCGGAAAAGTCGGGCGAATAATCACCGTCGGAAAATCAGTCCGAAAATCGTCGTCGGAAAAGTCGTCCCGAAAAATCATCGCCGAAAAATTCGGCCTGAAAATCGATGTCGGAAAAGTCGTCCCGAAAATCGTCGTTGAAAAATTCGGCCTGAAAATCGTCGCCGAAAAAATCGGTCGAATAATCACCGCCGGAAAATCAATCCCAAAACTGGCATCGAAAAAGTCGTCCCGAAAAATCGTCGCCGAAAAACTCGGCTTGAAAATCGTCGCCGGAAAAGTCGACCGAACAATTACCGCCAAAAAATCATTCCGAAAGCTGTCGTCGGAAAAGTCGTCCCGAAAACCGTTGTCGAAAAACTCGGCCGAATAATCACCGCTGGAAAAGTCGGTCTGAAAATTGTCATCGGAAAAGTCGTCCCGAAAACCGTCGCCGAAAAACTCGTCCGAAAATCGTCGTCGGAAAATTCGGCCGAATAATCAACGCCGGAAATGTCAGTTCGAAAACCGTCGTCGGAAAGTGTCGAGCGGAAAAACAATGCCCGAAACTAATAATAATAATGAAATGAACTTAAATTAAATTAAATTAAATTAAATTAAATTAAATTAAATTAAATTAAATTAAATTAAATTAAATTAAATTAAATTAAATTAAATTAAATTAAATTAAATTAAATTAAATTAAATTAAATTAAATTAAATTAAATTAAATTAAATTAAATTAAATTAATTAAATTAAATTAAATTAAATTAAATTAAATTAAATTAAATTAAATTAAATTAAATTAAATTAAATTAAATTAAATTAAATTAAATTAAATTAAATTAAATTAAATTAAATTAAATTAAATTAAATTAAATTAAATTAAATTAAATTAAATTAAATTAAATTAAATTAAATTAAATTAAATTAAATTAAATTAAATTAAATTAAATTAAATTAAATTAAATTAAATTAAATTAACTGAACTTAAATGAAATTAAATTAAATTAAGTCAATAGAAGTCCTAAAGAACGGGGCCTAGTAGGTCCATTGGTGCTAAATAAGTACTATGGTCGTAATGACCCAAATTTTTGGCTGTAAAATTTCGTGGAAAATTAAGACTTTAAGCCCAAACCATTTAATTGGGCCAAGAGACTTAATTTTATATTTGGAAATCAAGCCCAAAACCGAGCCCATGTTCCTTCATAGCCGGCCCCTCCTTTCTTTTCCCCTTAATTCTCAATCCTAAACTAACTCCTGAAAACTAGTAAACCTTAACCTATTATCTAGTAAACCTATCCTATAAAAACCCACCCTTTGTAAACCTTATTCATTTTATTTCACCCAAAGCAAAACCTCTCCTTTACCCCTCTTGTTTCTCACGGCTTCCCTTCATAAACATCACCACAAAATCATCTTTCACCTTTTCAGATCAAATACCTTCATCAAAGAAAGTTCAATCTTCAACCTTTGAAGATCAAAGCAAGATTCGTGCATTGATTGGTTTGCTTGTGGTCGTGCATTGGTGTCGAGTAGGACCATGTGTTGGGTGTGGTTCTTGGCGTGAGTTTTGCTTGATCAACCTAAGGTAACTAGACCTTCTACTTAGGATTAGGATTAGATTGCATAGAATAATTATGATTCAATAGCATAGGGTTTAAGTATGGATTTGATCATATGTTGGTGTTGTTCTTATTGGATGCTGAGTTGATGATGATGACATTATGGTATTTGGTTCTTGCTAATTGTTATAACTATGTGCTTAAATTTATGATCTTGATACAATTGCGTTGACTTGAGGTATGATCATGTTGTTGAATTTATCTTGATTATGCATGTGATACAAGGGGCATGATTAGTTTTCTTTGATTGATCTTGTGCATAGAATCATGTATTAGGGCTTTAAATTCATATTAGGATTTGATTACGCAATGTTTAGGATCAAAAGATTGATGAAATTGGGTTCTTTATGCTTATGCCACTCGACATTTTTAGGGTTCATGGTCAAAATCAATTCTTTTTCCATTATTCCATGTAAACATGTAATTCTATGTTTATTCAATGTATTTTTATGATTAATTTGCTTGAATAGTTGAATTAGATCAAATTCTTGATTCTTGTCCTATGAACGCCGTGAGTTTCTTTGATGAATTGGATTGTTTTCTTGATTTCTTTCTTTGGATCTTTATATGGAAGTTATGGGTTAATTCGTTGGTTAATCGACGCATTGATGGCATGTGATTGTGTTTGTATGAGTATGGGATGGCTTGAATTCATGTGATGATTTGGTTTGGCGTCCTTTGAGTCTTTGTCGAGTCTTGTTGAGTCTATCGGTTGAAGATCGAGCGAGTTGAGTCTATCGGTTTATCGGTAATAAACTGAGCGGGTCTATCTGTTCATCAGTGATGAACTGAGCGGAGCAAGTTTTGTGTGATTGTTTGCGAGTCAGAGTCGTGTCGTGTCTATCGGTTGAAGACCGAGCGGGTCATGTCTATCGGTTGAAGACCGAGCGGGTCATGTCTATCGGTTGAAGACCGAGCGGGTCATGTCTATCTGTTGAAGACCGAGTGGGTCGTGTCTATCGGTTTATCGGTGATAAACTGAGCGGGGCAAGTCTATTATTTGATGGTCATGTTATCGGTTGTAGACCGAACGGAGTCTTGATATTGTGCATGGAATGTATTTGAAAATTATGCGTTTTGTTCATTGAAGTGTATGCGTTGGCCTGAATTGATTGATAATGTGGTTCATTGTTGTTATGTTTCCGCTGCTAACTCTGACGTTGAATTATTTGTAATTTGTGAACGTTGTTGTTTCCTGTGTTCTGAAACTATTATTTTATGTAATGTGGTCCTACTTCTATGTAGGACAGTCTAGTTACTCGCCACTGACGGTGGACCCCCAATTCTATTTTGCAGGTGAGCAGGATAGAGTCGGGATGAGTGTTGGACGAGTAATCTAGGCCCTGTTTTCCTTTCATGTTTAGTAGCTGTAGTTATTTTCCAGTTGTAGGACTATATTCTTGGGATTAATTAGTTAATTATTCATTTGGACTATGGGGTCCATTAATAATAAGTTTGATTTACCTTTTTCCATGATTTTTAGTGATATTTTTCCGTTATTAAATCGATTGGTAATTTCCTGTTTACGACGTTATCACCATTAACGTCGTTGCTAAAATGCGGGTCGTTACAACGGTACTAGATGGGTCTTTTTTATTTTAAGCCACTGATCACCATTTTTGTATCTACTAAATAGAGTTGGTAAAATTTGACCCAACCCAATCCAACCCGTTTAGTTTAATGGGTTGAGTCGGGTTAAAATATTTGTTGTTTATTTTATTTTAGTGTTGCAATTACATAATAAAGTGTTGCATATAATGAGGTAAATGTTGCAAGCATGTAAAGTGAATTTTTAAACAAAAGTGTTGCTATATAAATGAAAAAGTGTTGCATATAGATTAAGAAAGTGTTGCACTTGCTAAGGTTCAAAAAATTATAAGTGTTGCCCTTAAAGATGAAAAAACGTTGCACTGAAAAATATATAAGCGTTGCAAAAGGGGCAAAAGTGTTGCAAATAAGGGGTAAAAAACGTTGCACTTGTGAAAGCGTTGCAATAGGCACACATTGAACAAATCATGCAACACTTCTTAAAAACGTTGCAATAGGCCCTTATAAGTGTTGCAATAACCTAATGCAACAAGATATATTGAAATACTTTTAAAAGTGTTGCATTTTTCTTTATGTAACATGTTTAGGCCTTATAGCAATACGTATGAAGTGTTGCTATAGCCTATTTTTGTAGTAGTCTCAACCCGATTTCGACCCGTTTGACCCATTAAGAAAATACTTTGAAATAAAATTAAGTTCAAGTTGAATTGAAGTACTAATCTAATATATCACATTCATATTTTTACTTTTTTTTAATTATGTTCTACATTCTTTACGATCTGAGTTATGTAAATGGTCGTAATGTCTTAAAATCTAGTGTTTTTGTCTTGCACATTAGAACTCAAAATGATGTTAGTTATTAATTACTATCGTGTTATTATGTGTAACTGGAGTATATGGCTATCGTGGGTTGTTGTTATAATTCATATATTATAATAGTATAAACATATATTGATATAACTTTATTTGATGCTAATAAAAAAGCGATAATATTATGAAATGGGTTATTGGGTCAACCCATTTATTCATAAAGTTGGGTTGGGTTGAGAATATCAACCCGTTTAACTAAATGGGTTGGGGATTTCAACTCGTTTATATTAATGGGTCAACCCTAACCCAACCCGGGTCGACCCATTTACAGCTCTACTACTAAATGGTTTCATCCTATCCTAGCTACAATGCTACATGCAACCAATGTTAATTCATTATCTCAACTAATTAAAGAAAAAAAAATGCTTAAAAGAAGTCAAATAAAAAAATAAAATCCTATTATTTTTTTTAAAAGTAATCATAAAGTTAGATAAGAGAGAATTATAAATAAAAAAAAAAATTCTAAACTATAACCTTAAGATACTTGACTTTCTAAGTTAAGCACCTGCTTTTTAAAACTTCTAACTTGTGTTATTCAGATTTATTTCTTCAGCATGTGGAGCCCTACAATGAAGGCATTTGATGAAAAAATGGAGGGGTTTTAACGGTGTTAATTATTTTTAGTTATCAATTTAAAACATTGGAAAGTTGTATTCTAGTGGTAAATTTTATCCCTTAGCGGTCCGTTTGGTAACTGGTTATAAATCACGGTAATGAGAATGAATTTATAACTAAATTTGGAAGGAAAATCAAAATCTATTCCCATGGTGGTGTTACCTTATCTCCAATTTATCTAATTTTCTTCACAAATATCCATTCCTATCAAATATCACCCTCCCCAATGGTAATGGATGTAAATGAAAAATGAGAAGAAAATTGAAGCTTGGGAATGAAAATTTGTTTTCCTCCCTAACAAAATTACACTATAAATTCATTACTATTACCACGATTTATTAACAACCAAACGGGCTGTAAGAATTAGTCTCAAGTCAAAAATTAAAAATAAATAAATAAATATCTCAATTTGAATTTTAAAATCACTTCGGTTTATGTGATGTCTAATTTAGGTTTGCTTGTGGAGAAAAACACTCATATCTAGTTTTAATTATATTCTTGATAGATGATTTCAAGGTTGAAACTTACCAAAAAAAAAAAAAAAAAAAAAAACCAATAAATTAACAAAAAAACATATTGATTTCTTTTTTTTTTGCAAGGAAACATCTTGTTTTGTGTGTCAAGGATCTCATTGATTTTTATGTGAGTTGCTAAACGTCGCCCGCATATTACTTGAAATTGTCCACAATAAAAAGTAAAAAGACAAAATTGCCCTTGATTTAAAATTACACCACAACAACTTAGATTAAATATACAACGACGTCGGACACCACGCCATGACCTCGACTACCACCGCCACCGCCACCACCACCACCATGGTGGTGGTTAATTTTTTTAATAAGGGCCCGTTTGGTTGTTGGTAATAAAATGTGGTAATGGTAATGAATTTAAAGTGTAATTTTGTAAAGGAAAAACATTATAATTTCCATGGAAAACTTATTTTCATTTTCAAGCTTAAATTTTCTTCTTATATTCTACTAGAGTAAACCAGTGCTAATGCACCGGATATATTTAAATACATTTAGTCTTATGTGGGTATGTAAATATGAAATTTCATTTGTCTAGTGTTTTATTGTCATATTTTTAACAAGTTTTTTCTTAATATATGCGGTTAAAAAGTCAAATTAGTTCTGGTGATATATAATTATCATATTTGTTTAATTTTCTTTTATGAATTTTATATATTCTTTAATTATTATAGGTTAAGAAAGTTATGATTGAAAATTTTTTATTTTTATTTTTATCGAGGGGATGTGTCTTAGGTAGTTATGTTTGGAATTTTTTCAAGGGGATGTGTCTTTGTAGATTAGGTAGTTATATAGAGTTAACCTGTAACACCCCCATCCTATTATAGAAAAGGTTTGTAGTGGAAATAAACTTAGAACGGGAATATCACTCTAGGAAAAGTACAATAAATGGAAGGTTTTTCTTTAATTAACCTTGCTTCCAGAACATTTTCATTAGAGCATCTGCTACTATTAGAGTTCAAGTGAAATTATATGTCCAAAACCATCTATTACAAAACTAAGTCATAATAAACTTAATTATTACATTAAACTAAAATTTCAAAATACATTAAGTGAATGACTCAACAAAAAAGCTAAGTGAAGCCATTTCTTAAGGGTGAATCCTATTTCCAATGCTCACATTTCCAAGCCTATTCAGATATCTTTATAAACTTGCATAATCTGTAAAGAGAATACAACATAACAACAAATTAACCACCATCAGTGGGGAGCAACTAACTGTCCTCTCTCTCTAACCAAGTTTCATAGTTTAAGAGAGTTACAAGCATTAACATATAACTCACAAGTGAGGATCAATAGAATTATATCAATATCAAAATAACAAGGTAAGTGAAACTATTACACAAAACATCATCGCGGAAGTGAAACCAAGCCAACGATTCCGTAAAGGTTTCTAGAGCAAGTCATTTCTATAGTAGCAACCAAACATATAATGAACTATTTTTAGGTAATTCAAAATCAAGCGTATCAATATGGTAAGGAAGCTAACATATGACCTTACTCTCCCTACTTTCTTCAAACTCATTATATAATAGCCAATTATGTAGGGATGCTATCATATGACCTTACTCCCTACTGGTAGAGATGTTAACATATGGCCTTACACTCTACCGTTATCAAACTAGTAAAGAAGTAGGGATGCTATCATATGGCCTTATACCCTACGAGTAGAGCTTCTACCATATATGGCCTTACGCTCTACCCCTTTTTTTTAACTCTTCAACCAAGAAAGAAATAGGGATGCTATCATATGGCCTTACACCCTATGAGTAGAGTTGCTATCATATGGCCTTACACTCTACCCCTTTCATTTTCATTTCAAACCAATATAACATTTTCATTAAAACGACATCGAATTTATTAACAAAAAAAAAAACTTCAGTAGAAGGCTGTAGAACCCATCAATCAAGTTTCTTTACTTCATTTCATCAACCATCACACTATAGTTAATCATCACTTAACTTAGCACATAATACCACTTAAATTACATCAAAATAACACCATTTCAATCATATGTTGCTGCTGCCTAAATGTTGCAACAACCTTCATCAACTTCGGTCATGAAGCTAGCAAATCAAACCCAACATTAATCAAACTTTTACTAATCTTTCCAAACATGTAATCAATCATTATAATACCAATTCACACATAAACAAGTAAATTTCTTAAGCTCCAACATTTCATAACCAATTCGGACAACAACCACCCAACAAAACAAGGGCAACAACATTTATATAACACATAAACAACCAAATTCGTAATTCTGGACAGTCTGTGGGAAAACATCCATAACTCACAGTTCAGGTATACCCACAACAAACCATTTGTACCATTGGAAGGTAGACTTGAAGAGCTTCGATTTGAGTATTCATGGGCCAAAATGGACAATGTTTGCAACCTCAAATCCCCTGTACAATCAGACCATACCAACAACCCAAAAAATCTGAAAATAACAACTTTCACAAAACCATCATCAACACTTTACCAATTTATTCAAACCATGAAATCAACTTAAAAGAAAGATTAATACCAACATTAGAGCAAGCTAAAGCAGATAACACAACCCAAACAATTTGATTATCATCAAGAACAAAAAACATCAAGTTTCCTAAAACTTCAACAACTATTCTTCCTTTAGATCATGATTTTTGCAATTGAGATTAATTAGTATATATGAACGAAATTAATAACCCTAATACTTATAATCTACATATAAAACATATAAAACTAAGCTAAAGAGGGATTATGCTAGTTACCTTAGCTTGTAGATCGAGAGAAAATAGAAAAGATGATGAACACAAGAGAGAAAATCGCTTCCTTGGATGAATCTTGCTTTGATTTTTCTTGAGGCTTGAAGTTGTGTTTTTGGAGGAAGAAGAAGGGGCTGGTAGGTTCAGCCAAAGAAAGGAAATAATGTGAGAGTGAGGAGTGAAAAAGGTTAGGGTTTTATTTGTTTTGTTCCCAATTGTGACCCATATATTATACTTAACCTAAAATGGCCCAAACGATCATTCAAATGCAGTTTAATCCCAAAATTAATGAAATAAACTCATTGTCACTCCTAACATACCAACCAACCCTTAAATAAGCCGGGTAAATATTTCGTTTCGGTTGACTACGAAACGAGCAAAGAAAAGATTTATTACAAGTCTTCACAAAAATTGACGAAATTCAACATAAATTATTTTCGATTATTCAAATAATAATAAAGATCATTTTAAGTTAGAAAATAATTATTTATAATAAAAATACATTTTTCGGCCAAAAATTAATATTTTGTTTACTTTTAATTAAACGAAATAAATAAATAATTACCAATGAAAATAATATATATATATATATTTAAAAATGTGTGGAAATTTTAGGGTATTACATAACCGGTGGTAATGCACCGGGTATATATTTTATGATAACTGATAGTCTGATAATAATATGTAGACAATACATTTTTGAAAATATTAAAAATATATTTAATTTTATATCGATCAGGAAATATGAAATGCTAATTATATTTTTGAACGATGTTATATATTAGTTTTATATCGATTAGTAAATTAAATATGAAATGTCATTTGTATAATTTTTCTTTTTAAAGGTTATTTCTTTCTTTGTTAGTGATTTTATTTTAATTGGATATTTTATACTCCTATAAGAAAGTAAAATATTTATATAACATGGTAGGTTGTTTTGTTGTCATATTTTAAACGATATTATTTATTAGTTTTATATCGATTGGTAATATCAAATGTCATTTGTACAATTTGTCTCTAAAAAAGTTGTTTCATTATTTATTGGTGATTTTATTTTATTTTTATTTGAAATTTAATATCAGAAAGTAAGATATCTATACCTATTATATTAAAACACACCCTCAAACATACATTTGACACATGTATTTGATATCTTAAAAAAATTGCCATGTGTCATCTTGCCCCCACATAACTTTGACACATGTACTTGATATCTCCCAACAAAATTGTCATGTGTCATCTTTATAATAAGTGTTTCATTTTTTTTTTTGGATAACAAATTATTTTTCTTTTCCAATTACAATTAAATTAATAATTTATTTACATTTAATAAAACTTTTCAATCTCTCTCAAATAATGTCATTTTCTTTCCTATCACTCCCCTTTTAATAAGTTACCCATTTTGAATTATTTTATTAAAATATTTTTTTCCCCATTTTGAAATTCTCTTTAAATGAACTCACACTTCTTCGTATTTACAAAATCATTTTCCATTATTTTATAATCATCCAGATGAATTGTTTTTTCAAAATGTATATGTTATAATCTTTAAAATAATTATAAATTTGATACATTTATTTTTATTTTTTTATGAATTATTAAGTCTTGGTTTCAATCTTCAAACATCATCATAAATAAAAAATTAAAGCATACAATTGTTAATCTAATATGTACAAAACCCGTGCATTATGCACGGACCAAAAATCAAGTTAGTATAATTGCATAGATTTTTTAAGTAATATATAATATATAGTACAATTTTTGTATTAGATTAATAATTAATGATATAATTCACCATTTTTGGATAACTTGTGGCCTTAAAAAAAATTAAGTTTATTTACACAAGTATTTTTACAAATACTTCACAAATTTTTAAGTTTTTTTTTTTATTCTACTCACATATTTAAAAAAATATTGCGACTTTTGTCTATTTAATTAAATTAAGTTTCGAAATTGTTTCATGTAGCTTAGGATCTTATTAGTTATTACTAGGGAAAAAAGGGGCTGACCAAAATATGTGACTGAAAATGGTTAAAATAAAGCATGCAAAGTTAATTACTTCATCCGTTTAGAAAAAACGCAACAATTTTTATTTTTGGATGTTTCAAAATAAATGCAACAATTTTAATCTTCCATTTTTGCAAGTTTTTTGTTTTTATCTCTCACATCATCACATACCCCACTTTCTCTCTCTATCCTTTTTACCCTCAAAACAAAAAATTGTCTAGGAATCCGTGTCAACCCAATTGTTGCATTTTTTTTCGAAACGGATGTAGTATATTTATATGCAAAATATCTTATCATAAATCAGCTTGATATAGGCTATTTGATAGATTAGGGATGAAGTTATATGTAACTCACATCCAAACCCCCTTCCAAGAATAGAAACAAAGTCTTTTATATACATTGTAGTGACTTTGAAGATTACCAAAACAAAATTCTTTATTTTTATATGTTGCTTACGACATAGGCTATATTCTCTTCATGTATTTGAGTTGATCTGAATTTTTTTCTTTGAATTTGATTTTTCTGATCTAGTGTGTTTTGATCATAATTTTTCTAATCCAAAATTTTGTCTAAACTTTAACCTTATTTATACACTAATTTATAAGAATAAGAATTATCAAATGAATTATCATTATATATATTCATCTTTCAAAAAAAAAAAGGTAACGTTATATTCATATTGATGACTAGTTTATATAAGATGGTAGGCGTTATGCATTTTTTTTTTTGGTTGAAGGGTGTAAGGCATTATACAATTTGTCTGCAAAAGTTTAATGATATTAAATGCTTAGATTACATAGTTTATTTCTTTAATAGATCTATATTTTTGTTAGGTAGTTATGTTAGGTAGTTTTTTTTTATTTTATTTTACAAAAACTAGATTAATGAGAGGTATCCATTGGGAGTTTGGAGGTCTCTCATGCAAATTAATTTTTAAATTATATATAAGATTAACATCCATTACCGTGGGGGTGGTATTAGATGGGAATGGAAATTTGTGAAGAAAATTAGATAAATTATATTGGAGTTAAACAAGCACTACCATGAGAATGAATTTTGATTTTACTCCCAATTTAGTTATAAATACATTCCCATTACTACTATTTATGACCGACTACCAAACGAGCCGTAAGTGTAAGACTGATCTTAGCTTTGAGTCACTATGCATTTGGCCTCAGTCAGCCATCTTCTTTGCAATCCTATTTTCAAGATTATTCTTGGTCGAGAATAAGGGTTCCTTCGGGGTTCTACCGTTCTACTATGTAATTAGCTCATTTTAAGAGGCCTTTTTAGCTATATACGCAGGACTCTCCGTAACGAATTAATTTTACCATTTATTTTTTTACGCATTTTGAGGAAACGATTTAAGAGTGTAAACGAAAAAATCAATCAAAATGATTTTAGGTCAAGCAAGAATGTGATTATAAGTTACTAATATCAAAATTATTTTGATCAATTTGGTCAATTACACCCTTAAACCGCTTCCTCAAAATGCGTGAAAAAATAAAAGGTGAAATTAATTCGTTACAGAGGGAGTATGTTTTTTTTCCTCTTTATTCTTGACTTTTTTTCCTCTTTATTTTTCATCCGTTGTAGATAATTAAGGTTGAATCTCAATTTTGATTTCGGTCGGTTTTCTTTCCTTATAAAAAAAAAGAGAAATTACTATTGGTACTACCGTGTTTTGGCGAATTTTCAGTGGTACTATCGAGTTTTTTTTTAATCCCAACGGTAATTCTCATTATTATTAAATTTCCAAATGTAGCATCGTGGTTGAATATTTCGTTAAGTAATGGAATATTCCGTTAATTAAATAAAAAAATAACTAATAATAATAAAAAATAGTCTGCTCAAGGTTTTACGGGTCATTTTAGCCCTGACAGGGCCCGATTTGAGATTTGGATTTGCAAAAAATGACCCAATTAGTCCCGATTTGCATTCTCAATTTGTTTCAATTTCCGCGCATTGATCTACGTGTAAAGAAAATAGTCTGCTCAAGGTTTTACAAGTCATTTTAATTCTTATGGGGTCCGATTTGAGGTTGGAATTTGTAAAAAACTACTTTATTAACCATAATTTGCGTTTCCGATTTGTCTCGATTTGCACGCATTGATCTACGCGTAAAAAATAGTATGCTTCAGGTTTTACGTGTTATTTTAACCCTTATAAGATCCGATTTGAGGTTGGAATTTGTAAAAAATGACCCGATTAGCCCGAATTTGCATTCCAGATTTGCTTCGATTTGCGCGCCTTGATCTACGTATTAAAAAAATAGTCTACTCAAGGTTTTACAAATCATTCTAATACTTAGGGTTTTTTTTTGTTAATTATGATTAATTTTTTAATATAGTTTTTTAGTTTATTATAGTTAAGAAATGTGTTTTTTGTTCAATAACATCATATTTGGGAATTTAATCACAAAGAGTATTACCATTTAGATTAAAAAAAATCTCGATACTACCATTAGGAATTCTCCAAATCACACTAGTACGGAGTACAAATGACTAAAGGTGGGCACGAGCCGTGCCGGGACGGCCCACGTGCCTAGCCCGCGTGCTTCGTGCCATAGCATGCCGTGCCTATACGGGCCAAGAAAAGTTTGTGCCGTGCCGGGCTCGTGCCAAGTTATAAAATACAAGACACATGCACGGCCCAACCCACGTGTCGTGTCGGACCGACTCGTTCCGTGCCATCGTGCCTTATACTAATTTTTATAAATTAAATTTTTAAATTTTAATCAAAATGAGCGTGCCAACTTGCGGGCCAACCCATTGTGCTCGTGCTGGGCTCGTGACAAAATTTTAAAATATTGTTAGTGGCTGGCCCACGGCCCACCATTCGTGCCTTCGTGCCGTGCTGTGCTTATAGCAGGCTCGTGCCGAGCCGGACCCAATTCGCGCCGTGCCGAGTTGGCCCTCGTGCCGGCCCAACCCATGCCCAACTCTACAAATTACCAAGGACCGCAATTAGAATTTTCATAAAAAAAATCAAAGATATGAGTTGTGTAGACCCATACCCAATTACCCATTATTGAATCTAAGAAAATCAAACCCAAAGGCCAAACCCTTATGAGTAGGGTCCAAGCGGGTGTGGGTCGGGTCGAATAACGCCATTGCCAATTGCCATCCCTAGTAGCTACATGTCTACAGCTCTGTGAGTGTTTAATTGAGGGGAAGAAATCAGAAAAACAAACTGCAGCACTTCATCTCTCTTCTCTCACCCTCACCGTCACGGCATCACCCTCTCCCTGCCCCTCCGCCTCCTCCTCCAGAAAAGAAGCGTGGCTGCCGTTCCCCCATTGAAGTAGAAGCAGAGCTTTTGAGGTAAGGTTTTGTTTTTATGGAAAATCAATTACACAATTGGGTTAAGTTTCGATTTATTTGTCCCTTAGGGTTCCTTCTAGGGTTAGGGTTATAATTAGGGAAGGAGAGTAGAATTTCCAGTTGAATATTGTTGCTGTAGACTTAATTTTTTAATATAACTCTTCACTGCTATGCTAGTTTAGTATACAAACTATGAAAGGTTTTCTTCCTGGGCCCAGGGCGGCCGCCCCTCCTGCCCTGGCTCAAGGAAGGGCCTGTAATGATTCATTTCATGCTGAAGTTTTCTTGCGTTTCCTTTTCTTACTTTTCATGATTACAGACATAAAAATCCAAAGCTTGCGATGGGTCGATTTCATAATGTAAGCAACTTTCACCTTCTGGTACTATAATGTGTTATTTTCCAATGTTGCTGCATTTAATGAATTGGGGTAATTGGAATTTCAGAGGAAAAGGAAGAAGATTGTTGTTAAGCCCATGGTTAAGAATAAACAATTGCCTACTGTTGATCAAATTACTGGGAAGAAGATACCCCAAAGTTTTGTGTTTTCCAGAACTAGGCTTCCTTCTTCATTACGACAACTAGAGTTGGATTTGAGGAAGCTGATGCTTCCATACACTGCGCTTAAGCTCAAGGTTAAATATTTCGCCTTTTTTCATCTGTTGGTTAATGTTTTTTAATGTTTCGTATTTTTATATACTTTATGTTGTTGTAGAGTAAGGCCATGTTCGAATTGGACAAATTTAGTCTAAAGTGAATTGAACTAATTTCTAAACTCAACATGAATCTGAATTGAAGTGAACAGAATTTGTAAGCAAAAGTTGCACCTAGTTCAACTTTTGTAAAGTGTTGAAGTTCAACTATTCAATTACTTGTAGTTTTTCTCCTGATATTTGAAATTTAGGAGATCGTGCATACTAGGGTTTTGAGATATATCAAAATCCTGATAATGTTAATCAAGACTTTGCAGGGTCTTTATTGTATAAAACTTCATTTGTTTCCTTTAATAGTCCCCTCCTCTTCTGAAGTATCGAGGGAAATTTCTCTCTAGTCCATTTTTTTACATTAATTTTACATAGTCTTTTTGAGGTTGAAAGCTTCTATCATGTCTATGTGTGTGGCACTATGGCAGTAATGTTTCACTGTGTAACTGAGAAAGGTTTTGGAAATCTTAGCCTTTTCCTTAATGAAAGAGAGCAGTTTGTTTCCCGACTCAGAAATGCCTTTGTTCTGGGGTCAGGGCTTGTATGCAGTTATGCACGCATTTACCTGTTTCAGAATGTCTGGTTTGCTGGAAATCTAGGAAGACTTGTTTGTATATGATGAGTTTATGCAGGATTCTTAATGATTTCTGCTGTTTTTCAGGAAAAGAAGAGGAACAATCTCAGGGACTTTTTGAATGTTGCCGGACCTATGGGTGTGACTCATTTCCTTATGTTGTCAAAAACACATTCTGCACCATATCTAAGAGTTGCAAAGACCCCACAGGGTCCAACTATTACATTTAAAATCCATGAATATTCATTAGCTGTAGATGTTGCTCAATCTCAATTGAGACCTCGATGTCCTCAGGATCTTTTCAAAAATTCCCCACTGGTAAGTGTATATATTATAATTATGATAATTGTTTACTTTCTCGCTGCCTTGTGATGATCAATTTAATGAACGTACTAATCGTAACTCTTATAAGGCTGTTAGTTTAGGATGTTAGAATTTAAAGTATGATCCTTTAGGCTTATGTACTTGTTTTAAGGTTTTATGCTTGTGCAATTGACAACATTCACAACAATTTCATCTTACTCAGGCAAGTGATCCATCTTCTGTTGCTTTGTGACATTTGTGTTTTTGTTTGGGTGTGAATGTGTGATTTTGGAGTGCCTAAGTTTTTAGTTGAAATATAATCAACTAGCAGTTAATGGGTGGGAAGAGGACTTGAGTGCATTTAGAGATGGAGACTTTTGGGTGGGAAATATGGGTAGGGTTATAGCTAGAGGAGTTTTAGGATTCACATATAAAATAAAGGTTCAACTTCAATTTTCAATTATTTTGTAAAGAGAAATTCGATTGACTTGAAAACAAAATTCGATGAACAAGACAGTAATGAAACTTAATGGTGTGTCGTGGCAAGAAATTTGATTGACTCGAAAACAAAATCCCAGAAGAACCAAGGTGCACAATTGTTTTTGCTGGCACACCTTTCACTTAAGTAGCACTGTTGGGTAAAGGGTTGGAGTTATACAAACGTATGCCCAAGTGTACATATAATGGAGTAGAGAGAATCCAAGAATGTAAAAGCTGTATAGAATTATAGATCTCAAGGAAATTAGCAAAACATGATATATAAGTGATCTGAGAATGAGAAAAGGAAATACTCAGGATCTAAGTGTAACTCTCAACCATACTTAAAGGTAAGGATAATGCAAGCAATCAGCATAAAAAACTGAAAATTAAGCAATTAAGATAAAGAGTTTGCGCTTATAAATCCAAACGAGCACACAGGAAAGCTCAAATGTTACCCCTGTCGCAAGGTGCGACCCACGTCGCAGGGTGTGACGGGCCTCTGCCTCCTAGAGCAGAGGTCGCGCAACCTGGATTGCAAGGTAAGGCAAGCCTCTGATGTCATGCTGCTGTATTGACACAGGGGTCTATTTGCAATGAGATTTTTCATAATCACCGCCCATTTATCCCACTCAAAATTTTGGAGATTTATTTTATCTATTTGCAATGAGATTTTTTGCAATTACGACGAGAAATCCGTACGGTCGTAAAAGGTTGTTTATCTGCGGTGAGTTTTATTAATAACGACATTAGAATTAGCTTCTCGTAAAATATTATGAACAATTACGACCAGTATTGAGAGTTGGTCGTAGTATGTTATCTTTTACGACAAGAAATCCTTACGGTTGTAATTTTTGGTCGTAAATGTACCCTTTTTCTTGTAGTGACTCTTGCTTTGTTCTTTGTCCCACTTTTCAGACCCGCTTAACTCATAATTTCTCATATACAACTTCTTTTTCCCATTCGAAAAGCAATCAAGGATGCATTTTTACATTCTCTCCCATTTCCTTATAATGCTTGTCTATAATATTGACTAAGTGGACTTAATATTATACAACCAGAGGGATTACATTTTGAATAATAGCATTGTGAATTTGTGATTGGCTTCTCGTGCATTATGAATGAGCCGACCAATAAACTAGCTGTTGTATCCATCCTAGGCAGTATATTATGTACCCAATCTTTACCCTCATGGTTGTGGATGAATCTTTGCAGCTTGTTCTGTCTGGTTTTGGCACTGGAGAGGAGCATTTGACCCTGGCAACTAGAATGTTTCAGCACATGTTTCCAACTATTGATGTCAATACAGTAAGTGACATGACTGCAACATCTGACTTCCACTTTTTGGACTATGCTAAATTGCTAATCAGGACTCAATTTTCTGTTACAATTTTACAGGTCAAACTTTCTTTATGTCAGAGAATAGTGTTGATGAACTATAACAAAGAAACCAAACGTATAGATTTTCGGCATTATTCGATAAGATTACAGCCCGTGGGTGTTTCACGTAGACTCAGAAAATTTGTGCAGAAACACGAGGTTCCTGACTTAAGAAACCTGCAGGATGTGAGTGACTTTGTTACAAGGTACTGTTAGTCACTGTGTTTCTTTACCTGTTTGGTTGCATTTCACTTCTTTCTACATTTCTACAGTATCACACTATAACTTGTCTGGAAACGAGGGATTTGATTGATTGCTTGGACTGAATTCTGGTCACACTGCACATTATTGTAACATAATTGTAGTCTTTCTATGATGCGCCCTTTTCTGGGTTTCTAGCTACCAAGAAAGGAGGTAATAGTATGCTAGTATGTTACCGTTATGTGTACGATCTCCTATTGATTCTAAATCAGCCAAATAAAAATTATAAATGTTTGTGCTGAATCTAATATATATTCCTTGGTTGGTTTGTTGATAAGTCTGTAGTTGGTTGATATATTGAAAAATTAAAAAGTATTTTTCAAGCCTGAGCTTCTTACTTACAAGTTACAATCTTCCTTAAAATTAGTATTTGTAATTCTGCTTCAATGTGTTTTGACTATATTGCAGGGCTGGTTATGGATCTGAAAGTGAAGCTGATGATGAAGCTGCGACTGTTAGCCTTGTAAATGATCTTGGTAGAGTCAACCGTGCATCTACAAAAAGTGCTGTCAAACTTCAAGAAATTGGACCAAGGATGACACTTGAACTTATCAAAATTGAGGATGGAATGTGTTCTGGTCAAGTGCTTTTCAGCATTGATGGTAGGTGCATCTTGAATCATGTCTTGTTTTATTTTTTCCTGCCCTTATTTACTAGTCTCTCCCCCCCCCCCCCCCCTCTCTCTCTCTCTCTCTTAATAAGGCTTATATTTACTAAAATTCCCCTAGTTAGAAGTTGAATGAAAAGGAAACCTCAACTAACATGCCTCACCACCACTCCAAGTACCCCAGCATCGCTGCCGCTGCTGTCACCACCATTGGCCACCGCAATTCTCATAAAATAATAAATTCATTTCTTATTTCGCTGGAAAAAAAAAATTCTGCCACATTTCTTGTAGCCAGAGCCTTGATTTTTTTTGTATTGTTTCAAGACAGTACCAATTTGTTGGAGTTTTTTTTACTTTCCTTCCGATTCAGAACCCATTTTACCATCACAACATGATCTAGAGACTAGAGGATTACCAATGTTGCATTTTTTTTTTTACTTAACTTCCAATTCAATTTTTTTTCAAGTCTCACAATTCAGCAGCACGAATAACATTAAAAGATCGCCCTAGAATATTGGTAAACACATGGCAACAACGAATCCAGAAACTGGTTCCCCCTATGGTATTATTGTATTATTGTTTCATGAAAATTTTACAACCATGGGGTGACCGGGTAACCATTACCTGGAAACGGTTAAACCATGGGAGCGCATCCGCGCAAGGGTGTTCTTCAGCAGCACGCTCGCTGAGGCATTGCTTAAAATGTGAAACTGTACATTGCACCAAGGCATAATTGGGAATTTTTAAAGTAACTATGGATTTGAAGCTCATGCTAATGCTTTTACAAGTTAGTCTGAAATATATCTAGCTCAACATATTACTAATGTCATTGAAGAAATGAGACTACCTCTTGAGTCATGCATTGACATTATGCGAGCATCGTTGAATTAAGTTTATCTGCTTGATGATCTCGGATGCTGCAGAATTTGTTTGCTTGTACTATGTGAGCTTCTACTTTTCAAGTTGATCTAATAATATCTTCACAATTTTTTGGTCTAACATAGGAAAAAGTAGTGATAAGAAGTCTCAAAAAGAGGATACCGACGAAGGAGAGGAAGAGGAAGAAGATGATGACCAAGAAGATGAAGATAGTGAAGAAGACGAAGAGGAAAGTGATGATGATAATGAATAGTTAGCTAGTGATGATGTTAACGAAGAGGAAGTGACGATCATAATGAATAGTTCGCTAGTAACTTTTGAATCCACATTTTAGTCCCCATCACTGAGTTGCAGACGGAAGAGTGGACACTGTAAATTTTGCTAGCTGCTAAATTTTGCATATTGTTGAAAGGAATTAGAAAATAGGGAACAAATTGCAGTTACCTATTGCCTTTTTGCATCTACTATATCATAGGAGCTGTAAAACCATCAACATCTAGGTTTATTTTTATTTAACATTCTAATTGTTTTCTCAATTGCACGAAATTTCTTGCCATTTCGTGTTTCCCTCAAGTTGCCTTAGTTTATTCTTCCCAAGATCTAATCTGCATCATTGAGTGCCTCCAGGTGATTTCGAGGCTGAATGATGGATAGGAATGCATGAAAGGCATAAAAGGTCAATAATTGGGATATAATTTTGAGTTCCTTTTCCAATATCACTTGTCATTATGTCAATTGAATAGAACTTCAATGTTTTCATGGTTTAGGCTGGAAATCTCTAAAGGGAATAATAGACCTAAGACCTTAATGGTTTTTCTCTAGGAATTTTTTCTACTTTATAATTTGGAGGAAAAATTTGTTAGTCACTTACTATTGCATTTTGTTGGATTTGCAAATTATAGCCTTTAAAAAAGTGGTTATTACTACTTTTTATCCTACATAATAAATAATCTACCATTAATTTTAGATAAATTCTATATCCTAAGTTTTAGCACCTAGATGGGGGCCAATCTTGAGTCATTTTAGTCATTTTCAACTTCTACCTGAATCCTTAAGGGTCAAGCTGACCCTTCTCTTTAACGTATTTATGGAAATTTCTTTTTGGCCTGCAAACCGTGGTGTTTTTGTCACACAAAACGAGGTGACTTAGTCATATTTTATAAATTATGACTTCAAATTCAGGCTTAAGGATCAAACTAGCCTTTATTATCCTAAAATGGAAGAGGTTTATTGGCGAACAAATAGAGATGCTTCTTATAGTTTTCAACAGTTTTTTTGCTTGTCGGAAACGATTTACAGATTAGCATGTCGGAAAATTTCTTTGGTTTAGGATAATAAGGCTTGGTTTGGCCCTTAAGCCTCAATTTGACGTTGACGTTAGACAAAAAAATAGAAATGTCTCGATTTTAATGCTATAGTTTAGGATTAGGGTTTACTTTGAATTAATGATAGATTAATGATTAATGATACTTTTTTTTTTTTTTGAGGCAAATGATTAATGATACTTGATTTAAAACAAAGATGGCAATATCAAAATAAAAGTGTGATAAGAAGTGATTGTATTAAAATTTTATATTATTGTATTAAATTCTTATACATGCCCATGTCAAAATTCATAAGTGTTTTTTTTGTTTTTTTTTTTTGTTTTTTTTTTTTAATTTTTAAATTAACCATTGGTTAATTAGGACTTTGATTGATTATACTCTGTATAACAAGTTGTATTCACAACTTCTTTCCAAGAGTCATTATGTAGTCCGGTTGTAATAATTACTGTACATGTTATATTGCTAGGACTCTGCCTATAGATTTATTGCTAGGTTAACCTCTCATCTGAATCATCAGCAAACTTACATGTTATTTTTCTTCTTATCCTTCCTTTTTTGGTCGAATCCCAAATCTTATCTAATTTTCTTTTGGTATTTATCAATCCAACTAACCATGTTTGATAAGAAATTTTCTGTTCTCTGATGATACAATACAAATTCTTTCAGAAATTCCAGGTTATTGATTATCAAAATCAGGTGTCTTCGATTTGCGTGAAACGTTGCTCCCTAGCACTGTCAATTCAAGTTAACAGTTCAGTTTTAGTTTTAACCAATCAGTTTGGGTCGTTTCAATTCAGTTAATTTCAGATAATTTTTTTTCCAGTTCAGTTCAGTTCAGTTAATTTTGATTTCAGTTCAGTTCAGTTTTTGTACGGACATATTTCAATTCAGTTCAGTTAAACTTGAACACGCATGAGCTTCCTCCAGGAAGTAAAATTTTTACCTTAGTCGGATCCACATTCAAGAAATCTTCATTTCCTTCATAGCTATATTTTATGATGAAACATTTATTTTTTCCCGAAAAAGAAAAACCTAGAAAAAATTAAGGGAAAAAGGAAAAAAAAAAACAATTTATAGGAAAAAATTGGTTGATAGAGATCTTGGCCTTCTCTCTTCAATAAACTGCTAACCAAAATCAAATTAGTGCGTTAAATTCTTCCATAAATCATTATAGATGCACATAAAACCACAAACCAGCAAAGACGGGCTCAAAAAATTTGATGCATGTTTGCTCGTAGATCCATTTAAAGTAACTGGGTAAGGAGTCGCGTAGGGAACATGATAAATGGGCAATGCAGTGAAACAAAACTTTTAAAGCCACTTCTCAGCTCCATCATGCTGATTTTTTCAGAGTCTCCTCTGATAGAACCTCCAAAGTTGCCCCTGCGTGCTCTGCGCTTGGTTTCATTTCTGCATTATGCAAGTAAAAGATGTTAAGCAGTTGATGTTTTAACACATAATTCTAGTACAATAACTTTACTCATCAAGAAAGTTGATAATCACATGTGAGGGCTTCTATGAGAAAAAACTGAGCTTCTTAAGATATTAGAACAGAATGAGATATTAGCATAAAAAATATTACTCCCTACTTTTCTTTTTTATATACCACAAGTCCACAAATGTACTTGTGGGGACTCCTATGCAAAATTTGGGTGTGAGTGTTAAATAGAGTGAGAAATAGAGATGCATGTGATAAGGAGACAGATAGAGAATTGGCATTTTGAAAAGGAAAGAAAAACATTTGTTGAATCAAATTTGAAGTTTCTTTTTTTCTTTTTCTTTTTTATAGTAAATGTTGTAAATAAAAAGAAAAGAAGGTAGTATTATTCTCTTGTACCCTGTCCGCAATGGTTAATGTAGACTAGAGCCGATAGTTCTACGAAAGTGGCCCAGAGACAACATCATTACAGTGAAGCTCTGTCAAACAATTTGATCATTGGAAACTCAGGTAATTCTATATTACATGGTTGTGGAGCCTAAATGCTGAACAAAACCAGCAGCCACCTTCCTGAGATGGAAATCTGTCGTTTCCTAGCTAAGGAAATAAGCTATTATGAACAAATAGAGTAAAAATTACAATAAATATCGCTTCCACTCCCAAAATAATAGACCAACAGCAATATATAAGGAAAAGATGGGCAGGGAAAAGAAAGGAATAAAAACCCTCAATTTTAGAGGACTTTTATTGAATAATAACAGAAAATGGATCCTCCTTTCACTTCCCCCTACTGGGCAACTCCTTCCGATCTTCCCTACCCTTTATCTCTATTTCCTCTTACTTAAACAATGTGCAAGTTAATGGATTATTATGATGAATTAAATTTTTTTAATTGAATTCTTCAAAAATGACTTCCAATCAAATATAGATCATAGATGAGAGATAGAGGAAGATATGAGGTTAAAGAGTGGTATCATTTGAAACATTCCTACATATGAACACAAAATCTAGGGGGGTATTATTGATTTGGGGATGATCAAATAAATGCCATCTTATGTTCTACTTCACATGCTATAATATAGTTCAATTGATGAAGATAATTGGGGACAGTCTGTTTAGAATAATTAAATTTTCTCAGTAGCCTGTGCTTTACTCTCTCTGGTTAAAATAGAGGCCATTCAATCACCTTGCAACTAAAACAACTTTAGCAGCAGCAGCAGGAGCAAACACAAGGGTCCATCATCTTATCCAAGACCAAAGTCCCCACACTGCATTAGGGAATCCACAATCCCATATTCCACAGTAGGGGTGCTTATCGAGCGAGTCGATCTCGAGTTGGGGGTTGCTCGACTCGTGCTCGTTAAGTTTCGAGTCGAGCTCAAGTCGATAACGAGTTGCTTGTTTAATGTTTTGGCACTATTGAATTTCATTTTTTTTTAAAGAAAATTAATGATTATATTTTTTTTTCTTTAGATAAATTATTTATTCTTAAAGTATATTAATTTATTATATTAAGTGTCAAATAAAATTTTCTTTATTTATTAAATTAAATTATTTTCAATGATTTCACATAGAAAATTATTGATTAACCTATAAAATTATCGAGTTTCGAGCTAATTCGAGCAAGCACGAGCCATATCGAGTCGAGCTTTGACCGAGTCGAGCTCGAGTAGCTCACGAGCTGCTCAGCTCAATAAGAACCCCTGTTCCACAGCATGGTTTCAATCATTTCACTCATATAACAGTATTTCTACGTTCCCAATATGCCAAACCATTCTAATAGAAATTATCCCTCTTAAGTGACCAAAACAACTATTTTCAGTTCATGACTAAGGGTGCCTTTACTAGAGCGAAAAACGTTTTCCTTGAAAACAGTTTTCCTATTTTACGTCGTTTACTTTGGGTGAAAAAATAAAATGTAAAACTTTGGGTGAAAACTCATTTTACACCCTATTGGAAACATTTTCCTCCAAATTTGGGAGTAAAACTTATTTTCCATGCAAGTAAACAATGAAAAACTTCTATGAAAATGAGTTTTCCAACGTAAAATGTTTTTCATGGAAAATCATTTTACATCGAAAATGTTTTACACCAAAGTAAACGGACCCTAAGTGCTCGCAAGCAAAGGCTAATAAGCAAGCCTCAGCTTCATTTTCTCGACTGTGAAAATATAATGCGAAATCAGCTACTAAGAGAATTATACCTCAGCTGTTGTTACTTTAAACCTTTGATTCTATTAAAATGTGGCCAGCAAACACCATAACTAGATTGTGGCTATGCTTATCACTTCAATGCAGTGTTTTCACCACATTTGACAGTCCAATAGTCATAAGCTCCAAATGAGTGATGTTTACTGACCAATAGTCAATGTGCTCCGAGCAAAACTATCCATATTGTGAAAAAGTGCAGCCATACTAAGCACAATCTAGATGTGTATGAATATAATTACCAGCTAAAACTATAAACCAGCACAAAAATGCTCATTCTAAAGCTTTAGTGATCAATAATCTGAATTGAATCAGTAATCTAGATGATTCTAACTCCAAATTAGAGAGTACAGCTTTCAAATAAACAACCCTAAGTACCTACCCAAACAGCAAACTCTGACTCTAATAATCAGTCTTATGAACAACGAATTTTCCAACTTCCTCCTTTAGGCAATAAAACAAACAGTTGGTGGGCAATCAAGTTTCCTAAAGACCGAACAATGAACAATATCAAAGACCTATTTCGGGAATCACCAAAAACAACCAATTGGGTAAAAGCCAAAAAATTAAACCAACAATCCCAAAAAAAATAAAATAAAATTGCATAATCTTGTAAGAGAAGGAAATTACCGTAGCCACCACGATCATTGAGCTTGGCTTGAACGATATAGTCAGAGATGAAATGGGAAGCTTCACGAGCTTCATCAACAAGCCTATTAATGTCAGTATCGGAAGAAACGTTTCGATTTTCCTCGAATTTAGTGCGAATTTGTATGGCAGAAGCTTCAAGAAGCTTGGTATCGCCAGCAAATGATTTACGAGTGGCCTTAAGAAGTTGTCTATAAACATTAAGCACTTCTGTTTTCATCACCATCTCTTGTATTATTTTTTCTGAGATTTGATCGTAGAGTTCTTGGATCACCGGCTTGATGGCCACGAATGCGGTGTCTGAAGGTGGACAACAGGGTGCTGAACGGATGCAATATGCATTTAGAACATATTTAATTTTCATTCCTTCGTTCCGAAAAAAAAAAAAAAACGCAATAAAATGGATGGTATGGATTCCTTAAATAGAATAGGGAGAAAGTCGGGTATGTGACGATGTGCGAGATAAAAAAAAAAGACCTACAAAAAATGGAAAGATTAAAATTGTTGCATTTATTTTGAAACTTCTTAAAATAGAAATTGTTGTGTTTAGTTTGAAACGGAGGAAGTATTTATTTTTTTTATACTTAAATATATTTATTTCTGTAATTAAAAAATATAATAAAAATTACGGAGTACATAAAACTATTCATAAATACAAATAAAATATGATATTAATTTGACCACATATTGATATTAATATGTGGTCAAAATTAAGTCGAATTAGATAATAAATTCATATTAGATCAGCTGGAAAAAAAAGTTCAAATAAACAAAATTCTGTTGAACTATACATAACCTAAGGGCTTGTTTACTTCAAATTATATTCGGTTCAGTTCAGTTCATCTCTATTTAGTTCAATTAATACACTTCTATTCAGTTCAGTTCAGTTCAGTTCATCTCTATTCAGCTAATGTAAACGAGCCCTAATTAAGCGGCCCTAAGTCGTGACTAAGCATTTGCCCGCAGGCAATAATCCCAATATGCATTTAGGGCTTGTTTACTTCAGATTATATTCAGTTCAGTTCAGTTCATCTCTATTTAGTTCAATTAATACACTTCTATTCAGTTCAGTTCAATTCATCTCTATTAAGTTCATTTCAGTTCAGTTCAGTTCAGTTCATTTCTATTCATCTCTATTATATAAGCCAAGGGGAGCTATGGTGTCCCCCTTGGAAATGTCCGTGTTACCCCTCAAAATTTTCCAAAAATTCAATTTGCATCATTCCAATCTATTAGGGAAAGTTTTTATAATTTTTCAACTTTTTAAAATAAAAATATTGCAAAATATAAAATTCGTAAAAATAAAATAAAAATACCAAAATTCATAATTTTGAATTCTCTATAAATAGATATCCGTATTGATATAGTTTGGGAAATAATGTTTAACCTTTTGATTATCGTAGAAATTTGATAGACGATAAGATATAGTAAAAAAAATTCTTTTTTTGTTCATTATTGTGGGATGGTCGGCTGATGAAAAGGGAAAAGTTTGTTATGATTATGTGAAATAGTGTGAATTTGAAAATATTTTCAATTTTTCAAACACGTTTTTTTTTTTTGTTTATACAAAGTGAAAGATACATTTAAAATATCATCGCACGCAGAGCGTGCATAGAAGGCTAGTTTAATGTAAACGAGCCCTTAGTATGATGCAATAATGTACATAGTATCACTAATTAATCTCATTTTACTTTATCAAGTCACATTAAGTCCATATCATATCACCGTATTGATTTATTATACTCTCTCATTTTTAGTTTATTATTTACATTTTGACTTTTGCATGTGAATTAAGGAAAATTAAGTATGTAGATAAATTGTCATTGAAATTGGGAATGTTAATTGTATTTGCTGGAAAAAGTGTAAAATAATGTAGGTAAATTATTATTGAAATTGAGAATGTTAATTAATAATAAGTGAAAGTATTGGGTCAGACCGTCTGACACAATGTTTATTGTCAGACGGGCTGAGTCCCCCTTCATCTCCTTCACGTAGCAGTATAACACAACAGTAACATTGACCGACAACTTCAATCAACCCACGTAGCACCAAGCCATCCACCGGTCAGACACCACAACTTCCAGCCAAGAAGCAGCCCAGCCCCAACCACCTCCAGTCTAGCCACCACCGTTGTTCATTTGAGATGCGATATCAAACTAAGAATTAAACTTTCGTTTGAGATTGACAATTTCATCTCCAGATTTGAGATTGACGATGAAATAACGATGATGTTCGTTTGAGAACTTTAACATCTCAAACTTACTGTCAGATTATTTCTTAGCTGGAAAAATAATAATGGTGATTTCTTACTTTCAGTCGAAGATGCTAAAGTTTTGTCCAGGGATGTTTTACTTTTGTCCAGGTATATTATACTGTTGTCCAAGTAAGTTTAGAGTAAGTTATCCAAATATATTTTACTTTAGTCAAGTAAATTTAAATTTTGTCCAACTTATTTATCTAGGCGAGTTTAAAAAAAATTGGACTTGGACAAAACAAGAATTAATTTGGACAAAATAAGAACTAACCTGGAAAAAATAAGAACTAACCTGGACAAAAAAACACCTAAAAAAATTAGACTTGGACAAAATAAGAATTAACCTAGACAAATATATGCATTAACCTGGATAAAATTAAAGCACCTGAAAGACTCAACTTCGTCTTTCCTCCTATCTGAATTTCATCTCTCTGAACAAAATTCCAATCAACCCAAGCAGCACCAAACCATCCACCGGTCAGCCACCACAACTTTCAGCCAAGAAGTAGCCAGCCACAACCACCTCCGGTCTAGCCACCACTGCCCACAATCAACCTACACAACACCAAGCCATCCGCCGGTCAGCCACCACAACTTCCAGCTAAGAAGCAGCCCAGCCACAACCACCTCAAGTCTAGCCACCACTTCCCACAACCAGTCTGGTCTAGAATGGGCTTGATTTTGGGCGTTTTCGGCTGCGGGAATTGCGGAGCATTTTCGGCTTGAGCGGTGGTTGTTGGTGGCGGTTTGGACGGCGTGGAGGTTGGGCTTTTTACGTGGCTGATTGGAGATGGTCGTGGCTAGGTTGGCTTGGGTGGTGCATGTCAAAGCTGTTGTGTCGTTTGTTGGTGTTGTTGCTATGTTTATATGATGATGATGTTGCTGCTATTATTTTTCCATTTCAATAGCAATTGCAATTGGTGAAGAAGAAAGATGATTGTTTTCATCTCGTCTGACCATTGGTATTGTATTAGACAAGTCTGACACAATACATTCTCTAATAATAATAATGATCGATGAAAGAGATATATAAAAATTACAAGTGGTAAAATGAGTTGTTGAAAATAAAGTACTCCGTACAAGAAGAGAAATAAAACAAATGTAGAAATTAAAAGGAAACACTAAAGAAAGATACGTAAAGAATAAAGTGGAACGAAGGGGAGTATAAACATATTGATTTGTCAAATCACAAATTCACAAGCTCTGTTCTAGAACCAGGATGTCTATGCATGTGCATATCTTTGCTCGTATGTCATTCCCTATATAACTTTTTACAAATTATATCTTTTTTATAAAAGAAAATTTACTTTCAAGAACTACGTAACATTTTGTTAATACTTATTAGTAAATAATAATAATAATTCAACATTTTGATTATTTCTATATAATCCAACCTTTATAATCCAATTTTCGAGATAAAATTGATTTTTAGAAGTGTTTTTAGAGTTAATGTTTGGGTGGTAATTAGGTGGGTGGTAAAGCTAAGAAAAGTTGGATTTCTAAAGGCAAAGCATGTTAAGGATGAACCTACTTACCCTTGTGTTTGTAGAACCTACTTGAGGAAGAAGAGTCAGAATACTTAGTCATAACTCAGGAATGGAGAACAATAGTTTCATTAAGAGCTTTGCTGATTATGAAGAATTGTGTCAGTGTCATTTTAGTGTTGGATGAATAATAGTAGGAGTCGCAGTTTTAATGTATGTTGATCATAGAAAAATAGACTTTAGTAATTGTATTAGAGATGTTGATTTTTTAACCCACGAAATAGCCATTGGCCATGATTAGTGGGTCTGTGGCTTTTCTATGCATTTCCTTACACTATATGACTTGATTTTGGATGACTTACAGAAAATCGGATGTAAAAATGAAATTATTCAGAAATAATCAAAATGTTGGATTATGACTTGCTAATGACAGGATAGTTGTATTATTAAAATCAAATTTTCCTTTATATAAACTTAAATAATTATTTTAAAAAATATAAAATTATGTCAGAATGTCATATATGATTAATTTGTTATTTTTTTATGAAAAGGCCTAGTCGTAAAATTGATTAAAATAAGTATATTAAATTAAAATAAAATTTAATTCATTTAAGGAGCCTATAAAAAAAGTTAAATTCAACCATTAAATGCTATCTAATGTTCTAGGGATATTTATTACAAAGATTCTTAAATAAATTTCTAAAAGGAACACTAGTCACAAAAATCCTTTTTTAAATACACACACTTTTTGTCAAAAATTATCTTTTAAACTTTGTAAGTCAAAATCAAACCGTAAAAACTGTTTGCAAAAAAAAAAAAAAAAAAAACTTATTATGTACTCCTATATGATTATTTATAATAGTCATGTTTTATATTTGGACCATTTGATTTTTTTTGAAAAAATAAGAGCTAGAAATTTTTTTAAATACATAACATAAATGTTCTAATTTAAGAGTAGTTGGAAGTTATTCACCATACACCAAAGTTTGATGAGAAGAAATTTGAACATAGGTTTCGTTAATTTTTTCATCTAAAACTCACATACAAAATGAGGTGTTTCATGAAACTCAGCCACCGCCATTGTACTATATCTCCAACATTCGGGCCACTACACTTCTTTATAATTGAAAAGACTAGATGAGTCATTTAGAAATGTTTGAATGATTTAGATCATTTAGAATTCAGCATTCAGTGCAACAGTACACCACATCTATACCTAATATATAAAAATACATCTCAAAAATTATATTTGGACTCTCATTCACTCTCATAATTAACTTTATCATCTAAATAATGTCACATGTCATCACCTAGGCCTTTTTTTTTGGAAATTTTTAATGACTCAATCTTTTCAATTCATCTTCCAAGTCATTAAATGAACAAATCTAGACAGAGTATCAAGAGCATCAACATTAATCATTGAACTTTTGTTCTACACGACTTTTGGAGTATTTGTAACTCTTATTGAGCACTCATTATTTGTAGTTAATTGAACTCATCAAGTTATATTAATGCTTGGTATTTGTCGATGAAGCATAGCATAGTGGTTAAGGCATGCTTTCCCGGGGTGTGATGATCCGGGTTCAATCCTTCCCAACTCACCACGCCTCCCACTCTATCTCCTACCAAGGTTAGTTCCTGAGATATAAAGCTTTGTATGGGTCATGTATACCTTTTCTTCCCTCAAAAAAAATTAATGTTTTGTATTTAATGCAATGAACTCTTGATTGAGCCTCAAGTAAAGTCTATAAACAAGCGTATGCTCATTGTAAGAAATATCAAAATGATTCTGATTATTGATTTAATTTTTGTGTTTTTCTCTCCTTCATTTATTGTTTCCTTGATGTATTCATCTCCTTTTGTATACTTTACTTATATTTGGCATGTTAAGTTGTGTTTGAGGAATCCATTTCATTAGTTTTTCGATCTAATCAGTTTGCATCGTCTTCAGGTGCACACACGAACACTAAATCTTCACATAATTTAGTACGGCATCCCATTTCTTTTTTCTCTATTATCTCCTTAAATTTACATTGGTAATAATTTTATTACTTAATTTTGTAGTTGTGTAACTTTTGTATTACATCATATCTTTTTTCCTCTATGATCTTTTATGAATTATTAGCATGACATATTTGCATATCTAATTAATTGTTTTTGCTATCAACTTTAAATCCAAGTATATTATTTACATTATATAATTAACTTTTTTTTCTAATTTTAATAATATAAGGGTCTAAATTTCATTATTTAGACACAGGACCTCTAAAATTTTTAGGACGCCCTGATTTGATGAGACATTGTAAAAGTCTGTTAATGAAAAATGAATGGCATTGATGATTGGACTCAAATTTTTTGTCCCACTTATTGTGTCCCATTTGTGTTCCACTTATTTTGATTGAATCAAGCAATTACCACGGCCCACCTTTTAAAATTTAAAAATTTAAAAAATTGTTTTTTCAACCAATCAAAATTAGCGGGACACAAATGGTACACAATAAGTGAGTCGGAAGTTTTTTTCCTTGATGATTGTACCAAACCTAACAAACTCCATAACTTCATATAAGAAACCCACTTCATTAAGCCTCAATCACTCACATGCAACTCATCACCTTCATTAATTACACTCATCACTCTCACCACTCTCTTGCCTTTAAAGTAGTACACACATCTATAAATGATCCAACTCTTATCCTCACTCCTTTCTTTAATTTCCATACCCCCCTACTAAAAACACCCCTTTTTTCATGTCACAATTTTGGCAAATCCCATTCACTAAAATGATCCAAACAACACCAAAACCACTCACCAAGACAATTTTCACATTCACACTAATATCATTACTCACCTTCTTATTATTATTCCCACAATTTCATGCTTTTGTTAATGGTGATAATTGTAATAACTATGTGCAAGAAGCATGTAATGTAACACATTACCAAGTGTTATGTGTCCAATCCCTAGCCTCGTACTCCAATAAGGCGAGGCGTAGCCCCACCAGGTGGGCCCGGGCAGGGGTTTCGGTCACCATAGCCGAGGTCAAGCTTGTGTCTAAGTACCTAGATACCATCAATAATAATAATAATAATAATAATAATAATAATAATAATAATAATAATAGCACTCATCATATTATTATTAGAGGAACAAGAAATAGAGCTGCTTTAGCTGATTGTGTGGAGTGTATTCAAAATACACTAGACAATGCTCATAAATCACTTGGAGTTTTGAGAAGGCTTAGTATTAGAGGTTTTGATGAGCAAATGAATGATGCTTTAACTTGGTTAAGTGCTGCTTTAACTGATGAAGATACTTGTATTAGAGGTTTTGAGGAGGAAAAAGGAGGACAGAATAATAGTAAGGAGATTATTAGGTTATGTGATAAGGTTAAGAATGTTAGTTATATTACTAGTAATGCTCTTGCTCTTGTTAATAAGCTTGCTACTACTGGATTTCATGGTTTGGGTGGTGATTAATTTGTAGGTTTCTTTGAGAAAATTTTGATCTAATTATGGAATTATGTATTGCCTTATTGTTTGATTGATGGATTTATTAATGAGTGTATTAGGGTAGATTATAGGTTTTGATTGCTTTCAATATGAAGATCCAATTTATAACGTACTATGACAAAATAAGGGTTTAATTTGATGCAATTGGTTTTTTTTACAAAGTCTCATGACAGACCGTCTGATCTGACAGTCTGACGAAATAACTTTTTGCTTAAAATTTGTAACTTGTAAGCATTATAGCATAACTTTTTATATAAAACTAAGTTACACATATATGTTCAAAATTGACACATTTTTTAGTACAGTTAAAGTTAGCTTTTGTATACGTACTTTGTTTGTATAGCCTATGCATGGTTTCCAAATTGAAGTAGGTTTTTGGCCCGTGCATAATGCACAGGCTTTGTACCTATTAGGTTCATAGTTTTATGTTTTAGTTTTTCTAATTCTAATGATTTTATAAGATTGAAACTAAGATTTGATAATAATTCATCAAAAAAATAAAAAAAAAATTAATTATTTTTAAGATTATAACATATATTTTCTTGGAAAAAAAACATATACGACTACATATTTTGAAGAATATTCATTTTCATAATCATAAAATAATGGGAAATAATTTTGTAAATATAAAGTGTGAGCATATTTAGAAGAATTCAAAATGGAATAAAATTAAATTTAAAATGAATAACTTAAAAATAAAGTGATGTAAGAAAGCAAATCTCATAATTTGAAAGTAATTGAAAAGTTTTATTAAATGTAGATAAATTATTAATATTAATTATAATTAGAAAATAAAAGCAATTTTTTATTTCAAAAAAAAAAGGAAAAGGAAAATGAAACAATTTTTTAGGATGACACATGGCATAAATTTAAAGATGAGATATCCTATGTGTCAAAAAATGTTTTAGGGTGTGCTTTAATATATTAGGTATAGATATAGATGTCAAAAATCTTGTTTTTCTTTTCTTTTCTTTTCTTTTTTCCCTCTATTAATAGCAATTTGTGATGTAAATATAACGTCTATGAGATCAAATATGATGTCTTTAGCTCCACATTTGTGTCCATATATATATATATATATATATATATATATATATATATATATATATATATATATATATATATCCTTTTTATGATGACTAGAAATCTATGCGTGTGATTATTTTCGTTTTGTTTGATATTGATTTATCTAAGCATTAAATTTCCAATCATTCTCTTTTTTGCTCCTTGTGTATCCTTGTTGGATCAAGTACTAAATCACCCGCCATTGGTGATCGAGTCAAGTATAAAAATATGACCATATTGCAAGGAAATGAAAAAGAAAGATCGATGAGTTTTGAGCTAGGATTAGGGCAAAAAAACAAAACCGACACGAGAAGTGTCCCTCAATCATCGTCGCCCTTAAGTTGGACGTCATTTTTGGTAAATTTGTCGGCCTTGGACTAGAGATTGTGTGCTATATATTGTCTTGTGCCCCATATTTGTGCATCAAAATCATAATTTTCGTCGCCCAATTTATTGATTCATAGGCGTCGATTCAACTACATTTAGTATTATATCCTACAAAAATAATTTTGACGTCCAAATGGAGTGCAATTCGACGCCCAATGTGACTTTTCTCATTGTATACCTAACATTATATTCTACTCATAAGCTCATTTAGAGCTCTCTCATTGTGGTTATTTGCCTCAAAGAGCTACAAATGAGCAATAATAATGTATGGATTAGGTGTACCTAGCTAAATCTAGATATACCGAAATTACTATGAAACAGAGTTGACTCACAGGGGGGACTCCATGAGTGACAGCTCTGGACCCTTTTCGTGGGCCCCACCTCTTTGAATTTTTTTGTTACCTAGTTTGCTAAAATCAATATAATTGCATTAGTCATTATTTACCAGCAATGAGCAAAACATTCTTTTTGTTGAATTTAAATTAGCTTCTAATTATATGGTTTCATCCATATTTTCTCTCTCATTTTTTTTTCTTCCTGCAAACCAAAAACTATAACTCTTAAAATATTTTACCTCACTTTATAATTTTTTTTTTCTATTTAATTAAATCCACAATCCTACCTACATATTTTATTGTTTCAATTAATTGCTTGTTCTCACTTACTGTGTCAATTATTAAAAATGAGATGTTTAATAAAATCATTTGTAAGGATTTGAATATTTGATTGACAAAATGTGTCTCCATTGTTGAGGGCCTATTTTTTAATTTTCACTTCAGGCCCCGAAAATGTCCAAGATGACACTGCTATGAAAATTGTATATTGAATATATTTATAGGATAGACTAATGGTAATATATACATATGTATACCTTTTAGGACGTGATATTATGTTTAAACGGACACACAATTTATTTATGTACCTCATAGATCAATGGATTTTGTCCTAACTTTACAACTATTACTAGAAAGATATACAAACCAACTAAGCAAACTAATGGTTGACAACAAAAATTATATCACTACAAGATTACAAGAAAAACAATGTTAAAACTCAAGTGTAATTTTATGAAATTGGCCTTCCTACATCATATACAGGCTCCACAGCAATTGGGTTCATAACACCATACCCACTTGAAGAAGAACCACCACTTCTAGCACCATGGCCGCCACCACGCCCGAACCTCTTAACCTCCCCACAACAAACATTTGAATCCCTAACATGCCTCATTTGTTGTCTCTCCAACTCACTTTTCTCTCTTCTTTTCAAATTTTGGTTCCTAAAACTATAACTAGCATTTCTCAATTTCTCCTTTGCATGCCTACTAGTACTATTTTTGTTGTTGTAAAGCTTACTAATTGGCAAAGGCATGGCTTCTAGCCCCATTAATGTGGGGACCACCCCTGGCTTACACCATATTACACTTTCCCCTCCTACACTATGTGGCAAATGCAATATCCTCCCAAGTTTTAGGCCATCAATTGCACGTGATTGATGGCCTAGTAAATTACCATTTCTCCGAAAGGAAGATCTGTACATCGCGTCTTTCCCATCTAGGGAGAAACGAGGGTACTGATTCAGTGCATTCCTTGCTGATCGTAGGATGTCTGAGTTGTTCACACAGGACATCCTACGAGGAATAACATTCGTTATTTCCTCATTTTTGTTACCAGACTTTTCTCTCCTTGCCTTAGCCTCCTCCACCTCGAGTTGAAGTATCATTTCTTCTAGGGTTACACTCTTCCTAGGGGGCGGATTAAGGGTAACATTGTCATTTTGATTGATACACGAAGAAGAAGATGGCCGTTCATGGGATGATGGAGTGGCGTAGGAGGTTTGGTTTTGGTTGAGGATCGATGTAGAAGTATCGTCGTTACAAACGTTGCTAAAACCTCTCCTAATTTTGGAACCCAACAAGTTCTTGAGGAAGAAAAAAGAAAAGTCTTTCATTAGGGGTTTATTTTGAGGTGGTAATTGAGAAAGAACTAAGAAGGTGTATAAGGTATGAAGTTGCATAGAGAAAGGGACACTTTAAAAGAGACTTTTGAGGTAAGAAGTTATGAGATTTTTTTTTTTTTTTAAATAATATGAGCGGTGATTCTTATTTGAGAGAAAGAAAGAAAAAGAGGGGTGATTAAATGAAGATCACATGAATTGAAATGGAGACATATATGGCTTCACAAGTTTTAGCACTATGCCTTTCTTGCTAGGGCAAATGCACAAAGCAATCCATAATCTGTTGCAAATATCAATAGTCTTAAATAGTAGCATGTACATGCATATAATAATCTTTGTACAACTATTTTTTTTCTTCTAGGGTTTATGTATGGTTTAAAATGCAAAATCTTGTATCATTCAGATTATGATCGAGACATCGTTTAATTACTGTGCACGAAAATATTGTTAACCTTCATTGTTTAGCACATTTGAGCATTTTACATTGCAAAAATATGTGAGGATAAACCAATTTATTAGTGCAGAAGTTACACTTTTCATTATATTGTAAAATGGTTTTGGGAAGGAAAACTCTTAGACTTATAAGTGGATCTACCTCTCTTTCATATTGAGTTACCAAGGTCGAGTTGTTAAAATTTAACATGGTATCAAAACCTAAATAAGTTGTGGGTCTTTTCTAAACCAGATATTATTAAGTAACTAGAAAGGGGTTTGCTTTGGATGTCCAACCCCGAAGGAGATTATTTTGGATTTCCTTTTTTGAGGACACTCACATGTAGTGCTGTCAGATTGGGTCAGAACTGGTTTAACTGAACTGAACTAATTGAAATTGAACTGTTTTGGGTCGATCTGAAATTACCTGAAACTGAAAGTGAACTGAACTGATAACTGAAAGTCAACTGAAAAATATCAAACTGAACTGAACTGAACTGAATCGGAAACCAACTAAAACTGAAGTTAACTGCTAAATATCTTAAAATAACTGAACTGAAAATCGGGTATCTGAAAATAACTGAACTGAACTGAAAAGAGGATAACTGATGAAGCTAACTGAAACTGAACTGAAAAGATGATAACTGGATCTAACTGAAACTAAAAATGAAACTAATTTAATTTGAATATTACTAAACTGAATCAAAAATGATACAATATTATCCGAATTGTTTTAATTTGAACACCACAAAAAAATGCTAAATTACTTACCGCCATAAGTGGTAGGAAATGTAGAAAAATCAGTCGAAAATCATGTTTCCGACCGATTTTTGGTCTGTATTGAGCGATAGGAAATACGTTGGTCGCTAATTGTACATTTCCAATCGATTTTCGATCGGAAAAATTACCTACCGCATTTTACAGCATTTCCTACCGACTCTTAGCGCTAGGTAATTTCCTACCCAAAAATTTTAAAAAAAAATTGGTAGGTGATTTGCTACCGCAGTTCTCAATATTTCAGACCGAAAATGCGGTAGGTAATATCCTACTGGAAATATGGGTAGGTGATTTGCGACCGATTTTACACATTTACATGCGACCGACTAGCGGTAGGAAATTTCCTACTGAATGTCTATTTTACTCATTTGCATGCGACCTGAACTAAAGCTAACCGAACAAAAAAAAAACTGTAACCAAAACTGAACTGAACTGTCGACATTTTGAACTGAACTGAATCGCACCCGCTCGAATTTTTAACTGATTGGTTAAACTGAATAATTAACCGAAACTGAACTGAACTGAAATATGTCCGTACAAAAACGGAACTGAACTAAAATCAAAAGTAACTGAACTGAACTGAACTAGAAAAAAATTATCTGAAATTAACTGAACTGAAACGACCCAAACTGATTGGTTAAAACCAAAACTGAACTGTTAACCTGAATTGCCAGTGCTACTCACATGTGAAGGGGGAGTGGTAAACCCCCACATAATAAACCAACTTATTAGGGCTCGTTTACATTAGGGGCTTGTTTACTTCAGATTATATTCAGTTCAGTTAAATTCATCTCTATTTAGTTTAATTAATACACTTCTATTCAGTTTAGTTTAGTTCAATTCATCTCTATTCAGCTAATGTAAACGAGCCCTAGATGAATAGAGATGAACTGAACAGAACATGAACTGAATAGAGATTAACTGAACTGAACTGAATATAATCTGAAGTAAACAAGCCCTAAGTATAGAAATTACTCTTCCCATTGCCAATTGATTTAACCCAAAACTAATTTGAACATATATAACCGCAATTAATTTTTATCTCACAAATCTAAACAATTTTTTTTTTTTTTAAAATACTCCCCCTGTCCTAATTTATTTGCCCCAATTTGACTTTGGGTACTGTTCACATGTGAACTTTAACTTTATTTAATTTAATATACGTAAGAAAAAACATAGTCATGATGGGTCTAGTTTAATTCGTCTCAACATGTACTTTTCAAATATATAATTTTTAAATTTTTTTATTATATATAGTTAAAGATATTTTTATTTAAAGTTGTGTCTCGGGAGGTGTGAAAAAGAGAATGTAGCAAGTAAATTGGGACGAAGGGATGTGGTATTAGCTAAGTAGTAACCATCATTGTACAAAATTCCTATTAGGTAAAACTAATATTAATCCATTTCATATGAACTTAATCAAATTATGATGATGAGGTATTAGCTAAGTAGTAAGCTACTACATCTCTCTCTCATCTAAGTGGTGAGAGATCAAACTTCACCAACTCCTTGTTTGAGGAATTTTCCCTTTGTACTCCACCTCATTGCAAGGATTAATTTAGTTATCCGGATTAGTACGTAACTTATTACTAGCCAATTAATAGGCTTCCTTATCAAATAAAAAAGAAAAATATGAACTTGAATTATGAAATCTAACTTGACATTTCAAGTCGGAACAAGATTCAACTCGGGTGCATAACAATATCATTGGCACTTAAAAGACTCGAACTAATTTGATTTTTTAAAAACTTAAATTGATTTAATTTCATTTAAAATTAAAATGAACCAAACTGAAAATAATTGCTAATAAGTGATAAATTATTATAAGTCAAAGTGTTTTCAACTGAAAATTGATCGAGTCTAACTAAAAGAATTGAAACTGGAAAACATATTAATTGTTTTAAACTAAAACTGAAATAAACTAAACTGAACCAATTTATATGCTTTAAATGAAACTGAAATAAAACTGAATTGTTTGAATATAACTAGAACTGAACTGATAAACTGATTTGACAATAATAAATTTCATCGGTGCTTAAGTTCAAAAAAATTAAAAATACATATCACGTACTTAGCAAAACAAGTTAACATAACCATTAACTTTTTTGTTAAATTGACCTCATTTTGGTGCCTAAACACCACCATCACCACTAACTATATACCATTATATTCCACCAAAACCAACCATCACCACCACCATTTGTCTCACCATTCGACTACCATCATAAATTCATAACAACCATTTAAGAGTCGACCTTGGTCATTTGGTCTATCTAGCCATGGCTAGACTCACCCCAATAGGTCAAGTATAGCAAGGGCACACCTAATTCACAAAACCACCAAAAACACAACACAACAGCTACTTTTGAGCAGCTTTGTGATCAATTTCAAGCTTAAGCAAAAAATAGATATTTAGGCCCTGTTCATTTGGACTTAAAAGCTCCAGTAATCAGATCAGATCAGACTTAGTCAGATCAGATCAGATCAGATCAGACATTATTACTCTTTTTTATTATTATTATTATTATTATTATTATTATTATTATTATTATTATTATTATTATTATTATTATTATTATTATTATTATTATTATTATTTCGAGCATTTTTTTCCGCTCGACATTTTACGACGACGGTTTTCGGACTGACTTTTTCAGCGTTGATTATTCGGCCGACTTTTCCGGCGACAATTTTCGGGACGACTTTTCCGACGACGGTTTTCGGAATGACTTTTCCGGCGATGATTATCTGGTCGACTTTTCTGGCGGTGATTATTCAACCGACTTTTCCAGCGACGATTTTCAAGCCGAGTTTTTCGGCGAAGATTTTCGGGACGACTTTTCCGACGACGATTTTCGGAATGACTTTTCCGGCGATGATTATTCGGTCGACTTTTCCGGCGGTGATTATTCGACCGACTTTTCCAGCTACGATTTTCAAGCCGAGTTTATCGGCGACGATTTTCAGGACGAGGGTTTTCGGACTGACTTTTTTCGGCGGTGATTATTTGGCTGACTTATCCGGCGACGATTAGCAGACCGCGTTTTTCGGCGACGGTTTTTGGGACGACTTGTCCGACGACGGTTTTCGGAATGACTTTTTCGACAGGTGATTATTCGGTCGACTTTTTCGTTGACGGTTTTGGAGTCAGATTGAATGAAGGGTTTGAAAATAATGAAAAGTAAAATACTGAAGAGGTGAAATGAAATGAGCTTGAGGCTTTGGGCTCATTAAATTTTTGTCCCTAATAAAAAAAAATAATAATAATAAATATAAATATAAATATAAATCAAATAAAAAAAAAATCAAATCAGATCAGATCAGACAAACTCAAAACAAATTAGATCAGATCAGATCAGTCCTAAAGAACAGAGCCTTATTAGTACTTTGCCAAATTTTATTTCTCAATATATACGTTACAACCTTAGTTTTATTTATTTTATTTTACTACCCTTTTGTTTTCAAATTTTTATATGTTATCCCCACTTAACGGCTTTCATCCAAATTTCCATTAAGTAGGGCCCATTATTATTTTTCCTTCCCTTGAATTCGAACCTCTCACTTCCATATCATTTATGTGCGTGCAGATCCTCTGGATTTCTTTAGAAACTCTACTTGGTAGAGTTGAGTACATCTGAACCGTCCAATTAAATCAACGGTTGGATGAGTGTATTCTTACAAAAACACATACCCATTAAATGACAACTGTCTAACTCTACACAATATCATTTCCCACTAAAACCACAAACTGTTCAATCATTTCCCACCAAATCGTACTTCCCACCAAAATCTCACCTTTCCATTTCAACTTCTAATACTTGTATTACTTTACTAATCTATTAAATATTCTTATTCTTATGCAAGTTGAAGGTGCAACCCAATAAAAAGGTCAGTATACTCGACATTTATTTTTGTTAATCTATAATGCAAGTTTATTTCTATTTTTTTAATAATAGTTTATTTATCAATTTAACATTATATCCTCATTAAAAAAAAAAGTATTCCATATCCTACCAATAAAATGCGTTTATATGAAGAAAAAAAAAATCAATTGTTGTAGAATTGTAGATGGTTTATGTTTTATCATTCCAAGTATGAGTAGTATTAATTTTTTTTTTATTTAATCAAGCAAGAACAAATTTGTCTTAAATTATGTGAAAAACCTTTTTTTTTTTTTGTGTCCGTCCAACTTATCAGACATGAACTTATCTGATTACTGAACTGAACTTATCCAAACCTATTAAATCCGAAACTTATTGAGTATAGTGAAGGAAACACACCTTATAAATAACCTTAAGAGTTGTATTAATCATATTTTCTACATTATTTATATGTATACTATTGATCTTGGTTTTAACAGGATGATTGATACTTCTTCAGTAAATGAGTTAAGTGAGAATCTAAGAATATCAGAAAATTGGGTTCCATATGTTGGTATGGAATTCGATTCAGTGGATCAAGCTTGGAAATTTTGGTTGGAATATGGAGGAAAGATGGGTTTTAATGTTCGCAAGCATTATGAGAACAAAAGTAAGAAGGATGGACAAGTGACTTCACGAAGGTTTGTTTGTTCAAAAGAGGGTTTTCGATCACTTGACAAACGAGATAATTTGACAAGTAATTCTCGAGCTGAAACTAGAATTGGTTGCAAGGTTCGTATGGGAATTATTTTATTTAAGCCTACACAAAAATATCGTATTCATGAGTTCATATCAGAACATAACCATGTACTTCACTCTCCGGAAACTACACACTTGTTGTCATCTCAAAGAAAGATAACTGAAGTACAAGCTGCTGAGATTGAGGTTGCTGATAATTCTGGAATTAGGCCTAGAACAGCTCATGAGTTCATTGGAGCACATGTTGGCGGGTCAACCAATCTTGGCTACACCCATCTAGACCATAAAAATTATCTACGGAGCAAGCGTCAAAGAGATTATAAGTATGGGGAAGCCGGAAGTTTGTTAAAATACTTGCACTCACAAACAATAGACAATCCTTCATTCCAATATTCAATTCAGTTGGATTGTGAAGAACAAATAACAAATATTTTTTGGGCTGATGCAAAGATGCTTATTGATTATGCTTCATTTGGAGACGTAGTTGCCTTTGACACTACGTTTGGTACAAATAAAGAACATCGACCACTTGGAGTATTTGTTGGTTTTAATCATTTTAGGGAGACAACGGTTTTTGGAGCAGCCCTTTTATATGATGAAACAATTGAATCTTTTAAGTGGTTGTTTGAAACATTTCTGGAAACACATGGCAACAAGTATCCAAAGACATTATTCACCGACCAAGATATAACCATGGGAAAGGCAATTGCAGAGGTGATGCCAAACGTATGGCATGGTTTATGTACTTGGCATATCACTGAAAATGCAACCAAACACTTGTTACATTACGGGTTGAGTTTTCTTCAAGAATTCAAAGCTTGTATGTATGAGATTAAAGAAGAGGTAGAGTTTGAAAAGGCATTCAGTATATTGCGTGAAAAAATCCCTGAAGAAAAGAGGAGGTGGGTAGATAGTATTTATGCTGTAAAAGAAAAGTGGGCTAAATGTTACATGATAAATGTATTTTCTTTGGGAATGCGTAGCACTCAATTAAGTGAAAGCTTGAACAAAGATCTAAAAGGTTATCTAAAATGCACTTTGGATATAATGCGTTTTTTCAAACAATTTGAGAGAGTTGTTGGGCTTAAGCGACAAAATGAGACAAACAATGAGTTTAATTCAAGAGAAAAACTACCAAAGACTAAGATGCGTAGAACACCTTTACTTAGGCAAGTTGCCGAAATTTATACCCCTAAAATATTTGAAGCCTTTCAAGATGAATATGATTGGTCAACCGCAGCTTATATTAAGCTTCCTATTGAAGGTCAACCAAGCAATGAATATAGAGTTGTAATTTCTGATCCCGAAGGTGATTACTCCATCAATAAAGAATACCATGTGTTGGGTGACCCTTTGGCTGAAACTGTTTCATGTAGCTGTAAAATGTTTGAAAGATTAGGGTTATTATGTGCTCATGCCTTGAAAGTCCTTGACACCATGAATATCAAGTTGGTTCCTAACAAATATATCTTGAAACGTTGGACTAAAAAAGCAAGGATTGAAACTGTACAAGATATTTCTGGGAGGACTATTCTTGAAGACCCTAGGTTGGATGCTACTCGTAGGTACAAAGCATTATGTCAAAAGTTTGTGAAAATTGCTTCAAGGGCATCTAATTTTGTAGAATCTTCAACATTGGTAGAGAACAAGCTAAACAATTTGGATGTTGAGGTTGAGAAGTTATTCTTGAACCTTGAAACAGAAATGAATACACCGGATTTGTCTTGCAACGCAAGTGAACTACAGGATGAAACACATTCCATTATTAGGGATAAGATTACTTTGAAGCCAAAAGAGGGGAAGAAGGGGGGGAAACGAAGAAAAAGTTGGACAGAAAAATTTCATGGTATAACTTCCAAAGAATCTCAATCTTATAAGACAAAAAAAGGGAAGAAGAAGGTGAAAAATCATCCAAACAGAGAAAACATCCCTCCACAGGTATATATATAGATAAATGTTATACTTAAATATTAAATGTTATTACTAACAATTTTTTTCTCAAAAAAAAAACCATAAAAATATAGGGAGGAGATACTCCAAGGATTTCAGCACGACAGTACATGTCATTTGAGAGCAACTATCAAAATCTTCAGATACCCTACAATAGTTATACACAACTACTCTTGGTAAATATCAATAATGTTTTATAGTAGTGATTAGTGAAGCAACATTTTTTGGTATTGTGTTTCTTCATGAGCTTTGTGCTTATGTAGGGTGAAACCTATGGAAGTCAAGATTCATCTTATTGTGATATGTGGAAAAATACTCCGTTTTCAAGTCAAGCTATGCATATACAAAATTTCAGCCCACTCAATTTCCAAACCAGTTTAACTTGTGTGCCACATGAAAACCAAATAGGTAAAATCTTACTTAAACTATTAGTTTGTGTCATACTGACTTAACAACATTTTCTATATTCATATACAGGTCAATGATGATGCAACAACCCAACAATGTAAGAAAAAGATTCGGTACAGTGTGTGTCATGGTGGATTTTGATCAAGAGTTTAGCTTGGATATAAATTTAGTGTTCCTTTTGTCGTTAACTTATCTTCAAAATGATTTGTTATGGAATTAGAAGACTTAGCTTCCTCCTTTTTGTACTCAAACTATTAACAGTTAGATTGTTTTAAAGTCTTTCTTTTGTAATTTTGTAAATGCCTTTTAGATCATATAACCTATGTAGGATTTGAACCTACATCAGTGTCTATAATGCCATTTTGTAGCTCTGATTGCTGAGTTTGTTCTACATATATCCTGTTGGAAATTTTAAGAATAGTAGTCATGCATTTCAGGTTTAGCATTTTTTACCCTCAATTATGAGAAGAGCCAAATAATTTGGCTATTTTACAAAGTATTAATCTTTCATTTCCATAAAAAAAAAAAAAAAGGCAATGCACATATACAAAATGGAATAATAATCAGACAAATCTAACCAAATCCCATATAACAACTATATTTAAATACTCAAATTAAAAATGTGGCAACACAAATTAACCCAATAATGATATTAACATATCAATCTAACCAAATCACACACCAAACCATCCAATAAGAAAATAATCCAGTTGCATAGAAAAAACAATTACAAAAATCAAATTGATCAAATTTACCTGTTGGAATGAAATTAAATAGGAATACACTTTAGCTACTTCATTTGCTTACTCGTGCTCCAGCTCACTCAAAAATGGAACGGCAGTGGTCCGCCGGCGGCGAGTGTCGACCTCAAGGGACTACGTTTCATTGCTATGGCTTGAATAATTGATAAATCAATAAATCACCATGCTTTGAAGGATTAATTATGGCTGAGTTCTTTTGGGCAATTGTTTTAATTTTTTTTTTCCCTTTTGGATTGGAAATGGTAAGAATTAAAAGGAGATGAAATCCTTAAGCTGAAGGAGTGAAGGTGGATGATGATGTGTAGAGTTAGACAGCTGTCATTTAATGGGTATGTGTTTTTTATAAGAAAATACTCATCCAACCGTTGATTTAATTGGACGGTTCAGATGTACTCAACTCTACCAAGTAGAGTTTCTAAGGAAATCCAGAGGATCTGCACGCCATTTATCTCCTCCGTTGCCTTCCATCCTTTCCTTTCAAACCTTTTTCCCTCCTCTATCACAATGATTGATGTTAATATCAATAGTGCTGTCAGATTGGGTAAGAACTGAAATAACTGAAACTGAATTGTTTTGGGTCGAACTGAATTACTTGAAACTGAAAGTGAACTGAACTCAATGAACTTATAACTTAAAGTCAACTGAAAAATATCAAACTGAACTGAACTGAACTGAATCTGAAACCAACTGAAACCAAAGTTAACTGCTAAATATCTGAAAATAATTGAACTGAACTGAAACTGAACTGAAAATCGGGTATCTGAAAATAACTGAACGGAAACTAAACTGAAAAGAGGATAATTGAAGCTAACTAAAACTAAACTGAAAAGATGATAATTGGATCTAACTGAAACTAAAAATGACTTGAAACTAATTTAATTTGAATATTACTAAACTAAATAAAAAATGATACAATATTATCCGAACTGTTTTGAACACTACAAGAAAATGCTAAATTACCTACCGCCATAAGCGGTAGGAAATACGTTGGTCACTAATTGTACATTTCCGACAGATTTTCGATCGGAAAAATTACCTACTGTATTTTACAACATTTCCTACCGACTTTTAGCGGTAGGTGATTTCCTACCAAAAAATAAAAAATATTGGTTGGTGATTTGCTACCGCATTTTACAACATTTCCTACCGACTTTTAGCGTTAGGTAATTTCCAACCAAAAAATAAAAAATATTGGTAGGTGATTTGCTATCGCAGTTCTCAACATTTCCGACCGAAAATGTGGTAGGTAATTTCCTACTGGAAATATGGGTAGGTGATTTGCGACCGATTTTACACATTTGCATGCGACTGACTAGCGGTAGGAAATTTCCTACTGAATGTCTATCTTAAGGATGGTTTGAAGTTACAAAATTATAATCTCAAATGACCTGAACTAAAGCTAACTGAACCAAAATAACTGTAACCAAAACTGAACTGAACTGTCGACATTTTGAACTGAACTGAATTGCACCCGTTCGAATTTTTAACTGATTAATTAAACTGATCAATTAACTGAAACTGAATTGAACTGAAATATGTTCGTACAAAAACTGAACTGAACTGGAAAAAAATTATCTGAAATTAACTGAACTGAAACGACCCAAACTGATTGGTTAAAACCAAAACTGAACTGTTGACCTGAATTGACAGTGCTAAATATCAGCATATATATGAACCCTAATACATACCCAAATTTGAATTGCTTAAATAACTAATTATGAGTACATAAACCCTATAATTTGAATACCCAAACTTTGTTAAATTTGAATTGTCCAGTCCAATTATTGGAAAATGTATTTATTCTCTGTTATTAGGCCAATTTATTAGCATTTTACTTATGGTGTTTACGTCTAAATTGGACTTGTTATTTTTTAATTTGCATGCAAAGAAAGCTAATTAAGTCGGGTAATAACTATTGTCACAACTGACAAGGACATTGCTACACCTACCTGGTAGGTAGTCTACTCAAGACTAATAGGAACATCAAAATATTATTAAACTCACGAGTTGGATTCCACTACTAACATTAACCACAATGCTTTATTACTTGTGGGTAGTCAACCCGGTAGGTATACCAAGTTTTTTTAGGTTATTTAACCTTCATGCATGAGATGATGGCTTATCCTTTTAGCCCTTTCCCAAACAAAAAAACACCTTTTTTTTAGCCTTATATCATTAAACAATTTTTTATTATTTATTGTACTGTTTGGATTAATAATAATCCTCTATTTGCCCTCTTTGTGAGAGTTTTCTACCAAATTTTTAACTTCACTCACTTCATTTTGTCCTTCATGGAAGTTCTCTTCCCTTTTTTCCGGTTATTCTTCTCTTTACTATTGGAGATTTAGTGTTTTGTATTCTTGATTTGTAATTTAATTTGTTTAAAACTTTTAATTCATGGAGTGTCTGTCATTATATCTTACCATTGATGTTGAAATCTTGAATGCATTCTAAATTATCCAATAATGTTTGTTGAGGTGATTTTTGGTTCACAACAATGTAAATGTAATTTATAGGCCGAGAGCTAGTTCAAATCCACGTGAATGTGCTCGTTGATCTGCACAAAGAACAAACGTGAGCTACCCCCGGAGGTGTTCTGGGGAAAGACTCTCCGACGTTCAAGTCAGTAAAATGTAAGAATGTAGAGAGAGAAAGTGAGGGAGAAGTTTGAGGTGTGTTTGATATTTTTTCGATACCTTAACATGTGCATGGCATGGAGTATTTATAGTACCATGAGAACGTAGGAGAAAACTGCCCCTGGTAGATTGAACTGGACCTGGTAGACTAGGCTGGACCTGGTCAATAACCCTGGACCTGGTAGATGTGATCTAGACCAGGTGGGTGCTTGAGCGTGGACTTAGGTGATCAGTTCCCTGTACAGACTTTAGCTTGTAATTGGGCCTAATCATCTTTTGCGGGCTTTCCTTGTGATGTGCCTCTTCTATGTGTTGATGGTTGGATTGGGCCTCCTCTTTTAAAGTGGCTGGCCCAATAGCTAATGGGTGCATTTTGCCCCATCAATTTGCCCCCCAACTCCATAAAAATTAAGGAGGAATTTTTATGAATTTTGTCGAGTGGGACCTGGCCCTGGTAGCAGGACCTTTGAAGCAGTCTTCTTCTTCTTTTGAATTTGAAGAGTTTTTTTTTGGCAGTTGAGAAACGTGGAGTAGCAGTTATGGCAACTTTAATTGAGCCACTCACCATCGTGTTTAGTGGGCTGAAGGGGGAGAGAGCAGTATTTAAGAGAGGAGTTGAAGAGATTTTCAAAATTTTTATTCAGAAATGTCTTCACTCTCAAATTCTCTTTACTTTCTCTCTCATTCCCCAACTCTCAGTGCTTTTCACCTTCTTTTCCATTTAGTTTCTTCGAGAATTCACTTTTTCTTCCTTAAAAATGGTTGAGCAACCTTCGAACTCCGATTTCTCCATCACCCTGAACGAGGTCGGAGATGAGATCTTCGATGAGGGCCCCGATGTTAGCTGCGACGCCATTATTGCGGAGCAGCTGCAAGAAATGGAGAGGGAACTCCCCGAGGAGCCTGAACAGGGGAGAGCCCTTGTTGTAAGAAATGAGGACCACAGGGTCCAAGCAAGAATTGGGGGTCCAGTTGATAGGGACAATTACTTGGATGCTAAGGGGCGTCGGACCACTGTAAGGTGGGAGGACCCTGAGGCTCTCTCTGGGGTCATGAACATCAGGCCCTCAACAGCATTCACTACTACAAAAAACACCTATCGTGTCTCCTCTAAATGACCTATTGCGTCTCATTTGGGCAGACACGATAGGCACGGACACGATAGGTGCCATACTTATCGCGTCACTTTAGAGGCGACACGATAGATAGTCTATCGCGTCCCCTCAGTTATAAAAAGCGACGCGATAGATCATTCTCAAAGGGTAAAAAGGAAGCTATTGTGTCACTTGCTTTAATATAGGCGACACATTAGGTGAGCTATTGCGTCCCTTCCTTTCTATAAAGCGACGCAATAGAAAAATTATGTTAAAAAAACCAAGGCTATTGCGTCCTTTCCTTTCTGTAAAGTGACGCGATAGAGCAATTATGTTAAAAAAAACAAAGCTATTGCGTCCCTTCCTTTCTATAAAGCGACGCGGTAGAATAATTATGTTAAAAAAAAACAAAGCTATTGCGTCTCTTCTTTTTTATAAAGCGACGCATTAGAACAACTGTGTTAAAAAAAAGCTATTGTGTCTTCTGCTACATTAGTTGTGACGCGATAGGTTGCCTTTTATATTAGTATTTTGAACCTAACACATCTCTTTTTAGTATAACAAGAGACGCAATAGGTATGTAATTTTTTTTTATTTTCTTATTTAATGGATAATTCAATTTAAAAATTAGATAAAATACTAAGATAATTCACTCAATTAAAATATTTAAAATGTCAAATACAATTATTTAGTAGCACTACAAATTTAAAATGTAAGGATAACACTACAAATCCAAATACCCAAGCACTACAAATCCAAATATCCATTTTTTCTTAATACAAATCCATCCAAACTAATAAGGATAACAAAAGTTAACCTAAATACAATAGTCAATGAAAAATACCATGTTTCGCGAACATCATCAATAACATCTTGGGAATAACCAGCTGAAGAAAAATGTTACACATTCAAGAACAAAATGCAAAAAATAGAATTAAAATTAAATTAAGGACGTATATATGAAACTTATAAATTAAAATTAAAATCATAACATTAATTAGTTATAAATTATACATAAATGGAGATATAGATGATTAAGTTAATTATTTACCTTTTGCAAATTAGTTTCATTTTGTGAAATAAGAGTGATTATTTGATGCACGCACATACATCATCACATAATGACCACACTCAACTTCTCCCGATTGTCGAGGGCACTACAAAGATTTCATAAAAAAAATAATAAAAAACTTAAAATTTAAGGTGTGATAAAAGAGAAAAAAAAACTGATTAATGAAGAAGATAACACAATCTAAATATCATAGAAACTTACCTCAACGATTTCCCACCTTAAGCCTTTTCTTGCCGTGTAGCCAAGGTTTAGAGTCCTTTATGCCCTATACATCATATAATAAAACAAAGCAAAATTATTAACAAGCTAAGAAAAGAACTTGACATAAAAGAGATTGGGTAAATTTCGGCAACATCTCCCCTAATAATGGACAAATGCCCCTCACAATACATGTGAGAATGGTGATTACTTCACCATCATTGAAAACACACACAAAAAAAAGGCAAACAGGGATACAGATATCCAAATGCATCATGCAAGAAAACTTCAAATTTGGTATCCAATGATTTATAGTGTAATACTAGAAACTAGAAGTTTAAACTGTAACCAGCTAATTTTATTAAGTGGCATATTATTTTGCAGCTTCAATGTGACATGAAGTAAAACAAAAACCAATAATATAAACAAAGAGAACAATACTTTACTAGACAGTGGACACTGATGAGTGAGTGACTGAGGAGAGCATTCAAGGAACACAGAAAGTGTCATCACTAGAAAAAAAAACAAAAAACAAAGTGATTATTTAAATAAATAAACTTGCATCCTTGAACTTGGTGGACAAATCTAATCTCAATGTAACGAAACCAATCAAAAATTTTGACATTATGGAAATATTCTCTACCACTAACAATGTGCTTATACAATAATAAAAGCAAATTTTACTTTGATGATTTAGGGGTTGTTTTATGTACTTAAGCAAGTAGCTCAAGATTATAATCTTGAGAGGTGTGTGCTTAGGGAATACGTGTGCTTTTTTGTGGTGTGTGCTTGTGGATGGATCTGTGTGCTTTGTGTTTGTTCATCAAACAAGGAATTTGTGTTTCTTCGCACATGATGGAAGCAAGTAGGTGAAGCTAAGAGGTGAGTCATAACAATTAAGCAAGGCAAGGCAAGGCAAGGATGTAAATGTGGTTCCTGTTACCTTCCAAATATTTGTTTTCCTTTTCCTCCTTTGCGCTTGACCTTGAAAGCACCAACAGTTTCAAAGACCCTAGCTAGCTGTTGTGCTTCTTAACCTAGAAAATGAAAATCGCTATAGAATTAGCATGAACATTGTTTCGAAAAAAAATGACCAAAAACTTATTCATAAAGTGAAAAAACAGATACATAAACTGGTTCACATAATAGTTGTTTCATAAAGTGTCTCAACAATAAACTTATTCACAAACAATTACATAAATCGGTTCATATTCTGATTCACAAACATAAACTGATATGAAGCTATATGTGAGAAACTGATCAAAATAACATAAAATGAAAAACAGTATTGACCAAAGAAATTCACCAAAATGCTTCATAAACAATAAATGCAACCATAAAAAATGAGAACAATAATAAATTAAAAGAAAAACTATTTAAAAAAATCAAGAAAGACTGCTAAAAATCAGAATACACTAAATAACTCCAAAAAATATCAATATCAATTGAAAAAATGTTTATACAAATCAATATCAATGATTAAAAAAAATTATGAGAAGTTGTAAAGATTCAAAAAAATTCATATAAAATTGAGTTTTCTCCATGTTAGAGAACAACTCTGTATATTATCTTATTTCACAATAATATGTTTAAGGAACTATTACACCCTTCCACAACTCTGTACATTTAAGCATAGGCAACCCCTTCCAAGCAGAAGAGGTCCCATAATAGTAGCAGGGCAGCAGCTACCAGTAGCTTAACTCATCAAACACCCACACCCAGCCGTGGTGGAGCAACCTGCTCCTTTTACAGAGGAGTATAGACCACCCAACACCACGAAACCCCCCCCCCCCACGACTACCACCACCCACCATCAGCAAATCAAAAACCCCAAAAATCCATAACAAAGCTGAAAATTGACAGAATCATTCCCTATCTTCTACTCATTGCATTTCCAATCAAAGGATGAGAAAATTGGAGAAAAAGATTAACTTACAACCCTATTACAGAAGCAGGAGACAATTTCAGAGATGGGGTTGGTGGTTCGTGGCTCACCCACCACGGTTGAGCACGACTTCAGCAGCAGCATCACCGCTAGGCTTCCAGATGAACCCTAGCAAAGATTGAATGCTTGAACAACAACACTAAGAAACAAAGTAACAACCAACAACAGTAGCAACGACAATCCAACAACACTAAACCATGTATAAAACAGTAGCATCGACAATACAACAACAATATACTAAAAAACTGCAGCAGCGACATCCAATCCTAAACAATAGGAGCAGCGACATTCAACATCAGCAGAACAATAGCAGCAACGATATTAACAACAGCACAATAACAGCAGCAACGCCATTTAACAACAGAACCATAACAACAACACAAAAAACATCCAACCCAATTCAATTTAAGGTTCATTTACCCAAAAAAAAAGACGAAAAGAAGCAACTAATTCACACGAACAGAATCAAACCTAAATTTGCATTTTAAATTCGAACAAGATGGAACAACAACAAAAATTGAAGGGGGGAAAACGAACAGCATCAAACATGGAACCCTAAAAAACGAAAAAAAAATAAATTAAGTTTAGGGTTATTCACGAAATTGCAAAGAACAAAAAAAAAGGAAAAAGTTGAATTTAGATGATACCTGGAGACTGGAGTAATTTGATAGTTCAGATGCAAGAAGCTGAAGTGAAGAACTGATTGAGAAAGTGAGATATGCGTTTTAGAGGATGGAGTAATTTTTTGAAGAAGGCTTTGTTTCTCTCTCTCTAACTTTAGCTCTCTTTGTCATTTTTGTTTTGAACGAATACTTAGTGTTAGTATACTATTTTTTTTTAAAATTTTAAAATTTGGTTTTTTTTGGTATATTAAAGGTGTCTAATGATTTATTACAAGTGACACTATAGCTCCATAAAAATTTTTTGTGTCCCCTTTAATTTTAAGAGAGACACAATAGCTTAATACATCCCTTTGTTATGTAGCAGGGACGCAATAGACCAAAGCTATCGCATCCAACACAATATAGGTGCAGACGTAATAACTTTATGCGTCACTTATAATTTTTAAGGGGACGCAATAATAACTTTATGCGTCCCATATTATCAACAAGGGACAGGGGGGTTCCTTAGGTGTTTTTTGTACTAGTGATTTCTGGGGAAGATGCATCAGGCCAGCCTGGTGACTAGGGCAAATGTTCTGGCCCTTGCCCCTGGCCTGGACGGGTACTAGTTCTCTGCTACGAATTCTGGGTCTTGTGCCTGGGATCCTGAACCAGGTCACATCCCTGTTTTTCTTGATCACCTGAACTCTGGAGTCAGGTTCCCTCTGCACCCTTTCATAGTGGAGGTGCTTGGGGTCTGGAACGTGTGTTTGTCATAGTTGGTGCCCAATGCCATACAAAGGCTGATTGGGTTCATATGGGTTTTGTGAATTCAGGGGTTTTCCTCTGAGTTCGAGGGCCTTCAGGACCATGTATAGGCTCAAGCCATACAGGGGGTCCAATGTGCCCAAAGGCTGGTGGACGGTGGAGGTCCTGAGGCAGGACAATGAAACATATGCCACCACCTACCCTAAGCCCAGGGAGATGGGGCACTGGTATTACGAGTTTCTGTGGTTGGAGGTCCCTTTGGAGAGCAGTGACCCCAACTTCTACATGCCCAAGACCGAGTGGACCAGGCCTCGGAGCACAGAGTGGGTTGCCTTCGAGACATTGACTGCTGCCGAGCAGGCCGTGGTCAGGGAGTTTGCTGCTTACCCCTCCACCAGCAGCACTGGGAGCGTCGCGCCTGTTGTTTGGCTTCCCCACCTGGACCTGATCAGGAATGAGGCCTACCTGGCCTTGTGCAACCTCAGCTGTAAGATGACCAGAGGTATCTTCTTTTAACCATTTTTTGTTGCATGGTCTTTTATTTAAATTTATTTCAGTTGTGTTTCCTTGCTTTTTTGAGCCCTGGTCATTTTGACCTGGGTCGTCTCAAGTGGATCCCTGGCCTCATCATATTTTAACCTGTTTTTGGCAACTGAGGCTCAGGAGGTTGTGGACTACGAGAGACTGGGAGTGGATGATAATGGGAAACCTTCCAGGGTTATCCCTTTGGACCCTCCAGCAAGGATGAAATATGTCCTTCTGGAGAATAATAAGAGCCTTCCTCTTTGTCCTGCTCCCAGGTTCGTGCCATTTGACCCTAATACTGTCAGGGCTGCTCCGAGCAGGCTGCCCCCCAGGCCTAAGGCTTATGTTGATGCTCCCTCTTCCATTGCTTCAAGGTTGGTGACTGGACCAGGTAGGAGGTCCAGGAGGAGTGCTGGGTTAGCTCAACCTGTGGCCGGGAGTGCTAGGGCAACGGCGACCAGGCGTCAGGGGTCTTCCCTGGTCATTAGTGAAGGTGGGGCCCTAGCAGGTAAGAGGTCCAGGTCTCCTGGTGGTGAGGAGGCGAGCAGAAAGGGCAAGGAGGTAGTGACAGTTGATGATGATGATGATGACGATGAGGATGATGAAGATGAGGAGCCTCTGAGGCTAAGAAGGAAAAGGATAGTCCAGGAGGAGGTGGGACTCCGTACTGCCATGGCCATCCATGAGGATGACCTGGCTCAGGGGGACCTTGGATCTCCTACTGGTGGGGATGAGTTACTTCTGGGGAGCCATTGATCTGATAAGGCAGAGCTTTCTAGCATGCCCTCTTACTCCCAGCTTTCAAACTGGAGTGGGAGGTCTGCTGAGATGGCTGGCCCTAACAGTTCTGTTACCCCTGCCCCCATTGTGGGGGCAGAGAAGTTAATCTTGGAGGCACTTGGTGCCTCCACAGCTGATAACCAGGCAACCACAACAACAACAGAAGTTCCAACAACAACAACAACAACAACAATCCCAACAACAACAACAACAACAACAATCCCAACAACAACAGCAACAACAATCCCAACAACAACAACAGCAAAAGAAACAGCAGCAACAACAGAGAAAACAGCAACACCACCAGCCCATGACACACTTCCATCCTACAATCTACCATCAGAGTTGGCAGCTTTATTTGGTTCAGAGTTCCCTGTTCCTGATGAGGAGAGATTTGATGCTGCCCCTGGTGTGTCTTCTGATAGATACATCAGGAGGATGTTGCATCGTGCTCTAGGCCCCCAGGACAGGCCCTCCAGTTCTGTGCCAGATCCTGGGATTACCCTGAGATGGGTGATTGGTCTAGTATGAAGTCTTCCTGCTTTCTTTTTATTTTGATTTGTCTGCTGTGTTTTTAGTCTGAAACTTGTAAATTGTTGTCTCTTTACAGGTGGTGAAATATGGGCTGGTGGCCAGCGAGTTCTTGACATTTGGCCTGCCTAATCTGACCTATGCAGGAGACAAGATACATGGCCTGCAGGATGAAGTGCTCTCTACCAAGGAGAGGTATTTGGCTGTCCTTGGTGAGCAGACCTGGTCCTTTGAGGCCTTCCATGAAAAATTGCTGACACTGAGAAGTTCAGGGATGAGGCTCTGGATCAGATTAGAGGGGCTCAAGAGCAACTTGCAGAGGCTAGAGAGCAGATAGAGCAGGCTAGAGTCCAAGCTGCTGAAGAGAGGAACCAGGCTGACCAGACCAGGGAGAGCCTTCAGACTAGGGTTGAGGACCTGGAAGAGGCTGGTAGGAGCAAAGACGAGAAGCTGGTGAAGCTTGAGGAGAACAACCAGGCCCGGGCTGAGGAGGTTCAGGCCCTTAGGGCCAGCAAAGAGAGAATGAAGACTCAGTTGGGGGAGCTTGAGGAGGAATTGGAGTCCAGGGCTCACCTGACTAGGACTGACCAAGAGTTTAATGACTACTTCTTTGATGTCTGGCTGTCTGCTTTCAGGTGCGTCAAACATAGGTACCCAGATGTGGACTGGGAGGTGGTGGAGGAGAGCTACAAAGCTGGCCAGGGTTCAATGCCCCTGGCTGGTGAAGTGCTTCCTTCCTCCATCCAAGAGTATCTGAATCCTTTAACTCCTGGTACACCTGCCACTCCAGCACCTGAGGATGCTCCAACTCCTTCCCCTGCTCAACCAGCTATTGCAGAGGAACCTACCCAGCCTGAAGTCCAAGTTGCTGAACCTGCTGTTGCCCAACCTGTACAAGAGGATGTCCACCACAGTGCAGCTCACAGTTCAAATGTTCCCACTACTGAGGTGGAGGATGGTCATGGAGTTGGCGACCAGGACAGACCAGCTCTTGAGGATGAACAGAGTGCTCCTGGAAACCAGGATAGCAGGGGGTCACCCCCTGCCTAGGAAGTTTGGCGATCACCTGGTAACCAGGGGAGTGCTTCTTCCTATTCTAGCACATTTGGTCATGCTTTTGGCTGACCTGTTCAGGAGCATATTGGTGGTGTCCTCTTGTGCCCTTTAAGCTCTTTTTGTTTTTCTCTTTAAATTGTCTTCATGCACTGTAAGAACAATTTCTTTTGGCCTCTGCTTGGGCATTTTTTAGCCAGGTGGTCGTCGTGCCTGTTTGTACCAAATTTGTATAATGTTTCTGATACTCATTTTACCATCCACCAGGGGGTGGATGTGTTTTATTTTGCTTTCGAATATTTGGTTGACATTTGACTGTTATGAATGTGTGGTTTTTGCAAGAATTTTTGTCTCTGCAAATATTTATATGTGCTATGTTGTGTATATATATGGGTTACAGGATTTTCTAACAGGTGGCTGAGTAAGTTGATTTACTTTGCAAATTTTTGTGCTTACTTCTTTTTGTGAATGCATGTATTTTTGTATGACCAGGGGCCAAATAAACACATTGACTAGCCAGGGTTTTTGGGTAAGTGTGTTTGGTGGGCAAACTCTTTGCACTACCCTACCCAGGACCAGGTCATTTGAAGCATATGCCTTTGTATGACCTGAGGCCAAATAGGCATATAGACTAGCTAGGGCATTTGGGTAACTGTGTTTGCTGGGCAAACTCTTTGCACTACCCTACCCAGGACCAGGTCGTTTAGAGGCATATCCCTTTGTATGACCTGAGGCCAAATAGGCATATGGACTGGACAGGGCATTTTGGGTAAGTGTGTTTGCTGGGCAAACTCTTTGCACTACCCTACCCAAGACCAGATCGTTTAGGGCATGCACTTTTGTATGACTTTGAGTCAAAGAAGTGCATGGACTGGGCTAGGAATTGGGCCAGGTGTGCTTGCTGAGCAAGCCTTTTTCACCTGCCCCCACCAGACCAGGACTTTTGATGCATGCATTCATGGCCTTAGGCCAACAAATACATGGACTGGGCTAGGAATGGGACCAGGTGTGCTTGCTGAGCAAGCCTTTTTCACCTGCCCCACCAGACCAGGACCTTTTGTATTCTCTTGAACAACGAGATGTAGCAGCAAACTTGAATTTTCATTGATAATTGAAATTTGTTTGTACATATTTACAATGGTTCTTTGGAAATAGTAATTAGGAAAAATTCTAAGCATAGTATTTCTTGAGCTGATCAGCATTCCATATACTGGGAAGCTGATTTACTTCCAGGTCCATGAGACGAAATGTTGATATGGACAACTCTTTATAAACTTGATAAGGACCCTCCCAGGTTGCTGATAACTTCCCATGAATTTTATCTTTTTGAACAACTGCAGCTTTTCTTAAGACCAGGTCACCTTTTTGATGGGCCTGTTCTTAACTTTTCTGTTGTAGTACCTGTTTATCCTGTTCTGATAACCAGCTAGCCTGATTGCAGCTTCTTCTCTGACCTCGTCAAGCAGGTCCAGGTTCTCAGAGAGGACCTGGTCGTTGTTTTTAGCTTCATAGAAGTGGACTCTTAAAGAGCTGCTTCCTACCTCCACATGCAGTAAGGATTCAATTCCAAAGACAAGATTGAATGGTGTCCTGCCTGTGGATTCTTTGGAGGTGGTTCTCAGTGACCATAGTGTGCTGGGGAGTTCTCGTAACCACCTTCCTTTTTTGTCATCTAGCCTCTTTTTTAGAGCATTCAGGATCTGTTTATTGGCTACTTCAACTTGGCCATTGGACTGAGGATGACATACTTCCGAGTAGGCAAATTTGATGTAGAACTGGGTGAGGTAATCTCTCAGAGGCTCGTTGTCGAACTGCTTCCCATGATCAAATACCATGCACCTGGGCACTCCATATCTGGTTATAATGCTCTTCCAGATGAACTGCCTGACATTGCCCTCTGTGATAGTGGTCAAACCTTCTGCTTCTATCCATTTGCTGAAGTAGTCAATACTTACTATCAGCCATCTCTTCCCCCCCTGGGCAGTGGGGAAAGGACCTAGCAGGTCCATGCCCCATTGAGCAAACGGAATAGGGTTGAGGATGGGACAGAGGTCGTTTGCAGGCTGTGATATGGTGGGTGAGAACTTCTGACACTTGGAACATTTCTTTACCAGGGCTCTTGCATCTGCTAACATGGTTGGCCAATAATACCCAGCTCTAAGGGCTTTGTGGGCCAGGGTTCTGCCCCCCATATGGTGACCACAAATGCCCTCATGAACCTCTTTGTGGACGTAGTTTCCTTCATTTGTGTCAACACATTTTAGCAGGGGCTGGTCTGTGAAAGATTTTCTGTACAGTTCCCCATCGACCAGGGTGTACCTGGAAGCTTTCCTCCTGATCTTTCTGGCCTGGCTCCTTTCAGTTGGAAGCTGGCCTGTTGTTTTGAAGTGGATGATTTCACTCATCCAGTTTATTGATGAGTCCACCTGGTAGGTGCACTCCTTTATTTGCTCAATTGATTTTGTGGGCAAGATCTCCACAAAAACCCTCCTGGTCAGCTCCTGAAGGGTGGAGCTGGCCAGCTTTGCTAGTGCATCAGCTTGCACATTTTCTTCCCTTGGGATCAGCTGTATCACGAACTCCTCTAGTTTAGAGGACCGGCCCTTCATCACTTTCAGATATTCAATCAGGGCTGGTTCCCTTGCCTCATATACTCCATTGAATTGGTTGGCAACAGACGTCTGCCTTTTAACGTCCGCCTGCCTTTTAACGTCCGCCTTCTGAACGGACGTTAAATTCAATTTAACGTCCGCTTTTAAGTTTAATGTCCGTCATAACAGACGTCTTATAATTGGTAACGTTATTAATTTAAAATTTAACTTAACGTCCGCCTTTTAAGAAATAACGTCCGTTGGAAACGGACGTTAAAAACACGGAAAATTAATATATTTAAGTCGTTTTTTTAACGTCCGCCAAAGAAGCGGTAACGTCCGTCTTCAGGCGGACGTTAAAATTCGAAGTATTTTTCAGAATCAGAATCAGAATCCCTTTACATTTGTTCACAAACCAAAAAAAAAAAAAAAACAGTCTCTCTCTTTGCTTACCGTTTTCTCTCCGACGACCGCCCATCTCCAGCCCAGCACGCCGCCTCGCCAACGTCGAGCACCAACCCAGCCACTAGCACGCCGCCTCGCCGACGCTGTAACCTGCATTTGCTTCTCTAGGTTGAAACCCTAACTCTCTCTTTACTTGTATTTTTATTTTTTTATGTAAAAATTTACTCTAATTCTAAATTCCATGCATTAAGGTTGATTTGAAGTTTGAATTTGATTAAAAGAAGTACAAGACAAACCCTACCTCTATTTTGAAGGTAAATGTACGAATTTTTTTTGAATATTATGTTGAATTTTGATTTTTATGTTGAAAATAGGTGTTGAATTTTGGGGTTGAATGGTGGTTGAACTTTTGGTTGAATTTTGATTTATGTTGAATTGTATGGTTAATTCGTTTAGAGTTTTGGGTAGAGTTTTATAGAATTTTAGGTTGATTTTATGTTGATTTTGTTTAGAGTTTTAGGTTGATTTTTATGGTTGCTTTGTTTAGAGTTGTGAATTTTATGCTTATTTTATTTATTGTTTTAGGTTGAATATATGCTTCTTTTGTTTAGAATTTAGGTGTTTTAATGTTATGCTCATTTTTTGTAGAGTTTTTGGTAGAATTCTATAGATGAATGATTGTTTAATGTTGTTGGTTGTTGTATCGTTTTTGGCTTTAATTTTGTTTGGAATTGGTGTTAGATGTATAAGTTAGTGTTTATAAAAAATTTATAATAAACTTTTGTATGGGATGTTATGCGAAGCATATAATAATTGAGCTGCGGCTAGTGGCATACTAAATTATTCTAATCCAACTTTAACTACATAATAAGTATCAACTTAAATAAATTAATTTAATTATTTGAAAGAATTTTATAATAGAATTTATTTATACAAAATTGGTTTTAAAAAGTATATGTTTATTTGTAATTCATCACTTCAAGTAGCTTTTATAATACAATTTAAATGACTCTTAATCTTAGTTGTGTAGAATTTTTTAATCATGAGAAGGAATGAGCGTCGTTGGATGTACCAAAGATTAAATGGGCGTCGTCTTAGAAATGAATTTATAGAAGGGGTCGATGGGTTCGTCGACTTTTGTCTACAACATCCCGCTTATAATGACAATGATAAGATAAGGTGTCCTTGCTTTCGTTGTCGTCACAAGCGTTATTTGGATGTGGACACGATCAAAGTACAATTGTATAGTAAGGGTTTTACTCCGAATTACTATGAACGGAAATTCCATGGTGAGTCGGATATAGGGCCCTCCTCTTCGGTTCAATCAAATCCATATCGAGATATGATTGTTGATGCTCTTGGAAATGAACAAGATGACACGTGGTCGGAAGAACCAAATTCAATTGAAGAAGAACCGAATGATGAAGCCAAGAAGTTGTTTGACCTTCTTAAGGCAGCTGAGGATCCTTTGTTTCAAGGGAGTAAGATGTCCGTGCTGGAAATGGCTTCAAGAATTATAAGTTTGAAGTGTGAATACAATTTGCCACATAGGTGTGTGGACGCATTTGGTTCTTTGTTGAATGAATCAATGCCAGAAGACAATATAATGGGTAGAACCTTTTATGACACGAAGAAGGTTCTTAAGGGCTTGGAACTTCCTCATAAGAGGATACACACATGCCCTAGAGGTTGTATGTTGTTTTGGAAGGATGACGATGTTTTAGATAAGTGTAGTGTATGTGGAGCTGATAGGTATAAGAAGACTTCCAAGGGCAATCTTATTCCCGCAAAAGTGCTAATATACTTTCCCATCACACCGAGGTTGCAAAGGTTGTTTGCAACAAAGAACATTGCCGGGGAAATGACATGGCACGCCAAGAATCCTCGAGTGGTAGGCACTTTAGCACATCCAAGTGACAGTGAGGCTTGGAAGCACCTTGACAAAACTTTTCCTGAATTCGCATCCGAGCCTAGGAATGTTAGACTTGGTCTTTGCACCGATGGTTTTTCTCCACATGGTAAATTTGGACAACAATATTCATGTTGGCCTGTCATTCTTACACCGTACAACTTGCCTCCATCAATGTGTATGAAGAAGCCGTTCATGTTTCTTTCTTTGCTCATCCCCGGTCCTAAAAATCCAAAGGGAAACTTAGATGTATATATGCAACCTCTAGGTGAAGAGTTGAAGCAGCTTTGGCATGTTGGGTCAATGACTTATGACACGTCACGGAAGCAAAATTTCAACCTTCGTGCCGCCCTCATGTGGACTGTTAATGATTTTCCAGCTTATGGTATGTTGTCTGGGTGGTCTACCGCTGGAAAAAAGGCATGTCCGTACTGTATGGAGAAAAGCAAGGCATTTTGGCTTGATCATGGCGGTAAGGTGACGTGGTTCGATTGTCATAGACAATGTCTCCCTTCCGATCACTCATTTCGAAAGAACAAGACTACTTTCTGTAAGAACAAAGTTGAAAATAACCTGGCTCCACATATAATGTCTGGTGACGAACTGTGGCGGTGTGTGAAAGACTTGCCCAAAGCAACTGATAGTCCCGAGGCACTAAACATGATCAAGAAGAAGAAAAAGGGATGGTTTAAACAGAGTATTTTGTGGGAACTTCCATATTGGAAGGATTTGCTTATTCGTCACAACTTAGACATCATGCACATTGAGAAGAACTTTTTTGAACAACTTATTAACATTCTCATGGACGTCAAAGGACAAACTTCAGACAATATAAATGCAAGAAAGGACATTGCACGTTTATGTAAACGCCGACCATTGGAGCCGGTTGACGATGCAAATGGTAAGCAGACAATGCCCAAAGCACCTTATACACTTGACAAGAATCAGAGAAAGGTGTTATGTGAGCGGGTACGAGATTTGAAGTTTTCAGATGGGTTTGCATCAAACTTAAGTAGGTGTGTAGATCTTCGTGCATGTAAGCTGCACGGAATGAAGAGTCACGATTGTCATGTATTCATGGAGAGGCTATTGCCGGTTGGTTTGCAGGAGTTGCTTCCGTTACATGTGTGGAAGGCAGTGACGGAAATCAGTCAGTTTTTTCGGGACTTGTGTGCGCCCACTATCAAAGTGAGCGAGATGGAACACTTACATAAAAATATACCTGAGATCATATGCAAGCTTGAAAAAATATTTCCTCCATCATTTTTCAACTCAATGGAGCACCTGCCGGTTCACTTGCCTTATGAGGAAAAAATTGCTGGTCCCGTTCAATATAGGTGGATGTACCCTTTCGAAAGGTAAGGTAATTCAACTTTATTAACTTTTATCTAGAACCTATTATTTTTTAACACAAATTAACTATGCTTAAGTCATTGATAGGTTTCTTAACCATTTGAAGCGTAAAGTGGGAAACAAAGCACGTGTTGAAGGTTCAATATGCAACGCTTACCTAACTGAGGAGATAGCAAACTTTTGCTCCAACTACTTTCAACCTGGCGTTGACACTAAGTCAAGGGATTTAGGAAGAAATGTCAATCCAGATGTGGATACCCAACTTGATCCTAATCTACCCGAGATGTTTAGGGAAGATTGTGGTCGACCTACAACAAATGGTCAGAAACGCTGGTTGTTGGACAAGGAGTATGATAGAGCACATCTTTATGTGCTTGCAAACAGTGGCATCCTAAGTGATTATGAAAGGTAAGTTGCTCAAACATAGACAAGGGGTTTATTGATTAACATTTATTGTTTTATGACTGACTTGAATTGGATATATATTATTATGAAAAGGCAATTTGAGGAGCACATTGTTCATTCAAAACCCAATATAGTTAGGGATCAAGTATGGAGCAAATGCGAAGCTGATTTCCCTGAATGGTTCAAGGAACATGTGAGTTTTGTCAAACTATTAAAATACAAAATAAATAAGACTTTTTTATTTACTAACTAAATCAAAAATACTAGGTGTTTGAGAGAATGCCAAGTTCTGATGATGTTATACGTGCGCTCGCAATGGGCCCCTCTAGACAAGTGAGGAGTTGGAGTCAGTTCTATATCAATGGATACAACTTCCACACATTTGAATATGGCAAGAACAAGTCAACCATGAATTACGGAGTGTGCGTACAAAGTCATGAAGAAAGTGATTACTTTGGCATCTTGGAGGAGGTTTTGGAATTGGTTTATCATGGTAATCTTGGAGTGTACAAAACAATTTTGTTTAAGTGCAGTTGGATGGACATTGATAAGGGTATGAACATTCATGAACAATACAAACTCATAGAAGTCAATCAGACAAAGAGATACCCCTATATATGACCCTTTTGTTTTGTCCTATCAAGTGAGTCAAGTGTACTATGCACCTTATCCTAGTTTGAAGAGGGATAAAATGCAATGGTGGGCTGTATTTAAAACAAAGGCTCGGTCAGATATTGATGCCCCGGTGGATTTGGAAGTATTGCAAGAGGAAACAACCGATGCTCCCGCTCTACTTTGTGCTCAGGATGAGATTCCTGAATATGATGGTGTTGATGACGAAAGCGACGATGAGATAGTTGTATTCGACGCTTCAAGTTCTGAATCTGAAGAGGACACTGATGACAGCAGCGATGCGGGTGATGAATTTAGTGACGATGACGAAGAGGAGGAGGATGATTTTGATGTGTTCCAGACATTTTAGTTATTTTGTGTTATGTTTTTCATTAAACAATTACTTATTGTAATGACAATTTAACTTATTGTAATTTCACTTATTACTATATATTAAAAATTATTTATTGTAATTTAATGATTATATCATTTAATATAATTTAAAATAATTTCATGTCATGATAATAATATTTGTTCTTATTTCATAACATTGTTCTAATATTAACAATTTATTATTTTATAAAATGTTGCATGCAGATGTCTTCTCGTGGAGGTGGAAGCAAAGGCGGAGGTAGAAGACCGCAGGGTGGTGGAGGTAGATCTTCATCTACAGAAGAAGGAACGTCTACATCTACACCTCATGACGAACAAGTTGGTTTAGGGCCGGAAGAAGAAGATGATGACCACGATCACGAGTCCTTGGGTGAGGATACACCTCCTTCGCAAGGCAAGAAGGAGTTGGATCCTGAAGGACTGTGGTAAGTACAGTTTAGTATATTTTGTCTAGTTGGTTTTAGTTTGCATAGGTAATTAATATTGTTGCTGAAAACATGATATTTTGTTTGCAAGGTTTAATGATTCCACAGTAGCACAATCAATCATAGACGGCATGAAGAAGTATTTTCAGAAATCGTGGAGGAACTATTCAATGGTCGATAACGCGACCAAAGATCAGTGGTACAGTGTTTTCAAGGTACGATCGAAAATATATTCTAATTAGTTGTATTATAATTCATTTAAAACTTATTTGTTTTTATGATTTTGCAGGATTATTACAAATGGAGACCAGAGATCAAAGCTGAGGTTAGGAGGGGCTTTGATAAGAAAGCCGGAACTCGATTGAAGGACATAAACAATTATGTCACGAAGAAGAAGAAAGGAATCCCACCTGGGTGGATGTCTTTGGACGTCCACAAGGAGATGATGGAGAATGCAAAGGATCCTACCTACCAGGAAAAGTCTGTAAAGGCAAAGAAAAATAGGGCAGGTGGTGATCTGAGCAAGCCCATACCCCCCTCTCATTGTCAGGGATCTATGTCATCAGCGCTACGTGCACGTAAATTGGTAATTATGTTGCTAAAATAACGTACAATAGTGTCATTTTCTTCAAAAGTTAATCAAATTCTATGTATATGTTTCCGAAGGCCGCCAAAAGTGGAGGAAGGCTACCCACTGCTGCGGAGTTGTACCTAGATACGCATGCTCGAGATGAAGCTGGCAAGGGGAAGGTAGTAGTAAGTGATCGAGCAAAGCGTGTTCTGGTAAGTATTCAGGTCACATCTATTCACTTATATGTTTTAGAACATGCACGTAGCTTGAAATCATTAAATGACTTGATTAGATGTATATTGGGTAATAAAACACTCCAAAACGACCAAAAATGGCCGTTTTGGCTACTTATCGTTCCGAAATGCCTTTAACTTGACCTAAACCATGCCAATGAGTGTTGATCTATTCACTTATATGTTTTAGAACATGCACGAAGCTTGAAATCATGAAATGACTTGATTAGATGTATATTGGGTAATAAAACACTCCAAAACGACCAAAAATGGCCGTTTTGGCTACTTATCGTTCCGAAATGCCTTTAACTTGACCTAAACCATGCCAATGAGTGTTGATCTATTCACGTATATGTTTTAGAACATGCACGTAGCTTGAAATCCTGAAATGACTTGATTAGATGTATATTGGGTAATAAAACACTCCAAAACGACCAAAAATGGTCGTTTTGGCTACTTATCGTTCCGAAATGCCTTGAACGTGACCTAAACCATGCCAATGAGTGTTGATCTATTCACTTATATGTTTTAGAACATGCACGTAGCTTGAAATCCTGAAATGACTTGATTAGATGTATATTGGGTAATAAAACACTCCAAAACGACCAAAAATGGCCGTTTTGGCTACTTATCGTTCCGAAATGCCTTTAACTTGACCTAAACCATGCCAATGAGTATTGATCTATTCACTTATATGTTTTAGAACATGCCAATGAATTGGTTGGCAACAACCAGTTGTGAATTTGTGAATAGGTGGACCTTGGTGGCCTTCATTGTTGAGCATAGTTGAAGGCCTGCTAAGGCTGCCTCATACTCTGCTTCGTTGTTTGTGGCAGTGAATTGAAATTTTAAAGCATACTCAATCATGTCCCCTTCTGGTGAGATCATGACCACCCCTGCTCCTGATCCTTGTTGTTGAGATGAGCCATCTGAATAAACAATCCATGGACCAGGGGCTTCTTTTGCTTCCTCATGATATGAGCATTCAGCCAGAAATTCGGCCAGCGCCTGTGCCTTGATGGCATGTCGAGGTTGGAATTTTATACCAAAGGAAGTTAATTCCAGAGCCCATTTTGATATTCAACCTGATCTGTCCAGTTTTTCTAGTGACTTTTCTAGGGGCATGTCTGAGAGGACCACTACTTTGTGAGCATCGAAGTAGGGCCTGAGCCTTCTAGTTGCTAGAACAACTGCATAAGCTGCTTTTTCAATCAGGGGGTACCTGGTCTCAGCTGGGACTAGGGCATGACTCACAAAATAGATTGGTTGCTGGACTTTTCCTTCCTCTCGAAGGAGCACTGCACTGACAGCTGTTTGGCACACGGTTGTGTACAGGTATAGAACTTCACCTGGTACAGGCCTGGCCAAAGTGGGAAGTGTTGTAAGATGGCGCTTCAACTTCTTGAAGGCTTCTTGTTGTTCTTCACCCCAGGCGAATTGCTTGTTACCCTTGAGGACTTTGAAGAAGGGCTGGGTCTTCTCTGAGGACTTGGCAATAAACCTGGACAGGGCTGCCATTCGACCAGTTAGCCTCTGAATGTCTTTGACTGATTTGGGCTCTGGTAGGTCTAGGGCTGCCTTTACTTTGTCAGGATTTGCATCAATTCCTCGTTGGCTCATCAGGAATCCCAAGAACTTGCCTGATCTGACCCCAAATACACATTTTTTGGGGTTCAGTTTTACATTGTGCCTTCTTAAGTTGGCAAAGGTTTCTTGTAGATCCTTGACATGATCAGCTGCATGTACGCTTTTGACGATGGAGTCATCAACGTACACTTCCAGGTTCCTACCTCTTTGGTCTTTGAAGACCCTGTCCACCATTCTTTGATATGTTGCCCCTGCATTCTTCAAGCCGAATGGCATCATGACATAGTTGAACACTCCACAACTAGTGATGAAAGCTGTCTTGTGCTTGTCTGCAGGGTGCATGAAAATTTGGTGGTACCCGGAGTAGGCATCCATGAAGCTCAGCATGGCATGTCCACTAGTTGAGTCTACCAGCTGGTCTATCCTGGGCAGAGGATAGAAATCTTTAGGGCAGGCCCTATTCACGTCTGTGAAGTCTACGCACTATCTCCATGTTCCATTGGACTTCTTAACCATGACCACATTGGCCAACCACTCAGGGTATGCACAGGGCTCAATGAAGCCTGCCTTGATCAGCTTGTTGACTTCTGCCTCGACAGCCTTGTTTTTATCAGCAGAGAAGTTTCTTCTCTTTTGCTTGATGGGCTTTGCCTCTGGCAGGACACTCAAATGATGGGAGATTAGACCAGGTTCTATACCAGGCATGTCGCTGGCCTCATAGGCAAATATATCACAGTTTGACCTGAGTAGGGTGATCAGATTACACCTCTCATCTCTATTTATCTCTGTCCCTATGATGACAGTTTTGCCTGCCCCCTCTTCCAACTGAATCTCTTCTGTGGCTTGACCAGGTTGAATGGCCTGGTCCTTGATTTGTTCTTCAGTTGGCCTGGCTTCTGGGTCCAGGTGTGGGTCTATCTCCATTGATGTGCTGGTAGTATTGCGACTGGTGGTGAAGATTTTGTTTGGTTGAGGCTGCTCTTCCCCTGTCAGGCGAACTTTGTTGGGGTTGTTTTTTACTAGCTCAGATAATTCCTGAGCCAACCTTCTGGTCCTGGCCACTTCCTCAGGCCTGGATTGCCTGATTTGGGTCAGGTTACAGCTTCTGGCAGCCTCTTGAGATCCCCTGAGGGTGGCTACCCCCCCAACATCAGTCACATACTTAAAGTATAGGTGGAGAGTGGATGCTACACCTTCAAATTGGTCCATGAAAATGGCATTGTATGGTGAAGGTGCATCTATCACATGGAATCTCGCCATGCAAATTCTTTCAGAATCCTCCTGTCCCAGCTTGACAGGTAGGTTTATTTCTCCCCTGGGTACTATTGATTCACCCATAAAGCCTGATATTGGACCAAGGGAGGGGACTAAAATGTTGTCTTTCAGGCCCATCTTGTGGAAGCATGCAACATACAGAATGTTGATGGAGCTGCCTCCATCGATCAGGGGGTCGTTGTGAGGATAGGATACTCCCTCGCAATCCCCTGGTCCGAATGAAATGGTGGGTAGAACTGATGGCCTGCTATTTGGCAGTTCTCTGACCTGGTACGACCTACCTGTTCCCATGGCTCGCAGGTCTGCCCTTAGGGAGCTGCTGGAAGATTGGTCTCCAAAGATGACTGCTATGATGTTGTAGGGTGACTCTGGAGTCTTCTTTTTCTGTGGCTCCTGGTCACACTTTTTCTCGTGAGCAGGACCACCCTTTTCCCGAGCAGCCTTCCAGTCCTTGTATTGTTTGGAGTGCCCTCTACTAATCAGGTCTTCAATGTTGTCACGTAAGGTCCTGCACTTTTCTGTAGCATGACCAGGGCACTCATGGAAATCACAGTACAGGTCCCTCTCTCGCCCAGCTGTCTTCATGGGTGGTGGTCTATGCCACTTGTCTTCATTTTTGTGGGTAGCATAAATCTCTGCCATTGATACGGTCAGGGGGGTGTAGGAGTCAAAGGTCGGAAAATCATTCTTCCTTGAATCCCTTTGCTCCTTTTTCCTCTTATCTCCCTTCTTTTCCTGTTGTCCTCTCTTTTCACCAGGGGGAGCTCGTAGAGCTTTGTTGAACTCCTCAGTCCTAATGAACTTGTCGGACTCCTGCATTGCCTCTGTGAGGGTGGAGATATTTTCCCTGACCAGGTGGTCTCTGTAGGACCCTGGTTGCAGGCCATGTTTCAAGGCCATCATTACTATGTCCGTTTTAAGGGGAGACACAGCAATGGCCTCCCTGCTGAATCTAGCCAAGTATTCTCGCAGGCTTTCCTCCCTGCTCTGCTTGACGCTCATGAGCTCCATTGAGCTCTTTTCTCTTCTCCGTCCACTGATGAAATGACTAGTGAACTGTTCAGTAAGTTGGGTGAAGTCATAGATGGTACCTGGTGGTAGACTCTGGAACCAAGATTGGGCCAGGCCTGTCAACGTGGTAGGAAAATACTTGCACCAGGTAGCATCTGTGTAGGGGCCCAGGTACATGTGGCCTTCATAAAGCTGAATGTGGTCGTTGGGGTCCCCTGTCCCGTCATATTTGATATGGCCAGGTAGCTTCACCCTTTGGGAAGGTTCGAAGATGACCGATGCATGGAAAGGTGACTTCGTGGGGGTTCTTATTTCTGGCCTTGGGGGCCTACCTGCTCTGAGACTCGTGGGTGGTCCTGAAGTCCTATGTTAGGTGGGCTCCAGACCTGATCTATCTACGGAGGTTGGGCCCAACCTATCCCTGACAGGTATTGGCTCTCCCAATCTATCTTAGATGGAGGCTGGTGCACTCAACCTTTGATGTTCTGGCGTCCTCGCGCCTAGCCTATCGTACACTATGGTCCGGTAGGAAGACCTTGTGTTAGCTTCCTCCTGGACAATGGTACGAGGCGACGGAGACCACTGACGACGGCGCTTCGTCTCACGAGCAGTTGGTGGTCCCCTGACCACCTCACGGGTTGCCTGGACCGTTTCGTCCTGCACCCTTGTTTTATTATTTGAAGTTGGGAACCGACTAGGGTGATCTCGTGCTTCCTTTGTTGTATCCCAATCACTTTCTTCCCACCCCATTGGAAGAGATGTAGGTGGGGTGGATCTATGCTTGTTGGTTGAAACTTTTTGACTACCCGACCCCAGTGAGTAGTTTAGCTTCCTACGCACGCGAGGTTGTTTTGGGTCGTCCTTGGATGGAGCTTTTGAAGTAGATGGCCTTTTCGTGCTGACAGAGGAGGATGGGCGTGACGGGGCTAATGAGTAGTCCTCGTCTGAGGGCTCATCCTTATCCTCCGATCGTTTTGTTGCACTAGGCTCGCTTATTTCCGTTTCTTCATTCAGTAGAGATGCTGCACGAAGAACTCGAAAAGCTTCTTCCACCTGAGAAGGTGTTGGCATGGCATTTGCACTACACTGACTTGGTCCCACATGAGGCGTATGCACACTACCGCTTTTCTTCTGGCTCGAGCGTTGTGGGCGTTTGCTTGGATGGTCACCTGAGTCACCGTTCTCAAACATGATTCAAGGATGTTTGGAGGTGGAAAATGAACTGAATATGGCACTCGTACCCTCCTTCTAGCGCCAAATTGTTGAGGTGATTTTTAGTTCACAACAATGTAAATGTAATTTATGGGCCGAGAGCTAGTTCAAATCCACGTGAATGTGCTCGTTGATCTGCACAAAGAACAAACCTGAGCTACCCCCGGAGGTGTTCCGGGGAAAGACTCTCCGACGCTCAAGTCAGTAAAATGTAAGAATGTAGAGAGAGAAAGTGAGGGAGAAGTTTGAGGTGTTCCGGGGAAAGACTCTCCGACCCTCGTTGATTTGCATGGCATGGAGTATTTATAGTACCATGAGAACGTAGGAGAAAACTGCCCCTTGTAGGTTGAACTGGACCTGGTAGACTAGGCTAGACCTGGACAGTAACCCTGGACCTGGTAGATGTGATCTAGACCAGGTGGATGCTTGAGCGTGGACTTAGGTGATCAGGTCCCCTGTACAGACTTTAGCTTGTATCTGGGCCTAATCATCTTTTGTGGGTTTTTCTTGTGATGTGCCTCTTCTATGTGTTGATGGCTGGATTGGGCCTCCTCTTTTAAAGTGGCTGGCCCAATAGCTAATGGGTGCATTTTGCCCCATCAATATTCATTCTTTTCAAAACTATGTTAAAATGATAAACCATTTAATAGAAGACACCGCAAGGTTCAACAAACAAATATGGAGTAGAAGACGTGCCACATTGTCAGACCTGATTCAAACTCATAATAACATTGAAAATACTTATGTTTAATATGATTAAATTGTAATACATGTATAATATCTATAATACATTATGTATGGATAATTAATGATATTTACCCTTGTAAATTACGAAATACTAAGAAGAATATTTTTTTTAAACAGGTAAGGTACACTGGGCCCCAGGGCCCCCAGTGCACAACTCCTGTCGCAGGATAACCAAGCTAAAAAAGCTGTAGGGATCTAAGGGGCCAATACAGGGCCCCACAAGCTAAGGGTTTGTTTACTTCAGATTATACTCAGTTTAGTTTAGTTCAGTTCAGTTCAGTTCAGTTTAGTCCAGTTCAGTTCAATTCAGTTCAGTTCAGTTCATCTCTATTTAGTTCAATTAATACACTTCAGTTCAGTTCAGTTCAGTTCAGTTCAGTTCAGTTCAATTCAGTTCAATTCAGTTCAGTTCAGCTCAATTCAGTTCAGTTCATCTCTATTAAGCTAATGTAAACGAGCCCTAAGGCAAGGGGAGAGGGGAAAGGGGATGGTATCGAACTAGACCTGTCGGTGTAAAATAGTTGTGGTTTCATTTTGTACCGAGTTGGGTGTTAGCTTTATTATAACCCAAATTTTTCGGGTTCGGTTGACCCAACGGGTTGGCAGTTTTATAACGCCCTTTAATTTTTCATATTTTAATACAATATATGTACTAAAATGTACCTTAATCGTTCTAAAAAGTACTTCCTCCGTAACGAATTAATTGCAACATTTTACTTTTTTGGTTGTAACAAAAAACTAGCAACAATTTTTTCTAATTTCATTTTATTCTTTTTTTGGCCAAAAAAACAACACAATACCCCACTTACTTTTCTCACTTTTACTTTTATCATCATACCACATAATACCCCATTTATTTTTTCTTCTCTTACTTTTCTCTCTCTTACTTTTATCATTATACCACATAATACCACAATTAACTTATTTCATCTAGGAGTCCATGCTAGTTCAATTGTTGTTAGTAATTCGTTACGGAGGGAGTACAAATTATAAGAATTATCTTCATTAATAGCTAATTCAGATCATGACAAATAATTGATGTTGTGGTCCAATAAAAATAATCTTAAATTCAAAGTTTTAATGGTAGGAAGTGTTTTTGCTTACATTTTCCTATAATATCATAAGTTTAATACATTTTTAATGATTTTCGGGTCGGGTTGGGTTGAAAGCAGGTCGGTTCGGGTTAAGAGCGGGTTGTGTTTAACGGGTTTGAGTTTTTATTTTTTTGTTAAACCCACTATTTACGGATCTGATTGACTTGATTTATTGGGTCGAGTCGAAAATTAATAGCTCTATATCGAACTCATGTCTCCTGGGAAAAACGGGAAGGAGGCAGCCAACTCAACCACTCCTCTTCGACACTAAGAAGAATATATATATAAACAGAAAGGTATACGGGTGACCCTTATACTGGTCCTATCTCAGAATGCCAGTATAAGAAAGGAGGGGAAATCCCAGCAAACGCTGGGGTGAGGACTCAAACCCGGGGCACGGCCCGAAAACGGGGGCGCGGCTCCCACTGAGCCACGAACTCTGCCTCACTAAGAAGAATATATACCCCTTAGTCCTATATGATTATGGTTTTGTCAATCATGTCATCATATGCTGATGGTGGAGTGACATAATATGGAATTTTTTTACAAGGAAAGAATAATATGGCAAATTGTCATTCTTCTCCTTGCGTTGTTCTAATGATGAGGGTACTGAATGATACTTATTTAGTTATTTGGTAATTGATTTTTATTTTTCCAGAAGGGGATGAGAATTCGATTCCGAGTATAATTGCTACTTAATAACAAAATCTTAACTAATCTTCTGAAAATTTTGCAATAGCAATATTTTTCAAACTTGAATAAATCATTTAAGCACATTTGGGAAAAACATATACAATATATAAAAATAATTTTTTTTAAAGATATGAACTATGAGAAGGTATTGTGTCACGTTTCTATCAGACCAGTCACCTAAACCTGGACACATATGGTTGAATCTAGATTCATATGTGTTTAACCTGGACACATGTTGTAAAACCTGGACATGTATTGGTAGACCTGGTCAGATCACATATTTGTAAACCTGGACACAAATTTGTAACCCTGGAAACATATTTGTAAACTTGGACACATATTGTTGGACCTGGACACATATTGTTAAATCTGAACACATATTGTTGAACCTGGACACATATTGTTAAACCTGGACATGTATTGGTAGATCTAGACACATATCTGTAAACTTGGACACAAATTTGTAACCCTGGAAACATATTTGTAAACTTGGACACATATTGTTGGACCTGGACACATATTTTTAAATCTGGACATATATTGTTGAACCTGGACACAAATTGTTGAACTTGGACAAAAATTTGTAAACCTTATGAAAATTTGTTTAACCTGGACACATATTATTAACACTGGACACATTGTGTTACCCCTGGACATATATTGTTAAACCTGGACACATATCTGTCTAACTTGTACATACATTGTTAAACCTGGAAATCTATTTATAAACCTGATGACATTTGTAAATCTGGTGAAACTTATTTAGCCTGGAAAAATATTGTTAAACCTGGACAAATGTTGTTGGACCTGGACACTATTTCTTTGACCTGGACACATATTACTAAAGCTGGATTCCCTCATGAGTTGTTAAAAAAATACAAGTGTTGGACAGTCCGACGGTCGGACCATCCGACACAATACTTTCACATGAACTATAAGCAGTCTAATTCTAAAGGTAAAAACTTTTAATTATACCTGAAAATACTAACTATGACATTTATTACTTGCAATGAAAGATCAATATTAGTAAATTTGTAACCTGCTGTTACGAGTTAATTTTAATCCGTTATACACTAATTTATTGTACACATCATATATACAAAACTTTCCCGAGAAAGATAAAGGGAGAATATTACTTAAGAAGCTAGAAATATAATTGGATAAACGAAACTTTAATCAATAATTTTGGAGCTAATTTGGGAAGTTGACACAAAGTAATTAAAGAATAGGAAACGCACATGAAATTTGTTTTGTGAAGTTAACACCCAAATTAAAGAAATTGTTTCAAAAAGCAAAGATGACCTTTACTTAAGTAGTTAGTTACAACTAAGGTGACAACATTACTCTACTCTACTCTACTCTACTCTAATGTTAGTTTATAGCTAATAATATAAGCTAGTCCTTTCATTGATTATTGTTATAGTTGTTCCATAGACCATAGCTATTAATTATTTGAATGATTAGCTAGGTTTCCTTCTAAATTTAACTAAAGCTAGATTGTGATTGATGCAACCTTACTATCTTCCGGAAGTTGCATCATCACTTTAAATTTTTATCTTCAATTATTACTAATTTGTTTTGCTTTGTTTGTTGGGTAGGGTTTTTTTTTTTCGAATTATTTAAATAAAATTAAATAAATAAATAAATTTGGTTGGACTTTTCTAAGCTAAAAGTTTTGGATTGTGGGGGCATCTTGTTGTTTGACATCTTTTTAAAAAGAACTAGTATTGTAGCTCGGGCGTTGCCCCGGCCTCCCGGGTCTCAAACCGAAGAAATATAGTGAGTTTTGAAACTAAATACAATGAGAAAATATTATAGTCTTTTTAAGGAAGCTTAATATTAAAAAAAACGTATCGTTTGATGATGATGATATTGTTGTTTCCTTTGTTCTTGCCTCCAAAAATAAACAACAAAAGATATTAGGAAAATTTGTTAGAAAAGACCTTATAAAACATTCTTTTTGTAAGAAAAGACCTTATAAAATATTTGTTGTGAACAGGGACCTAAAACAAAAAAAAAGTTGCAAGGAGGGACCTTACCTCTATTTTCCGACGTTAACTGTAAATTTCCGGCGTTGACTCGCTATTTCCCTCCAATTTTCGACAAATCCTTTCTTCTCTATTTCACTTTCCTTTTATTTTCACTATAAATTCATTTTTCCTCCACTCCCCCTCCATTTACACTCCTAAATTCATCTACATAAACCCTACATTAACACTTCCTTCTAGCATCTAAAATTCACTTCTTCTGAATTTGGGTTTCCTCATCTCTTACCCCCTTAAATACGAAAGGATTTGTGCAAAATTGAAGGGAAATAATGAGTCAACGCCGGAGATTCACAGTCAACGTTGGAAAATAGAGGTAAGGTCCTTCTTTGCAACTTTTTTTTTGTTTTAGGTCCATGCTCACAACAAATTTTTTATAAGGTCTTTTCTCACAAAATGAATGTTTTAAAAGGTCTTTTCTCACAAAATTTCCAAGATATTATTGTGATGGTTGTAAAAACTTAACAATAATATCAATACTTCATATATTTTTTTTTTCAAAGTTTAAATAGTTGACATGGAATAAAGCATTATCGTTGAATAGCAATATTTTCTACTTATGTTAGTGCCTAGAAAAATAAGGGACACAAGATTTTATCAAAATTATTGTTATACAATAAACCTAATAAATTGTCTAAATCTGTGGTTAGAATCTAACTTGATTTGTCAAGAGGGTTCAAATAATTTGCATTGAAAGAAAGCATTTGAATGAAATTACTGAATTAAATGACATTTAGTGCACTCTAACAATTGAACAATATGACTTAAAAAGGTGAATATTTAGACAATAAATAATGTTGGTTGAGTCGGTAAGGGTGTATTACTTGTGTGATATGGTCTTGAGTTCGAACCTTTATATGAACATATTTTATAATTGAACACCTAAACAATAATCCTACATGGCAATATTGCATATGTGGCGACCTCTAGTGAAGAATGATGCTTGCATGTCGGCTTATGTGTCAGCTTACTTGTCGCGTAGATGGTGCTTCGCGCACCTTTTAATATATTGTATAGATTGAGATTAAGAGAGTGTTATTACTTAGCTTATTAATTACATATAGTTTATAATTAGCACACTTTATGGACTAATTAATAAAGGTTAAAGGTGTTGTGTTGTAGTCTTGTAGATTGATAAGTGAAAACAATTGGCTACTTCCCGGGGGGGGGGGGGGTTGTGAAAGTCAAAGAATCACATCAGTTGATCTTTAGCTTATAATTGTTTCATTAAGGGCTTGTTTACTTCAGTTCAGTTCAGCTCTATTCAGATAATGTAAACGAGCCCTAAAGGTCCGTTTGGTAAGATTTCAAATATTTTCTCTTTTCACATTGTTTGATTTGGAGTAAAATATTAAAATGTAGAACTTGTGGTGGAAAACTATTTTCTATCTTATTGAAAACACCCCCTTCTTAAATTGTAAGGAAAACATTTTACATCACAATTGCAAGGAAAGCATTTTTCGTCCCAATTGAAGAAATTGATTTTCAGTTCAACCAAACAATGAAACATGTTTAAAATGAAAATCATTTTATATGCAATCAAACAATTGAAACAGATGAAGTTTTATGATATCCAAGGTTTTTTTTTTTAATACGGAGTAAAAAATAACAAAAAAAAAAAAAATATATATATATATATATATGTCAACTTTGGTAGTTGTTGTAGGCCGGGGTAAGTAAATGATTACTCCTTCCATCCTTTTTTATTTGCTACAATAATCCCTTTAGCACAAGTTATTAAGAGAAATATGTGTAGTGGTAAAAATCATAAAAATCAGAGGTATTTATTGAGAAAATGACAAAATTAGGGATAAAATAAGTTTAAAAAATGAGTAAATGACAAAATTATTGATAGAATAGGTATAACTAGCATAGTGCCCGTACGATGCACGGTTTAAAAATCAAACTAATCATTAATCTAATAGGAAATAAAATAAGCAAATTTATATATAAAGGACTTATTTACATGAATAAATTAATTATTAAAATATCATGCAATTTCTTAATTGCAAATTTGCAATAATGACTAATACTCTTTTACGTGTGATTTTAATAGTATTTTATGACATTTGCAGTTCTTTTATTTCATTTTATTTTTATAATTCTATTTATTTAATTGGAAAATGAATTAATAATACCGTTATAATGTAATTTATTTAATCTAATATGAAGAACTTGTTTTACCTGTCATCGCATTCACCAAATCTATGAGCACAATGATAACTTTAATTTATAACTTACCCGCCAGTAAATATATGTACTTTATAAGGAAAATAATAACTTTTCTAAGCTAACCATTGTGCCAAAAATTATTACATAATTCTATGTAATGTAATAACTTTCTGTCTTACCCGCCAATATATATAAACATATTTAAGAAGAAAAAAAATACAATTCCAAAACTAAATAATCATGTATTTAATTTATTACTTTGATGAACATGTATTGTTATCAATATGAATGTTATAAAACTTATAATACAGAGTATAGTATGTAGATTTTTTTTTTTTTTGGAAATATAGTATTGTAGATTATTTAAAATTTGAACATAGACCTTATATTAGTAAAAACAATAAAAATGTTTTGTATAAAAATAAGAATATTCTTCATATTATTTTCCTAAAATAAAAAAATGAATATAGAAATTATGTGCATATATGTAATATTATATGAAAAGATTTTTATATTTTTTTAAATAATAATATAAGAGAAGCAAATCAGAAAGTGACACTTGCCAGCTCCACGTTGATCCGCTTTCCTTTTAGTGTAATATACATAGATTTTTTTATTCTTTTTTCACCATTGTTTAAAAAATTATTAAGAAAGGGATATATAAAATACATGTAAGAAAACTTGCACCCAAATAACGTGGGAGAAAATATGTCTAGTATAAAACTCCATGAGTAAGAAAATAAAATCATTCTACTTTACCTAATATTTAATTAAAAAAATATAAAATTATTTTCCATATTTAATCTGTTTAATATATATGACAATTCGCAAGTAAAGATAATTAAATATGAAATTTCATTCCTATATATTATAAAAATATGACTGAAACATTCATGAATATTTCAAATAACACAAACCAAAAATTAGCTCATCATATGTTAAACGAATTTGGAAAAAGGAAATTGAAATATTTCATATATAATATAATTTGGAATAATATGACTTACCATATAATATTAATTAAGGGCAATCTTCTAACTTGTTGTATTAAGGGGGAAATCAATTACTTACCATATAATATTATTTGTTTAGAATATGTCAATTTTAATGATTGCCCTATTTGGAAGTAAATTACTATATTGCAAATTTTTTTAGACTGTAATTTTTTATATTACTATAATTTTTTTCTTCTTTTTTCACCGTTGTTTAAAAATATTATGAGAAAGACATATATAAAGTACATGAAAAAAAAACTTGCGCTCAAATAAGGTGGAAGAAAATATGTCTAGTATATATAATACTCCATGAGTAAGAAAATGAAATCATTCTACTTTACCTAATATTTAATTAAAAATTTAAATTCTATTCCATATTTAATCTGATCAATATATGACAATTCGCAAGTAAAGGTAATTAAATATAACATTTCATTCCTATATATTATAAAAATATGTCTCAAATATTCAAGAATATTTCATTTATAGCAATAATATAGATTCAATTTTAGAAAGTTATTTTCTCTGAAAATTATAATAGTCATACATACAAATAAAAAATTTTAATGCACTCAAAATTGAAATATAAAAAATAATAACTACATTAAGCAAAACTTTTTTTGTCACAACTTTTAGAGGAAAGTAAAATTAAAATGTACATTGTTTGTTAATTTTATAATTATTAGAATCCTACAAAAATTGATAAGTTAATATGGAGATCCTTCGAATTATATAAAAAGTCATGTTATACATGTCAAAATAATAAATCAATAATGCTAATTATTTCCCAAAAAAAAATAGCGGAATTTTTATTATAAGAATATGTATAGACAATACATGTATAATGGAAAGTAAATTTTGATCATAAGAATATATAGTAGATTAATATATGACAAAATTAAATTACTTACGGGCTATAATAAAATAATTAAGGTACAAGTATTATTTATAGGAATTAAATAAATAATATTTTTAAAGATATGTTATATTATATATCAATGTTTATTAAGGTAGAAAATATTTTAAGATAGAATATCAAAGCTTGCTTTTTTTAGGTTAAGAGAAAAGGGCGGGAAATTTTTTAATGAGATAGCGACACGTGGCAATAAGTGGTTCTAGGTACTTCTCTTATAGTATATATATTGATTTATATGAGCCCCACACGCCAGAAATAGGAATGTAGTAAGTAAATTGAGACATCCAAATAAGGAAAATGTAGCAAGTAAAAAAACATTGAGGGTACCAAAAGTTATACTCAATGCTTCAAATTTCGTATTTCCTCCGCCTTATATTAATCACAACGTTTGCTTTTTCACGCTTGCCAATGTATAATTTGTCTTCGTAATATCTTTTGTTACATTTTACTAAAAATTGTAAAAGTTATATCACAATAAAATACACATTGAGATAATTCCAAAGAGATCTTACATGAGTAGATTTATTGACATGTATAAAGCACAAAACTATTTATATAAGTAATTATCACTAGTGTCAAATTACAAAAGTTGCAATAATATAGCAACGAATGAAGTAATAAATTGGTCAATCACAAGGAGGTTGTTAAATGAATCCATCAATGCCATGAATCTGACTTGAGATCCTCTAGAGTTAGGATTTTGTAGAGTTATGGGTGTTTTATTTTCTTTGTTGGATATGATCTAAATTGATAAAATCTACCCTCTAGAGTTCAATTGAAATTTAGTGGATCCAAACTCCACATAATAGTTAGATACTTGGATTATGTCACAATGGGCCAGCGCATTATTGGATTTTGTTTTGGACACTACTTTTCGGCCCTTCTGCCAACTTGCCAAGAGTATCCGTTGTTTTTTTATACATTGAGTGGGGTAAAAATAATCCGTTTAATTAAATGGGGTAAAACTAACTCAACCCGATAATCTAACTATGACCGGGTAAAACTAACTCAACCCGATAATCTAATTTGAATCTAACGTGAAAAATGTGTGTTATGGTTGAGGCTTTTAATCGTCTAATTAAATCGGTTGGTAAAAATAATTCGTTTAATTAAATGGGGCAGGTTAAGGTTGACATTTCCAATGCAAAAATAATTTGATTTGACCTATTTAACCAATTAATATATAAATTTTCTCTTTTAAAATTGGTCAAAATAACCATATGTTTTCTAGAAGTTTATTATTAGTAATGTAATAAACGCTATCTTAAACATGATTATATATTTGAGAATAATTAGAAATCAAAATTTAATCAATATTAATTAAAATATTTATAAGACATAAATGGGTTAAACATGTTAGATATGTAACCTATTTAATAAACAGGTTGAATTATGCTTGAGATTTTCGACTCGTTTAATAAACAAGTTAGGTTTGAGTCAAGGGTTCTTCAACTTGTTTATCTCCAACTCGTCGAGTTCGACCTGTTGGCCATCCCTACGCCTAACCCACATCAAATATATATTATAATCAAATTTGGTTCAAGTTAAATTGATGTACTAAACTAAAATTGGAAAATTTCCAATGATAAATATGCTTGTGGATTTGAGAATTCCCAATGTTATACATATTTTTTAAAATCTCATCAGTAGTATATCTCATTTTATGATTAAGTTCTCAAATATAGCATCTATAACTAAAATTATTATAGTTTAACCATAATAACTACCCCCAAACCACCAGCCTCAAATTACCACTATGAAACCCCCTTCGTTCAGCCCTAAAAAATGATATTCACTTTCTCATCCCTTAAATCCAAAATCCCCCTTAAATTCTTACGCACCAGGCCACCACCAACCCCTTTCAGGCTTCCATGATCACACATTGGCACCAACCCTTTCCTTAAGCTTACTTTTGGGGTTGTGGTGGTGCGTGGTGGTCTGATGGCCTGGTTTGTGGTCGTTAAATTTTAATGGGTAATTAGCAATGTGACGACCCGACTCGCTTAAACCGGCGCGGAAGAAACCGACAAGTCGAATAGCCAGATCTAACAAACTAAAATACTTAAAATTTAAAACAAAACCTCAAAATGAATATATATATACTAAACCAAAAGTACAACACCCACAAGATTGTACATATCTAATCCCAAATGTCATATCACTACTACTAACAAAGGTAAACTCCAAATATATGTCAGAGTTAGAGAAATACACAAGTACTACAACTATAGTCCAAACTAGGAAATTCGTAAAACAACAATATAAAAGCTAAATAACAACGGCGCTCGCCCAACCCAAAGCTAAGCAAGAACCTCATCATCAGAATTACCTGAAAAATAACAACAGTCCACCGTCAGTGGCGAGTAACATAACTGTCCCACCCTAACGGGGATACACATGGACATAACACCAATCAAACAACTAAATCAAACATACATCATACATCATAACATGCGAACCAACATATCATACCACCATCAATCATAAAACAAGTAATCATGCTGACTCGACTAACTTAACCAACGATTAACAAATCTTAACTTTGGCGCAATCATTCACATACTAGACCGGACTATGCACGTACGAACGCATCTTACGCGATCGAAATTTCTACTATGCCAGGATTGAGAATCTTACTCCCAACCCCATGAAACCAATCTTACTGGAAATCCATATCTGAAGACAACATAGTAAGACCACCAACTATCCCAATACCGCGGATAGGATAGGGGCAACGTCTTAACCCAAATACTTAGAATCTTACTATAAGTTTTAGGCGTCTAGTAGCGAAATCAAGCTAATCATAACTTTAAATCGAAGTTTACATTCTTAGTTAATTCTTAAGTTGCATCTTACGCCTTGACTCAAGAAATAACATGTAAACCAACAAACTTGGAACCTCTTATAAAAATCTTTAACTTTCTTTAATCTTTCTTTAATTAATACTAACTTTCTTTAACTTTCAAGACTCGACCAAGAACTCATAAAGAACTCATCCAAGATTCAAGAACTTCAATCAAGAACTCAATCAAGATTCAAGAACTTCAACCAAGAACTCATTCAAGATTCAAGAACTCATCCCAAACTCATCATATTACACGCATAAATCAATCAAGTTCAACAATAAAATTCATCATCTTCCTAATATCCAAACTTCATCAAACTTGAACATGAACAACATCAAATATAATACTAATATAATCCATCATGAAATTCATATAATAAAGTAGAAAACATCATAAATCATCACCCAAAATCAGAATATAATCCATACATAAACATGGTTACAAAACATCAAAACGATCTAATCTAATCATTTAATCTATACTATGAATCATAGTATACCAACTAGATTGAGAAAGTATGTTACCTTATTAAGGATTACACACAAATTCAACACAACTTGCAGCCCGGAAATTCGAACCACACACACGGCCCAACCACGCTGCACACGGTCACACACGGCACGACCACGACCCCGGCTGCACGGCTCACGAACACGGCACGATCCTGGGCACGGCTTGCACGCACCACCTCCACGGCCTGCACGAACCACCTCTTGAACCACACGGCACCTCACGAACACCCACTCGAACAAATCCCAAACCAAACTAGAGATCTTGAATGCAAATAATGCGGTTTAGTTTGTGTTTTGATACTTAAAGATCAATGGAAGTTGAATCTTTAAGTTTGGGTTTTGAAAAGATGAAGAACATATGATGGGTTGAAGATGGCCAAAAATGGCGTGTGACAAGGAGACAAATGGAGAGTGTTTGTGTTTGGTTTTTGATGAGCAAATGTGCTTAGGATGGCAAATGAGCAAAATGATGTTTAAGCCTTACTAACTCTCCTATATATAGAGGTTAGTTAAGGTGTGAATGCATGGCAAGTGGCAAAACTTGCCACATAATATGGGAGAAAAACCGGCCATGGCTAGCAAAATGGGCCAAAATGGGCTTTCGATAAATAACTGGGCTAATTGCACTCTTGCATGTTTAATCATGCTTAAATCGATTTAGCTCAAAAATATTAAATAACTAATTAGAAAATTAAATAATAAAAATTCTAATTAATTAAATAATAATTAAAATAAATAATAATTAAAATAAATAATAGTTAACCAAAAACAAAATAATTCGAATTTAATCGAAATTATTCACATAAAATAAAATAAATAGTCCAAAATAAATTTTTGACCATACATAAAATCACATAAACACAAATAAATACACGACAGAAATACCAACAAAATCAGGGTCGTTACAACCTCCCCTCCTTAAAGAAATTTCGTCCCGAAATTTAAGGCAAAGGAGATCGCTCACCCTCAAATAGCTCCGGGTACTTTTGCCTCATGGACGCCTCTGTCTCCCAAGTCGCCTCCTCATGGTGTTGATTTCTCCACAACACCTTGACGAGCTAGACTTGCTTACGCCGGAGGGTCCTCACTTCCCGATCCAAGATCTGGACGGGTCGCTCCTCAAAAGTCAGATTCGGCTCAAACGTGGCCGAATCCACTGGGATAATGTGGGTAGGATCATGTACATATTTCCTTAGCTGGGAAACATTTAATACGTCATAACATTAGACAAACTAGGTGGTAATGCCAATCGATATGCCACCTCCCCAACTCGTTCCAGTATCTCGTAAGGTCCCACGTATTTCGGTCGGAGTTTCCCCTTTTGACCAAAGCGTGCCACTCCTTTGAACGGTGAAACCTTAAGCAAGACTTTGTCACCTACCTCGAAAGCCAGCGGTCTACGTCGAGGCGTAGGATTTCTGATGACTCTGAGCGGCCTGCATCTTAGACCGAATGACTCGGACCTTCTCGATAGTATCCCGTACCATCTCAGGTCCTAAAGCCACAGAATCACTAATATCATTCCAACAAATCGGACTCCGACATTTCCTGCCATACAGGGCCTCGTACGGAGCCATCTCGATGCTGGAGTGATAGCTATTATTGTAATGACCCAGATTTTATTGGTATTTTTACTGATATTTATGTGTAATTATGTATATTTATGTGTTAGTTCAAATTTATTTTTGAACTATTTATTTTATTTTATGTGAATAATTTCGATTTAATTCGAAATATTTATTTTTAGTTGTTATTATTTATGTTAATTATTATTTAATTGATTAGAATTTTATTATTTAATTTTCTAATTAATTATCTAATATTTTGGGCCAAATCGATTATTGCATGATTAGTCATGCGATTTTTGCAAATTAGCCCAATTAATCACGAGAGCCCATTTTTAGGCCCATTTTGCTCTCTTGGCCGGTTTCTTAAGTGGCATGGCAAGGCTTGCCACTTGCCTTGTGTTCACACCTTGACTAACTCTATAAATAGGAGAGTTAGTAAGGCCCTTTGCTCATTTTGCCAACATAAGCTTTTGCCATCAAGTTTGATCACCAAAACTCCCTCCACTACTCTCTTGCCTCACGCCATTTTTGATCAATTGAAGCCATCAATTGTTCATCATCTTTCCTAGCCCAAAACTTAAAGATTCAAAGTTCATTGATCTTTAAGTGTCCAAACACAATCCTAAACACATTAATTTCAATCAAGATTTTTATTGTTCGGGTTGGTTTTGGGGTCGTGTTCGTGTTGCACGTGTGGGGTCCGTGTGGTTGGTGTTCGAACCGTTCCGTGGTGCTCGTGGTGGTGCCGTGACCGTGCGTGGTGTTCGTGATTGGGCAGCAGCCGTGTGCAGTGGCCGTGCAAGGGTGTGGTTCGTGGTGGTTCGTGTGGTGCCGTGTGTGCCGTGTTGGTGCCGTGTTTGGTGCTTGTTTCCGAACTGCATATTTGTGTTGAATTTGTGTGTAATCTTCAATAAGGTAACATGCTTTCTCAACCTATTTGGTATACTATGTTTATAGTATGAATTAAATGCATGTTTGGGTTGATTGTTGATGAATATCCATGATTTTATGCATGATTTATAAATCTGATTTTTATGTGATTATATGATGTTTTAGTGATGATTTTTCATGATTTTATGATTAAACATACGTTGTAATATGATCATGATTAATATGTTAAAGTTTGGTTAATTTTGGATAATTGAAAGGATGATTTCGAATGGTTTTTATGTTGAGTTATGCGTGTGGTTTAATGAGTTTGGATGAGTTCTTGGTTGAAGATCTTGAATCTTGATTGAGTTCTTGGTTGAAGATCTTGAATCTTGAATGAGTTCTTTATGAATCTTTAATGAGTTCTTTGAGTTCTTTATGAGTTCTTGATGAGTTCTTTGAGTTCTTGATTGAATCTTGAAAGTTAAAGAAATTGATTTAAAGAATAAAGAAAGTTAAAGAATATGTTTAATTCGATTAAAGAATGATTATAGAATGATGATTTATGATTGGTTAGACTCAAGATTAAGGCTAGAGGCAGTTCTTGAGAATAACTTCGATGACTTAACTAGTTAATTTCGAGAATCAAGGCTAGAGGCAATTCTTGAACTTAATTTAGTTATGTTGGGTAATAATAATGAATAAAATGATTAAGATGATTAAATGAATTAATTAATTGATTAGCTTGATTTCATTTTTAGACGCCTGGTACTTTGAGTAAGATTCAATGTATTTGGGTTAAGACGTTGCCCCTATTCCATCCGCGGTATTGGGATAGTTGGAGTCATACTATGTGATCTTTGTGAATTTCCAGTATGATTGGTTTCACGGGACATGGATTTCCAGTAAGATTGGTTTCATGGGGTTTGGGAGTAAAATTCTCAAATCCGAGCATAGTAGAAAGTTCGGATGCGTAAGATGCGTCCGTACGAGCACAGTCCGGTCTAGAATATGATTGATTGCGCCAAAGATAGTTGATTAGGTTGGTTTGAGTCGAGTTCACGTTTTGGGTTGTTCTCGTACTTTGATTATTGATATTGATTATTTGATTTATGTTATGTACATGTGTATTCCCATTAGGGTGAGTCAGTTATGGTACTCGCCACTGATGGTGGACTGTTGTATATTTTTCAGGTATTTCTGATGACGATACTCTTGCTTAGCTTTGGGTTGGGCGAGCGACGTTGTTATTTCTGCTATCTGTTGTATTTACTATTTTCTGTTGTTTTAGATAGTGATAGAGTTACATAGACTTTATACGTTGTTATTGGACTCTTTTACGTTGTTTAAGACTCTGACATGTAGTTGGAGTTTACTCGTGTGTTTAGTATTTCTAGTTTGACTTTTGGGACTAGGATGTACAAACTTGTGGGTATTTGTACGTTTTTGGTTATTAATGATAAATTTTGAGGAATTAGTTTAATTTCCGAAGTTTTGAGTTGTAGTTTCTAACTATTCGACTCGTCGGTTTCTTCCGCGCCGATTTAAGCGAGTCGGGTCGTTACAATTATTATAGGAGAACTCTATCAAATAGAGCATACATACCCAAGACTGATGGTACTCCAGAGTACATGCTCGAAGCATATCCTCTAAAGTCTGGATGGTCTCTCAGTCTGACCATCTGTCGCCGCGTGAAAAGCGGTGCTCAGCTTCAACTTCGTCCCAAAGGCTTCATGCAAGGCGGGAAAGTCATCGCTTACGCATCGAAACAATTGAAGGTGCATGAGCGTAACTATCCTACGCATGACTTGGAGTTAGCAGCTGTAGTGTTCGCGCTTAAAATCTGGAGGCACTATCTCTATGGTGGTTCGTGTAGAGTATTCACGGATCATAAGAGCCTCAAGTACATCTTTACTCAGAAAGACCTCAATATGAGGCAGAGACGATGGCTTGAGCTGATTAAGGACTACGACCTGACGCTTAACTATTGCGAGGGCAAGGCGAACTTAGTCGCAGATGCACTGAGTCGTAAGCATCGCTTGAGCTTCAGTAGAAGTCGTAGTTCCGTCAGACTTCGTCTGACATTTATGAGTGTCGAACCTGATCTGATTCAGGAATTGCGCGAGGTTCAGCAAAACGACCCACAGTTAGCTAGGATTCGAGAGGCTCTGCGGCAAGGCAAAGCCGTAGGTTTCGAGATCCCTTCCGATGGTAGTCTGCGATTCCGAGGGAGGTGGTGTGTACCGGACTGTTCTGATCTTAGGAACAGAATTATGTCTGAGGCACATAGCTCGCCCTACTCTGTTCATCCTGGAGGTAACAAGTTATACCCGGACCTCAAGGGCCAATTTTGGTGGCCTAAGATGAAGAGGGACGTAGCAGAGTTTGTAGCTCGATGTTTAGTCTGTCAGAAGGTTAAAATCGAGCATCAGAGACCAGGAGGTCTGTTGCAGCCACTACCTATTCCGACCTGGAAATTTGAGTCGGTGTCTATGGACTTCGTGGTTAGCTTACCCACCTGCAATGGCTTGAATGCTATTTGGGTCATAGTGGATAGGTTGACCAAGGTCGCTAGATTCATTCCGATGAAGATGACCTGGTCTATGGAGCGTCTAGCAGAGGCGTACACCTAGGATATTATCCGACTTCACGGAGTTCCGAGGGAGATCGTTTATGATCGGGATCCGAGATTCCTATCTCGTTTCTGGAAATCAGTTCAGGAAGCCTTTGGGACGAAGCTGAAGTTGGGCACCGCTTTTCATGCGGCGACCGATGGTCAGACTAAGAGGACCATCCAGACTTTGGAGGATATTCTCCGAGCATGTACTCTAGAGTACCATCATTCTTGGGTACGTATGCTCTGTTTGATAGAGTTCTCTTATAACAATAGCTATCACTCCAGCATCGAGATGGCTCCGTACGAGGCCCTGTATGGCAGGAAATGTCGGAGTCCTATATGTTGGAATGATATTAGTGATTCTATGGCTTCAGGACTTGAGATGGTACGCGATACTATCGAGAAGGTCCGAGTCATCCAGTCTAAGATGCAGGCCGCTCAGAGTCGTCAGAAATCCTACGCCGATAATCGACGTAGACCGCTGGCTTTCGAGGTAGGTGACAAAGTCTTGCTTAAGGTTTCACCATTCAAAGGAGTGGCACGCTTCGGTCAGAAGGAGAAACTTCGACCGAAATATGTGGGACCTTACGAGATACTGGAACGAGTTGGGGAGGTGGCGTACCGATTGGCTTTACCACCTAGTTTATCTAGTGTGCATGACGTATTCCATGTTTCCCAGCTAAGGAAATATGTACATGATCCTACCCACATTATCCCAGTGGAGTCGGCCACGCTTGAGCCGAATCTGACTTTTGAGGAGCGACCCGTCCAGATCTTGGATCGGGAAGTGAGGACCCTTCGGCGTAAGCAAGTCCAGCTCGTCAAGGTGTTGTGGAGAAATCAACACCATGAGGAGGCGACTTGGGAGACAGAGGCGTCCATGAGGCAGAAGTACCCGGAGTTGTTTGAGGGTGAGCGATCTCCTTTGCCTTAAATTTCGGGACAAAATTTCTTTAAGGAGGGGAGATTATAACCACCCTGATTTTATAGGTATTTCTGCCAGGTGATTATGTGTATTTATGTGTTGCTATGTATAGTTCAAATTTATTTTTTTTGAACTATTTATTTTATTTTATGTGAATAATTTCGATTTAATTCGAATTATTTTATTTGCACTTATTATTATTTATTTTAATTATTATTTAATTAATTGGAATTTTATTATTTAATTTTCTAATTAATTATTTAATATTTTGGGCTAAATCGATTTAAGCATGATTAGTCATGTACTTTTTGTAAATTAGCCCAATTATTCACGAAAGCCCATTTTTGGCCCATTTCTCCTTGCCTTGGCCGGCCCCCCCTTAAGTGTGATGGCAAGTTTTGCCACTTGCCTCATGTTCACACCTTAACTAACCTTTATTTATAGGAGGGTTAGTAAGGCTTAATGATCTATTTGGTAAATTGCCATCTTATGCTCTTGCCATCAAAGTTTACAACACAAAACACCTCCACTTTGCTCTCCTCTTTCACGCCATTTTTGGCTCTTCCAAGTTGAACATTTGTTCATCATCTTTTCAAAACCCAAACTTAAAGATTCAACTTCTATTGATCTTTAAGTATCAAAACACAATCTAAACCACCTAACTTGCTTTCAAGATCACTAGTTCGGGATTGGTTTGGGGTTGTTCGATTGGGGTTCGTGTGTGCCGTGTGGATCACGTGAGCCTTGAGGTGGCTCGTGTGGGTGGTCGTGCTGTGGTGGTCGTGTTCGTGGCAGAGGCTGTGCTGGGCAGCCGTGCGGTTCGTGGGCTCGTGTGCAAGGACCGTGGTGAAGCCGTGTGTGTGCCGTGGTGGTCCGTGTGCTTGGGCCGTGTGGTTTATTTTTCGGGCAGCAAGTTTTTAGTAATTACCTTGTTAATCTTCATCAAGGTAACATGCTTTCTCAACTTAATTGGTGTACTATGAATCATAGTATGAATTAAATGCGTAAGATTAGTTTATGTTGAAGTTTTGATCATGTTTTTATGTATGGATGTAAATCTGATTTTATGTGGTTTATTGATGATTGAATATGATGATTTTATGTTTGATTATGATAGTAGTAAGTTTATGTTTATCATGTTAAAGTTTGATGAATTTTGGGATGCTAGTAAGTTGGTAATTTCATGTATATGTATTGATTTATGCATGTGGATTATGTATGTTGGATGAGTTCTTGATTGAAGTTCTTGAATCTTGGATGAGTTCTTTATGAATCTTGGTTGAGTTCTTTGAGTTCTTGATGAGTTCTTGATGAGTCTTGATAAGTTCTTGATTAAGTCTTTAAACTTAAAGAAAGTGAAGAAAGTTAAGGAAAGAGTTAAAGAAAATGTTAAGATGTTGTAAGATGTTTGGTTTACGCGTTATTTTCTTAAGTCAAGGCGTAAGATGCAACTTAAGAAGTAACTAAGTGAGTAAACTTCGGATTACAGTTAAAGATTGTAAGATTAGCTTGATTTCGTAGCTAGACGCCTAAAACTTAGAGTAAGATTCTATGTTTTTGGGTTAAGACGTTGCCCCTATCCTGACTGCGGTATTGGGATAGTGATTACCACTATGTCGTTTTTGACATGGATTTCCAGTAAGATTGGTTTCATGGGATTGGGAGTAAGATTCTCAATCCTGGCATAGTTGGAAAGTTCGATCGCATAAGAGGCGTTCGTACGAGCGTAGTCCGGTCTAGTTTATGAATGATTGCGCCAAAGATAAGTTTGGATAAGTTAGATGAGTCGAGTCTGTATATTGGTATGATTTTCGCATGATTTGATGTTTGGTTTGGATATTTGATTTATGCTATGTTCTTGGGTATTCCCGTTAGGGTGAGTCAGTTATGTTACTCGCCACTGACGGTGGACTGTTGTTACTTTTCAGGTAATTCTGATGATGAGGTTCTTGCTTAGCTTTGGGTTGGGCGAGCGCCGCTATTATGATTTAGTTGTTTCTTCTTCGTTGTTTTATGGTTTTGGATAGTATTGGACTATAGTAGTGATGTTTGTATACATTTGTTTTAAACTCTGACATGTGGTTGGAGTTACGTTTATTAGTATTGATAGTTTGACTTTTGGTTTAGTAATGTACAAACTTGTGGGTATTTGTACTTTTGGGATTAGTAATATAATACTTTGAGGTATTGTTCTTAATTTTTAAGTATTTTAGTTGTTAGTTCTGACTATTCGACTCGTCGGTTTCTTCCGCGCCGATTTAAGCGAGTCGGGAGTAAATATATTGATGTTCTTAATTTTTAAGTATTTTTAAGTACTTTTGGGATTAGTAATATATTGAAGAGGGAGTAAATATATTGATGTTCGTGTGTACATATAACTATTATAGAAAGTATATATATACATAGATTAAGAGTAAATCAAGCTATACATTAGCATGAGTATATTCTGGGAACTAAACAAGGATATATAATATTGATAAATAAAATACAATCAATAATATATATAATATATACCACAAGCTAATTATATGCATATTAGGAAAGCAATCAATCAGGATTGATACTGTTCTCCTTAACAGCATTTGTGTCCTAAAACCTCTATTACACTAATTATTAAAAAATAAAATACTTGTGCTGTTCCAGAGGTCTTCAAAATACGAAATATATCCTAATTAATTATACAAGTATTATGAATGTAATAATATGTTATTCCTCATACAAATAAGGAAGATACTAACTAATAAATAGATACATCAAGATGATAGAATTGAAATTCTGGAACCAGTGTAGCAAGTTCAATCACATTGATGTACAACCTCCTGTTTAGAACTTGCATCATAAAAACACCATCATCCTCAACCACCTGTTTTGAATTTTGTATAAGTTTTTGATTCTTCTCCCGAAATATAATTTGTGTCAATGATAAAAAATAAAAACAGGGTAACTTATATATTGGGAGAAGAATTTAAACAGCATCATCCTCAATCTTAAGAAAATTATATTTCGGGAGAAGAACTAAAACAACATAACTTTGCACATAATACTCTACAAAATAACGCTCCAAACTCGCAGCACAAGCCATAAATAGAGCACAAGTTCAACTGAAAACAAAGTTTATTTGGATCAACATGCGTATCAAGATCGAGCATGTGTCTCAGATCAGGGATGTCATCTTGTAACCTCAGACCCTTTAATATAAAATACATAAGAAGCTACCAGAGGATAAACTCATAATCGCATAAACCCCAAATTAATGAAGTTACAGCTAAGCAGGTCAATGATTTTAAGAGAATAAAATAGGGGGAAAATCTGAATTGTATATTACGTTGTCTCGTAGCAACAACAACTACACACACACACACACAAGGCCAAAGTGCAAGGTGAACACTCAAGTTCAGTTGATTCTAAAAGTCTTGTACAATCTTCACCAAATCCCCATTAAAATCCTAGATATCCACCTAAAATCCTAAACCTAATTAGTAATGCTCACCTCAATTATAAATTTCCAAAACAATATTTTGGCAAGTATAAATTAATGAAAATCACATAAGGGAGGCGGATAAAAAATAAAAAATAAAAAAGTTGAAAGGAAAAAAAAGGAGTACTGCTTACTCTCATGTCTGGCCTAGCATCAGCTTGTTGTGCTCGGTCCAACATGCCAGTTGCCATCTACAAATTGCAAGGCATATTCAGCATTAAATGATGTGTATATAAGAAAATGTTAAATAATTAATGTGTGCGTTAATTGGTGATCACTATGATAAACTATAAATATCAGAAATGCATACATGAAAGAAATGATCTACATCAGTATATAGTAGAACACATTTTTCATTGAACCCAACTTTAGAAAAAAATATACATACTTCTCCTACAACCTACCAAATGAGAAAATGAGGGTGGAAAAAAGAAAGAACAGTAGATACTTCAGTAAAATATACCAACAATATTTTCAACTATGTTCAACGTATTGTTAACACTAACACTAACACTGAATAAGTACAAATATATATAAAATACCAATTAGCTTTCTTTAGATCATTGGTTGAAGCATAATCGGACAAACTATAATTTCATACTAAATCATATTGTCACTCTGTTTTTTATTTATTTATTTATTTATTTTTTTTGCAAAAGATATAAAAATTCTAGAAGAAAATAATTAACTTCAGAATCAAATTACTCAAAATACCAATTCACAATTTACCATTTGGAACCCTTAAAAAATAATCAACTTAAATAACCTAACGCCAACCCACAAAATCAACTTAAATAACCTAACCCTAACCCACAAATTGCTAAGAACTTTTAAATAAATCCATTGAAAGATTAACCTAACATTGACAACAAGATTAAATGCAACTTCAACAAGCACTACAAAACAAATTTTGGTTAGTAATAACTCCATTAAACCCCGAAAACAAATGTATCATGAAATAACAGTAATGTCCCTACCTGTATATAATTAAATTAAAAATAAGAAAGAAAAGAAAAATTAACAAAACAAAAAATGAAGATAAAGGCTTTTACGGAGTACTTAAAATTAAAAGTCCAAATCAAGCATTCACTAACCCTTACCTCAAAATTCATAATCATCTTCTTCTTTCTTCTACTTGTACAGCTCCGTTACATGATGCTTCTCCTTGTTTCCTTTGCAATTTGCAAGAATTTCATATTTCAGAATCATATAACTGTCAAAATCTGTCAACATCAGAAAATATAGGTCTAAATCCAGCTATAATCAGAACAGCAAGTTAACCTCTTCATAAAGCTTCTTTTTCTCTTCAATGACACCTTACCTTCCACTGCAATGTAGCAAGAATATGATCAACTCTTTTTGGTTCTCAGATCTTGTGATTTCTGAATAAATGATCAAACACAAATACCCATAAACCCAAATATTGAATTCAGATCATAAATTGAATAGGGTAATCACCAAAAGACTGATCTCAAATACCCCAGTATGTTTCTTGTTGAAATTTCTTACAAGTATAACTGAATGTATACACAAGTTGCAGCCTCGTCTATCTAAAAATAAATAAAAATTATTATTATTCATCTGACATCACCTTGATTATATAAGTATATCTCAATTGACCGAAAATGGCGACAAAGCTTAGCACTGTATATTTCAAAGGAATGAGCGCTTTCTGAGTTTGTTGAACGCTTTACACAAAAAAGTTTTTTAATTTATTTAAATTAGTCAATGATTCAAAGATTAATTAGTCAATGATACAAAGATCATCACACAAAAAAGACAATCAAAGCTAAATGTTTCTCTTAATACAATATATAAAAATATAAATATAAAAAAAAAAAAAATCAGCTTTATCAAATTCTCAAACACAAAGAAATGGAAATTGAAGAAAATTACAAAAACAAGGATGAGAAATTCGAAGAGGGTAAGTAAAAAACGATAATAATACGTACCCAAAAAATTAGCCAAGCTTGTTCAATACGATCGAGGTGGGTCCGGATCCGGCTTGATGGGTATCCGAAGCTTAATGTCATACCGGATCTTCTTCTCCCCCCATCCCCTCTCTCCTCTTCATTGCTGCTCTTAAGCTCCTCTTAACTATATATGATGATTTTTGAATTGGCATACCCCCCTGCTGTCATACTCCCTAGTTGGTATACTCCCAAACCTAAAAACTCGAACCAAAACGAAAATCCCAAATTCCCCCCAAATTAACCCCAAAAAACTCCCAAATCTAACCGAAAAATTCCAAAAACTCCTAAATCTAACCCAAAAATCCCAACCCCTCAAAAAATATGAACCTACACAAACACAAATTTCACAAAACTACCCATAAATTAATCCTACAATCTTTAAACTTGAATCCGATATAATCAACATTTCTCAGAAACATCAAATACTTTATAAAAGTGAAAATACATGGATACAAGTGGAGCAGAGGTATGAAAATCATATAGCCCTAACTATAGCACAAACAAAACATCCCCAACTGCAAGTAATTTATATATTAAAGCAAATCATATAGTCCAACTCCAATTAACTACTAAATGCAGCGACCACTGCCAGCCATCCAATTCAAATTAATCAACCACCACCGGCAGCAACCCAACTCCAATTAGTCAACCATCACTGACACGACTAAGAACTGGAGCAACGAGGGCTGCCTTAGCCACAAGAACAACAACAACTACATTATGCTGAAAATTGGTACATTAGAGTAACTGAAAATATATTCGAAAATACAAAAATATAATCTAAAATGACCTGTATTTGAAAATATCATCTAAAATACGGGAAAAAAAATCTAGAATCAAATTAACATAAAAATCAACCCAAAAACTCGAACCAAAACGAAAACAAAAATCCCAAATTCCCCCAAATTAACCCTAAAGAACTCCCAAATCTAACCGGAAAATCCCCAAAACTCCCAAATCTAACACAAAAATCCCAACCCCTCAAAAAATATGAACCAACACAAACACAAAGATAAAGGCTTTTACTTAAAATTAAAAGTCCAAATCAAGCATTCCCTAACTCTTACCTCAAAATTCAGAGATCTACAATTGAAAATCTGTCACCACCATCTCAGCATTCCCTAACCCTACTTCGAAGCTTTTCGATCTCTTCAAAAACTTAACAAAAATGGCCAAAAACCCTACAAAAATCAAGAAATGAAAGAGAATCAACAACGGCGAAAAAAAAAACCCCCTAAAAGATCGAGAAAATTCAACCAAGCAAACCTCGAAATCTGTCACCACAAATCCGCAGAAAAGGAAAAAATGGAAACTTAAAACATCAAAGCAAAGCTTGAAAGGAACTGAAATTCAACACCAATCGAAGACCACAACGCGCAAATTCCACCCTTAGTCCTCACAATTTTTTTAGGTTTGATGGAGTAGAGAGGGAAGAGAGTGAAGCAGGGTTAATGGAGGAATGAGGGGAGAGTGGAGTAGAGCCGTAGAGCGAGCACTGATTTAGTTTTAATGGAGAAACAAATGAGAAGAATAGGTTAGGGTTTAGAGGGGTTTTTTATCTTTTCATGGCGAAGTTGGGGGGTTACGCGCATAAGAAGGAGTGATTTACACACACCAAAAATCACATGTGCAAAAAACATAACAAAGTGTGGCTTTTATATAGTTATAGATTATAGATATAGATGTATATAATTTTATGTTACAAAAATTTACTCAACTAAAAGGGTTTTTTTTTTTTTGTTGTTGTTTACAACTCAACTAAAAGGTTATGGACAGTTGAATGCTAAATTGATTTGTATACTATACGAGAAAGAGAGAGATAAATATTTAATTGGAAGAAAGCGAAAGAAGAAAGTAGCGGTCGAATTGGAATTTGAGATGAGATGATTATAGAAGTCTAAATCACAAAGCAGTGGAGGATAGCTAGAAGTGTAACACCCCATGATGTAACACTTATCAATTAACAACACAAAAAACGTTCGACGTGTTTAACTATAAGAATTTTGGTGCAAAGAGGATAGTTTTGGACCTCTTTTATAATTTTATATTAGTGGATCATCCCAACTAAAAGATTAACATGATAATTGAGATCCATGAATATGTTATATATTATATCATTTTGACTATTGTGGACGCAACACATACCCTTTTATATTCGGCGTGAATTTAATTCCACATACCGTAACTTATATATCACTTTGGCTCTGATACAGTGATACCATGTTAGTGGATCATCACAACCAAAAGCTTAAGCGGATAGTTGAGGGCCATGAACATGTTATATACATTATCATTTTGACTAGTTAAAAAGTCAATGGCGGATGTATATAAAGGCAAGTGGGGTCATGTTGAGCTATTTTTTTTTTAATTATATGTTTATTTATTCTAATAAAATTTGGTAAAAAAATTATTTTGTGTAGAATAAGAGCACTCTCAGCAGTGGTAAAAAAAAATGCCCACCAATCTCTTTCTACCCACTTTCTTACTCTTCTACGTAACATAATCTCATGGGCAAATTTTTTTTACAAAACTTATACCAGCAGTGAGCAAAAAAAAAAAAACCCACCGCTCTCTCTCCTCCTATCTACTATACCCCACCCATTTCTCTTTCCTACAAATTTACTATTTTACAAATATTTAATTGTTTACATGTATGTAATATGTTGATTTTTGTATTTTATACCCGTATTATTTTATTCGTATTTTCTTCTCGTAATTTACGAAAATACGTATTGTCTAAGTTTTTTTTTCCTTATTTATTTGTTCACGTATTTTTTTTTTTTGACCCGTATTTTTCTTAGCATAAAATTCATATAACTGAAATACATAAATAAAATACGTAACTAAAATACGTAACTCAAATTCATAACTAAAATACATAAATTAAATGCATAACTAAAATACATAAGTAAAATGCATAACTAAAATGCATAACTAAAATGCATAACTAAAATTCATAACTAAAATGCATAACTTGCTGCATTAATCTACATTTCACCATAAAGCTGCTGAATTAATTTTTTCTTAAGTATCTCCTCCTCCTCAATAGGTAATTGATTTGCTACTAATACTTTCAGCATGTCAAATTTTGCTGCCATAGAAGCAGTGTGATTTTCTGCTTGCCTCGCCACCCACTTTTTCTCCTCAAACTCTAATTTTTTGCGGCGTGTCTCCATCATTTGAGAATACAATTCATTGTGTTTATCTATTGAAATAGCAACATCAGGTGCTACCTGTTTACCCTTTCGTTTAGCCTTGGCTTTTTTAACACCATCATGCCTATTGATACCACTCGAAATGAAGCTACCGGTTCCCATGTTTGCGTCACCATCTTCATCAACTCTAGTTCTTTTTCCACTACTAGCAATTCCTTCAGCATCTTCTTCGACATTTGCGATCTCCCTTTCTTTCTTCGACATGGCCCACCTCATTTTTCGCCTCCACTTTGGATACTGACATAGCATCCTCCAACCATGCTCACACAAGAAGTTCCTTGTAGGTATGGTTGATGCTCGAAATAAAGTGTGAGCTGTTTGAACTGTGTTGTCCTCGTTGTAAACGCTACCCGTTGTCTTCTTTGCTTCTTCATAGCAACTAACCCATAGATTTATGTCGCTAGCCATTCGTCTCCATCGATTTTCCAGCATTTTTGAGGTTCTCACCGGCAACTCATGTGGTCGATTCACTTGAGCGGCATCCCACGATTCTGCCACTTTCCTCCAAAGCACAGACGCTTTTTGGTTGGTACCAATAATAGCATCAGTGCAATGTTCCATGTAGCATGCGATTAAAGCTTCGTCCTCTTTTATCGACCAACTACGTGCAGCCGATGACATAGCACGTGGTTGAATCGACACCACCGGAGGAGACATAATCGGTTCTTGGGTCTCCGGAACGCTTTCATCTTCGCTTTGATGGCCATGAAATTCATTATTACTACCTTGATAACAATGAGGAGAGTAATCATTATTATCAGGCATTTGATGAACATCATGAACATTGGAAGGAGGTGTTTGTTGTTGTTGAGGAAATTGAATATTTGAAACATTTCCTCCAATATTTTGTAAAATTTTTTTGAATTCTGGATTTTGTAGCAAATTAGGATCAATATTATTCAAGTTAAATGGATCCATTTACTTAAATATTTTTTAGTACTTTGATAAAAAAAATATGAAGGTTTGAAATTTAGAGGAAAAAATTATATGAAGATTTGAAATTTTGCTATTTTTTTGAACAAACTGATTTTTTGAAGTATGTCAAAGTATAGCAAAATGGGTATCTCTTTATAGATCTCAAAAAATTATAACCGTTGGTAATTTTTTTTTTAAATTAAAATAATGCCAAAAATTGCCGTTAAACCAAATATAACCGTTGCCATAAACAGTAACAGCACCAATCACAAGCGTCCGCGTGGAAAGATGCTGGCGCCAGCTGCTTTGTGTCGGGCGCGTGACACACACGCGCAGCTCAGCCAATGCGCGGCTGACACGTGGCCAAGGACTCACAAATTTCAAGGCTCCAATTCTGCCATGGTTCATGGCATTCTCGTGAGGATTTTTTTTTTTTTTGGGCTTTTACTTGCTGATGGGATGCTATTAATTTTTGCCATTGCCATTTTTTCTTCAAGTGAGGTAATTTTTACTTGCTGATGGGAGTGCTCTAAGGACCCGGTTATTAGTGAAAAGTGACTCCATAATGTAAATTTCTAAGTATAATCAAGTCAATGTTCAGCGAGGGCTGGGGTGCATCTTATTATAAAGTGACCCTATTGCATAAAATTTCTGGATCCGCCACTGTAAAAACTCTAACAGAAGTGTTTGATGATAAATGAGTTTTAAAATAGAGTTTTGAAGTGAAAACTGTCAAGGTAAAAAAGCTTCCAATTGTAGCTTTTTCTTTAGAGTATTATGTAAGAAAATGTTGGAATTACTTTTATGCTCATAATGATAATTTAAAATGTCCATGAATGCCATTTTATACAAAGAAATGATAATCAGCCTTTAACAAGCTATAGATTGAGTTTTACCAAACACATTTATAAAATAATTTAGTCAAATCTATTAAATTAAAAGTTAAAACTCTAAACTCTAACTGCTAAAGTCTATTTGGTATCACCATATTTTTACTTTTTTTTATTTATTTGGTACCACTACTTTCTTTTTTTAATTCTATAATACTGTACTATTATTGGAGTTTAATCTTATTATGTATCATATATAGTGTTTCTTTAGCAGGGTGAGATATGGATCAATGACTTCACTTCTACCTTTGACCCTAAAAGTTAGCAAAAAAATCAAAGTATATATTGTGTTTGGGCCCTGAGTCCAATGAGTATGCAATTACTAATATACCCTCGGGATTCCTTGATGATTCACCTAACCCCCCTTTGGGCAGATGCCACCATCTGCCCTCCAAATGATAGGTGTCATAATCCTCATAGCTCATCTGATTGACAGCCTCCAAAACAGCTGTCAATCAAGCCTTCAAAAGGCACCTATAAATAGCCCTCATTTGCTACATTTGAAGCAACTAACACAATTCCCTATAATTTCTCTCTCTACGCTTATCTGTCTCTTTATCTATAAATAGTTTTTTTGACTTAATTTTGCTAATTTCGGTTGTTGGCAGGGGCGGAGCCGGGAGCTGGTTGGGGCCTTGGCCTCCCCTTTCGTCCAAAATTGCTAGAATATGTTTAAGTTTAAGTGAAAATAAATAATAAAAATCTAGTAGCTAAATTAGTTTTAGTATTACAGAAAAGTTGATTAGTCAACAAAACTGATGGTGTCCAATGTGGACGGTCCATGTGATGGCACTTGAAAATTCTTCCCACCAAATATTGTTGCCTTTAAGTGGAACGGGGGGATTCCCTCCCGTGTCCCTTTGCAACTTGCTACAAATTCAAGTTCTATTATTAAGGTGGCTAAGGGTGGGAGTAACACAAACACCCCTACACTTTGGGTTTATTACAATTCTGCCCTTCCCCTAAATCTTCCCTTCAAAGCTAATCTTTTTCTTCATGCATTGAATCCAAAATTAGTGCCAAATGCATTTACACTTAACAATTTTTACTAGTGGGCAAGTTGTTAGGGTAAAATCTTGAAGTTAGTTAGTTAGTTAATAGTTACTACAACTGGATATACAATGGGTAATAAAAAAAACTAATATTGTCAAAAGTCCCTTATTCATTACATAAATTCTGGCCCATAAGAAAATGTCATAATTGTTTTAAAGACTTCACATAATATATTAGCTCTGCTTTAAATTTGTTGCAACAATGGAAGAGGTGTAAATTTATTGACAAAATTTGTCTGTGAGTGTGGAATTATTAAAGAGAGATAAAAAAAAAATGTGATAAAGAGAGATAGACGAAGAAACATTTTTTTTTTTTTTGTTTAGAGAAATAAAATATTTGTTGAAAGTGATATGTAATTTTTTTGGGGTAAATATTGGAACTAAATCGAGTCGGATGTACGTAGCAATTTATTTCAATTTCATAAAGTCTAATGAAATATGACTATTATTCGTGACGACGGATCAGAGTGCGCGGATGTAATAATCAACACAGCTAATCAGCCCACCAAACAACAACATTACCACCAGTCACCACTGCTCACCTGAATACCACATTCACCAACCCAACCACCAAATCAAAACCACCACCCTAATCGGCACCAAAATTGGCCCACTACCCTAGCTAACCGGAACCCAAATTGGCCCACCACCGTCGCTTGCCACAGAAAACAACCCACCACCGTCGCTTGCCACAAGGGTATTTATAGACCCACGATCGAGAAATAAAACACGCGGAAAAAACAGAGCCTGACTTCAGACCTAGGTCGCGACTCACGAGATAAGGTCGTGAGTCGCGAACCACGTGAAAAACCCAGGTCGCGAGTCGCGACTGAATCTCGCGACTCGCGATTTGCTTCTGCCTCGATCCTTCAATTTTTGCACCCAGCTCAGACCTGACTCGCGACTCGCGATCCCCAAGTCGCGACTCGCGAATTGCTTTTGATCCGTGCTACCTCTTAGCTTGTACGTTAAATCTAAACACATCCTCTAACTAAGTGTTGATTACGAGTCATTACATAACATACATATATGGAAAAATCTACACAGGAAGGGGCGGTGCTCATAGTATATTATTTCTCGATTTTTTTTAATATATAAGTTATATATAGAAAAATATAGCTTAGATGTTCTCTCAAAGAAAGCACCAATTATCGTGTATGTATGAATAATATTTCTTATCTTCTCAAATGTGTGAACAATCCCTCTATATATTTATAGAAGAACTTGATTGACTAAGGCCCTGTTTGGCAAACAGCTGTTAGAGTTTAGAGTTTGCTGTTAGAGTTTTTAACTTTTTTGTTTAGAGTACAATATTTGACTGCTGATTTGACTGCTATTTTAATAATTATGTTTGGTAACACATAGCTGATTGCTAAAAGGTGTTTGTGTAAAATGACATTAATAGACATTTGTTTTTGTAATATATCTTTTTAGGAAATCATAAATCAATGTGGGTAATTTTGTCTAAAAACTTTAACAATTGCAAAACTCTAATGAAAAAGCTCCTAGGAAGAGCTTTTTCAAAATTAGAGTTTTGGAATCAAAACTCTAAATTGAAACTCTCCCCCACCAAACAAGAGTTTAGAATTTCAATGGGTCAAAAACTCTAAAACTTAGTCAAAACTCCAACCTCTGAGCAAAAAGCTCTTTGCCAAACACCGCCTAAAACATGAGAGTACTTGCTTGGTCAAGTATACCATCCAAAGGCAAACAATGCGGTTCTGAAAACCATACTCGGCTGAATTTGAAGCATATTAGGTTAAATTTCCGCAATACTCAACTGAGCACATACTGGACAGAGAACATTGGCCGTCCTCTAATCTTTAACTAAAATACTCAGTCAAGTATGATATCGTACTTACTCGAGTATCGTATTTGGAACCATTAATTTAGTTTTTCCTATTGCATACTCCGACCTCCTTCAATTCTAATATTAACACATCATTTAGGGTTTATAAATTAAACTCGTTTATCTATAAATATTCCAACAGAAAATCAATTATATGTCAAAGGCTCCAATTGATAATGTGTTTAAATGTACATAAACCACTTGAAGGATTTTACGCTTTTTGAACCATTTTAATACATCTTTTAGCTCGGATATTTAGATTAATTGAAATTTTTTAATTTGATTGATAAAGTAAGTTGAAATAAACTTGAAGTGAAGTTCAAAAATTATTTTATTATCATTAAAAATAATAATGGATTATAATAATTCAAGGGAAAAAATAAAGGAAAAATAACTGCCTTAAAAAAATAAATTACGTCTATTTTACCATGTTAGCTACATTTTCTTTTTACAGTTTTCAATGCACTTGTTAAACATTAATTTTTTTCCCTTTATACTTCCCCTCAAAATAAAAATATCTTCATCAGTACTTTATAAAAATTATAAAAGTTGATATTAAAAAACTATAAATCGAGATAAATCTAACAAGATCTTATATTTCATAGTTAAAGTTTCTTTCTCCGATCCTCGTACTTAGGATTCCAAACACAATAAAAAATGTGAAATAGAAAGAATCTCTATTATATAAGGGAATTGAATGGTGTCCCCCTATGAAAAGTCTTAAATATCCTTAATTATTTTATAAAAAAAATTACTATAAAAAAACCTCTACTTTTTTTGCTTGCATATATTTTAAGCAAGGTAAAAATGGTATATGTATTAAATATTTTAATCAAAATTTCTTGACCATTTTTTACAAGGAAAAAAGGAATACATAATAGGGATAATACAAATGACTACCTAGAAATTTCAACACTCACTCACTTGAATATAAAGTACATATGTCTACCGAGAAAATTCATTCAACACTCACTCACTTAAACATAAAATACAAATATTAATTTTGGGGAAAAAAAGGGTCAACTAATTAGCAAAGGAATCAGAAAGATTAATTAAATACAGTAACATATTTGAAAAGAAAATTAAAACAAATAAATTAAAAAAATATAACGATTTCAAAATTGGTTCTAAGTTATTTTCAATTTATTATATCAATTTGTGTATGAACTATAAACCAAATGTGAAGTTAAAAATATAATGTTATTTTTTAAAAAATAATAAATTGCTTTTAATCAAAGGCACGAAACACGTGCAAAAAAAGCTAGTAGTATATATTATAATGCCTTCTGTGTTACAATGTGTTATTATCATTTAGAATCTTGAAACATTTTATAAATTTTTCTTAGTATATATGTAAATAATATGGTCAAGTAGTGTCTTATTTGATTTGTCTCAATGAGTAGTTTAAGAATATTAATTTTTTAAAATATTTTTTTACTAAAATATAATTAAAGAAATTAGTTGAAAAATAAACGTATTGAAGAACACATACAGTAAAAAAAATAATCTACTTACCATTAAAGTAGTAACTAGAAATTACACGTGTCAATCTCTCATTCTATTTTTTAATAAATAAAAAAAATAAAATAATAGTATTTAAAAAACACCTCTAAGGGCCACACGAGTGAGTAATTAGAGCTATTAAAAAAAAGGGTTCTTATTTTTTTAATAAATAAATAATTTTCCTTAAAAACCCCCAAAAAAACTTACTACTAAAGTAGTAATTAAAAATTATATGTGTCGGCATTTCATTAATTTTATGTTTTTTTTTTAATAATAATAAATGAATAACTAATTAAATAATTCACCTTTAAAAAATACTATTGCATCATCTATCTTTTTTTTTTAGGGAGAATCATCTATCTACTTACTACAAAAAAAGTAATCGGAAATCATATGTGTCAGCCTTTAGTTTTATTAATTCTAAGTTTTTTAATAAATAATTTTCCTAAAAAAACCAAAAAAAAAAAAATTAGCTAAGTAATTAGAGCCATTAATAAAAGGATTCCTATTTGTTTTTTTTAATAAATAAACTACTTACTACTAAAGTAGTAATAAATAAAATCCTAAAAAAACCTTAAAAAATTAGGAAATTTTGTCAAAAAAGACCTTTTAAAACATTCATTTTGCAAGAAAATACCTTATAAAAAATTTGTTGTGAGCAGAGACCTAAAACAAAAAAAAAAGTTGCAAAGAGGGAACTTATCTCTATTTTCCGACGTTAGACTGTGAATCTCCGGCGCTAAATCACTATTTTCCTCCAGTTTTGCACGAATCCTTTCGTATTTAAGGGGGTAAGAGATGAGGAAACCCAAATTTAAAAGAAGAGAATTTTAGATGCTAGAAGGAAGTGTTAATGTAGGGTTTATGTAGATGAATTTAGGAGGGAAAATGGAGGGTGAGTGGAGGAAAAATGAATTTATAGTGAAAAGAAAAGGAAAGGTTAAATAGAGAAGAAATTATTCGTCGAAAATTTGAGGGAAATAGTGAGCCAATGCCGGAAATTCACAGTCAACTTCGGAAAATAGAGGTAAGGTCCCTCCTTGCAACTTTTATTTTTTGTTTTAGGTCTCTGTTCACAACAATTTTTTTATAAGGTCTTTTCTTACAAAAATAATGTTTTATAAGGTCTTTTTTGACAAATTTTACAAAAAACTATGGCATTAATATTAATTTTTTTTATTAAAACCTTTTTATTAAAACTAAACTAATACAAATAATTTTTTTTAAAGATATCGTGCATGGCACGGGTTCTGAACTAGTAGGAACAAAAAATAGGAGTAGTTTGTATAAAGAGTTCCACGCTTGTCAATTAATTGCAACAATTTAACACGATCATGCATGTCATAATTGCATGTCCGTGCCGTCTCAGTTTCTTTTTTCCGATTTTGTATATATTTGGAATTTAGTTATTTTGTACCAAGGTGCTTGTGTCAAAATTGATTAGCGACCTAATAACGTTATTTTAGACTCTTTCTCTCTAGCTTTACCCATTTTGTTTGATTTAATAAATCTTGAATGAGAAATCAGTCTTTCATTCTTTTACAATGTTGATCTACCTAATTAATTGTAAATTTTTACTGCAATTAGTTTCACAATCAAGGTAAGATTTCAAGTTTTGATCATCTATCTTTTAATTCTTCAATAAGCTTGAATTTTGTGATGAATATAGTTAAGTTTGAATTTTAGTGAGAAGTTTCTTCATCTAGAGACTTGATGACTTGATGTTGTGAAACTTAGAGGTAGATCATGCTACATTATGAAAGGATGATGAGGTTATTTGATTGTTAATTTTCCAGAAATTCTTTTTTCTTTTCGTCTTTGCTTAGTGAAGTAATGGTAAAAACTTAGTCTATTTACCGGGTTGACTACCCACCACTAATAAAGTGATGTGGTAAATGTTAGTAGTGGAATTCAACTCATAAGTTTATTAATATTTTAATGTTCGTATTAGTAGTGGGTAGACTACTCATTGGGTAAGTGTAGCAATGTCCTGAAGTAATTGTGTAGAATATTGGTAATTTTGAAATAACATGCATAAATTAGCACAATTCAAAATTTTCACCCCTATTCACTCACAATATGCATAATTTATGAAAAAAAATTCATTTTGGCCCCATATTTTTGTTTTTTCTTGACCTTTTCGATTGGATTTAGCCTTGCTCAACATAAATTTAATCCGTTTGATTGTTATGGAACCAATTCACTTGAAAACATGCATTTCTAGCTCTATTTAGGTCAAGTTATGTATTTACATCCTAATTTCCCCGTTTCCATTACTTTTCGGGTGGATTTTAGCATAAAATTGCATAAAGTAGCATGATTTGAATTTTTTTTTTTTTTTGAAGGAAGCATGATTTGAATTTATGTTAGCATATTTGCATAAACTATAATTGACACTGGAGTGAACTGGTGCAATGCACCGGGCATATCTAGAATGTTGTATAACATGTTTACATAATTTATTTTTAAAATCAATATATATTTTGCGTTATACCGATCATTTAATTAAAAATTGCAGTTAGCTGAGGTAAAAATAATTACCGTAATTTCCATTTGGGAATTCTATGAATTTAAGTTAAATGGTTATATTCTAAATTGTGTATATTCATTGTAGATAATGAATAGTTATTATAGGTTAAGGTTCAGGAAGCTAAATTATTATGTTATTTGACTCTTAAGTGCTATAAGGGCTCGTTTACATTAGCTGAATAGAGATGAACAGAACTTAATAGAGATGAACTGAACTGAACTGAACTGAACTGAACTGAATAGAAATGTATTAATTGAACTTAATAGAGATGAACTGAATTGAACTGAACTGAGCTGAATATAATATGAAGTAAACAAGCCCTAAGTAAATGATTTAAAAAAAAAAACCAGCTTCTTCTCCAATCCAAACATAAATTATACATTATAAGTATCCTATCTATACTAAATATTTAAAACAGGATTTATCAATCCACGCGGTATTCTTTCAAAACATAGTGAATTTATATTATAATTTCTCAAAAAAAAAAATGAAATTTAATGATAAATTAACTAATAATTGTCTTTTTTTTTTTAAAAGGAAGAGCATAATTAAATTAAAACTACTAGAGTATTACAATACATTAGATAGTGGGGATGGGTGAGGGGTTACAACAAAAGTTAGGGAAGATTCCCTCCATGGTCAACCCACAATTTTTTGGAGTTATCCAATTCTAGAAGTCTAGTACATAAGTCATGGTTTAATACAATAGGAGCATCCAAAATAAACATAGTTTTTTGTACACTATTAGCTAGAAAATCAGCATGCTTCACAAAGTCTCTACTCCTCCACTTTATTTTGGTATGCACTTGGAGACGCTTCCTGCTGTCCCTGTAAACATTGATATAAATGTCAATAGGAGTAAGTCTATTGTTTATGTTCTTTACAACTTATTGTTTGACATCTGATACAATGGTGACATGGTTCATCCCTTCTCATTAGCCCATTTGAGTGCTTGGAGAACAACTATGCCTTCCAGTTGATGAATGTCAAAACCTTTTCTCCTCATGATGAGTCCCTGTACTATCTCACTACTACAATAAAAGCCTAATGCAACGCTTATGTCTAATTCAACGGTTTTACGCAACATTTAGTAAGAAGCGTTGCATTAGCCTTTTATATGCAACACTTATATTGTCTAATGCAACGATTTTTATTCAACCGTTGCATTAGGGTATGACAAAAAATTAAACCTCAACAAACCGTTGCATTAGATCATTAGAGTTGAAAAAAAGCGTTGCATTAGAGGTGAATAAAAAAGCGTTGCATTAGAGTCATTCCCAAAAATTAAAACCTTATCAATATATATATATATAAACGTTGCATTAGAGGTATACCAAAAAAATTAAAACCTTATCAATATATATATAAACGTTGCATTAGAGGTATACCAAAAAAATTAAAACCTTACCAATATATATATAAACGTTGCATTAGAGGTATACCAAAAAAATTAAAACTTATCAATATATATATAAACGTTGCATTAGAAGTATACCAAAAAAATTAAAACCTTATTCTATAAGTGATGCATTAGAGAGATCCAAAAAAACATTGTGGCATTTTTTATAATTCCCCTCAATTTTTTTGGCTCCAAAAAAAACCATTTAATTTTAATTTGTTCTAAAACCCACTCAAACTTATTTATCAAAAAATTAAAACCAAGAATTGTCAAACTTAATTTACTCTAAACCAAAGAATCGTCAAACCCACTCAAACTTCAAAGAATCATCAAAAATCCAAGAATTGTTGTTCCTCCCAATTCCAAGAGTTGTTCATCAACCAATTTAATTGTTCTTCGTCAATTTCACTTGTTGTTCGTCGTCTATTGCACTTGTTGTTCGTCAATTTCACTTGCTTTTCGTCGTCAATTTCACTTGCTGTTCGTGAATTTCACTTGTTGTTCGTCCAATTCGTCCAGTTCCAAGAATTGTTCGTCCAATTCGTTCGTCCAGGATTGTTCTTCGTCCAGCTATTGGGTTGAGGTAATTGTTTTTCCTCTTATTTATTTACTTTTCTGGTGATTGCTTCATTCTTTTAGGTTTTGATTAATTTTAGATGTTTGTTCTTTTAGGTTTATTTTGATTAATTTTCGTTGCTTTGTGGGCTGTTAATTGGGTTTTTTTTTTTTTGGTTGAGAATTTTCGTTGCTTTGCTGTTGTGGGGGAGTTTGGGTTGATGTGGGGGCTGTTATGGGGGATTTGGGGTTTCTGTTCGAGGGGTGTTGCAGTGGGGGTTTTTGGGGGGTATTGCAGTGGGGGCTGTTGCAGTTGGGGTTTTTGGGGGCTGTTGTAGTGGGGGCTGTTTGCAGTGGGGCTTTTGGGGGGTGTTGTGTTGCAGTGGGGGCTGTTTGGGGGGTGTTGTGTTGCAGTGGGGGCTGTTTGGGGGGGTGTTGTTGCAGTGGGGGCTGTTGCAGTGGGGGCTGTTGCAGTAGGGGCTGTTTGGGGAGTGTTGTGTTGCAGTGGGGGGCTGTTTGGGTGGGGTGTTGTTGCAGTGGGGGCTGTTTGGGGGAGTTGGGGGTTGCTGTTTGGGGGAGTTAAGGGTTGCTGTGGGGGCTGTTTGAGGGGGGATGGGTGGGGTGTTTGCTGTGGGGGTTGTTTGAGGGAGGTTGGTGGTTGCTGTGGGGGTTGTTTGGGGGGTGGTGGGGGTGTTGCTGTGGGGGCTGTTTAGGGGGGAGTTGGGTTGGTATGGGGGATGTTTGAGGGGGGGTTGTGGGTGGGTGGGTGGTTGCCACGGGGGTTGTTTGGGTATGTTGTGGGTGTCGTTTTAGGGAGGGGTGGATGGATGTTTGTGTATTGAGCTAATTTACATCAAGATCATCAACTATGAATTCCCATTTGAATAGTTTGCTTGACTTGTTGAATTTTTTGTAATTATATGAATTCCCATTTAGTTTTGTAATATAGCCAATTATAATAGTGAAAAACTTTAGATGGCCATAACTTTGTGCTTGGATGTCCGATCGGGGCACATAATATATCCAAATTGACTAATTTTTCGAGACGAACGCAGCAGCAAATGCCCAGAGGGGATTTGGCCACGGGAAAATGCCAAACGAGGCCTCTAAAGGCCTCTAAATGCCAAAAAAAGTCTAAAATCTAACATATACTAATATATACACCAAATTTGTCAAAGGTCTTTTTTTTTTCCAGCTTAGTTACATTTGTTCAGGTTTTATAGTCTTGTCTAGGTTAATAATATTTTTTGTACATGTTCATTACATTTTGTCTAGGTTAGTTATATTTTGCCCAAGTTAATTTATAACATACTTTGAAAATTATGCATATTTTGTGTAATTTTCAATTGTCTAATATAACTAAAAAAGAAAGGACTCAAATAAAAATGTAATCTATAATAAATATTCAAATTGAGTTTAACGGAACATTTTAGTGTAATTTTCAGTTGAGTTTTGATAGAATTTTTAAAAATTTAAAGGAAATTATTTAGTTCACTATATATGACCTCTTTTATAATTTACCTCTAGGAAATAATAGTTGAAGAAAATAAAGTGTGGTGGGAGTTTCCTAAATGGACTCATGAGTATGAAAAAGGACTTGATGACTACATTGAGAAGGCTTTCGCCATCAAGTCTCAAGGAAACCAAAGAATAGAAGCGGAGGCAATTAAAAAACTTCAAGAAGCTAACCCTGGAGTGAATCTTGCGATTCCTGAGTCTTTAGATTTGTCAACACAAATGCAGACCATCAAATTGGCAACACAAATGGTGGCCATTCATCAGTTTCAACACACTCACCAAATCAGGTATATTTTGTCATTTTAATGAGTACAATTACAAAATATAGTAAATCGAGGTTAGAATTGGTTAATTCAAAGCATGTTTGAGTACATTTTTAATGTTTGATTACATTTTTAATGTTTGAGTATAGGTAGAAGATGGAGCCAACGGATCTCATAGGAATAATGGAATGGCGATTGAGCGTGCCACGAATGAAGAATGACACAATTTAGTTATTAATTTTTTGTTTGGTATGAACACATTAGACACATGTTTTTAGCTAGCTAGGCGTTGAGATTTGATATTTTGTTGCATAGAGTAGACAAACACTATATATTACTCGTGTATATATGAAGTCAAACTCGGAAATTTGGGTAGGCCTATAGATATGATGCGTGTGTAATATTTTTGGTATTGTAATAAGAAAAATGGTTGATGGTAATTGATGATGATATGGACGATGGTCTGTTTTATCTTCAACTGGATGTTTTTTCTGGTTTGGTTGGCCTGGTTGCAGCGGTGATCTGCTTTGTTTTTTTTTTGTTTTTTTTCTGGTGGCTGTCCTCGGTTGCAGGAAATTTCCTTGGTTTGGGTGCAGTGTTAATAGCGATGCGGAGCTGCCATGCTGCGATGCGGGCTGCTGCAGGTGCTGCTGATGCGGAGCTGCTGCTGCTGCCATGCTGCTGATGTGGAGCTGCCATGCCCGATGCAGCTGCTGCCTGCTGCCTACTGCCGATGATGCTCTGCTGCTGCCTGCTGTGCTGTTGCCGATGCTGCGCTGCTGCCTGTGGCCTACTGCCGATGCTGCTGCACTGCTGCCCGGTGCTGCTGCTGCACTACTGCCCGGTGCTGCTGCTGCCGGTGTGTTGTGGGGGTGTTGTGCTGCTGTCGGTGTGCTGCTGTCGGGTGCTGTTGCTGTTGTGTTGTTTTGTATGTTGTTGTGTTGTGTGGTTGTGTTGTGTTGTATGTTGTTGTGTTGTGTGGTTGTGTTGTGTTGTGTGGTTGTGTTGTGTTGTGTGTATGTTGTTGCCAGTGTGTCGTTGTTGTGTTGTGCTAATCAGATGGTGTGTGGTGGTTGTTGCGTAGTGGCTATAATATAATGATCATTAATTAAGTACATATATTTTTATTTGCCAAATTTTTTTTTGATACTAAAATAATAACAATAATAATAAATAATAAATAATAATAATTATTATACTAACAATATATAAATTATAAATAATAATTATTATTATACTAACAATAAATTAAAAAAAAAATTAATAATAATAATAATAATAATATATCTAATGCAACGGTTAAATGGTTAATTACATTCTTATGAATTGTTGCATTAGGTTTTATAACAATTGCAAAAGACTTAATGCAACGCTTATATTTTTTAGAAACTGTTGCATTAGACTTTGTAAATATTGCACAAGACCTAATGCAACGCTTATATTTTTTAGAAACCGTTGCATTAGACTTTGTAACTATTGCAAAAGACCTAATGCAACGGTTGGTATTTACTGTAAAAACCGTTGCATTAGGCTCAATCAACCATTGCAAAAGACCTAATGCAACGGTTTTTAATTAAAAGTTTAAACCGTTGCATTAGGCCTCCAAAACCGTTGCATTAGACCTAATGCAACGACAACAAATGCAACGGTTGTTAAAGCGTTGCATTAGGCCTTTTGCAACGGTTTGAACAGCTTAATGCAACACTTTTTAGGCGTTGCATTAGGTTTTAATTGTAGTAGTGTCTGCATATCATGATTATAGCAAACAACGGCTACCCTTGCTTGTAAGTGTTTCTTAGATAAGGAAGCATCAACATATATGGTATAGTCAGAAAGGATAGGAGAAGGGACATGTAAAGTTTGGTGTTGAAAGGAGTTATCAAGTGAATAGAATAAGTTTGAAGTGAGGTTGAAAGTTTCTGAGCGGAATCCTTGTTTGGCCAAGTTGTTATTGTTAAAGATCCAATTATTTCTTCTGATCCAAAGTCTCCAAATAAGAAAGGAGAAGCAAAGAAACCAGGGAACTTCATTGAATGTTCCAGTGGATGAGAGATTAGAAATGATCCACTCACTTAGAGTTGGATTCAGGTCAGGTTGCTGGCTATAAATTTCCATCCATATTTCAATTGCTCTAGGACACTCCCTTAGGATATGTGAAATGGTTTCAAGAATGTTGGGGCAAAAGGGGCAAAAAGGTGGACAATCAATTCCTCTATAGTAGAGGGTGACTTTAGTTGGGAGGCTGTCCCAAGAAATAAGCCAAAGGAAGAATTTTTGCTTAGGGGGAATATTGAGACTCCACACCATGTTCCAGTCCTCCCTGACTCTCTGGCCATGGGAAGCCCAAAGGTCAGAAGTGTTTTCCCTTGGCCAGGGTACAAACTAGAGTATCTTCATGTTCAGGGGAGATTTGAGTGCTCTAGATAGTTTGCTTAACTAAATCACTTTAACTTTCTTACATTGACCCGACCAGTAATCAAACAGTAATCAAACAACCAAATCAAACATTTGACATACCATCATGCGAAACGACATACTATACCAACAGTAATCATAATATAAATGATAACGACATTACCAATGGACAACAATATTAACTCGACTAACTTCAACTACTATCTTAACATTACTTAATCTTTGGCGCAATCATTCACATATTAGACCGGACTACGCTCGTACGAACGCCTCTTACGCGAACGAACTTTCCTACTATGCCAGGATTGAGAATCTTACTCCCAACCCCATGAAACCCATCTTACGGGAAATCCATGTCTGGAGGATGACATAGTGGTAATCACTATCCCAATACCGCGGTTAGGATAGGGGCAACGTCTTAACCCAAGCCTTAGAATCTTACTCTAAGGTTAGACGTTTAATAGCAAAATCAAGCTAATCTTTCATCTTAATTTACATTCTTAGTTAATCTTAAGTTGCATCTTACGCCTTGACTTAAGACTAAAATGTAAATCATCATTCTTGGAACCTCATAAATCATTCTTTATCACTTTCTTTAACTTTCTTTGAACCTCTTTTAACTTTCTTTAAACTTAACTACCTTTCTTTAATCAAAACTCGACCAAGAACTCATAAAGAACTCATCATGACTTATAGAAACTCATCAAGATTCATAAAGAATTCAACAAGATTAAAAAAAAACTCAACAAGATTCATAAAGAACTTAACAAGATTATCAAAAAATTATAAAGAACTCATCCTCATAATCATCATAAAAATCACGCATGTCACCATTAAAGTTCAACAACAATTCATCAACTTACATGCATCAAAACTTCATGAAACTTGAATATGAACTTACACAACATAAAATTAACATAATCAATCATAAAATACATATAAACAAGCAAGAATATCATAATCAAACACCCAAAATCAGCCTATGCTTCACGCATAAACAAGGTTATAATCATCAATTTGGTCTAATCAAGTCATCTAATCTACCCTATGAATCATAGTATACCAACTAGGATTAGGATAGTATGTTACCTTATTGAAGATTAAACAAATTATCACACAAAACTTGCTGCCCGAAACCCAAACCACACAGCCCAAGCAACACGGTACACCACGTCTTCAACACGGCCCACCACGGTCTTGCACGGCTTCAACCACGAACTTGCACGGCTTCAACCACGAACCACCACTCGTGCACAGCCTCCACACGACACCACCACACGGTCACCCACGTAAAAACCCACACGAACCAAGCCCGGAAACCAAACCCGAACTAGTGATCTTGAATGAAACAATTGGGGTTTAGTTTGTGTTTTGATACTTAAAGATCAATAGAGGTTGAATCTTTAAGTTTTGGGTTTGGATGGATGATGAACAAATGGTTGGATTTGAGAAGCCAAAAATGGCTTATGGACTATGGCAAAATGGAGAGAATTTGGCCTTTAAATTGATGAGCAAGTGTTTAAATGGCAAATGAATCATAAGCCTTACCATCACCTTCTATTTATAGAAGTGATTAAGGTGTGAACAAGAAACAAGTGACACATTTAGGCCACTAATCATAGGGGCTGGTTTTCATAAGGCTCAAATGGGCTTTGTGATCAAATGGGCCATTTGCACTATTAATCATGATTAAATCCGCACTTGGCCCAAAACTAAATTAATTAATTAGAAAATTAAATAATAAAATTCTAATTAATTAAATAATAATAAAATAAATAATAAACAATAAATCATCAAATAAAACAAATCAAATCGAGCAAATAATCAACAATAAATAGTCCAAATAAATTCGGACTATACATAAAAACACATAAATAAACAAATAAATCATCGACAGAAATACCGATAAATCTGGGTCGTTACAGTCAGCCCCTTGGGTTTCGGGTCGGGTCAACTTTGGGTCGGGTCGGGAGCGGGTTGAGATGGTAGCGGGTGTAGGTCGGGTTCAATTCGGGTCAGCTTTGGGTCGGGTGCCTTTTAGGTCGGGTTGGATCAGGTCGGGTTAAATGCAGGTTGAAACAGGTTCATTGCAAGTTTGGGTCGCAATGGATTGGGTTGTTACAGGTTTAGGTGGAATTGGGTCGTGTCACTAATGAGTCGAGTGCATTTGGGTCGGGTCGTTGACGGGTTGAGCCCATTTTTGGGGTCGATCGATCTCGGAACGAGTATATTCGGGTCATTCATTTGGTGCGGGTCGGTTTCAGGTCGGGCCAATGAATTTGGAGCAATGGGCAATGATATGTGAATTCAGAATCATAAAATTATGCTCGCCCCGAGATTATATACAAAGTCAGTTCCATTCCATTTGGGATAAAAATCAATGCCATATCGAGGTCTGATCTCATGAATTCGGATTAGGCAATTCTACATTTTTTTGAAAGAGGCAAGTCTACTTAGGATCCATTCTTTTTAGTTTATGTGGGCAAATTAAGGTCGTGTTATAGGACCGGGCAAAAAACTCCGTATCCGATTTCCGATCGTGTATCCGGTTTTTTAACCCAAAAAGCGGGTATCCGATCCAGTTTTATAAAAACCGGAGAAGGTACCCGGTTTGTAAAACCAGATACCTGGTCGAATCCGGATTTCCGTGTATCCGGGTTTTTGGGTACCCGGATGAACCGGGTCGGATCCGGGTCAAAAAAATTGCGACCCGAATAATCGAATTTCCAGTATCCGGACTTTGGTAATTAATAATTTTTTTAGTTGTCAAAGAGATATCTAATATATTAATTTGCATTCATTCATGTTTTAAATAGTTTTTAAAAAATATTTTAATTAATAATTGTTATTACCAGGAATACTTGACTAAAAAAAGATGAGGCAAGTGCAATAGGTTATCCAAAATTAAAAACGATGTTTGGTTAAAAAATACATCTTCATAACACTCACATATTTCCATTTCCCATTGATAGAATAACATGCCATGTGTAAACCCATTTCCCATTTCCTCATTTCTTGAAAATAGTTAAAGAACTAACGCCTCAAGCCCTCAAAGGCTCTACCAACAAGGCAACAATCACGAATTCCTTAGCAAATGGCTAAAATGTGGGTTGGGTGCGGGTTGAGTCGGGTACAATGTGGGTTAGGTGTAAAATGGATTAGGTGTGAATCGGGTTGGGTGCGAAACGGGTCGGGTTGAAGCGGGTTTAAATCGGGTGTATATGGGTTTGGGTGTTTTCGGGTTGGGAGCGGTTTGAGTTCGGGTGTTTCGAATACGGGTGTGATTCAAGTTTGGGTCAATGTGGGTCGGGTGCGGTTTGGGTTATGGTGTCTTGATTATGGGTTACATTCAGGTCACGGGTATGTGTGGATCGGGTGATCAGGTCGGGTTCGGGTGCCTAAATTTTCGGGTTAAAACAGGTCGGGTCGCAGGTAATTTCAGGTCATTTTACAGTTCATATCATGTTTGACAGCTCTAATCCTTGGTGTGATGGGATGGCTTAACCATGGTCATTTTCCTGGCTAAATGAATGCATGATGGTGAGTGAATGTATGATGGCATATGATTTGATGACTAGGATCAATTCAAGCAAATCAAATCACGCCAATATGCACATCTAGGAACATAGTTTACTAGCAAAAAACATAAAATATGAAATCATTAGCTATAAGGTCAAGCTTGGGGTTTTCAAAGGGTAACATTGACTAGGATACATATTTCTTTTGGGTGCACAATCATTTAAGGAGGTGGACCTATAAAGGTACTTCGCGTGACTTGGTTAGGATCTGAATCCACACGTCAATGAGTGGGATAGGCCGATTGAAGTGATGGTAAGCTCAGGTGCCAAGTAGTCACCAATCTATATCCCACACCCCCACCCAGCCCTCGGGGTTTCTAAACACAAGATGTGTGTATAGGAAAGGTGTAAAATGACGAAGACATGCTTAGGTGAAAAAGGAGTAACTTGTAAATTATTTCAAGTATTGCCCACTTATGCCAAAGTAAACTCCCTAGTGGAGTTGCCAAATTATAGGGAATGGACCCGCTGTGGATGCATATAGCCCTCCGGAGGTCCGCAAATAGTCATAGACTTATGGAATATTCGCCTTTGCATTGTAATGTGCGTACGTACATTTTGGAAGGATAAGAAACACTTGTCCAAGTAAAGTCGCAATGAGTTGTTTAGGGGTTGAAATCACAAGAAGTCGTCATAAAGATTACTCCAAAAGTCCCGGCGATGAACCAGATTTTTGTTTAATTTAGGGGCAATGGTTAGGGCTGAGTATAGTGCGGTCTGAACCGCACCAAACCGCAAACCAGACCGCAATTGTGCGGTTTGGTTTGGTTTGCGGTTTGAAAAGTGCGGTTTGGTTTGCAACTTTACCAAACTGTAATTTTGCGGTGCGGTGCGGTTTTCGAAAATCTTGAAACAGCACCAAACCACAAACCGTATTTTTTCTAATTGTTCTAAAATATTTAATTTCATATATACTTTTTATTTGGCCTACTACCTTAGTGAAATTATGCCTGGTTTTTGTCTTGGGTCTTCTCTAATTGTTTAAGCCCACAACTCTCTAAGGTTTCTCTAACTTTTTATTACTTTAACAAAAAATAAATCTAAGTTTTTTTTCCCTTATCAACTAATAATTATAAAATAAATTTTTTAAAAGTTAGTTAAACTACAAACCGCACCGCACCAAACCGTACTTTGCGGTGTAGTTCGGTGCGGTTTGATATAAATTGCGGTGCTATGCAATTTCAAAAAATAACAAACCGTAATTTTACAGTTTAGTGCAGTTTGACATTCAAACCGCACCGCGCTCAGCGCTAGAAATGGTACACAATTGGTCAAGAACTGCATTCGTTTGTGTATATATAGCGACCTCTACTCAGATATTGTGAGTGTCTTTTTCTACAACAAGCAACAAAGATATTAGTTCATCATTAAAGGTAAAATGTGAAGCAAAATATGTACACGAATGAAATGAAACAATAATAATTCATGAAATGAAACAATAATAATTCATGAATTATGAAAACAATAACAAAATGTGTACACGAATGAAATGAAAATTAGTATAAAAAACGTAATCACAAAACAATTTGTTTTTATAAGTTCTATGAAATGGAAACAAATTTGTAGAGAGAACAAATCCCTTACCTTGTTACCCTTCTAAATCTAGAGAAAACAATTATAGTTTCCGAATGATTATAACCACATACATTTCCTTAGTGATCATCACATACTTTTCCCCCTTATTTGTTCCTAATTCATTATCTTTATCAATTTCATACCAAACACCCCCTAAATGTTACCTCACATCTACAAAATAGAATAATTAGTATGAGTGTTGTACCATCCTCGATAAGGGTAAATGAGCAAAAATAGAACACTCATGCTTCATAATATATTGGTAGCTCAATTTGCTAAAAAAAAAAATCATCCTCCATTGTAATGACTAAATGACAAGTGAGGGCATCTTGATAACAAGTCTAAAATTCAAAGGCAATATAATTATATAATTACTATTCATTCAATAAAGAATCACCCTCCTTAGTCCCTAGCATCCTCAAATTCAGACACCTACAAATTGCCCTCACTACTTCCCTTCTTCCCCCCTCCCCCACCCCCACCCCCTCAACACACCCGAAACACACCTCTCTTTGTCTTCTTCATACTTTTTTTTCTCCTCCTTAGGTTGTACGCTATGGTGCACAAATGACTTTCTTTGTGCTTCCACACGCACGCACAAATGGAGCAACACTTGTGCGCCTAGGCACACAAGCCGTGCACCCAAGACGCATGGTTTTAGACTTTGAGCACTATAAATACGTCTAATTCCATTAAGCAAAGGGCACCAATTCGAATGCTGATTTCGTTCACTCGTTCTCTCAAATGTCCACTTTAATTACCGAACCGCTATCAAAATCATTCTTCAAACTCGTTCTCTCAAATGTCCACTTTAGTTACCGAACCGCTGTCAAAATCATTCTTCAAAAAAAAATCCCAATAAAACTTTAAGCACCTTCATGGTTGTCGTTCGACGGTTTACACGCAAGGTATCTATTATGAGGCCGTCGACGACTTAATTCTCCTTTTTATTTCTGTTATTTAAATTCAATTTGTATTGTTTAAATTGTAATTTTATTTTCCGTCCTCTTGTACTCATATAATCATCCCCCAAAAAATTAGTTAAAATCATTTATCGCTTTCCAGCACCTAGAATTAATATAATACGAACTAAATAAAGGATTGGTAAAATGTAGAACCCGGATTAAGTGGAAGCCTTTTTCTTAGGTTTATTTACTTATTTATTTTATTTTATTTATTCGCATTAATCACCTAGATTTAGGATTTAGTTTTAGTTTTAGCTTTAGTTGTAGTTTTAGGTTTAATAAAAAATCGGAACTATGTGCAAATCACTTTAAATAAAGATTAGATCTAGATAAATCGGTTTTAAGTTTCAATAATGACTAAATCAAAGTGGTCACCTAAAATTAGGTTTATATGTGCATTCAAAATAAATAAAACTTGCCTAGTAATTTCTATGTATCCTTAGGCATTCTAATCCAGAAATATGAGTGTTATTCGGTTTAATAAAAATGAAATCACAAATGAGATCAAGTAAAGGCTGCTAGATGCGGGGGGACTTTGTGAACCACTTAGTCCTTGCCCTCGTCCCCGAATCTAGAACGAACCGACCTATTCAATGGAGTCATTAAGGTCTTCGGACCATATGATTAGTCGGATTTGTGCAGTGTAGCCCTATTCAATGGAGTCATTAAGGTCTTCGGACCATATGACGACTTCTTTATTTGAGTATGTATACTCAACCCTCAAAGCCAAAGCATGCTACCCCATGCTAAAAGGACGATTCCATCGACCCACATGATATGCTGATTGAAGTGATGACAAGTTCAGGTGCCAAGGTGTCACTAGTGTATAGCCCTAAATGTTACCGTTTCTGAATGGCTATAACAAATCCCATACCAAATGGCTATAACCACATACCTTTCCTTAGTGATCCTCATATACTTTTTCATCCTTTAATAATCTCATACCAAACACCCTAAATGTTACCCCACATCTACTAAAAATAGAGCACTCATACTTCAGGTGTGTTCTCTTCAACTTATATCAGATCAGATCTCATAATACAAATTCAAATTCGCATACATTTTGTGATTTATCTTATAAGATAAGATCAAGTTGGATCAGAAAAAATAAGACAAAAATAACACACTTTCATGATATATTGGTAGCTCAATTTGCTTAAAAAAAATCATCCTCCATCTTGTTAATGACTAAAAGACAAGTGAGGGCATCTTGGTAATAACACTAAAATCCCAAGGGCCAAGGCAATATAATTATATAATTATAATTACTATTCATTCAATAAAGAAATCACCCTCATTACTCCTTAGTCCTTAGAATCCTCAAATTCAGACACCTACAAATTGCCCTCACTACTTCCCTTCTTCCCTCCCACACCCCCAAACACACCCAACCCACCTCTCTTTGTCTTCTTCGTAATTTTTTCCTTTCTCCTCTCAAAATCTCATAATTCCGCCATAACCATGGCTTCGGAGCTCATCTTCAGAGGCCACGAATCGTCCTTCAAATCCGACTCCTACGACTCTCCAAAACCCCCAAAACCATGGCTCTCCCTCACTCGACCCCTCCACTACATCCTCCGTGAACAACGCCTCATCTTCCTCTTCGTCGGCATCGCCGTCGCAACCCTAATTTTCTCTCTACTCCCTTCATCTCCTTCTTCCTCAACGACGCCGTTGAATTACAATATCCACGACGCAGTCAACGGAGAATCCTTCTTAACCGCGGAATCATCCCGCTTGATCCCTCACCATACCACTCACAATTTCAGATCTGGGAAAGTCCCTCTTGGTCTAAAACGTAAAGGGTTAAGGATTGTTGTCACTGGAGGAGCTGGTTTTGTCGGATCTCATCTCGTTGATCGTTTGATTGCGAGAGGTGATAGCGTCATTGTTGTTGATAATTTCTTCACTGGTAGAAAAGAAAATGTTATGCACCATTTTGGAAACCCTAGGTTTGAATTGATTCGACATGATGTCGTTGAGCCTCTGTTGTTGGAGGTTGATCAGATCTATCACTTGGCTTGCCCTGCTTCCCCTGTTCATTACAAGCACAATCCTGTCAAAACTATCATATCCTTTTTTATTTTAATTGTTCAATGCTTAATTTTGATTACATATTGGGGTTTTTTCTTTCTTTTTCCAGGTGAATTATACGCAGAAGACAAACAAAAAAAAAGGCATTAATTTTTGGTGTATTAAGTTAAACATAGATTCAAAAATTGACGCTTTTGTGACTACTTTTGAGGTTCAAACTTTTGATATTTTGGGGGTGCATTTCGTTTTCGAAAAAACAATCATTAAGAAAAAGTGCAATCTTTTTGAATTTTTTTTGGGGTATTGGGTATTTCGTTTATCTTTGAAATTGTTAAATTCTGCATGTGTGTCGGGTGGGTGTTCGACGTATTGCGCAAGAGAAAAAATCCTGCAAAATTAACTTTACAATGATGAAAATTAATTAGGAATCTGTAAAAAAGAACTGTTGAAGATGAATTGAATTGAATTGATTGATGGGAGTCCTTAACAGAATGAATTAACAAGACAAATGTGGTGGGAACATTGAACATGTTAGGATTGGCAAAGAGAATTGGAGCGAGGTTTTTGTTGACAAGTACAAGTGAAGTTTATGGTGATCCTTTGGAGCACCCTCAGAAAGAGACTTACTGGGGTAACGTTAATCCCATTGGTATGTCTTTCTCTCTCTTTTTCTCCTTCCGTGTATTACGGAGTATTATTATTATTATTATTATATTTGGCTGCTTTAGAATTTCTTTATTCCTAGGACTCACATACTCACATGCTATGTACAATGGTAATGTTGCAACAATTCTATATTTTTTTTTGGGATCAAGATTTTGTGATTTAGTTACCAATATATGCATGTTTTCTGGCTTTAATTACTTGCTATATTATCTCTTACACAGTTTTTGAGATGTAATTTTGAACACTAATATGTAATATCTATAATTTCACACATAGAAAAATTATTAAGAAAATATATATTGGGAAAGTATACGTTGAGACGAATCAAATGAAATCTAACCTAACTATGTTTTTCCTTTATGTATATAAAACTAGAAATAATCAAAGACCACATGAGAACAGTTCTACAAGTCAAAGTGTAACAAGTAATTTGAGACGAAAAGAACAATAAAGTCTTTATATTTTACCTTGTGATAATAGGAAAATCTACGAAGCGGGTGGGGCTTGATTACACAGATTTATGCTTGATTTTGTCATAAATTATTTGGAAATTTATACTTTGTACCATTTTAAGAAAAATATTTAAGTATTTCTAATACGTTAATGCTATATATATATATATATATATATATATATATATAGTTATATAGCATTACTCGTAGTTTTAACATTTATAAAATGATAGATATTAATGGTAAAAATATCTAATCGTTGCACATACAAATTGATGAGTAAAGTATAATTTTTATATGTTTTTATTTGTTATGGGAAAGTACAAGACAAAATCTATACAATTTTCAAAGATTTCATCTTTATTGAATCTCAAGCCTTTTTTTTTTAAAATATTATTATCTAAAAATAATCTCTTATTTAGTGGCGAAAACGGGGAAATGCTACATTATTATATAAAAGTTGTTCCTACATAGTTTTTAGTGTTGTCACATAATAAGTGAGGTGATATGCATGTGAACTGTGAAATTGTTGCCAAAAACATGTGATATGAGCGCTAGGCGTTATCAGAATTTCTCAAGTAGTGGGTGGGGTGGAGTGGGGAGAGTTAGTAAAACTTGTCAATTCGCATGTAAAGAAAAGGTCCTTAATTTCAGTAGAATTTTCTCATACATGAATGAGGGCGTGAGTAGTGTGACATTTTTCTTTTATGCTAGAAAATTGCAATGGAGCACCAAACACATTTTTGAATGAAGTTGGTGTGTATTGACTTGTGACTTGTGAGTGAGGTCTCTGGCTTTCACTAAATTAAATTAAACTTGTCTGAACTGAACTCAAAATGTGTATATAAATTGAACTGAATTGAAATTGTCTATATGAATTGAACTGAACTAAAATTGTCTACATAAATTAAACTGAATTGAAATTTTCTATATAAACTGAACTGAACTTGTTTAAAATTGAGCTGAACTAAGCTGAACTGATTTAATTTAAATTCTAAATTCAATGAAAGTTGAATTAAACTAAAATGAAATTTGTGTGAAATTGAAATTTTATAATTTGAATAGGTTAAAAATATGGTGGCTAAGTATTGGCAATTTGGCATCAACTTTATTAGCTTACGCGGGAGAGTAACAGACATTAGACACGTGGACCTATTTGATATGCTTTTTGTAACAGTACAATGTCCTTTTTTATTTATTTATTTAATTTCTCTTTTTTTGCTTTGCCTTTTCTTCCCCACTTTTTGGGTTTTAGAAATTAAGGACATTAAGCCACGTGGGTTTGGTGGGTCTTTAACATTTGTTTAGATCGGCTCAGATCTACTATGGAAAATTCCGTGATTTGCGGGACCACTAATTAAGCAGTTTTCCCATTTCTTAGTGTCAAATGTTTTGTTAATTAAGTAAAAGTTAGTGTCCCAATTGTTAGTCTTTTTCTCATATGCCAGAATCCATTTGTACTTTGGATTTACTATATCACTTGCTTAAATTGGCATTAGTATATTCATTTAGGAAATCAAATCATAGACGTTAATTTTTCATTTACAGTGGTATAGATTCCGATCTAAAATGTTCACCTCAATTAGTCATTTGGAATCTTTTAATGATACAAAAAGATTCTCCAAAAAAAAAGTCCATGCAAATTGTTTGGTGAGATGGTCTTATCCTAAAACCAAGTATCATTAGAAAAAGTTAATGAAGATTTTACAAAAATGACAAAAAACATATAAATAGCTATACATGTATAAAACAACTTGATATATTTTTATATATTTTCATTAGTTTTTATAGATTTTTTTCATAATTTTTCTTGTCCGACCAAAGACCTAGTGAAAAGGTGAATATTTTGGAATCGAGGGAATATTTTATTTATTCTGCCAAAAAAGGGAAAAATTGTTTTAAGTTTCTTATTAATATTGGAAAAATTAAATCTTTAAAAAAAAGGAGAGATTTTTTTGTGCTGGTAGAATGCTTAATTACTGGGAATTTTTGTATGAATGGTGGTGTACCAATTGCTATTGGAAAGTGTTCCACGAAAAATAAAATAATAAGAGAATGCTAAGATGTGATCAATATACCATTGAATGATTGAAGTATTACTTATTATTATTCTTCCAACAAGGGAAGTACGTGCTTAGTACATGTCAAGAATCTCAAGATATATTTCATTTTTATTTAGGATATTAGTTTAATGTCAATATGAGCTACATATGTTTAATAGGCAATTAATAAAATAAAATTTGTTGGGAAATATCTTGTTGTACTAAAAAAAAATAATAGGCTACCGTGTATAGATGTGGTCGCTAGCCTGTTCTATCTTATTTAAATCCCTATAGGGAAAGTATGTGGGTTGTTGAATTGGTACTACTTTGTGCAGCAAATAGTGACAAGAGTTGTTGCACAGCATGATAAAATAAATAAATACGGAGTAAATAATTTATATGATAAATTTATATGATGACGATGATGGGTGGTGCGAATGTGTCGTAGGTGTTCGAAGTTGTTATGATGAGGGAAAGCGTACGGCAGAAACATTGACCATGGACTACCACCGAGGTGCTGGTGTTGAGGTCGGTACCAAATGAGATCTAATAACTAAATTCGTGTTATCTTAAAATTTTAACTTCTTTATTAATGGATGCCAATCTTGCAGGTTAGAATTGCTAGGATCTTTAACACTTACGGACCAAGGATGTGCATTGATGATGGTCGTGTTGTTAGCAACTTTGTTGCCCAGGTAAATTTTGATTCCACATGCCTCGTCTATTGTTAGATCGTGTGACAGTCACTTTTAGCTCAAAAATTATATGCTTTGTCTAAAAAGTTACGATATTTGGCGAAAAGTTGTCCTATCAGATCGTCTGTCTTCTGACGGGAGATTTCGTTTTGACGTTTTCTATAATGAAAAGCTCTCATAAAATGATTTGAACTTGTTTCAGGCATTGAGGAAGGAACCCATGACTGTTTATGGTGATGGAAAGCAAACTAGGAGTTTTCAGTTTGTTTCAGACCTGGTAAGTTTACTGTCCTGCTGTTCTGTACCTTAGATTTGCACCACGGTGTGGTTGTTGCTGAAATCTACCGAGTTTAATTGTTTATGTTTGATGATTTGTCTTGATTGTGGTGTCTTAATAAGCTGAGCATGTTCTCTTAATAGGATTTGTTCTTGCCAATGCCATTAATGGGGGTTGGGTTAATCCCATGTGATGTTACACTGGAAAGTGACTGTTATTGCACATCTTTTAAATCTTTATGCCTGTGGTCCATGTTACTTGGACTCATCATCTCATCTCAAGTATCTAGTATAGACAAGACATTATATGCATACACTAACGCCATAAATGATGGTAATGGGAATCAAAATCTATTCCCATGGTGTAACTAGTTTAACTTCAATTTATCTATTTTTCTTTACAAATATTCATTCTCATCTAATACCATTTCCTCTATGGTAATAGATGTAAATGGAAAATTTAAAGAAAATTAAAGTTTGGGAATGAAAATATGGTTTCCATGGGCATTATAAGGTTATTCCTTAACAAAATTATACTATAAATTTATTACCATTACCACAATTTATTACCAACAATCAAACGGGCCATAAGTATGTGTGGTCCCTACAATGTATGTGTAGTTTTCCCCAATATAGATATTTAGGCCATGTTCTTTTGAACTGAACTCCAGACTCAGCAGTAGCTGAGCTGAATTTCTCTTTTGGGTTGAATGAATCTCAAGTGGAAGCACACATGATTTGAGAAAATTTGAAGTATTATCCAAGTTTGTCGGTACAAAACATAAAACTTGGCATATATTCTTTGTTATGATACCAGATCACAGGGATTTTTCTACTTTGTTATTCAACCCAAAAAGTTGTATGTAGAAAACTTTCAATAAAAGTATGAACTTTGAAGTAAGCCAGCTCATCAAGTATTGAAGTTCCCCACTTTATGTAGATCTGTTAACTTACATTAAAAAAATAAAAAAAATAAAAAACAAGTCTCTGACACTGTCAATCTTTTATACTCTAAACACATTGAGAAGTGAAATTTTATTAAATTTACCTTTGTTTGGTGACGAATTTTGCTGACGATCTACAGCTTTAGAGGTAGTATTATATTTTCCACATGGTCTCCAATCAAATTTTCAATGATCCGATCTTAACCCCTTTATTGGTAGGAAGTAGTTAAAACCATAGTTTTAAATTCCGGTCGCCATCGCGGTAAGCCGGTAACGGTCGCGGAAGCATATTCGCCGGCAATGCGGATGGTTTGCGACTGTTGCGGCCTAATATCTCGGTCATGGTAAGCTCTAAAAGCTTTACCATGCGGTCGCGATACGGTGATGCAACATTGATTTAGTATGGTTGAAACATACTGTGTGTTTTATGGTGCTAGTTTGTTAATATATTCTTGCATCATAATTTGGGTTCCAATGTAGTATTAATATATATCATAATCATGTCATTTGGGTAACAGGTTGAGGGGCTAATGCGCCTAATGGAGGGAGAGCACGTGGGTCCATTCAATCTTGGGAATCCTGGTGAATTTACCATGCTTGAGCTTGCCAAGGTACTTTACTTTGTTTCCTTCAAACAAATTCTATGTATGACTCTTTCTATTGTTGTATTAGTCTCATTGTCGGTGTTAAAGTTTTCTCTGACTAAGTTCCAAACTTGGAGACATTTCCTCCCGTCTCCATTGAAAATGACTCCTCATCAACCACCTGTTGGTCCACCATAAACTATATCATATCAATGCTACTTTGATTTTTTCTCTTTTTCGTCCTTTCTCCGGAGGTGCCCTGTCTTTTTATCTTCATTTTGGGTCCGTTTGGTAGGATGTAAAACGTTTAATCTGAAAACTGTTTTTTCATTTTACATTGTTTGGTTTGGTGTAAAACATTAAAAAGTAAAATTTTGGGGTGGAAAATCATTTTCTACCTTATTGAAAACATTTTTCCCCAAAATTGAAAGACAAACATTTTACATCACAAATTGAAGGAAAACATTTTCCGTCAGAACTGGAGTAATTGATCTTTAGTTCAACCAAACAATGAAAATTGCCTAAAATGGAAAATCATTTTACATGCAACTAAACAGCAGAAAACCATTTCATAGCGTAAATGAACTTTTCAATGTAAAAAGTTTTTCATGGAAAACCATTTTCATCCGAAAATATTTTACACTCTATCAAACGGACCCTTTGTGACTGCGTACGCTCTATCAAACGAACCCTTTGTGATTGCGTCTACCTATCAAACGGACCCTTTGTGACTGCCGATTAATGGAAATAAATAGTTAGTGTAGATCAAATTAACTAGAGATGAAAACATGATTGAGGGTTGAGCTACCACAAAGTGGCAATGAATATCTAATAGTGCGATATTTATTGTTACTATTCCCTTTCCTTTCTCAACCACAACCCAAAATGTCAATTACTATAACTTCGTACAAAGTTTTCTTTTTGGTTCAAAATATTTGCTACATTTCCAAATGTTAGAGATACTAGGAAAAAAGGAAAGTGTGGTAACTGGGTAAGGCCTTATTTGATTAAAAGACGTGATAAAAAAATAGGTGTTCGTTAAAAGATGATTGGTTGATAAGATAGTGGACAAGACGAGGATAAAAACAAGGCTAAACAAGTAAAATACAAGTGGTTCCATAAACTAAAACAAGAAATGTCACAATCTGGGATAATATTTAAGGAAATGTAGCAAACGACGATGTAGTTGATAGATATTTGGAATGCTTGGCATAAACCTGTTTTCTTTGTGTTTATTTCATTAAAATTCAGGTGGTCCAAGAAACAATAGATCCGAATGCGAAAATAGAATTCAGGCCCAACACAGAAGATGATCCTCACAAGAGGAAGCCCGACATTGGCCGGGCTAAAGAGTTGTTGGGCTGGGAGCCCAAGATCGCTCTCCGAAAAGGTCTGCCAATGATGGTTTCGGACTTCAGGCAGCGGATCTTCGGGGACCGAGACCAAAAGAGCGGAGGAGACAGCACCACCACCACCACCACTTTTTAAAAGCCGGGGGGCTTAAGTCTCAAGCAGATGCAAAAAAAGGGGCAATTCCGGCACACAAAAAAGCGATTTCCGGTCCCAATTCTCCCCTAACCCATCTCATCTCTCTACTGTATACCATCTCAAGTCTCAAGCAGATGCAGATTTGGCCTGCCCCTTCAGAGTATAGATATGTAGAGTTTATATTATAGCCCTTCAGCAATTTTTATTTTTATTTTTATTTTATATATTGTCCTATTTTTGTTGGTCCTTGCTGATGATATTCATGTAGACGCTGCATTTATTATATCCATTATTATTCAGTTTTTTTTGCCTCGAATTTGGTATGTCATTCATTTTTGCTACCTCTAATTAAAGGTTAATAATGACGGACTATTACAAGTAGCAACATTTTGTTTGCTGATTAGTATACTGTTGTTTTGATCAAATTTTTACCAATCTATCTACTTCATTATTTTTTTGAATTAAAAATTAATTTATTAATAAAAAAAGTTGTACGACATCCACTATATAGATCAAAACTAACAAATATAAAGTAATCTAGATCAAATAATATTTCAATTGAACAAAACTATGAGCGTTGCATATAAGATCGTCTCTTGATCTGTTGTAGTTTTGTATCTGAGCGAACTTTTACCCGATTGATTGTAGACGTGGAATCGACATCTGTTGCAATCTCGTACAAATCTCTATCAAAAAATTAAATTTTCTACTAAAAAAATAAAACCATAACTCTAAACTACCACAATTAGAGAGATGTTAACCCAAAATATGGGTAGATATAACCCAAATACCCAATATATGGCTAGTAAAACTAAGCTTTTGCCCTCCTCTATACTACAAGAAATAGTTTCAAAAAGGGCAACGAAAATTTGCCCAATTTGCCCTCTTAGACTCAAAATTTGCCCTCTTAGGCTAGCGGGGCAACATAAATATTGCCCTTATGTTGCCCTTGTAGAACCGTTGTATTAGCTTTAGAGGGCGAAACTAAAATTTTTGTCCTATTTGTTTTGAACAAGAAGGGCAAATATTTTTTGCCCTCTTTGCTTCAACCCAAGCAAGGCAACCAAAATTTGCCCTTTTTGGTCATCATCAAAGGCAATAATTATTGCCTTCTTTGATCATTAACAAAGGCAAAAAAATTTGCCCTACTTGGTCATCAATCAAATGCAAAAAAATTTGCCCTACTTGTTCATCAACCAAGGCAACAAGTTTTGCACTATTTGGTCATCAATAAAGACAACAACTATTGCCCTAGTTAGTCATCAACAAAGGCAAATTTTTTTTCCCCTCTTTGCTACAATAAAGAAGGCAACCAAAAATATTCACATATTCCCATAAACCCTGTCAAGTATAATTTGTGTATAACACATCAAAAATTCACATAACATTAAGCAAAAAAATGGTATATACAAATACAAAAAATGATTGTCCAAAGCTGTAATAATATAGTACATTCAGCAAAAATTCACCACTTATACTACTACTATATAAACCTGTATCACATGATTTACAAAGGAAAGCAATCATATTACTGTCATGTATGTTCTAAAATAATACGAGATCAGCTGAAGACAGGTTTGAAGCAAGGAATCCCTCCCACATCTTGCAGCAGAAAGAAACACATAAATTTTTTGTCTTTTAACCCACCTTCACAATCATATTTATTGTTTCAAAAAGAGTATGTCATTTAAGTACTATACATTATTGTTCTGCATCTACTAAAGCATTAAGTTCTATATTGCACTGATCAATTTTTTAAAATATATATATATATATATATATATATATGAAAATCAGACACCAATACAACTAAGGTTCACTTAGTGATACTTTCTCAGACTTCAGTTTTATCTCATTATAAACAGACAGCAAATTGAAGTCTTATCTCAGTTTTATCTCAGCTAAGGTTCTGTTGTTGCTGCTGGGCAGGGGGGGTTCTACTCTACTCTACTACACACAAAGATTATACAGTAGCTGTATATACTTGTATTCTATCTAGTTTCCTACTTAATTTTATGGGATGTACTTACAATGTAATGCATCTTTATTGGATTTCCTCAATTGGGAGTTTACACTCGTCATTTAAAAGATTTCAAAATTTTCAATCTGCTAGATAACTTTTTGCATAACTAATTTTGTACAAAAGTTATAGTTTTATGGAAAAAAGTTACCCGTCAAACCGTCCGTCATTCATAGACAATGATTTTGGTTGCCTCTCTTCGAGCTCCGTCCACCAGTCCACCTCCGATCGTGGCAATCATCGAAGACATTCGTAGAATAGCTTCTTCTCTTTTTTTTTTTAGGTGCTCTAAAGTTTCTCATTCCTTTGTTGCTCAAGCTAACAACCTTGCCATTAGGGCTAGGTTAGGCCTCTGAGTTTTTATTTTGGTTTTCTTTGTTTGATTCTTCCAAAAAAAAAAATGGGTAGTAAAACTTTCTACTAGGAAGTGAATTAAGATTTATTATTGACATAAAAAAGAACGAGTGCAAAAAGGAAAGGAGGAGCTTACCATCAAGCTGGTGACAACTCTTACAGCCCGTTTGGTAGCCGGATATAAATCATGGTAATGTGAATGAATTTATAACTAAATTTGGAAGAGAAATCAAATTCCATTCCCATGGTGGTGCAACCTTAGCTCCAATTTATTTAATTTTCTTCACAAATTCCCATCAAATACCACCCTCCCCAATGATAATGGATGAGAATGAAAAATGAGAAGAAAATTGAAGCTTGGGAATGAAAACTTATTTTCCATGGAAATTATAAGGTTCTTCCTTATCAAAATTACACTATAAATTCATTACCATTACCGCAATTTATTACCAACAATCGAACGGACCGTTAAATCTTTGAAGAAAAACTAGGGTTTTGAGAGGATAAAGAGAGGATTTCTTATTAATATTGATATTGATCTCCTAATTAGTTTTTTACATCTCTTGAGATATAATTTTAAACATTAACATTTTTATACAAATTATTATCATTGAATTCAACCGAGATCTTATTGGATTATATTTTTTTTTCTACATATAAAATTAGAGAATATCAAATTTATCATTATCGCTAACATTCCATTTGAGGCAAGAACCAAGTCACATACGGAGTACAATTTCTGTGTCATTGCGCAAAGTTATTTGATTTGATTTATAAAATTGTAGGTAACCCTCAATCAATTAACATTAATCATTAATAGCTTTTACAAGACAATTGAAAACAATGATTAGATTGATTAGATGATTGACTTGTCGGTGAGTTAGGCCCTGTTCTTTTGGACTTAAAAGCTAAAGTAATCAGATCAGTTCCGATCAGATCGATTCAGATCAGATCAGTTCAGCTTTGTTTTAATTTATACTCTCACAAAATAATACTCCTACCTAATCAGTTCAGTTTTGTTTTAATTTATACTCTCACAAAATAATACTCCTACCTAATCAGTTCAGATCAATCCTAAAGAACAGGGCCTTAGTTGTTAGTTGTTAGATGTTTCAAAGGAAATAAGAACCAAAAAGCTCCTCATTTTGCATTCTGTAACTCTCTTCCAAACCTCTAACTACCAAACATCAAAAATACCTTTTTGAGTTGGTTAAACCTCTCTTTCGTATCACACCTCTCTTTTTCCCTCAAGCCTCTAACTTCCAAACACCCCGATTACTAATTTTGAATTAAAGTTCCATTTACTAGGGTGTAATTGTGCAAAACATTTTTAATTGTAAATTATTGTCAATGAAAAATATTTTATGATGAAAAACTCACTTTTAAACAAAATTTTCATTTTTTAGTTGCAAGGAAAATAATTTTGCACTTTAAGCATTATGGGGGGGGGGGTTAATAGTTGCTTGGAAAATATTTTCCCTTTAAAAGTATTTCCGTTGTTTATACACGAATGGAAACATTTTCCTCCCATTTTGGAGAGAATGTTTTCGATATGAGATAAAATAAGTTTTCAGCTCAAATTTTTCATTTAACTTTTCAGGTTAAACTAAATAATATAAAAAATAGTGAAAGTATTGTGTCGGACGGTCCGACCGTCGGACCGTCCAACACTTGTATTTTTTTTATGCCCAGACTCAACAAAACGTGTCCAGGTTCAATAATATGTGTCCAGGTTTAACAATATATGTCCAGATTTAACAATATGTATCCAGGTCCATGTCTCCATGGTAAACAATATGTTTTCAGGTTCAATAAGTTTCACCAGGTTTACAAATTTATGTCCAGGTTCAACAATATGTGTCCAGGTTCAGTACTATGTGTCCAGATTTAATACTATGTGTCCAGGTTCAACAACATGTGTCCAGGTTTACAAATATATTTTCAGGTTTACAAATATGTGTTCAGGTTTACAAATACTTGTCCAGGTTTGACAACATGTGTCCAGATTCAACAATATATGTCCAGATTTAACAATATATGTACAGGTCCATGTGTCCAGGGTAAACAATATGTTTCCAGGGTAAACAATATGTTTCCAGGTTCAATAAGTTTCACCAGGTTTACAAATTTATGTCCAGGTTCAACAATATGTGTCCAGGTTCTGTACTATGTGTCCAGATTTAATACTATGTGTCCAGGTTTACAAATATATTTTCAGGTTTACAAATTTGTGTTCAGGTTTACAAATATGTGTCCAGGGCTAACAATTACTTGTCCAGGTTTAACAACATGTGTCCAGGTTCAACAAAACTTGTCCAGGTTTGACAATATGTGTCCAGGTACAGTTGAACTGGTCTGACAGTAACCTTATGTCGGATTGATCTGACACAATATCTTCTCTATAAAATAATAAGAAAAAAAATTCACTGAAAATGTTTTACACCCTGGTAAATAGAGCCTAATTTTGATACAAAAATGTAAAACATAAGATAGTTTTCATATCTAATCATTTACCTAACGGCTCTGCTTAAAAAGTGTATAGTTGGCTTATTGTATAAGAGTATTGATATTTGTAGGTTTATATATAGGACGTTTAGGTGGCTTAATGTGCAAAGCATGTAATAATAATTGAGCTTAAGTGGCAAAAAGAGTTGATTATAAGCCTTTTACCTCTAGGATACTCTAGGATGCGTTGTTAATTTGTTATTAATTACTAATTTAGGAAAGCCAACAAAGTAACATACTACCCTTCTTATTTTAGGCCATAACTTCCGTTTTATGACTTGTTGGCTTCACCTGTATGATTCTACTTTTTCCCTTCATCCGTAAGGGTGCTCTTAGACTCTTAGTTGGCCCCCTTAGTGGGGGTCAATCATCGAATTTTCATTCCTTATATACTCTATCTGTTCCAATTTAGTTGTTACATTTTGACTTGTAGCACTATTTATACGTGGTCTTTGACTGCTTCTAGATTTATAATCGTAAGGAAAAATATAGTCATGATAGATGTAGTTTAATTCGTCTCAATATGTACTTTTCAAATATATAATTTTTTATTATGTGTAGTTTAAGATAATTTATTTAAATTAGTGTCTCCGAAGATGCGAAAAAGTAAATGTAGCAACTAAATTAGGACGGAGGGAGTATTATATATATAAAGGCTTTTCCTTCTGCATGACTACATTTGCTTGAGTTTGTACGATACACATACTGTTGCTTAATACCATGTCAAAGTGAAATTGTCATTATAAAGTAAGGTTCTCATCACACTTTGTCAATCCATTTCTATAATTTGATTAGTCTGTTTGGTTAGGAAAGATATTGACGAAAAAGAGCTTTGAGGCAAAAGATAGGTTTTGACTAACTCAAACCTCTAAAGAAATGCTTGGTTGAGATAAGTTTAATAAGATAAAGTTTTGAATTAAAAGATAATTTGGCAAATGATACGACCAACAATAATATTTTTTTTTCAATTATTATTTCATAAGGAAATCATCATATTGACAAACCCTTAGAGCAGGAGCATTAGTGAGAAGTTTTTTGCTCATGGGAAAAAAAAATGAAAAAAATTACATCACACCAATGGGCAAAAATTTCCTTCCCCAGAAACATCACCATTTTTTCTCAAATCTTGAGGAGAAATGATAATGAACACTAGCACGTTGGGCCCCACCACAAACTCAGAAAAAGTTTTGCTCGCTTTCATCCGTGTCAAAACGACGCGTTTTGGAACTCGGAATTTGAAAAAAAAAAAAGAGCTTATGTAAGTTTGTTATGTTTGGAATCTAGGGTATGTGAGAGAAATTTTAGCATGAAAAGTCTCTATAATATATAGAAAAAAATAAAATCATATGAGATCTTGTTAGAATTGTATTGATGTAAATTTTTTTATATCAATTTTTTTTTAATAAGGTATAGTTATATTTATGTTTAAACATGTGCATTTGATAGAATTGTAAAAATTAAAATGTAACCAACTTAGAACGTATTATGTAGTACGTAGTAACTACTATAGTAGCTAGTTACCAATGTATTACTCCCTTCGTCCCCCTTTTGTGCCCCAAGTTGAATTTAGCATTGTTCAGTTGATAATTTTGACTCTCTTATATTATATATAAAGAAAAATCGATTGGGTAAAATTGTGTAATACAAACAGATAAAATGACGACATCATAATTAAAAGGCAATAAATTGGAATCGAATCAAGCTCAGATCTACCTGTACTATCGATAGGGTTAAGTTGTATTCAATTCAAAAACTACAACAGATTGTAAGCCCCCCTTGTCGAAGGCTGCAAAGGATAGCGTTATGAAAGTCTAGAGAATTCAACAATGTCAGATCAACGATCGTAGTTTTGTTGAGTTAGTATTTTATTAAATTCACATTTTCTTTGTATTGGTTAGCTTTAATTTTTTTTGTAGAAGTTATATAACTCTTTTATCAATAAATTGACCTTATTTCAAAAAAAAAAGTAACACTCGTACTCCCCGTTAACTTGTCAATAACAATTAAGATAGCAAGGAAACCTTACCACTTGTAATTCTCTATTTGATTCACATGAAATTTCTTCATCTAACATGATCTGAACTTATCTGAATTTTTTTTTATCTGATCTGATTTAAAACTATTGGTTTGACTAAAAATTGAGATCTTATTTTATTTGTATTAATGAATAGTTTTCTAATATGTGATTTTAATAATAATTTTGTTACAGAATTAAAAATATTTAAAGTTTAATAAAACCATATCAAATTATCTTATCTAAACTTATTTTTATAATATAATCTGATTTGATCTGATCTGATTTGAAATAATTAATGAGTGATTGATATATAATGAATGCAAAAGGCCTTAGTTTTTGGAAAGGGTGCTGATAAATCCCACTCGCAAATTACTTACCAACACCCATAATTGCAGTGGGCTGCAAACCTACGTTGACAGCAATGACAACTACGGATTTCTTTTATAAAAAAAATAAAATCGAACGTCTTGGCGCATGAGTTATGGACTCCAACCTAGGCCTGGAGGCATAGTTTATGCGCGATGCTCCGTATGTGTTTTAAAAAAAATAACAAGTTCATGATTAATTGATGCATATGGTTGTTATATTTATTTTTTATGATTAATTTTGTTATAGAATTAATTTAGATTTTCACATATAAAATATGTTTGAATTCATGTTGTTAGTATACATAATATTTTTTATTTCATGATTAATCTTGTTAGAAAATTAATTAATAATTTTAGGCTAGGGTTTAATTTTTCATGCGTCCCACCAGCATATATCTCAGGTGGTGGCGACGTTGAAGGTGTCGACGGAAGCGGTTGGCGACGTTGAAGGTGTCGACGGAAGCTCCGCATTGTTGGGTGATTGTTTTACTTACGTTAGGGAGAGATGTGTGTTTTAGTTAGAGAGAGTGTGTGTTTTAAAATAAGGATAGTGTTGAAATAATGTAGGCGTTAGTAAGTAATTTAAAGACAGTGTTTAAGAGTTCACTTATAGAAATTAACTAGGTTAACACCCTTGTGATGCATGGTTTAAAAGCAATAATTGGTGAAAAATGCTTCAATAATGTAATCTATGTTGTGCAAGTAAAATATGATATTAAGGAAAAGACTAGCAGTTTTTATTATGTTGAAATATAGATCAGATGTAATGATATATAATACGAGGTTATCATCGCAATTTATACTCGACGTTCAAATGTGACATGCTTTTTTTCTTATTCTACTCTTTCATATAATGATATTTTTTGTTAGAATATACTAAATAAATGCAAAATTTTAATTAAGCATATATAAAACATGTAAATTTTTGATTTCGTATAAGGTTTTTGCGATTAGTCATAATATTATGGAGTAATTGAGTTGTGAACTTTCATATTTTTTTGGAAAAATGGAATTTAATAATCCCACCTTTTGGTGGTTTGCTCAAAATAATCCCACCTTTAATTTATCTCAAAATAATCCCACCTTTAATTTATCTCAAAATAATCCCACCTTTAATTTATCTCAAAATAATCCCACCTTTAATTTATCTCAAAATAATCCCACCTTTATATATCAGTTGCTTAAAATAATCCCACCTTTAATTTTTTCTTCTCAAAATGGACCGATTTTGGGTGATGTAGTCCATTTTAAGCAGATGATGTATAAAGGTGGGATTATTTTGAAATAAATTAAAGGTGGGATTATTTGAAATAAATTAAAAGTGGGATTATTTTGAGCAGACCACCAAAAGGTAGGATTATTAAATTTCATGTATCATTCATTGATAAAAGAGTCATACGACATTTACAAAAGATATAAAATGCAGCAAATACCAAAAAAAAATTGAATTAAATAAAATTCTAATTCGACAAAATTACGATCGTCGATGAGATCTGACAATGATGAATTCCCTTGTCTTTCACATCGTTGTCCTTTGCAACCTTCTACAAGAGGTCTTGCCATTTGTTTTAGTTTTTGAATTGAATACAATTTAACCCAATTGATTTGATACCGTATAAGCCTTCATCAACAAATTAATTTTCCAAAATCTAATCCTTCATAAAGGAAGAGAAGAAAACTCATTCCCAAAATACTCCCATAGTCCCATTAAAGGAGACAAACAAAGAACCCAAACATTGTGTAGAAAACTGTCATAATGAGAGAACAAAATTTATTAATGACAAAAACAAAGAAATCAAACAAATTAAAAGAAGGTTTGGAGCTTACCATCATCAATAAGATGTTGATGGTAGCCCGTTGTGAACTTTCATATTTTAATTTTTACTTATTCAGCATCTTTGGAATTGTTATAGTTGAATTTAAATAAAAGAGAGGGTTTTTAAAAAGGAAAAATAAATAAGACAAATGAAAGTTTAGAGGAATTTTTTTTAATGAGAAGCTGATATGTGGTATATGATGGAACGGTTTTGTTTGAGAAATAGTTTTAGATAGATTATAGATGGATGACATCAATTTTAATAAGAGAAATAAAGAAATCAAATGAAAGTTTCGAAAAAAAAAATTAATAAGAAAATGACACGTGACAAATGATAAAATGAGCAGATTTTATTTTAATAGGGTTAGAGAAGCAAGAATGGGTAAGAGAGATTCATAGCAAGGGTTCTTTAAAACAGAGATGAAGAGAGAGAGAGAGAGAGAGAGAGAGAGAGAGAGAGAGAGAGAGAGAGAGAGAGAGAGAGAGAGACGTGATTTTTATTTTTTTTTGAGAAAAAGGAATGAGATTAGGGTTTTGGGAGGGAGAGATTTGGTTAAATGAGAGTGATGAGGGTGGCTGGGGACCGTGGGGTAACTAGTAATGAGGGTGGGTGGGTATTAGATAGGTTAATTAATGGATTGGAAGTGGGGTCTATATACTAGAAAAGGAAATGTAGCAAATTTAAAGGGACAGATCAAAAGGGAATACGTAACAAACAAAAAGAGACGGAGGAAATAATATTTATAGATAGATTACATCATTCTCCTATTTTTTTACCAAGTCAACAAACTTGTTCGATACCAAGTCAGTGTGCTTGACACGGGCTGTGAACTTGTGATGCTTTTCTTATGGGAAAAATTGTAAAAAATACGTCAACATTTATCCGGTCTTCTCAAATTAAGTCAACCTTTAGATTAACTCAAAATAAGTAAACCTATCACACATATCCGCTCAAATTAAGTTTTTTTCACTAATTTATTGGTGGAGAAAGTTAAACATTTCAACACAAAATTAAAGCGGTGCATTGACATGTTGTTATTTATATGGTTTTCCATTGAAAATGTTAATTTAATCAACAAATAATTAGTGAAAAAACTTAATTTAAGAAAACATGTATATTAGGTTGACTTATTTTGAGTTAATCAAAAGATTAACTTAATTTGAGAAGATCGGCTAAAGGTTGACTTATTTTTTACAATTTTTCCAAATTTCCAATGTGGAACCAACGTTGTCTTGGTCTAATGGTGCTAGGGTTAGACTTGGTTGGGAGAACCATGGTTCGATCCCCCACAAGCACTTTGGGAGGAGTTTAAAACCTTAACCCCGGGACACATCAATACATAATTATGAATCCGAATTAGATTAATCCAATTTAATCTAGCAAAGATAATACATAATTATGAATCCGAATTAGCCCAAAAGGGTGAATCGGGTGGATAACCAAAAAAAAAAAGTCCAATGTGGGAGATTATAGTCAAGGGTCTAATCAATGCGAAAAGGCAAACTTGAAAGTTTAAGTCAATAAACAAGTTATTATGAATTGAACTAACATTTGTTAATTTGTACTTAAGATTTAGCCTTTTAAAATAAGTTGAAAAGCTTTCGGTATGTATTATCTTTGCTAGATTAAATTGGATTAATTAACTTTAAATATTAATATCCTTAAATTATGTATAACAAAAAATTATATATTCATAAAGTACACATCAATACGAATCACACGAAATTTCACATGACTTTAAAATGTATTGTATTGGATTGGTATGGATTGAATGGATAATTTCTAATATATCTCCGAGATGTATTTCATGACTCAACATATTATAATATTAATATTAATAATGTTGAAATACATCTTCGATATGAATTAGGCATCCCTCGGATCAGGGCCGGCCCTGAGCATGGGCGCTGCCCAGGGCCCAAGCTCAAAGGGCCCAATTTCCTAGTAATGAGTACTCATTATATATAAATCTAGTTAATAAAATATCCATATGTTCTACCTTAGCTCAGCGGTTTGATGTTGTTAATTCTTAGCTTCCATTCACTTAGGTCTCGGGATCAATCCCGTGTAATATCCCTGTAAATCCACTACTACTTCTTTCTTCTTCATTTGGTTTTTTCATGCCTTTTTTTTTTTTTTTTTTTTTAATAACCATTAAACTATTACAACTTTTTTGAAAAAAAAAAAAAATTAAACTATTAAAGCAACAAATTTCAAAAACCTTCTTACTCAAAACTTCCTTAACCACTGGTTCAATCTTTTCATTACTAAAATTTCTAATTATTTTTTTACATGAACCTTGTTATTTAAAATTCGTAACTGATCGTTTCAGTAATTTTTTATTCTTTCTGCATAGTCTTACAGTGGCAGATTCAGATTAAATGTTTAGTGTGATCAAAATACATTTGATATTTATTATTGGGGTCAATTAATAAAAATTATAGGAAAGTTTTTGGAAAAATATATATGTTACACACAAGAGAAAATTTTCTACATTCAAATTCAAGTGGGGTTAAACATTTATGTTAAAAGCTTAATGTTTAAAAATTCACTCCATTCTAGTATATTTATCTTGTCCTAAAATAGATTATCCTTATCTTATTTGACCTAAAGAAATCTCACTTAAAAGTGGATCCATAAGGCAAATATATATATAATGAAATATAGTGAGTATGACAAAAAATATCCTCATTTTATTTCAAGCATATCATTTTTTTAAAAATAAAATAACAAGCATTCAATACTCCTGACCAAATTTATAGGGCCCTTACTTGTTAGTTCGCCCCGGGCCCTCAAATTTTTAGGAACGGCCCTGCCTCGGATTGAAGGGATTAGATTGGATTCCATGAATAGAATTATAGAACACACCCTCTGGAAAATCAAGAATGCATAATGGGAAAACAATAAAAAAAGGGGCAATTTTGGGAAAATTCTTTAGTATACATTGATGGACTTCCTCCAAAATAAACTGCTATATAACATGTAGCCAAGGCTAGATGATGATTACATTTCTAACTTTAAATCGAAAATAACTCAGCGTCAGCTATATGAAAATGCACTCCTGCAGGGATCAGCCAAGCATAATAAAAGCTACAGCTATTGAGAACACGTCGGTCCAACCTAAAATTCTAAGAATCATAATACTGGCACGAACCCTAGTGAGTCAGCGACACTAGCTGGGCAACTCGGGCGTCTGCATATTTATTTGGGATTCCTCAGGACAATGATAACTGAGTCTCCTCGGAGAAACATCTTGCTAATGAACCTGTCCTTGTTCACTGGCTGGGCCTTCTTCTTCCCTTTACCGGTCTTCGGCACCTGTAACATCCCAAAAAGAACTTAAATCCAATACCCTGATATAAACCTTTCTATATATCAAACTTAAGCTGCAGCCTCTAATGCAGGTTTTCCCGCCAAAGTATTACCCCCTCCTAGATGTAATATATCTTTTGGTTGAAGCCAAACAGACCATAAATAGATGATAGCAATTTATCTTATTAAAACTCGTTATAGCCCAATGTTTTTATTAACATTTTCATGTTTTAATTAAAAATAACCATATATGGCCCAAGAGGTATTACCTAATAATCCTTACTACAATATGCTCCCTCTACCCTGTAATAACGTCGCTGACAATTTTGTTTCTCCTTTCAAGGGTTCAGAGCAAAAGAAATTGTCTGATGCATGGAATTGATATTTAAGGTTAATTGTCTCAGTACTTGACGTAGAAACTAGAAAAGGGGGGGGGGGGGGGGGGAGTGTACTAAGTTAAGACAAACCTCAGTCCACATCTCTCTGACATTTTCAAGTACCATATTACAGTGACGATCAAAAGCTCTCACACGCCCTAGAAGTTTTCTGTTGTTTCGGCAATTGATAAGGACCTGGTATACAGCAGATTAATAAATCAACGAAGTCAGCTATATATCCTACAAAACTGATATCAGTGTAAAAATGTTATAAATCAGGTACCTAAGGGAGCATAAAATGAAAAAATTACAAGGATATGGTACATTGAGGACATTGATTAGAGTTGACAATTTCTTCCTACACGGGTGCTTGGTGATCAATTGCAAATGCTCTTAAAATAGAACATTTATGATGTTTATATATAACTTTTATGTTATATATTTAGAAAATTCATGTTTTACTTTCATAAAACTTATTTTTTATAAAGTTAAGCGTTCTAAATGTTCAATACAGATTTTCTGAAGTATGGATGTTCTGTTTTAAATGTAGTTGCATGGCATTCATTTTGCGCCTGGGTGCACAATTCATAGATTAGATTAGAGTGTTGTGATAAAAGGAAATTTCAAGCACTAAATGCAACTTGGAGAGATAAGGAAGAAATTGCAGTTGTATTGTACCTGAGTATTGTTCTTGACGCTCATCATAAGCACAGAAAGAGGACCAGTATTGAATTCTTCCTCCTCATTCTTGGCCTGTCAAAGCTAGCTTCTGTAAGCAATAAAATATAAAACGTGCACCAGATACTAACTACTCTAAAGGCAACAGATCAATTAGACTAGCTTTTTTGCATGCTCGTGCGCAACATTTTTTGCTTCATTGTTACTCTAATAAAATAAACCAAAAGCTCTTTATTTAATTTATTTGTCATCCATTTTGCAATAAAAAAAAATGATGTAATTAAAAATACATTTTAATTGGTTTAAACACTTGTGAATTAAGAATATTTAGCATTGTATGAATTTGTTAAAAAGTAAAAACGTACGAATTTGTTAAAAGACGTGTTTTAATTTGTTTAAATACTTATGAATTAAGATTATTTATCCACTTCTAGCATTATAAAATTAAGATTCAACTATTTGAAGATGTATGAAAAGAATTTCTTCATAATAATTGTTATTAACTTGAATAACTAAATTAGTAACAAACATAACATTAAAATAAAAATGTGCAATTGAAATGAGCATCAAATTACATGAAAATATTAGAGATCGAAAAGCATTCACCATTCCTCTTGCAGTCTAGCTAGAAAAAGGTGGGATTACTAAAAATAATTCTTCATACATTTGGAAAAATTGGTTTTAATAATCCCACATTTAACCGGTATGCAATTAATAATCCCACCATTTGAGAATTATGAGTAATCCCACCTTTTGAATATTTATAAATAATCTCAACTTCTGATTATGAATAATCCCATCTTTGCTTACTATCTTCATGTAATGGTCCTTTTGACTTATTAATTGTTCTTATTTTCGTAATTTAATCCATATTTTCCTAACTTTTAACTTATTCCTCATCTGCTTGGTAGGCAAATGTACAAAAACAAGAACAAATAAGAAGTCAAAAGAAACATGAAATGAAGATAGTAGGTAGAGGTGGAATTATTTGGAAAAAAATTAAAAGGTAAGATTATTTGGGAATAATCAAAAGATATTAGGTAGAGGTGGGATTATTCAATAATAATCAAAAGATAGTAGGTAGAGGTGGGATTATTCACGAATAATTAAAAACAATTCCTCCTAAATTATAAATGAGCTTTTTATTTTGGTGAATTAAGGATTGCAAGAAAAATTTAAGCATTTGAACATCTAACAGCTATTATAGTAATGCATGCTAATATTGATTGGTTATATAACAGCACAAATTGATTTCAGTCATCCCAAATTCCAGTATCTCAATGAGCCATAAAATAGTACTAAAATGAACAAAACTGCCTGCATTGACTACTCCAAAGATCAGTCATTTCATATAACAAAATAGATAGTGTCTAGGAGACAAGAGTATCAGAAAGTTGATATAGATGGAACATAGATAGTACTTACTGGGGCATCCTCCTCCATTGGCCGACTGAAAATTACAGAAAAGAGTAAGTTAATAACAAAGGTTTGATATAGAGGGTAAAATAATAAGCAGCATACAAGGCAAAATTATCTTTCTTCTTACTTTGATCTTAAGGATTAAGCATTTAATGCATAACATCTCTAGCAACAAGAAATAGTTCTATAGTAAAATACTGGAAGAGGAACTTCTCACAAGAGACGATTACTTAGCTAAAAACAAGACCAAAGAAATTTGAGGGCAATCTGCGTTCCAGTGTGAACATTAACTTGAAATCAAGCCAATTCCAATTCAATATCTTCACTACACCGATTCCAATTCAATGTCTTCACTAAAAACCTAACCCAGTGAATTTGCAAACTAAACATACCCAGTGTATACCTATCAATTTTTTCTGTATCACAAAGAAAACAATAATAATTGAACAAGTAAATTCTCATATGATTTCCTTTATATTGAACACAGTTATGCATACGTCAGTCTTCAACAAATCAGATTTTTCTTAATGCTTCCAATTAGTTTTATCACAAATGAAAACCCTAATTATAAAAAATGTTCACCCTAAATTTCAACTTTTACTTTAAAAAAACCACCTAAATTTCAAGCTTGAAGCTTACTAAACCTAATTCAACCTCCCAGACACCGCAAAACATTCTATGCCGATACTCTACTTACTGCCCTAATTTACATTCAGAAATGAATTACTTAGCAAGTAGGAAGGGTCCAATTCAAGTTAGAAACAACAATTTTTTTACACAAAGCTAAAAATGCTACAAAAAGGGGGGGGGGGGGGGGGTGGGGGCAAAACGAATTGGAAAAAAGAGAAAGAAATTTGGAGTCACCTCATAGTGAAGTTTTGGATCTAATAGTATGAACAACAATGAAGGAACAAAAACCCTGCAATTTACAGAAACAAGACATGGAAAAGTGAATTCCAGTAAGAAAGACGAAACAATTCGCAAAGACGAGCATGAAAACAAGAACTTACAAGGGTTTAACGAAAGGGAGGGAGGGAGGTTTCTGAAGGTCGAAGTTCACTTCACTGCTTAAAAAAAAAAAATGGACTACGATGTTAGAATCTGGTTAAAGAGTTACTGAATACTCAAAAAAATCATCATGGGCTGTGTTGGCCCGCTATGGTGTATGCATAACCTATTGGGCCTTTACAATCTCTCTTACCAACAACAATATTTGCAAGCTAATCCTTGTAAGTGACTATTGTCGTATGTGGATTGTGGATGCTCTAACAACATCGACAATGGATGGTTGGTGTTAACTGTTAAGGACTATTTTGCAATTTTGAAAAATTGTTGCAAGTTTGCAAGCTACAAGCTCAATTATTATGAAAGAATTGAAGTTGTATCTTACACTAACTTTGTAGCTCAACAAAGATACAAGGTTTTGGGACCCATTTTTTCTTTTAACTTTTTTTTAAAAAATTATTGCATTAAATATAACTTATATATGCTATATTAAAAAAAACATATGTATCTCTATTATATAAGGGGAGGGGAGGCTGCGGCGGTGTCCAAGTAAATTACACTTTTACCCCCCTCCCTTAACTAAATGACAAAGAAACCTATATTTGCTCTGTCCTTTAAGTCTGCTATATTTACTTATTCACACTTCCCAAAACATACCGTTAAATGAATATATCTTTAGATATGTATAATAAAAAAATTAAAAAAATTATACATTAAAAAAGTACACATTGAGCAGAATCAAACGAGATCCCACTTGACTATATGTTTTATTATATGTATAAAATTAGAGAGAATCAAAGATACAAAATGAATAGTGACAAAAGTCCTTATGCAGCAAAAATATAGAGACAGAGGTTATACATTACAAAATTAGGTAACAAAGCAAAATCATATCAATATACACAAAATCTTTGTCTAAAATAAACATTCAATTAATATAAAATAAGTTAACAATAATCGTTGTTTTACGAATCTATATATAATCCACTTATCTGTATTGCATTACTGACATGCATTAAAAAGTTTCAATTCAAACCCAGTATATTTAATTTGGACCAGATTCAATCAATAAAAGAATATTGTGTATATTGACAACAATAGTACAAACTTTCAAAATTGTCGCATGCATCGCGTGCAAAGATTGCTAGTATATATAATATATTAAAGGAAAAATTGCCAAGAATAAGTCAATCTTTGGCCGATCTTCCACAAATAAGTAAACCTTTTGAAAATCCAGAAATAAGCTAACCTTGTTATCATTTAAGCCAAAAATAGGACAAATGATTATTTAACATGTTAATTTCTATTGTTTTTTATCACTATTTTACAATCATTCAACCTAATTTTTGTTTTAAATGATAACAGTAACTTAAAACAACAGATAACTAATAGATTAAATAATCGTTTAACCTATTTTTGGCTTAAATGATAACAAGGTTAGCTTATTTCTGGATTTTCAAAAGGTTGGCTTAATTGTGGAAGATCGGCCAAAGGTTGGCTTATTCTTGGCAATTTTTCCTATATTAAAAGGCGTTACTCGCACCGTATTGCGCCACATAGGTGTCTTGTCATTAGTCTACGTGTCATTAGGCCTCACCAAACATCGAACCCACAACCTAGCTCCATGTAGCCAAACTTTTTACCCGTAGTCTATATTTTCTCCTTGTATTTAATAAAATGATTCCAATTTTATAAATAATTTTCACTTATAATAATTTAGTTAGCAATAGACCAATGACAAAGAAAATAAAAAATAAAAAGAAAGATTGAAACCCGAGGCAACGCTCAACCCAGAATACTAGTTGAAATATTAAAATAGCATGTGGGGTCAATTTTAAGCTACAAAGCTACAAGAAATGTAGCTTGCCATTGTAGGTGGTTGTATCTTGAAAAATATATAGCTCAAAAAAATGATATAACAAACAAAGCTACAAGGTTTGTAGCCTACCATTGTGTATGCTCTAATTCATTTATAATTTTAGAAAATCATGCTTACATTATTATCAAATATATTGAGAACCTCTTACCAACCCAAAGAATTGAAAGAAATGAAATGAACTTTTTGTTGATATTGTTTAAATGTCATATTTTTTTTATGATTTTTTTTCAAACAAATAGTAAAGTTTTTTTTATTGTAGGTGATTAGTGGTTTTAATATGTGTATTTCGATGTTTTTTTGGAGGGAGGTTGAATGTGAGTGCATAATTAAATTTTTAAGGTTTTATTTTGGTTAGAGCTGTAAATGGGTCGACTTGGGTTGGGTTTGGGTTGACCCATTAATATAAACGGGTTAAAAACTCCAATCTAAACCCAACCCATTTAGTTAAATTTGTTGATATTTTCAACCTAACCCAACCTTATAAATAAATGAGTCGACCTAATAACCCATTTAATAATATTATCACTTTTTCATTAGTATTAAATAAAGTTATACCAATATATAAACATTAGCTTTTAAGACATTACAACCATCTACATAACTCGTAAAGAATCTATAACATTATAAAAAAGTAAAAATATCAAAGTGATATATTAAATTATTATGTCAATTTATCTTGAACCTAATTTTATTACAATGGATTTTCTTAATGGATTAAGCGGGTTGAAATCGGGTTGAGAATTTCAACCCAACCAATTAAAATAAACGAGTTGGGTTGGGTCAACCCATTTAGCTAAACGGGTCGAAAAACTCAACCCAACCTGTTATTATTGGATTGGGTTCAAGTTGGGTTATTGGGTTGGGTCAAATTTTGCCAGCTCTAATTTTGGTATCTAATTAAATTTGGTTAGTTATGGATAGTTATCGGTGCTTTCTAAATTGGAAGGTAGGGGGTTTTTAGAGGGAATAAATGAGAAGGCCCTATTTGAGTTTTGAAGGCTTTTCATCAAAACTACTTCCTAAATTATTATATAGATATATAGATTTTTATTCATTGGATGATATACTACAGGGCGGGATTTTAGTTGGTAGTAGGGGTGCTCATTTTGAATATCTGATACGAACTTATCTAAATTTTTTTGATATTAAAAATTTTCGGATGGTTCAAAAAATATGAATATCCAAATGCAATTTCGATGCAGCCTTGGATAAAGAAGCTGGTAGGTGTGGTCTTGGGGCAGTCGTTCGTGACAATACAGGTGTTATTCTTTTGGCCCAGGCGAGGACGGTGTTGTGTGACTGGAGTCCCGAGCTCGCGGAAGCAGCGGCGGTAGCCATGGCTGTGAGTACGGTGAAGGATTATGGTTGGGTTAACGTGTGCTTTGAAGGAGAAGCTCAAGTCATAATTAATGCTCTGAACCAGAATTGTTCAAGAGGAGGTGAAGTCCAATTGATGGTGGATGATGCTTTGCATTTAGCTAGTAATTTTAATTTAACTAGTTTTGTTTTCTGTTATCGTGAATGTAATATGGTAGCTCATAGGCTTGCCCGATGGGCAGTTGCTAGCTTTTGTGATGAGGTTTGGGTTGATGAGTGCCATGTTTGGCTCTCGGATCTTTTAGTTTCGGATTTGTCTTCTATTAATTATCAATAAAAGCCTACCTCTGAAACATCCGCTATCCATAAAATCGGGGTAACCAACCTGAGATATTCGAGGGGAAATCTATATTCAATCCGAAATATATCTTAATATTAGGATATCCGATCCAAAACATAATTTTTTTAATGAATCGGATATCCGAATCATCAAATATTTTGATCCGAATCTACTCCAAAAATATAGATTTCTCATCCGAAATATCACAAATAAAAAACCTGAATCAAATATTTAATTTTTCAGATCGGAGTGCCAGATCATGGGTTGAATCGGTTGGATCGGGTCAAGTGAAACGCCCCTAGTTCCGCTAGTTGGTATTTCCTATTCTAAACTTTTCGGAAATTAAAACTAATTAAAATGGGAACAAGATAGATATAAGATAAACGAGATGTGAGATTTAATGAGGAAACTTTTGAGGGTCCAAGTGGAAAATAAAGTCTCGATCTACGTACTAGGAACTTTCATAAAACTCTTCATTATATTAGGGTCAACACTTGTTACATCCTATATATCATAGACTTCGTACCCAACTTGAGTTCCTCTAAAAACTCAAGTTCCCAATGATTATTCTCATTAACAATTGTGTTACTCAACTTCAACTCTAAAGTCCTCTCTCAACTCTAAGAATTAACTCTAAGTCTCCCTCAAAAACAAGAAGATTCACTCAACTCTCTTACCCCAAATTACAACTCCGTAATGCAATAGGTTTGCACACGAGCTCTCACTCTATACACTTGATTCTAAAATTCATTCGAATTCTAAATCAATTCTCCGTTACAAGAGTTAACACAAACCTTTTCCTAACCCTCAATTTACAAACTCATACAAGGACAAACTCTAAGAAACAATATGTTTTTGTTGGAACTCGTGATATATAGGAACAAAAAATGCACACAAGAGGAAGTGGCTCAATGTGTGGATCTCAAATTATACGTTTGATTCCTCTACATGTTGGAGTCGAATTCTTTGGATGACTTCTTAGGTCACACCCTTAGAATGAATGAGGATGCATTCTTTTTATAGTAAACTCACCCTAAGCTTCCTCTACACACTTCTCTACTAATGGCTAGTGTTCCTTAAATAAAGAAAACTGTCAATACCACATTTAGTGGAGATAGCATGGAAAAGCAGTGAGATCATAACTTCATTGATGAGCAAGTCATTGCTCATGTTCTTACATTTTAGCATGCTCCTCAAAACTGATGAATTGACAATGCTTTACTGTGACGACCTTACTCGCTTATGTAGACACCTAAAAGTGTCTCCCCAATTAAGGGTCCAATGATTTTAATATACCCATCGTCAATTGGTCCGGATTTCTGAAAAGGCCCGAGAATTGCTTGTGCTTGGCTAGACCCAAATTTAGACCTTTTAACCAAGCCCAAACCTTTTAGCCTAAATAAACCAAAACTAGCATTACTAACTTTTTAATAATAACAATAATAATAATAATAATAATAATAATAATAATAATAATAATAATAATATCACCCATATCTCATCATATCCCATATAATCATCTCCATATCAAGCTCTTACCTTATTCTATCTCATCACATCCCCCCCATATCCTTGTTGATTATCTTCTTGAACCTTCCAATCCCACTATATATACCAGCCCTCTTCATCACCAAAAAAGAAACACAAAAAAATCCTCTCGAACTACCCTCTAAACTACAACAAACGCAGCAGCAATAACACATAAAAACAACCCTCAAACAGTCATAAAGCGAGTGATTCGAAAGCCTTGACGATTCTGTTTCGACCACGGCGATTTCGGTATAATTTCTGAGGATTCAATCTCCTTATAATCATATATGTATTTGATTTCATAATTCATTTAAGTACTAATCAGTTTATTCATGATTGTAGCAAGTTATAGCTTGATGTTTTGTTTCATTTTCTCGGTTTTGTTCTGAGCAGTAACTTTGATGAATTTTCCAGAGCTATTGGGAATGATTTACGATCTATGCGAGTACTCATTTTCGATCTTGTTATGTCTAGTTTCAAGGAAAAATATTTCAAAAAATTTAAGAAAATTCCTTCTGGGCGTTTTATGGGATTGAACGCAGCCTGGTCATGAACTCGCTGTTCAGATTTTTTGTTTCCAGTTTTTTTTGTCTAACTTTGCCGAATTGTTTAGGACAATTGGAATTGAATTACGAGTCGTGTGAATACTAGTTTTGAAACCTATTATGTCTAGTTTTACATAAAAATATTTAAAAAAATTTAAGAAAATTCCTTCTGGGCGTTTTATGGGATTGAATGCAGCCTCGTCATGAACTCGCTGTTCAGATTTTTTATTTCCAGTTTTGTTTATCTAACTTTGCCGAATTTTGCAGGACAATTGGGATTGAATTAGGAGTCGTGTGAATAATAATTTTAAAGATTATTATGTCTACTTGTACTGAAAAATATCAAATAAATTTTATAAAACTTTCTTCTAGATGTTTTATGGGTTCGAACAGAGGATGGTCAGTCTTGCTCTTTTCAGTTTCATTTGTCTGACTTTGCTGAATTTTACAGGATTGCTCGAAACTAATTAGTGGTCGTGTGAGTAGTCGTTTTGAAGCTTGTTGTGTCTAGTTTTATGGAAAAATATTAGAAAAAATTTTAAAAATATTCTTGCAGGTGATGTTCTGGTCCGAAGCCAGGTTGGTCAGTGCTGATCTGATTGCATATGACTTGATTTTCTTAGTTTATTTTGTTATATTTTTGTTAGTTTTTTATTTGATATTATTTGACTTGATTTTATTTCATATGATTTTATTTGGTAACATATTGTTTAATTATGTCACTTGTTATCTTACTTGATTTTTTTTATTATTTCATGATCTCATGTACATATTTTTATTTTATCTCATGTATATATTTTGTAACCTTGGACAATTGTGACATTAGGGACCGTTTAATATGGACTAAATCAAAGTGGTCACCTTAAATTAGTCATAATTGTAATAATTTGAACACGCCTAGTAAATCGCGCTTTTAAGGACATAATACGGAGATATTTATGTATTCGGGATTAATAATAATTTGACCACAAAAAGAGACCTAGTAGAGACCGCTTACAGGCGGGCGAGCCCAATGCACGATTGGTTCGTAACCTGTCCCCGAACCCATACTCTGGTGCACGACCATATGGGGCTGATTGCTCCTGGCTTTCAGTACTTCTTCGGTGTCCGTGGACAGTATAAAACGCACGGTGGCGACTCCTACTAGTCCGTATTCACGTACGGCGTTAACGAGCATTCAAAATAACTCGTGAGACGTAGGCGGCCGGGTAAAAACGACCCCTACAGCTTAAACCGGCGCGGAAGAAACCGACGAGTCAAATTGTCAGTTCTAACATACTAACATACTTAAAAATTAAAACAAAGCCTCAAATTTATTATATGCTAAATCCAAAAGTACCACCCACAAGATTGTACGAAAACTAAACCCAAATATCAATACTACCAAAAACAGTATTAACTCCAAAACAATGTCAGAGTTAGAAAGTACGAACTACAACTACGATAGTCCAAACTAGAATCGTAAAACATCCTAAACAAGTACAAATAACTTCGGCACTCGCCCAACCCAAAGCTAAGCAAGAACCTCATCATCAGAATTACCTGAAAATAAACAATAGTCCACCGTCAGTGGCGAGTAACATAACTGTCCCACCCTAACGGGGATACACTAAATCAAACAATCAAATCAAACACTCAATCATATCATCATGTGAGATACATAACATAACCATAACGATAATGACACCACACGCACAAATTCGACCAACCTCAAATATTATCTTAACAGTACTTAATCTTTGGTGCAATCATTTACATATTAGACCGGACTATGCACGTACGAACGCATCTTACGCGAACGAACTTTCTACTATGCCAGGATTGAGAATCTTACTCCCAACCCCATGAAACCCATCTTACGGGAAATCCATATCAAGAGACGACATAGTAAGATCTCCAACTATCCCAATACCACGGATAGGATAGGGGCAACGTCTTAACCCAATTCTTAGAATCTTACTCTAAGATTAGGCGTCTAATAGTAAAATCAAGCTAATCTTTAACCGAAATTTACATTCTTAGTTAATCTTAAGTTGCATCTTATGCCTTGACTCAAGATTAACATGTAAATCAACAATCTTGGAACCTCATATATCATTCTTTATATTTTCTTTAACTTTTCTTTGGCTTTTTAAACCTTTCTTTAAACTTCTTTAAACCTTTCTTTAAACTTTACTTACATTCTTTAATCAAGACTCGACCAAGAACTCATAAAGAACAATCAAGACTCATAAAGAACTCAACAAGATTCATAAAGAACTCAACAAGATTCATAAAAAACTCATCCTCATAATCATCATCAAATCAGTCATAAACTATCAATATTCAACAACGATTTACATCAACTTATATACATCAAAACTTCATGAAACTTGAGTATAAACAAAAACCAAACATGAAACTAATCATAATCAATCACAAAAGACATAGAATCAATGAAAAACTATCATGAAACAACCACCCAAATCAACCCCATAATTCACGCATAATATGGGTACAAAACATCAATTTCGGTCTAATCTAATCATCTAATCTACCCTATGAATCATAGTATACCAACTAGGATTTGGATAGTATGTTACCTTATTGAAGATTAGGCAAATAATACACAAAAAATCGCTGCCCGGAACGATACACACGACCCTAGTAATCACGCACACGGCACGGCCTTAGCACGGCTTCACACGGCCTCACACGAACCACGTACCACGGAACCACCGTGCAACAACCACGTTTAAGCACAAGCACCACCGTGCACCACCACTCGATCCCACATACAACCCACACGTTGCCCACTCGAACCAAACCCGGAAACCAAACCCGAACTAGTGATCTTGAATGAAATTAAGGTGGTTTAGTTTGTGTTTTAATACTTAAAGATCAATGGAAGTTGAATTTTTAAGTTTGGGTTTTGAAATGATGATTAACAATTGATGGGTTGATGATGCCCAAAAATGGCGTGAGGCAAAGAGGCAAATGGAGAGAGTTTAGTCTTTTAATTGTGGCAATGAGTGATTAAATGGCAAAATTAATCTTAAGCCTTACTACCACTTCTATTTATAGAAGTTGGTTAAGTGTGAACACAAGACAAGTGGCAAAACCAAGCCACACACATGAGAGGGGCCGGTTGGGCTAAGGGAAAATGGGCTTCCAAGCTCAATTGGGCCATTTGCACTAATTCATGATTAATCATGATTAAATCCGCACTTGGCCCAAAACTAAATTAATTAATTAGAAAATTAAATAATAAAATTCTAATTAATTAAATAATAATAAAATAAATAATAAACAATAATTCATCGAATAAAACAAACCAAATTAAGCAAATAATCAATTAATAATAGTCCAAATAAATTCGGACTATACATAAAAATCACATAAATACAAATAAATCGACGACAGAAATACCGATAAACCTGGGTCGTTACAACTACTATGTGGGAAAGTGGGATGCAACTAGACTAAGTCCAACCTTAACATTAAAACCATTTTTCAATTACCTAAACTTAAAGAGAAGGTATTGTGTCAAACTGTCAATGTGGTAATATTACTGTCAGACGAGTTCAACTGGAGCTGGACACATATTGTTAAATCTAAACACATATTGATTAAACCTGGACACATATTGTTAAACCTGATGGACACATATTTGTAAACCTGGTGAAAACTTGTTAAACCTGAACACATATTGTTAAATCTGGACACATATTGTTAAACCTAGACATATATTTGTTAAACCTAGACACATATTATTAAACCTGGACACATATTTGTAAACCTGGTGAAAACTTGTCAAACCTGGACACATGTTGTTAAACCTGGACACATATTTGTAAACTTGTCAAACCTGGTTAAAATTTGTTAAACCTGAACACATAGGACATCTATTTGTAAACCTGGTGAAAACACTTTTAACCTGGATACATATTGTTTAACCTGGACACATATTTGTTTAGCCTGGATACATATTATTAAACCTGGACACCTATTTGTTAAACCTGACATATATTTGTAAACCTGGACACATATTTGTAAACCTAGTAAAAACTTGTTAAACCTGGACACATATTTGTAAACCTAGTAAAAACTTGTTAAACCCGGACACATATTTGTTCACCCTGGACACATATTATTAAACCTTGATATTTATTTGTAAACCTGAACACCTATTTTTAAACCTGGATACATTTGTAATCCTAGACACATGTAGTTTAACCTGGACACATATTGTTTAACCTGGACACATTTTATAACTAACTTGGACAAAATATAACCTGGACATGTTTTTTGGCATTTTGAGGCCTTTAAAGGCCTCGTTTTGAGAATGTGCAGATGTGTTCGTCTCGAAAAATTAATCAATTTCGACATATTATATACCCCGATTCCACATCCAAGCGCAAAGTTATATCCTTCCGAAGTTTTTTCCACTATTACAATGCCTATATTGGGTCAGTCGTCTGAGGGTCTGACGGTCTGACCCAATACTTTCACAAAATTAAATTAGTCAAGGAACTCCCATGAAAATAAAAAATAATTATTATAATTAATATTCTTTGTAGATCAGAATGATAGGTTAGTAAATAATTAGTAAGGTAAGCTAGTGGTTTCCTAAATATTAGGAAAGGGGGAAATACCCCAACATTATGCTAGGATAATAATTGATCCCATGACCTTATAATACCCCAACTCCTTCTCAAATATATTTTTCATAACCTTATAATCAGTTAGTAAACCCTTTTGTTATAATTAAAGATACAAATTGCTTTTTAAAATTAATCTTTTTCAAAAACAAAAACAATTTTAAAGCTAAAATTTATTAAAAATAAAACTTAACCTAATTAGTAGCTTGAAATCAATATTAGGAGAATTGATTTGTTAGCATATTACGTGAAATGTAAAGTGGATGACAGACTCAATTTTTTTGTCCTACCACTTATACTGTTACCTTTTTTAAACACTAAGTTCCAAGTGCTTCCTTTCTTGCACTAAAACCTAAATAATAAACTCATATCATATGGCTCACAAGCCATTTTTTTTTATTTTTTTTTATTTTTTTATTTTTTTTGTCTTTAGTCTATGTAGGTTGAAGATCCATATGGCTCACAATTCAAAATGTGGCTATGCCATTGAAAACCTTTAATTAGTTTGTACCTTTTTGTCTTAATTTACTTGGTTAGATTAAATTTGTGTGTAAATAGTTCGAATATAGGGCTTTTAATTTGAGACATTCAGACTTATCCTCACCATCATTTCTCACTAATCTGCTCTTCAGTGAACTCACCCTAATTAAATTGCTAAAAAAATGAGTGTCATATTCCTCAAAATATAAAATAAAAACTCTAATGCCAGAAAACTTGATGAGAAATCCCTAAAAATATCTGTGTTAGTATATATAATGTCCAATTTTGTGAACATTCATTTGCCTCAACTACTCAGAGTCTGAGCGTGACCAACAATTCTCTAGAAATTCTTATACACGATGTCTAAGTTGCATCCAAGGGTAATTTTGCTCATTCGTTCCATAAAAAAATTTACTCATTTTAATTAATATTTAAAATGAGTAAAATTATGTGCATCCCTGGATACGTAGTGGATCTGTTGCACTTCGTCCGGGATGATGAGTAATTGATTATCTAATGATTAAAGAAGCGGTCCCTTAAATTCAAGAAATATAATTATTATTTGATTAGTTGAGTTAGGTTTGTATTGTATTGTAATAATTGAAGTCACCAACCAAACTTCACACTCTTTACTGAGGCTTCTATACCAACATTATATGAAGAAAATGGGAGATACCAATTGACAAACGGGCTTGGGCCGCGCCCGTCACGGGGGAGTGCAAGTATACTTTACACGACAAAGGAGGTTCCACCTCAAAACCATATAGTAGTAAGGGGAGTAACCCCTTAGCCATATAAAGTAGAGACAACTTTATTATTTTTCCGATGTGGGATTTATTCCCAACACTTCCCCTTAATTCCAATCTTTTTTCACACTCATATGTGGGTTTTTTACATGGGCTCGACACTCCCCCTCACATGTGAGTTGTGGATAATCTTGGCCCAGATCAATCCAAACCCAACCTGGGCTCTGATACCATGTTAAATTTGATTGAATATTAGAAATGGGTCTGGGCAACCCAATATATAAGAAGAGAGTTAGATTACTTACAAGTCATAAGAGATTCCTTCCTAAAACCAATTATTACTCTCTCCCAAATTGTAAGCAATATTTGACAAAAAGCTGTGAGCATTTTTTTTTTTAATCAATTGCTGTTTATAATTTGAGAGAGTGAGAAACTCATATCTATATTATTTATTATGGTTGCTTTTCCTTTAAAATGATCTTTCTAAAGCATATTAATCATCACTTTCAGTTTTGCTTTGGAAAATAATTATTGTTAAAAAATAGTTACCTAGAACACAATATGATCAATTGATCATGCATAATGTTTTTCTTATATGACAATAATAATTTAGGCTCTGTTCTTTAGGACTGATCTGGTCTGATCTGATCTGATCTGGTCTCTGATATGATCTGATCTAATTTGTTTTGAGTTTGTCTGATCTGATGTGATCTGAGTTTTTCTGATTTATATTTATATTTATATTTATATTTATATGGGAAATTCCCACTGGTACACTTAAGAAATAGCGAAATCCCAGTGGTACTCTACAAAGTTTTAAAATCCCAAAAATGCGCATGGGTTATCTATAAATAAAAAATGTGAACTTAATGAGTTTTTTGGTTGAATTAAACGTTAGTTTAATGATTTGGATGGTTAGAAATCTAACCATGGTTAAAAATCTAACCATGGTTAAAAATTTAAAGAATTATCTCACCTTTTCTCTCTCACTCATCCCTCATAACTCGTTTCACTCAAATTCTCTCTTCTCTCTTTCTGTGTGACCTTCGTGGTTTCTTCATCTCCATTGAAGACGGATTCGTGCTTCTCTGTGCATTTTGGCTACCATCACTGACACTCTCAGGTATGTTTTCTCACTTGAATTTACTTGTTATTTTTCGTAGTTAGGGTTTGAACAAAGATCGATTGTTGAATTTTTCGTTGTTAGGGTTTTTAGTTATCGATTGTCAAATTTTTGGGGGTTTTTAGTTATTTAATTGTTATCTTTCAAGGTTAGGGTTTGGAATAAGATTGTTGGATTTAGTTCGAATTTTGGGGGTTTTAAATTGAATATGCTTTGTTGTTGTTTAATTGGGGGTTTTAGGTCGAACTTTTGGGGGTGTTTAGTTGAATATGCATTGTTGTTGTTTAATTGGGGGTTTTAGGTTGAATTTTGTTGGTGTCTTTTTGTCGAATTATGGGGGTTTTAATTCGAAATTTGTGGTTTAAAATTCGAATTTTCTGGGTTTTAATTCGAATTATGAGGGTTTTTTACTTGAATATGCTTTGATGTTCTTTAATTGTTATTTAAATGTTATTTGTTGAATTATGCTACTTCAATTATTTTTAGTTTTTCGGGTTTAAATATTGTTGTTGGTTAATCATTGTTGAAGTTTTTTTGTCCTTGTTTTTGGGGCTTTTTTTTGTGTAGGTTATTTACAAATGGGTGATAATTTGGTGTTGAGGTTTCAGTATAGAGGGAAGGATACAGATGTCATTTTGAATGATGTTGATAAAGTTAACCTTTTGGACTTAATTCATGAATGGATGGATAATGCTATTAAAGAGGAAAACTCAATTCCAAAGTACCCCCATTTTTCATATGTACACAAAATGAAACACCATTACATTCAAACTAATCTGCAGCTGATGGAGATGTTTAATGTCCTAAGTAATAGAGACCTAATCTACATTTGGGTGGGTGAGTTGTCCAAACCCACAGCTGTCTTTGAAGCTGCTATGAAATTAAGAGAGATGGTTGAACAAACCACTAAAAACTACAATGAAAATGAGGTTGCAAAAGAAGTAGAACCATCACCACCACCTCAAACAACAACACAAAAGGTCAAAACACCTCCTCCTAAAAATAAACAAATGCTTAGTCCAACTAGAAAGAGTCCTAGGTAAGGAGCATATAATGAGTTCACATTTGGTAAGGAAATGGAGCAAATAGATAAAGAAAAGCCAACTGCAAGAGTTTGGCTTGCAAATTTGGGTGAACAATCAAGATGGTCAAAGCACAAGTTCAACATTAACCTCAAATGTGACATAAACAAAACTAATTTTGCCGAGAGCTTCAATGCAACACTTGGAACAGACAGAAGCAGACCAATTATGACCCTACTTGAAAGTAATGAAATGTTATTTCTAGTTTCTTTATTCATATTTGTTAGGTACTATACATTACAATAACTTACATAATATGCTTGCTTTGTTTAATACAGGTCTGAGAAGGGTAACCATGGTGTGAGATTGGCTGAGAGAAGGGACTTATGTGATGAATGGGACAGGGATGATATATTTCCTAACATAGTGAAGAGGGTCCAAGTGTTGTGCAATGAATCTAGGACATGCAGGGCATTTGTTTCTAGGGGTGAGTACGAGATAGGTGATGGAAGGGCTTCACTTGCAGTAAGCCTGACTAACCACACATGTCAGTGCAATCAGTGGCAACTCACAGGAATCCCATGTAAACATGGAATTAGAGCAATTCTCCATGCAAGACTTGACCCAATCAACTTTGTGCATGAGTGCATGAATTAGGCCCATACCAGACAAAGATCGATGACCAACAACTGACTATCCAACAATTGAACCTCCAGTGCTAAAAAGAGGGGTTGGTAGACCTGTGAAGAATAGAAGAAGAGGTGAAGAAGAACAGAGAAAAGGCAAGAGAAGCAAGACCTACAGATGTGGCAGATGTAAAGAATTTGGGCACAACATACACTCATGCCAAATGGGAGGAAGGCAGAAGCAGAATAAGGGCAAGGGTAAGCAGAAAGTTGGACCAGCTGCAGCAACCAGGAGCAGCATTAGGGCAGGGCCATCAGGCACAAAGTAGGATGATGTGATGTATGTGGCAATCATATTTTGGGTATTTTGAAACTGTTACTATGATGTATTTTTTGACTAGTACTTGAACTTTGTTTTAGTTATGCCACATAAATGGGTATTTTAAAACAGTTAGGAAATATGATGTATATTTTGGGTATTTTGAAACAATCTGAAAATATGATGTAAATATTTGGTTATGCTTAACATATTAGGTTATTTTCAAACAAGGGATTAGGAAATATGATGTACATTTTTGGTATGATGTAAACAATTTCGGCTAATATATGAAAATCAAAATACAAATTGTTCTTTTGGGGGTTGTTTTAATGAAATACAGTTTGTATATTTTTGATATGATGTATATATTTTTGTTGTATATTTATGATATATTTTTGATGTGTATTTTTTATATATTTTTGATGCAATGTATATTTTTGATCCCAAATAATTTGGCATATATCATAAATCAAACTAACATTAATTAATGATTGAGCTAATTTGAAAGAAAGTAAAGTATTGTAAACTTTAATTAAAATTGAAATTTCATAAATTTCATACTCAATCCATACCAAAATACATCAACAACTTAACTTAAACACTAACAATGAAAATACATCGCAAACTTAAACCCTAACAACTTAAATCCTAAATATTTTAGGGAAATTCTGACATCACAAACTTAATACTAATATGATTCTTAACAAAAAAAAAACACCCAAATCCCCAATTATCACAAATGCTAAAAATTACCCCCAATTATCCAAATTCTACTTATACATCATAAAAGCCACTATTAACATCAAGTATAACACCACTGCCATCTTCACATAATTTTTTTTCAGATTTTGCCATAGCTTCAACAAGAACCTTCAACTCGGCCAGTTCAGATGCTTCCTCCTCAATTAATTCGTTCTTCATCATAGCTCCATCTTCTACCCAGTCGAATTCCCCACAACCAACACATTTGTAGTATGGTCTCCCAGGGTTCTTCTTAGACTCAGAAACTCGAATGTCATAATAACTTGAAGGATCACAGTTAAACTTCCTGAATTCCACCCAATAACCATTAACATCAAACCTGCGTGAATTTTGAGAATTGCGTGAATTTTGAGACATGGTCATGAAGTATAAAGAAAAGAAAGAGAGAGAAGATTCGGAAATGGAGAAAGGGTACAAACACATAGAGAGAGAAGAGAGACGAAGAGACGAAGAGACAATTTGGAAAACAAATAAACAGAGAGAGAAGAGAGACGAAGAGACGATTTGGAGATGGAGAAATAAGAATGGAGAAGAGAGAGAGAGAGAGAAACGAAATGGAGGAAGAAGAATGGAGAACAGAGAAAGATGAAGGAAGCAGGTTTATAAAGAAGAAGATAATGGAAATTAGGGTTTCTTATAATCTAACCTAAGGTTAACTTAAGTAAACAGAGTTAACGTTTAATTCAACCAAAAAACTTATAAGTTCACATTTTTTATTTATAGATAACTCGTGTGCATTTGTGGGATTTTTAAACTTTGTGGAGTACCACTGGGATTTCGCTATTTCTTAAGTGTACCAGTGGTATTTATATTTATATTTATATTTATATTAGGGACAAAAATTTATTGAGCCCAAAGCCTCAAGCTCATTTCATTTCACCTCTTCAGTATTTTATTTTTCATTCTTTTCAAACCCTTCATTCAATCTGACTCCAAAACCGTCACCGAATAATCACCGCCGGAAAAGTCATTCCGAAAACCGTCGCCGAAAAACGCGGCCTGAAAATCGTTGCCGGAAAAGTCGGCCAAATAATAACCGCTGGAAAAAGTTAGTCCGAAAACCGTTGTCGGAAAAGTCATCCTGAAAATCGTCGTCGAAAAACTCGGCTTGAAAATTGTCGCGGGAAAAGTCGGTCGAATAATCACCGCCGGAAAAGTCGACCGAATAATCATCGCCGGAAAAGTCATTCCGAAAACCGTCGTCGGAAAAGTCGTCTCGAAAATTGTCGCCGGAAAAGTCAGCCGAATAATCAACGCTGAAAAAGTCAGTCCGAAAACCATCGTCGGAAAATGTCGAGCGGGAAAACAATGCTCGAAATAATAATAATAATAATAGCAATAGCAATAGTAATAACAATAGCTAGCAATAACAATAACAATAACAATAACAATAACAATAATAATAAAGAGTAATAATGTCTGATCTGATCTGATTTGACTAAGTCTGATCTGATTACTGTAGCTTTTAAGTCCAAAAGAATAGAGCCTTACTATATGGCCAAAGATGTAAAAGTTTGACTCCAAAAACAAGATGTAACAAATAAAAACGTGACCGAATTCCAACATTTAGTGCCACTATGCTGGAGCTCGATCCTTTATAACTCATGGTACAATAAGCTATATATATATAGATATTATTTTGCCAAAAGATATTAACATGGTTACAAATCACCTTTTATTTTTTACAACCATTTATCACACCAAATGAGAATAAATTTTACTTTTAGACGGTTAGGTACACAGAGGCCCCACCTCTGAATCTTATCTCTAAAGTGCCATGGTGGCATTGCCCCGAATGATGGAGGAATTTTGGGGGAGGGGGAGGGGGAGGGGGAGGGGGGGGGGTTGATGAGGGCTCGATCCTATGCCGTGAGGTAAGGAGATCGTGGGTTGCTCTAGTTAGCTAATACCCAAGCATCAAACTATATATGTATAATAGATAATGTCTTCAACCAAACATTGTAACATTCATATTAGACAAAGGTTCTACTTCTACATAGCCGAGTGATGATGCATACGAGGTCCTTTCCAACCACACAAGTACTTCTCAAACGCTCGCGATTGTTGCTTCTTTTTCATTCCGTCGTTCATTAAGGGTGTTGCGGGCGCGGATCTCACAACAGGGGGCCCACTACCGGGCACACGATGGGTAAGGAGGAGGTTGTGCAGTGTGGTGTTGTTGAGGTCACTACGCTTGTCGAGCCATGCGACAATGTCAGCAAAAACTAGCTCGATGTTGTCATCAGGCTCTCCGGTTGTAAGAGCGTGCCACATTCCCGGGTATAGTTTGATGGTCTTGTCTATGCTACTCGCTTGCTCGTACAATGCTTTGCTCACTTCTGGATCAGTCACTATGTCGGCTTCCCCATGTACTACAAAGAATGGCAGGGTTACCTGTAATTATTTTACACCAACTGCATTATTAGGTTTTGTTTTTGATTTGTCATGGCTACTTTGTTCCTTTTGAAAGTGCTTTAACAATTTGTTTAGTTATTCGTAATAAATATAATGGTGATGATCGATGAGAATGAATTTACATGTAATTTCTAACCATGTAATTTTCTTTCTTTTCAAATTCTAACCATGTAAATTAAATTACAATTAGATAAGGGTGTAATTGTCTTTCTGCCTTGCAATTACAATTAGACAAGGGTGTAATTTTCTTTCTACCTTTCAATTACTGGATCCATAAATATAAGGGTGTATTAATGTATTTACAAATCAGTATTGTATACTACCATGAGTAATAAGGGTGAATTTGTAATGTGCAATAATTGGATTAGGGTGAATTCGTAATGTGCAATTCAAATTCACCGGTCACCACCATGAGTAATAAGTGTTGTATCTACCCCTTCGTAACAAATTAATGACAACGATTTGACACAAATTATAGAAAAAAAATGTCAAATCATTGCCATTAATATGTTGCGGGAGAGTTATATATATAGGCCCTATTTGGCAATCTGGTGTTGGCTGGTTTAATTGGCTTGTTTGACTAGCTGAAAGTATTGGTTGTATTTATTGGTCTTTTAAGTTAGTTGTTTAAGCTAACTGTTTGGAATAGTGTTTAGTAAAATTAATTGTGGTTGTTGACTGTTTATTCGAGAGTTTTTGGGCCAACAAGCCAAAAGCCAACCAAAAAAAATTGTTTCAGACATTTTTTTATTTTGGCTGGAAAAAAAATAACCAAACATTTTTTTGTTGTTTGACCATATTAAAAAGACCATATTGAAAAGTCGAAAGCCAAAAGCCAGCTAAAAAGTCAATTTCCAAACAGGGCCATAAATCCATAATGGTGGTGATCAGAAATCGAGGGTATGAAAATTTTACCTCATTTAAGCTTTCCTCGAGGTCCATGCTCGTTCTCAACATTTCCAAAGCTGTTTTCAGCCTGGGTTTCGCTTGATATATGAGCTTGTTATTCCTCACCTTCAGAAAGATCAAAAGAGGCAAAATTTTATGTCTAAATTGTTGCATAGAACACATACACTTTTCAATTTGGTAATAAACCCGAAACAACAATAAAGACAACTTCAAAAGAAAGGGTTAATTAGGTACTCAGTTGCATGAAAATAGAGTGTTTTAATCCAATCAGTTGGTATGCTTTCTTACCAAATCATAAAAAAAGGAAAAGTTCACGACAATAATCATAACTTTTACCGTTGTTCTTAAAATAATCTCAACTTTTGATTATTCTAAAATAATCTCAATTATAAGGCAATATTTTTCAAAATAATCCTAAGTGTTACTCCCTGTATAACTTAAAACTTTCAACAATTCGTTTTGCACGCATTTTGAGGAAGCGATTTAAAGGTGTAAACGAAGGAATTAGTCAAAATAATTTTAATATTAGTAACTTATAATTACATTCTTGTTTGTATTAAAACCATTTTAACTAATTCCTTCGTTTACACCCTCAAACCGCTTTCTCAAAATGCGTGCAAAATCAATTGTTGAAAGTTTTATGTTACGGAACGAGTACTTTTGTTGGTACATATTGGGACTACTGTGGACAAGAAAATAGAAGTTCGGATTATTTAAAAAAATAACACCTATAATTGCGATTATTCTAGAATAATCAAAAGTTGGGATTATTTTGTGAAGATCTATGAAAGTTTGGATTATTCTTGTGAATTTTTCCAAGATAGGAAAAAAAAAAAAAAAAAAAAAAGAAAAAGAGAGAATGGTATAATAATAAGAAAATAAACCTCTTCGCGCTTGACAGGATCTTTGAAGGCAGAATCAATGACATCTTTAGTGGGAACAATCTTCCATTTAGGTATAATCTCCTCCACTCTTGTCAAGAGATTAATCACAACTGGGTGAGGCTTCACCTTTTCTGATATCTAGCATTTTCATTAAATAATAATGAAACATTATTTCAATGTAAGTCGTCTATAAAATCATCAACACATTTATCCATTTCACTTTCCATGTTTCATAATACTTCATTATCAATATTCCCCTCCAACAAATGTTCTCAAAATTATACTCATTGAAAAATAAATAAATTTGCATTTACCCTTTCTGTCCCATTTTTATTTGCTACATTTAATTTTTTACGGCCTTCTAAAGATGAGTTTGACCAGAAATATATCTAATTGTGCTTCGTAAAGAAAAATATTAAAAAATGATATTATTTGGATATTACGCGTTACCACGAATCTAACAAGATCAATATTGATTATGTTTTTATTATAGTTTAATAGAAGCTTTTGGACAAATTTTGCAAACTTTAACTCCGAAAATAGAAATATAGCAAACAAAAGACGATCGAGGAAGTAGTTAAAAAATCCAAAAAACTATATCCCCATTGTTCCTACAGGTAAAAATGATGATTTTGTTCAATTTTTTTTTTTTAATTCTTAGTCCTTTTTTTTTCCCTCATAAAATAGTTTTCTGGTTCCGCCCCTACTCTAATTTGTTTGATAAATCAAGCACGTCCAACTTACAACAAAGAATTTTTATGAATCAAGGCGGTAATTAGGAGGTGAATGTAATGTAACATTTACCTTACACATAGGTGCAACAAGGACCGAACCATGCCAAAAGGCGGGGTCTTTTTTGTGGAGTAGCAAGGCAACGGCTCCTCCCATCGACTCTCCATATAAAAACCTTCGTTTACCCTTATACTCATCCTGCTCTGTGGACCACGGATACCCGATTAAAAAATATCGACAGTGTGAACATTTTAAGCACAGGGGATGGGTTGGGTTAACCTACCGGAAACTGACTTGAAAAAATTATAACAGTCGTTCACAATATTTTCAAATCTCTTTATATAACACCGGGCTCCTTTGGACCTACCATGCCCTTCATAATCCATACCGATCACTGCATACCCAGCACATGCTAGCTTGATTCCTGATCCTGATTGCACCAAACCACACAACTAGCTTAAATCACCGCTCTTCTAAAATTATTATAATCATATACTGCTCTGTTCTTTTGGACTTAATTTTTAAAATTTCAATTCACACATTCAGTTTTGTTCAAATTAATTTAGTCCAAGAGAACATAGTCAAAGTCAAAATAAAACACTGCCATAATGTACAGCAAAAATATGTTCACCAACTCCTGACCAAATCATGGTTAGTCAATAAGATACAACTCGTAATGAGATTAACATATTAGCAAGTCCCGAATAACGTTTCACTATAAAAATCGTAAATTTTTATATAAAGTTTAACCTGCAGTTAGATAAAAAGTTAGAAATTTTTAGTTAAAAATTGTGTTAAACAGTTAGAAGGTCTGACGTGAGATTTTTATTAATATATCCCCACCTAGATATCACTTATTGCACCCATTGTCAATGTCCCTCCATGTTAAACATCCCTTTCTTGTCCATCTCTCCATCCAAAAGAGTAAAATAGAAAAGGCTAAAAAGTAATTTAAAAAAGGATTGAGTAAGAATATGTTCTCCTTCTCCAAGTCTATTGGTGGGGTCTGATAAATAGGTTAGTCTAAGAAACAAAGATTTCTTAGTTAGCCAACTTAAACCTAACAACAATATGTAACAATATGGTGATTTAGAAAGATCTATGTCAGCAATGAATAAAAGTCAAAATCTGAGAAGTCTATGATCAAACATAAACATAAAGAAAAAAAGACAGTGCTGTTAGGAAAAAAAGAAAAGAAAAACAGAAAGTCAGCCTCTGTAATCAACTGACATTACAGTTTTTTAACATAATATAAAGTGATTAGGGACATACACACATACATACACACAAATATATATATTTTTTTAACTAGAAAGGTATACCCGCACAAAACTCCTATCTTAGGAAATTACCTTAGTAGGTGGGGCAAATGGTATGGTGAGGATCGAACCCAGATCATCACCCCCCGGATCCCTTGCTCTACCACTGAGCTAAGAGATCATTCTCATAATATAAATACACATATATTTATATGTGTGTGTGTGTTTGTATATATATGGTATACATATTCATTCCTAATGAGATTTGTTGGATATAGTTTTCCAATTTGGCAAAGTTAAGATTCTTATGTATCCAACAAAAGCATGTTATCACTAGGATGCATATGAATTTCCTCCATTTCACTTTATTTATTATGTTTAAAATCTTTTTGTGTTTAGAATTTTTTTTTGTGAGACAAAATTGGTTAAAACTTAACGAACAAAGAGAAGCTGATGGAAGGAGTTAGGGTATGGCTTGGTGGTAAGACCCCACGCCCGGTAATTAAGGTCATGGGTTCGATCCTTACCCCTAGCATTATGCTAGGGTATTTCCCCCTTTCCCTTCGGGCTAGTAGTCTTGTACCGGTCAATGAACTGGTGGATTCCTTAACTAATAAAAGTACTACTTTTTTTACACCAACTAAATGCAAGCAAAGTCAAAATCATTAAAGAGAAAAATGACACTTAACATAAGATAAATCATTATATAGAAAAAATGGATATGACATTTCATATATGAAATAATTGTACAAAAAGACTTGTCATAATAAATGAATTGTTAGGACTTAGAAGATCAGTGGAAAAAGCTTTTAAAATCAGAAATTTATTATTTTTTTTAAAAAATAAAAAAGCTATTCACATTTAATTAGTCTATTTAATAGGATACCAAATTCGAAACTTGGATCAAATGCAACCATCAAATTATGTGATTCATGACACAGCTCAACTACTAAAAGAACAAGATGTTGATGGTGGTGTAATTCTTGGTGGTTGGGAGATGATGATTTATCAAGAAAAATGATACATCAATTAATCATTTAAAAAGTTAGAAATAATAGGTTGTTGACCATCAATGAATACAAGTGCAATGCCCAGTCCCAATATGTGATTGAAAGCAGCAGATTGCTAATTACATGAAATTTCTTTTAACCAAGAAAGAGTAATTTAAGGACCTGTTTACTTCATCTGAATACAGCTGTGCTGAACTAAATTGAATTATCCTGAACCGAACACTGCTGAATACAGCTGAGCTGAACTAAACTGAATTTAAGCTGAAGTAAACAGGCCCTAAGCATAGTTATAAGATTTAAGAAAGTGGAAGAATTTACCGGAACAAAAAAACATGGATTTTAGACAAAGAATCTCAATTTAGAACATTTAATGAAGTTGCCATATGATCCAGATATAACAAATTTATCTTCGATTGCCATGTTACACATATATTCAAATATGCCAAATGCTAGCTATAAACTTTGTTAATTTGACCATATTTCACCATTCAATTTAAGGCCCAATAAAGAAGTTGAGATGACATATCATATGAGATCAAATAGTCATTTTTTAGAGCCTATGAAATTGGCTATATATAGCTCCTATTCCAAGATGGCAAAAGCTACCGAGATCCCTCGGGGAGCTAATTAAGAAATCTGAAAGTAAGTGTAAATAATAAATTACAATAAATATTCATTATATCGATTGACGCGTAATTTTGACATGTTAATTATTACCAGTTTAGGAAATGTATAAATGCTTATTCAGCACCCGGGAACGCTCTTTAGCAATATCAAATTCCTTCTAAGTAAATCTAAACGAAATACTCCGACCAACAAGTTTTTTTTTTTTTTTTTTGCTTCCACGGCTTTTTGACCAGATGTTCTAAATGTAAGTGCACAACTACATAGCTACCAATCACTCTCTTGCAAATATTTACGCCCTTGGGAGTAAAATCTCACCGTTTTTCTTTCGATCATTCATTGCCCCTTGTATGTTAATGACTGAGCTTTTAGCAAAAAAAAATCGTACAAAAAAGTTATGATTTTATACTACAAAAGTTGCATTTTTTTGGTAAAACTTTATCTCGTCTGACAGAAGACTTGTTGTATGTTATTAACATACAACTATCAAACAATAAATTTTAAAAATGAACTTTTTCTTTTTTTTTCCTAGTGTAACTAGTAAACATCTACAACTTCTTCAACAAAAAAAACACACACACACACAAACAAAGGAAAGAGCAAGTATTACGTACATTTTACACAAGCTTAAGTTTCAAAATCCAATTTAAAAAGAAATAAAAAAAAGTCACAATACTATAACAACCCACCTACTTTTACAATGACTAAAAAACTACGAGTAGAATGCATTATGCATATTTCATATGAGAATCAGTGTATACATTAAGGGCTCGTTTACATTAACTGAATAGAGATGAATTGAACTGAAATGAACTGAACTTAATAGAGATGTATTAATTGAATTGAACTAAACTTAATAAAGATAAACTGAACTAAACTTAATAAAGATAAACTGAACTGAATTATTAAATTTAATATAAAGTAAACAAACCCTAACAACATCGCCCTGTGAAAATAAAATGGTTGTTGAAACTTGAAAGGCCACCCCACCCCACCCCACCCATGCTATGGTCAGGATATTAGGATAAGAAGCCCAACCCCGTGACAGACAGATATTCCAGGAACATCCACATATTTTAATTTATACACATCTTTTTTAGGTGATTTTTCTGCCACCTAATTAAGGAACTTCTCACTTTGATGAAATATATATCTAATATCTATAAGCGTACCGACATGCAAATACATTAAATGTACTGTAGCTGATATGCATGAGCTCCATACATATCAACTATGCGCTAATAATTTCTCCATTAAAGTAGTGTTTGGGAGTTAGAGGTAAAAAGAGAGGTTCAACCAAGTCAAAAAACTATTTTAAGTGTTTGATAATTAGAGCTTTAGAGGTTTGGAAGAGAGTTTTTGGATAAATAAAAAATCTCTTTTTCAAAAAGCTCATAGCTAGAAAGAGCTTTTTAGAAGAGCGTATATATTTTTTACTCTAAAACATCTAATCGCTATTTACTACACATTTAAGTGCTATTTTCCCTTTTTTTTAATCTGCAATGTTAGTTGGGTACATTAATATTTTTAGTGTCCAATCGATCCTAGCACAATAGCATTAGAGTCACCCTCAAGCTTCAGTAGCATGCTTGAGGTGAGAGGTTCGAATCTCATCACCGACAAATCAATACCCCGACCCCAACCCACCTCCACATTATATTGGTTAATTTAATAATGTGTGGGGTACTAGGCCTTGAACCGGACCATATTTCAAATCACCTGGACCAATTTAGCCGACGCACGCATTTGTAGGGGATATAAGAAATACTCATAAATGTATGCATCATGCGATGAGGTTTGAACTCGAGACCTCAGACTCAACATTCGCAAGACTTATAATCACTATATGCTAAGACTCACAACCTCACAGATGGATTTGTCACATTCGTAACAAGTTAATGACAATAATTTGACAGTAGATTAAAAAAATGTTAAATCGTTGTCATTAATACATTGTCATTAATATGTTACGGAGGGAGTATATAATTTTGTCTTTTTACACAGTAAGGTTAGAGGTGGGAAACGTGTCGTGTCATTTAATTAAACGGGGCCTCAACCCTAACCCGACCCGTTTAATAAACGGGTCGTGTCGTGTCAACCCGTTTATATTAAACGTGTCGAAATCATTGACCCAAACCCGTTTATTTTGTGTCGAGTTCAGGTCGTGTTGACGGGTTATGTAGTTTTTTCATGCTAAAGATGAAAACCAAGTAAAATCCTGTCGGGTCGGGTTACGGGTTGAACTCCCTCGACCCTAACCCGACCCGTTTATTAAACGTGTCGTGTCGTGTCGAGTTAACGGGTTGTGTCAAAGTTTCCCACCTATAAGTAAGGTACACCACATATTGAGTTTTATTGTATTTTATTTTAATGGAAGATAAGATAAGGAGTAGTCCCCAAACAAAAAAAGAAAGAGGGAAAAAAAAAAGCTGAGATACCTTTTGTTACCCGGACTCTTTGTTTCACTCTAAGTACTAGTGTTGGACATTCGATCCTTGGACATTGGTATGACACTTAGACACTTCATTTTGAACTAAAATTATCCTATTTTTCATAAAATTGCCGTGTCCGACACTTGGACACATATTCTTGTCCGATACTTTCAGCAGAGCCCGACTAACATACGAGATACCTCTCATAAAACTGCACTGGAAAGATTTAAAATGAATAAAAGTAAGTGCATTGAATACCTCTCATAAAACTGCTGCATTCCATCCCATATCCTGCAAACATCATCAATTCAACCACTTAAATTATTACACTCACATTTCTAAATCAACTTTTTAACTCTTCCTTTCTTTTATCATGTATATTATTGATGGAAAATTATTTTTTTATAATTGGAAAAATATAATATGGAAATAAAAAAAATTATAAAAAAAAAGTGGGAGTATGACTAAAGTGGAAAATGTAGCATAACATCAAATTTTGGTTTTTCTTATAATAAATTAAAATAATTTTAGAGTGGAAAATAATTTAGAAAATATATATTTTCTCAAAATTACCATGGCAGATGAAGACAAGAGCTTTTGGTGGAGAAAGAGGCAACCATCTGCATGTAAACAACTGAACATCTCTTGAATTCCTAATATATTCCTGTAGAGCACAAGCAAATTATAAAAACCATTTTATATATCCAAATTATAGCCAAAACCCCTTTTTTTTCAATTTTAAAAATAAAAAAAAAAACATGAAAACAATTTGAGATTGGAAAAAAAATAAAATAAATTACCTCTTGGTACTCAAATTCCATATCTTGAAAAAAAATGAAACACCCAAAAAAAAAGAGGGTATAAAAACATGTAATTATTAAAAGAATATATACATGGTTGGACTAAAAATGAGTTATGTAAACAGAGAAGAGAGGACAAGAAAGGAATGAATGTATGAAAATGAAATATGAGACCAAAAGACACGATAAATAATAATAATAATAATAATAATAATAATAATAATAATATTAATATGGGGGGGTTTGATATTGGAATTGGAATAATATTTAGGGAAAATGTTGATGGTGCAATGGTTATTGAATGAAATTTAACCACCAAGGAAATATAAAGCCAAATATAGTGAGGTAAGCTGCGTATGCAGGTCACAAGACACGCCCGCCCGTACCCCAATTAATTATAGTCATTAAATTATATCGAGTCGGTCAGGTTTGTGTTAATTCGTTTACATAAACAGGTCTAATTATCAATCTTTAACAGTGCGTTTTTTTCACATTAAAATATAAGTTTTAGATTTAATAAGTTTCAATCAAGTATAATAAATTCAAATCAGGTTTAGGTTTTTTTTATTATTGATTAAATAAATTTAATTTAATTAATAATTAACTTAAACTACTCCTACACGGCATAAACATCAAATCAAGTTTTACGTTTTTCTTCTGACCTGAATCAAATTATTTTTTTTAATTAAGTTAAAGTGCATTTGATTCAACTTAAATAAGCACTTATGTGCTTTATTTTTAGAAAATTTCAAATCAGATCAAAAAAATTATAACTATAATAATAACTACAATTAGAAAAATTCAGATCAGATCAGAAAATTTTAGATCAGAAAAGTTCAAATCAAATAAGAAAAATCCAGATCGGATCAGAAAATTTCAGATAAACCAAACGCACCCTTAATTTTAGATGAAAATTTTAGATCAATAAGGGACATCATCTCCACACACCCCCCCCCCCCCCAACCCACCCACTTATATAATAAAGATTAGGTCATTGATGCTTCCCTCACGTATTAAAATTAATGATGCCTCTTTTTTATTGTCAAAAAAATGACCACCGAAGTAAAAATATTCTATATTGTCGATCTTATTAGTTGAATTCAACTTTTTGAATAAAAAATGAACATTTAAAAAAAAAATTGTAGCATTAATTCATTTTTAATATTTTTGGATTTATCTAAATTAATATCAGATATTTAATTTAAGTTTTAAATTATCAAAATCTAAAATTAATTAGGTACATCCAAAAATATTAAAAATGAATTAATATTACAAAAAAATAATTAAATGTATATTTTTATTTAAAATAAGGAAAATGCATATAAGCATTAATTACATTACCTAATATGGAAATAAGTTGTGAATTTATGTGAAAATTACACATTGATCAATGTAATAAATGCAGAAATAATATTGTTTATTTCCTTTTTTAGCTTTTTATATGCAGCCCTAAGGGCTGCATATAGCATAACCCATTAAAATAAAATCTAATTACCAAAATCAGCTTAATTAACATAGAAAATTAACGGTTTAGATTTACTTGACTTCGGTGGTCGTTTTTTCAATGACCATAGAAGAATTTTCATACATTGTAATATAGAATAGGATATATGTATGTTTTATTAGTATACAAAGCATTAATTTTGTTGATGAATTAATAGGGAATTCTGGTTTGAGTGGGGGCTTAGTATGATGAGCTCACGCTCATCCCTTGTTGATTTCAACATTTGATTTGCCAAGGGTTTTTAAGGGGTTAATGCAAATTAATCCTAAATTGTTATGTGACCACTAGAAATTAAGTCATTATTAAGCTCTTGGAAATTGATAGTTGTAACTTGAACCTAGGTTAATTGCAATTGTTACTTGTATAATGATTGTTACTAACTAGGTTAGTATTCCGTGCGATGCACGGTTGTAAAAGTTTTATATATTTAGTAAAATTAAAAACAATATTACCTATTATTAAAAATCAAAACCATACATTAAAAAAGCAACAACAAAATTTTAATTTTATATTATTGTATAACTTTTTAAAACTTATATATTCAAATTTAAAAGAGTATATTTTTTATGTAAGTCATAAGTCACCAACAGCCATAATTTATGTGCAGATAAAAATTGTATCAAACGAAATACTTAATATTTACAAATGGAGAAAATGACACGTGTATTTTTATGATGTAGGAAAAATGGAACTACATTAATTTTAATTTTTTTAATTTGTAAATCGTAATAATAAATCTCTCATTTTTTTGGTCAAGTGTAACTCTCCCAATTTATTTTAGACAACTGGAGAGTTTTTCTTTCTTTACAAATGTATTTGAATAATTTAGACTGGATGCAGTATGTTTTATTGGAAATATGGTAAAAGCAAAGCAGTAAATTGGTTAGTTTACTATTAATATATTATTTATTGTTATTTATTATATTGAAAAATAATATTAAGTTGTACATGGAAAAGGGAGTGACATTTAATAGGATGACATAAGTATGACATCAACAATATTTTTGGAGAGAAATTTATTATAAGAGTATAACATGTTGACATTTGAGGGGATGATGTCAGCAATGTTTTGTTTTAGTATAGGTTGTGGATAGATAGGGTTATTGATGGGACAAATGTTTAATGACATGGTGACCATTGTTAGGCCAATTGACCAAATAGATATACAAAAAGCTCCCTTTTAGCACATTGGTATAAAAATTACTAAAAATGATAAATTAGTATAAAATTTAGCTTAACTCATTATATCTCTCTATACTACTCACCACCTCCCCCCCCCCACGCTAACGCCACCACCATGAATCAACGACCTAGGCAAAGAGGTGGCCAGAGGAGCACCGAAGAAGAGAAGCAAGAAGGCCACTGCCTCGAACGGTTCCCCAATGCCACTCCTACTGGTGAGTTTTTTTAACGTCAAATTTCGCGGTGAAGGTCCAACAGATCTTAAGCCCAAACCATGGATGGGACATCCCTTCCATGGCTAGGGTGTCTAGATTAGACGCCTATGCCATGGCAAGGATGCCCCAACGGTGTTAAGGATGTTTGTCATGGTTTGGGCATAATACTGGAACGTCCAAGAAATTAACTAATTTGTAACAAAAATAAAAGCCACTATAAGAGCACTCTTAACAATGAAAAAAAAGGTTTGTGATGACAAACCATTAATTGATTTCTTAACAATGAATTAAAAAAAATGATCGTGGTGAACAATTGTGCAGAAGTTTGCATAGACGTTTTTTTGAACAAAATTGTTCGTGTGACACGTCAGCAAGGAGAAAGGGGAAAATTGCCAGTAGTCTAAGCCAAAACGTGTCGTTTTCGTGTTGTTCCAGCCAAAATGACGTCGATTTGGCATGTTTACTGGAAAAGAAAAAAAAAGAAAAAGCCACGGGCCACGTGTTTGCTGCAAAATTGAATAAGATTTTGTAATTTGTAATTAAAATAACTCCAAATGGTTAATTTAAAAAATATAAATAATTACACCAAAATTCATACTTTTAAATTCTCTACAAGTAGATACCGATATTGATATAGTTTTGTTATATAAATTTTATATTTTGTTGTTAAAGGGTAAATTTAATAGTACGAGAGAAAAAATGGTGAACTTTTTTTGTAGTTTATTGTTAGAGCAATTGTAGTGATGACAAAAAAAAAATCATGACAAGAAAATTTAAGTCTTGAATGGTAATGATAAAAAAAGGATAATTTTTTTTGTCTTAGCAAGACATATCTTTATAATTTGTCTTGGCAAGACAAATCTTATTATTTACCTCCCTTTAAGCAAAACGACGCCGTTTTGTTTGTGGAAGAAGCAAAATGCAGCGTTTTGCTTGCTGTGTCCGTGTAAGTGTTGTTCTCAGCAGGGATACATGATCCAATCTTTTTGTGACACGTGTCTCTGCTGTACCTTTTAAATTAAATTGCTAAAATTTATATTTGACAATTTTCTCAGTTATAAAAAAAAATTCATAATTTTTTGAGATCTATAAATAGACACCCATTTTGCTATATTTTATTTCACATCTCCATATCTTCATCTTAACAATTTCTCTATTCTTCTAAAAGAAATTGAAAAAAAATTAGTTATAAATAGGTAAAAGAAGAAAAAAAAAGTTAGGAAAAAATAAAATAAATTTCCTAATATTTATTGAGTGCCAAAATATATATTTCAATTAATCAACCCCCTTTATATTAATTTTTTTGCTTATTGAAAACCTTTAAAAATGAGTAATTTTCCATTCAACCAAGAAAATTCTCAAACAAATCCAAGTCTTTCATATGAACAAGATTTTCAAACATATTATCAAATGTTGCAAGCAAATCAGTCAGTGTATATCATAAACTTGAGTGATGAAAATCCAAATCCTCAACAATTCACCACCCAAAATTTCTCGAATTATGAAAATCAGGAAATCCCTGAATACTATTATGCTACAACACCAAACCAAGGTAGCAGTAATAGGAGTATGGGTAACGAGGAAGACGAAGTAGAGGAAGACGAACAAGTTGATGCCGCAGAGCCTATCTTAACACCGGTAATGGTGCGCAACACCTCCCAAAGAAGTAGTGCTTCAATAACTCGCAACAAGAAGTCTTGGTCACATCGAGAAGAAGAAAAGCTGTCATTGCATGTTATATGGAGCATTGTACATATCAAACAATGAGCACAAACCGAAAGTCATCAAAATTGTGGAGGAAGATTTTTATCTCATATGAGGCGGCACGTGCGAACAGAAATTTGGAACTCCCAGAAAGAAATCTGAACATGATGCAAATACATTGGAAAAGAATGTATGCTGTTGTGTTGAAGTGGGTTGGAATTTATGAAGAAGCTGATCGAGTCAAGCACAGCGACGAGGCCATCAAAAATGTCGTTCAAGCTTCTCACACCATATACTATCATCAAGAAGGTAAAAACTTTCCCTATGAACACGCTTGGGGTATTTTGTGTGAGTATCCAAAATGGAAACAAAAGGTTGAACAGTTTACATTGTTAAATAAGAAAAAAAGAATGTACCAAGTGTTAGCGGTAAGTATAGTGATAGTAGCAAAAAAAGGGAAAGAGTAGATGACAATCTAGAAGGTGACGACATCATCTCGGCTGCAAATATCTCCGGCAAGATTGTAAGACCAGATGGAGTTAAAAAGGCAAAGGCAACACAACATAAAGGCGAAGGGTTGGCTTCGACCTCTGATGATGCAAGCGTGACGTTGGGTGAGAAGCTTAAGTTGTTTGCAACTTTAAAATACAATGATATGAATTTAAAGAGGGAAAGACTTAAATTTGAAAGAAAAGGGAGAAGAGAAGGAAAGAGCAAATGCAGTTGGAGCAACTTTCCATGAAGAATAATATGTTATGTTACAGACTTTGATGAATAAAACCACTCCACTAACAACAGATGAAGGCAAAGTTAATCAAGGAAATATATGGAGATTTTGATTAAATTGTTTGGTTAATTAGTTTTTTTTACTTTATTAGTTTTTGCCTATAGGTTTTTACCTTTCACTTGAAAGGGTTTTTCCTAATTTAGGCATTATCTTAGGTTTGTTAATTAGTTGTTTTTAATAAGTTTGTTTTGTTAATTTACATTTGAATGTCTTTTCAATTTATGTGACTTATTTTTAGATTATTGTCATCATCTTTTGCTTTAGCTTTTAAGACTAACTATCATCAGACTTTGCATGCATCTGTCAATATCACCACTAAATAATGACTCTGTAATTTACTTTAACTTTGCATTCATCTATCACTATCATCAGTAATGCATTTGTCCTTTACTTTAACTTTGGATATTGTAACTTTGCATGCATTTGTCACCATCATCACTAATGGCTCTGTCATTTACTTTAAATTTGCATTCATCTGTCACTATCATTAGTAATGCATTTATCATTTACTTTAACTTTGGATACATGTAACTTTGCATACATTTGTTACTATCATCACTAATGACTCTGTCATTTACTTTAAATTTGCATTCATCTGTCAATATCATCAGTTATGTATTTGTCATTTACTTTAATGTGTCATTTTCTTTAGCTTTGCATGCATGTAACTTTGCATGCATTTGTCACTATCATGACTATCATATATGTTGCATGTATCTTTTGTCACTGTGCCAACATTATTACACAAACATTCTTATAAATACCTCCATACAAAACACATAAGTAAATAACCATAGACTAACAAACCAAAAAAAATATGTTGTTCACACCAAGCCCTAGCCCATCTTCAACAAACTCAGATGATGAAGATGAGCTTGGATATGAAATTATGGAAGAAATTGTAGATGATTTCATCACAAACCACTCCATGCCGTCAAAACCACCTAAACAACGTAGACATAAAATTGAAAGAAATCGTGAGGAAGGTCATGTACGTTTGTACACTGACTACTTTTCATCGAACCCCACCTATCCACCCAACATATTTCGAAGGAGGTTCCGCATAAGCGTGATTTGTTCCTTCGTATCATGGAAGCGGTCTCATCAACCGATCAAAGCTTTGAACAAAGATCGGATGCCACGGCCAGATTAGATTTGTCATCATTGCAAAAATGTACTACTACGATGTGAATGCTAGCATACAGGTTTCAGCAGATTGCACGGATGAATACTTACGTATCGGGGAAAAGATTGCATATAATTGCCTAAAAAAATTTACGGAAGGGGTTATATCAAAATTTGGGGCTCAATGTTTGAGAAGGCCTACTGTAGAAGACTTACAACATCTTCTACACATTAACAAAGAACGTGGGTTTCCAGGGATGATTGGAAGTATAGATTGCATGTATTGGGAATTGAAGAATTGTCCGGCTGTATGGAAAGCGCAATACCAAGGGCGAAGCGGGACAACTACTCTTATCCTTGAAGTTGTCGCCTCTCAAGATCTTTGGATTTAGCATGCATTTTTTTGGTATCCTAGGATCTTGCAATGACTTGATCGTTCTTTATCGAAGTCTAGTGTTTGACGATGTGCTAAATGTTGAGCACGTACCACTCGCTACTTTCACTGTCAACGAACACAAATACAAGATGTGCTACTACCTCACCGACGGAATATATCCAGATTGGGCTGCATTCATTCAAGGAATTACCCATCCACAAACAGAGAAACATCGTTTGTTTGCTGAACATCAAGCTGCGATTAGAAAAGATGTGGAACGTGCCTTTGGGGTCTTGCATGCAAGCTAGGTTTGCCATCATTAGAAAACCATCTCTTGCTTGGGATAAGGAAATTCTTAGTAACATAATGATGGCATGTATCATATTGCACAATATGATAGTAGAGGATGAAAGAGAAACTTATCGGGGCTATGCAGATCCCACAAAATTTGAAGAATATTGGTTTGAGCAACGCCCAAGGCAAAGGTGCTGCTAATCAGATAGTTCTAGCGTAGCCGTTGTCGATGATGAAGCACCTTTCAGTTACAATGTGGAACGTGTGTTCAACATGGACAATTATTTGACAAAGAGAAATGAGTTGCGTGATAGGCAAACTCATTATAGATTAAAAATGATTTGATTGAACACATTTGGAAGGCCCATGGAAGACATGATTAGATATTTTAACGTAGCTGTCATTTCCTTGTTAATTATAGTTTGCCTATAGGTTTTGCACCTTTCACTTGGAACTTGAAAGTTTTTTTTTTTCCTATTTAAGGCTTTTATAGTTGAATTTATTTGCATGTATCTTGCTAATTAATTTATCTGAAGTAATAAACCAAATTATTGTTGATCATGAATAGATAATTTTTCAACATTTAATCGTTGAACACGGTTAATTAATCCTAATTAAAATTTTATGGAACTTAAAAACTAATACAATTTTTTTCATTAATACGAATTTCTTAATTTAATCTGATTTAGTTTAATAATCTGAACTTATATAATTAATCCGTTTTGATTAATTAGTACTTTTAAATTAATCCGATTTAAATAATACTTATTGATGTTCAATTGTAATTCGATTTTGATTTATCCGAATTAATTAATCACTAATCTTACTTTATTATTTTTCCTAAATTCATGTAGATAAGTGTTATTTAACATTTAATTATAATTAAAAATGAGGTGGATAACGTGTTGTGAGGTAAAGTTGAAAAGTAAGAGAGAGAGGGATGAAGGTTTTTTTGGGCATGGTTGTGATAGAGATAAACGGAATTTTCTTAAATTGAAAAATGATGAGTGGAAAAGTGGTAGAGAGAGGGGGATGAAGGAAAATTTCCTTCATGAGTACAAGTGCTCTTAATAGGTAAATGGTAAATGATTTGATTTGATGATGTGGATGAAAGAGAAATAAAGAGAGAAATGTGTGAACCTTTTATATGGATTTGCTGTTATAAATGGCCTGAGTAATGGTGCTCTAAGGCCGGATATTAGCCCAAAATCCCACCAAAGGGGCACTAAACATACAGAAGAAGCAGTAAAATTAGGTGCAACGATTGAATTATAATATAAAGACTACTATATAACAAAAAGGGTGGTAAATGAAAACAATATAATAAAATTATATCTTATACACATACTCAAAGAAGATAATAGGCTCAAATGTCACACAAAGCTAACCTTTTATACTCATTTGTTATACGAAGCTAGCTTTTATACTAATTTGTCATTTTTGTTAATTTTTATACTAATGTGGTAAAAGGGTGTTTTTTATATACCTATTTGATCAATTAGCCAATCATTGTTAAAGGGACAAACTAATGATTTTTATGGGACATGAGAAAGGCACATAGATAGTATACATGATTTTGTGACATTGTTACATGAATATAGAATAGAAAAACAAAGCCTATTATGTTCGGTTTGCAGCTAAATTTTCAAACTTGAAGCAGAGAATACAAAAACATTTTTTCATCCAAAACTTAGGGTCCGTTTGGTAGGATGAAAAACATTTTCCCTGGAAATTGGTTTCCCATTTTACATTGTTTGGTTTTGAGTAAAATATTAATATATGAAACTTGGGGTGTAAAACAATTTTCAATTGAAAACATCTTTCCCTCAAATTGGAAGGAAAACATTTGGATGTTACTAAATTATAGCAGTTGATGTTGTTCAAAGAACTTCCTCCTTGCAAGCTAGCGCGCCAATTCAAGGGGCATCAGCTGCGGAGTTTGTTTTCTCCTTTCGACAATCTTCTTGGCTTCTTGTAAACTGTCTCAGCGCCCTCTGCATCCAAAGATTATATTAGTAACCCTGTCATTTTATCATGTAATATAGTTTCGTTTTAATGGCAGAAACCAATAGAAGATTATTCAGGGAAACAATGGTTTTGATGCATTTCTGCTCAACTATCAAAACTGGGTATTTCGCCTGATTATTAGGTTCTAACCTTCTAATCAAAACTGGTTACTATGCTGATTGCTGAATGATACTAGCCTAATAAGGATGTGTTCTCTTCAACTTATTTCAGAACTTATCAGGTCAGGTCAGATAAGGTTTAATAAGTTTCAATTCCTGAATGAAATAAGGGAAAATCAGGTCATAAATTATAATCAGATCAGGTCCAGTTGCAGTAAGTTATAATCAGCTCAGGTTAAATAAGTTGAAAAGAACACACCCTAAGGCGCATTTTTGTCTTCGGTTCTTAAGACTATACAGGGACATGACAACCTCCTGTGTATAGCAAATTACAGCAGCATAAATTTTGATAATTTCTATTTTAAAAGGTATTCTTGCTGAAGAGAATCAAGTTTGAGGAGTTGTTATGCAAATTAATGGATTAGGAATTCAAGATGATTCTGGGAAAAAAAAATAATTTGACAGGATATCTATGTGGGACCAGCAAATACTGATACAAACAGTACATTGACAATAGAGTAAATCAAAGAGAGGCAGCATACCAAGGAGGCAAGGATACAAGCTCTCAAACAAAATATGATTGTTCAACAAACATCAAGTTAACTAATTTCTAATGGAACAAGAGTTTGACACTAGTCGAGGAAGATACAATATGATATTAAAATTGAGAAAACATACAGTAAAAAATAAAAATAAATAATTGCACAGGTTGAACATGAGCTTTCACTACCTCATAGTCGAGTCCAGACGGCATTAAAGCTCCGTTTGGTGGGTTGGGAAACACTTTCAATTGAATTCCATGGAAAACATTTTACAAGGGAAAGCTCGTTTTCATACAAACTTTTTCATTGTTTGGTTGTAAGGAAAATGGTTTTTCATTTTAAGCATTTGTCATTGTTTGGTTCACCTAAAAATCAATTGCTCCTATAAAGGAAAATAATATCTAAGAAGGCACACGCACGTGGAATGAGGAGGAATGAAAACGTTTTCTTTTAATTTTTGGGGAAAAATATTTTTAACAGGGTGTAAAACAATTTTCTAGCCCAAGTTTTGCATTTAGTTTTCCAACAATGTTAAATAAGGATAACAATTTTTTGGAAAAACACTCTTCATCCTGCTAAACAGACCCTAGGAGCACAATTGTGACCTAAGGGCTACATAACACTCTTTACTTCAACAACTGACTATTGAAAATAAAGATAACAGAAATGTCTACAACTCTACAAGTACACTTTCGTCATTACAGCTAAGAAATTCATACTGTAGAATTGAATCGAACACCCACACTTACGTAAAATCCTTGTTGTCAAATATAATCACCATCTTCAACAGGAATTCTAACACAAACGCAATCAAACTAATAAATAAAGAAATAAAGGGCAAAAAAAAAAGAAAGAAAGGAATTTTACCCTTACAAAGAGGGAAAAAATTTGAAATCACAAATTTCTAGAATAGTCAGCTGCAGCGCCTAGGATTGAAAGAAGAGCAGCCATTCCAGCGACCTGCTTCTTGCTACGGGTTCCAGCAGCAATAACAGCTCCTACTACAGCACCTGCAGCAGCAGCATTAATCTGCAAAAGAAGACTTCATTCATATGGGCATGCAGAGTTGCAGGCTATAAGTCATAGTCTGGTCATTTTATACATCAATTTTTATTTTAACAAAGCAATATAATTAAAGTCAGAAACATTGGGAACAGGTAAAAATGAAATATCTACCAACGTCCTACAAAGTGACCATATAGGATGACTTGTAAGTTGTACAATCAACTTTTTACACAAGACTCTAAACAGGAACTCCAACTTCCCATGGCATATATGATTAACCTTCTCCTTCTATGTCTATGACTCTGTAAATGATATTAGATAATAAATGACAGTATCTTTTCATGATTGTTCCCTTCCTACAAAAACATACCAAGCATGCTTTGCAAGGAGATTTGTTGGTGCAGGTTCTTAGAAACAGCATTTGAACTGGTAAACAAAAAACTCTGTTTAATTAGATATTATTCTTAGTCAGTTAATTTTTCCTACTTCCTTTAGTGAACAAGTTGACTTTTACATACTTCAATGATATCTGCATGTCTCTATGAAATCAATAAATAGAAGGTTGAATCAGGGTCATCATCCCTTACAATATAATATTTCAGAGTATCGAAACTTGCGTATGCTACTAACCACGTCTGCACGCCCCCGATAATTTTGGATGCCACAACGAGTAAAGGAAAATATTCCGGCAAAAATACCTAATTCAAAGAAAAATCAAAGAAACATGAGGCTAAATTCAATAACAGCAAAATATGATAAAAGGATCAATTACCAAAGGAACAGTTAGGTTCAATACGTCAAACAAGGACAAGTCTGGAAAAAGAAAACGCAGATCAGCAGCACAGCCAACTTGTCTTTTCCTTGCATCAACACATTAGGCACTCAATGATCGATGCCTAAGAAGTGCTTTGACAACCCTAAATTACTTGGATTTTTTTCCATCTCTTGAAGTACTATGGCTGTGATAGAAAACTAATTTTCTCCTTCCTTGATCCATCATTAGCTTTTTTATAGCTATTTGAAAGGGGTATGACTGGGCTTTTCGCATCGGGAAAAAAGGGCCATGACTGTTATATTAAAGAATATACATCACAGAACATGAGATCCACTTATGAAGGGAACAATGAATGAGAATAACTTGAGGCATGATTAAGGCAACACTGAGATCTTAGACCGCTTATTTTCCACTGGGGTATTGCTTAACTCAACAAGTCAATTTATTCTCAAAGCCACTGAATTCCAGGGTCTTTGATGACTGAAATTTATCTCATCCCTAGGAGCAGCATCCTACTATCCTTCACCTTTTGCTTTGCTTTTAGTTAGATTTTCCTTGTTTTTCTCTCTTTTTCCCATTTCCCCTCTACCAAGTTGAAAATAAGGAATATCTGTTGTTTTCTCTAACTTGTGGTGCGATGTTCAATGTCTTTAATTCCTTCAAATTTTCTATGGGTGTTTTGTAGGATTTCAGGACTCTTGACCAAGCTTTAGAGAGCCGTTGGAGTACTCAAAGAGCATGGAGGCAATGCTGGCGTAGTCTAAACTCGACCAAGTAAACCATCTTGAGAAGCAATTTCTATTCCGGAGCATGCACTAGACTGAGTACACCAGATGCTCGCCTAAGTTGGATGGTAGATGAAGGATATTTGCTATTTGATGTCTATATCATGTACTTGGTTGAGTATTACCTAAGCTCTTGGGCAAGTACAAGTTGAATCGGTTGAGTAAGTCATAAACTCCTTGGAAGAATAAGCTTCTGGAAGTCATAATTGGTCGAGCAAGGTATTATACTCAACCAAGTATGCCCGGCCTAGCTATATGGAATTTCCCCTTATTCGACCTTTTCTTTTATTTTTCTTACCTTTTTGTACCCCACATATTTACGGGGGTATAAATACCATTTTTTCCTGTAATTCGGGGAATTATATTAGAATTAGAATAGATAGAGGTCTAGCCCCAACTTGAATTCCTCCTACTTTATGATTATGAATTCTATCAATATAGCTCTTTATGCTTTAATAATTACGCTTATTTATCTTTCTTTCAAAAAAAAAAATTACGGTTATTTAGCATAATCTTTTATTAGTATTCTCAATCAAGCTTAGTAATCCCTAATTTCCAGCTTTTATATTTTAAATTTTCTTCTTTTGTTGCCTTGCTTTAGCTCCTTTGCGCATTAATTAAGCTTATTCATCTCTTCATCATGCTTAGCTTTAGTGAGTAGTTATTTTTACTAAGGTTGGCTGAAACACAATCAAGTCTACCTTTATTCTTGAATGTTACACTTCGGAATTTGATATTTGTGTTAGAACTTCTTCATAGTGGTTGTATGTTGATGGCTTGATGATGATGAGCTCCATTGTAGTGCATTTACAGCTTTGGATGCTTCTTCATTGAAATTTGTCTTAACTTTGTTAAGTTTGGACACCACAGTCTTTGCCTAATCCTCATTAAACACCTTGGAAAATAGATTTTTAATGAAGATTGAACTCACAATCCTCTAAAAAGTGTTTAGTGCGCTAGAGTTGATTATCCCATATAGATTCCCTTTTTATGAGCCCCCTACCTTTCACATTTATGTTTATTGGATTAGGTTTAGTTTCACATTTAGGTTTAGTTCACATTATCTTAAATAAACTAATTATATGAGGCAAGGGTTATAATAAACATAAACGAGTTTCACATTTATTGGATTAGGTTTAGCTCCTCTTTATTGGGTTGGCCAAAGTCCATTTTCAATCTAAATAAGAGGTTCTATAAAAATTCCCACAATCATCAAAAGAGGGGAGACTATAACAAATGTAATCTCAAAGCCTCAATGGAGAATTCATCCCAAAATCATATGATAGTGGGAGGAGTAGCCCAAAACTAATGATTTATTTATCTCCTGATGTTGAATATGAGACCCCATGGGTTTTTCATCAGATCTCATACCTGTAGAAGGTTTTTAAATTTTGGACCCCATAATGTAATTCTGCTGGGAATCACAGTAAACAATAATGTGCAGAGAATAAGGCTCAAGATTAGAGAAATAAGTACTTTTTGTGATATCTTTTCTGAATGCTAGTACACTGAATCTTAGGTCTATTTATAGACACTCCAAAAAAGGAAATAACTGCTTAACTACTCATGCCATACAAGTGCTCACATGCCTATAACAGAATGCTAACAGCATATTATTTTAATAACAGAATATTTAGTGAAATATTAGCTAAATGTACTATAGCTCACTGTCCTTGCATTTGGGCCTGGGCCATCCCCTTGTTCTTCCTCCTGGCGTAAGTCAGGGTAATAGGTGGGCTCTCAGCATTACTCCCCCCCAACACAGCCACCTTTTCCTCAAGGTGGAAAGAAGGAAACCTCAGGTCAAGAGCCTTGTAGTCTTCCCAAGTAGCTTCAAAGGCAGGCAGATTCTTCCATTTCACCAAGACTTTCCAAGGTAATATTGTTGCCCTGAGAGCCATTTCGAACCCCAAGTAGCTCCTCTGGTTCCACCTCCAATACCAAATCAGGGGAGATCATGGGAGGAAAATCAGAGTTGGCTTGAGTCTGCCCAATGGCTGGCTTGAGCTGAGAGATATGAAACACAGGATGAATCTTGGCATGATCAGGGAGTTTGCGTTTGTAGGCAACCCTACCCACCTGCTGCAAAATTTTGAATGGTCCATAGTACCTAGGAGCCAGCTTCTCAAAAGGTCAAGTAGCCTAGGATTTCTGCCTGTAAGGTTGTAGCTTCAGGTAGACCATGTCCCCAACCTTCAGTTCTAAGTCCCTTCTGTGAGCATTTTCATGAGCCTCCATTCTCTGTTGTGCCCTCAACATCTGCCCCTTAATCTCATCCAAAATGGCATCCCTCTCCAGAAGTTGGTCCTCCAAAGTTTGAACTGCAGTGCTGCCTCTCTCATATCTCAGCAATTGTGGAGGGTCCCTTCCATAGACAGCTTTGAAAGGGGAGCATTTAGTAGAGGCATGGGTAGCTGTGTTATAGCTGTACTCAGCCCATGGCAACCACTTAGACCAGGTTCTGGGCACCCCATTTATGAAGCATCTCAAATAAGTTTCTAAAGACTTGTTGACCACCTTAGTCTGGCCGTCTGACTGGGGGTGGTAGGCTGTACTCCTGTTCAGGTTAGTGCCCTGAGCTTTGAACAATTCTGACCAAAACAAACTCATGAAAAGCCTGTCTCTGTCAGAGACAATAAAGTGAGGGAACCCATGCAACTTGACTACTTCCTTGATGAACACCTGAGCCACTACAGGAGCTGTGTAAGGATGCTTGAGGCCAATGTAATGAGCATATTTGGATAGCCTGTCTACTACCACTAGAATAGAGTCAACCCCTTGAGACTTGGGCAAACCCTCCACAAAATCCATAGAGATGTCCTCCCATACCTGGTTGGGTACAGGCAGGGACTGAAGTAGGCCAGCTGGAGTTAGTGAGGAGTACTTCTGCTGCTGGCATACTTCACAAGACTGCACATGTCTGGTGACATCCTTCCTCATGCCAGGCCAGAACCATTCAGAGGCTAACCTCTGATAAGTTTTCAGTTCCCCTGCATATCCCCCAATAGGAGAGTCATGGTATTCCAATAGCATAGTTTTGTTAATGGAAGAATTAGGTGGAAGGACAATCCTTCCCTTGTACTTGAGGACCCCCTGCTCTACTGCATATCCCTTGGGTACCTGCTTCCCTTCTGCCACCTTTTGTGTGAGGTTGAGGATGAAAGCATCTGATTGGAGCACTGATCTAATGGCCTCCCACAGAATCCCATGACTGCTGACCATAGCCCCCAACTCTGTGTCCACCTGGCTAGCAAATTCCCTTGACAAGGAGTCAGCCACTGTGTTTGATTTCCTAGTTTTGTAGCTCACTTCAAAGTCATAACCCAGTAGTTTGCAGACCCACTTCTGATACTCAGCTCCTATTTCTGTCTGATGCATGAGGTGTCTTAGGCTCTGTTGGTCTGACCTGACTGTGAATCTTCTGCCCAAAAGATAATGCCTCCATTTCTGTACTGCAAGTACTATGGCCATAAGCTCTTTCTCATAGATGGATTTAGCCCGTGCCCTCACCCCCAAAACCTTACTGAAGTATGCCACAGGATGCCCTTCTTGTATGAGTACTGCCCCCACTCCAAACCCACTTGCATCTGTCTCCACCACAAAGGGAAGTTGGAAGTTAGGCATTGCCAGAACTGGTGCTGAAGCCATGGCAGCCTTGAGCCTTTCAAAAGAGGTGGTGGCCTCCTCAGACCACCCAAAGTTGTCCTTTAACTGCTCAGTTAGAGGAGCAGCTATTGAAGCATACCCTGCAACGAACTTTCTGTAGTACCCTGTCAGTCCCAAGAAACCCCCGAGTTCCTTGATGGTTTTGGGAATTGGCCATACCATCATGGATTCAATTTTAGCTTGATCTACCTCCACCCCCCTTTGAGAGATTACATGACCTAGGTAAGCCACCTGGTCCTTACCAAACTCACACTTCTTTTCATAGGCATATAGCTGATGTTGGGACAGAGTTTCTAGAACAAGGGTTAAGTGGTGAATGTGTAATTCAGGAGTGGCACTATAGACTAGGATGTCGTCAAAGAAAACCAATACAAACTTCCTCAAATATGGCCTGAACACATCATTCATCAGTGCTTGAAAAGTGGCTGGGGCATTTGTCAACCCAAAGGGCATGACTAAAAATTCGTAATGGCCCTCATGGGTCCTAAAGGCAGTTTTGGGAATATCCTCTGTCCTCACCCGTATTTGATGGTACCCAGATTTTAAATCAAGTTTAGAAAACACACTTGCCCCGTGTAATTCATCTAGGAGTTCATCAACAACAGGGATAGGGTACTTGTCAGATATGGTGGATTTGTTAAGGGCCCTATAGTCCACGCAAAAACGCCATGACCCATCTTTTTTTTTAACCAGCAGAACAGGACTTGAAAAAGGACTATTAGATACTTGAATTATGCCAGCTAATAACATTTCATGCACTAATTTTTCTATTTCATCTTTTTGGATTTGGCGGTACCTGTATGGTCTGACACTGATGGGATTGGTGCCCTGTTGCAGGTTGATGGCGTGGTCCCTGCCCCTTGCAGGGAGCAACCCAGGGGGCATGTTGAAGACCTGCTGGTGTTGTTGGAGTACTTGCAGCAGGTATGGAGGTGCTCTGACTTCCTTCTCGCCCCCCCCCCCCCCAGAATGCAATTAAATTCCACCATGATTCCCTCACCTTCCTTCCTTAATGTCCTCATCATAGCCTGCAGTGAAATTTGGGTTTTCCCTAGTGATGGATCCCCCTGTAAGACCACCTGTTTGCCACCCACGTGGAACTTCAGAGTCTGAGTCTTCCAATTCGTGGTCATCGTGCCAAGCTTCTCCAACCACTGAACTCCCAAAATAATATCCGAGTTGCCTAATGGCAAGGTAAGGAAATCCTACACCACCGTCAGTCCTAGAAGAAGGAGGGTCACCCCTTTACATTCTCCCTTCCCCTTCACAGACTCCCTTGTTCCCAGAGATACCCCAAAAGTTTTCGAGCTCGAGATGGGAAGCAGCAGCTTCTCCACCGTGGCAGTAGAGATGAAGTTGTGGGTAGCACCTAGGTCGACCATCACTATTACTTCCTGGTCTTTAATGGTTCCCACCAACTTGAGGGTCTTTGGGTTAGAAAGGCCCACCACTGAGTTTAGGGAGATCTCCGTGGTGGTAGGCTCGACAGTCACTTCCGCCACCGCCGCTTCAACTACTGGCAGCTCCTCCTCTAGAGGTTCAGCTTCACACTCCCCATCTTCGATAGTCATGAGGACGCTGAGCTCCCTTCTCTTGCACCGATGCCCCGCTGACCACCGTTCGTCACACATGAAGCAAAGTCCCTTCTCGGGTTTCTCCTGTATCTCCTTCTCAGTCAACCTTCTTATCCCTCCTGAGGAGCGAGTTTGGGAAACATTTTGGGTGTGGGTGGGGGTGCTACCAGTGGAGGAGTGGGCTGGGCTGGTTTTGAAGTTGTGTGGGGTAGTGTAAAAGGATTTGGGCTGGGTGTAGGAATTTGGGCTGGAATGTGTGTTTGGGCCTGTTTTTGATAGTGGATTGTAAGAGGAAGTATTAGGGTTAGGGTTTGTGTCGGAGTAAGGGTAATTTGGGTAGTTTGGGTTGCGGCCCAATATCGCAGGCCCAGTTCCTTTCTTCCCTTGAGTCCAAACCTCCTTTTCTTCTACTTTAAGGGCCAATTTCATGGCCTGATTCAAAGTTTTAGGCTCAAACAACCTTACCATCGTTCTTATATCCCCTCTCAGGCCGTTGACAAACTGCCCCAATGCCACCGCCCCTGTAACACCTTCTAATGGTGCCATCAACTCGATGAACCTCCTCCGGTACTCAAACACCGTCATATTCGCCGTCTGTCGGTGGTCCAACCACTGCTCGTGCAGCGTGCAAGCGCTCGGACGGTACTGAGCTAGAATCATCCCCTTCAACTCCTCCCAACTTCTCACCCTTGTATGCTTCCTCTCATACTGATACCACAGTAGGGCATCCCCTTCGAAGGAGACCAAAGCTGCCTCAAGTTTCTCATGCTCTGCCAGTTGATAGAACTCGAAGTACCTTTCTGCTCTGAGAATCCACCCATCCGGGTTGCTCCCATCGAACAGGGGTATGTCTAGTTTTTTGAATCGCCAGTTTGGCCCACCATTTCCTCCATTCGAGTTTCGATCCCCCGTCCTAAAATGGTTGTTGTTCAAGGACTCTTCCTCGAAATTTCCCTCTACGTGTCCTGGGGTTGCTTTCTTTATCCCCTCCCACATCTTCTTCTGCTCTTGTTTGAGTTGATCGAACATTTGCTCCTGTAGAGCGTGGGATTGATCAATCCTCCCCTCCATCCTGGTCAAATCATCACACACCCTCCGGTTGGACTGCTCCATGTTTGCTGCAATCTGGGCCAGCTGGGCTGCCGCTGCTGGTATCTTCTCAGTCACACCAGCCATCTCTTGCTCCAGCTGGTCCATACGTTGGGAGTGAGTTGGTGCCATTGAGGATTACGCCCTGCCACGATCGTTCCGCTCTGATACCAATTTGCTGGGAATCACAATAAACAATAATGTGCAGAGAATAAGGCTCAAGACTAGAGAAATAAGAAGTACTTTTTGTGATATCTTTTCTGAATGCTAGTACACTGAATCTTAGGTCTATTTATAAACACTCCAAAAAAGGAAATAACTGCTTAACTACTCATGCCATACAAGTGCTCACATGCCTATAACAGAATGCTAACAGCATATTATTTTAATAACAGAATATTTAGTGAAATATTAGCTAAATGTACTATAGCTCACTGTCCTTGCATTTGGGCCTGGGCCATCCCCTTGTTCTTCCTCCTGGCGTAAGTCAGGGTAATAGGTGGGCTCTCAGCAAATTCCATGTTGAGGTCTTACCTGGCCTTATTTATCACCTAAGTTTTTCATAATATTAGTTTTTCCATCTGTTAATAGCAAAGAACAAGGCTTCATATCTGCACATCCAAATCTGTTATTACCTAAGCCATACTAATTATGTTTAGGAACATAGGGCCAATGATTAAACTAGGCACAGACTGTTCTATTACTGAGGGCATATGCAGTGCTAAAGAATACTGCCAAAGAGACGTAAGAATATGAAGCTCTAGCATGCATGAGAAACAAGGGTTAAAAAGGATTAACAAATCAACCATAAGAAGAAGCAAAAGTAAACAAAGGCAAGAAGTTTTTGAAGGCGGAGCAAACTCCAAAAAAAAAAAAAAAAAAAACACACACACACACAATTTAGAGGAAACAACTCCACAGACCACACTATTTACATTTAACACAACAAAGACACAGAAAGAAAGAATGAGTGTGCCTGGGGAAATGGTGCTTGTTTGACAATCTAAAATTGTTATCATGGAATTAAAAAGCTCAATAATCATTATCACCATATTTCGCACAAATAAAAATGAAACTCAATGCATTCTCATGTTGGTAGTCTATGTTACTTGGAATTTCTAGTCACCCAAGTTCCTACATTATATTGGAAAGTCACTCATTCTCTAAAATGGGTATGGATAGTTAACACCTTATTTTGGACTGGATATGTGGAAAGGTTTTCATAATTGGTTAAGTTCACATATGAGAGACTCATGGATATATGTCATGCCTGTGGATGCCTAGGGCATGAGTATACCCAATGCGAGAAGTATGATGATCAAGTGCCTCTCTCGGAGCTCCCTTATGGTAGCTTGCTACACACTGAGCTACTATGAATATAAGGGAGACTTATGTTAGTAGAAGCCTTAAATAAATCAAGTCTTTCTTTAGTTTTATTATGTGTAGTCAATAGTCAATTCTTTTATTTTAAGTCCCATAAGGGCATTTTAGCCTTTCTCTGTTTTAGGAGTAAAGTTCTATAAATAACCCTTGTACTTGGCATTTGGGAATTATGGAATAAGAAATATCAGAATTGGAATTTAGGAGAGCTGGCTTTCTCTCGAATAAAGCCAATTTCACTTCTTCATTGTCTTTGATTCGTGTAAGCAGGTTGGTGTGCAGCATATTTGGTATCAGAGCAGGCGGTTCTGGCGGCGAAATGGGTGGCTCAGCGCAGTCACAACGCTTGGACGCGGTGGAGTCGGAGATTGCTACGTTGAAGGCGACCGTGGCCGACCACTATGCTACAGTGCAGACTTCTCTACAACAACTCACGGAGAGGATCTTGAAGCACCAAGAAAAACAAAAAAGATTTAGGGCGGAAATAAGTGCCCAAATCGCGAGAATCAGTCCGCAAAATAGAAAGAAGGAAGTCGTGAGGTCTCACCTGGGTGAAGTCTTGGCCACCATCCGACAGTTCGAAGATGGGTCGGCCAAGCAATTCGAAACCCTAAAAAATGGCCAAGAAGAATTTAGGCCAGAAATTAGGGCTACGATGGAGAGATCTCGAGGGTGGGTGGACAGTTCTAAGTTTGCCTTAGGGTTGCAAGGCTGGGCCCTTGACGGCGGCAGCGGCGAGGGGTGTGTGGGGAGAGAGGCAAAGGTGCAACTCCAAGAAAGTCCGGAGCGTGCGGTGATGGGGCGACCTATGGGGGAAACTTGGGCCACCGGTGATGGGGGGCGAGGCGGCAGATACGACGAGCCAAAAAGAACCGCCGGAGGTAGTCGTGGTAGTAGACCTGGTTGTGGCAGCGATGAAGAGGTAGTTGGCCTAGAAGGAATTTGGTGTTGTAAAGAGGGAGTAGGGAAGCGTTTTCTGAAAGGAGAAGAAGGATTTCTGATTAACCTAAATAATTTGGGTATAGTAAAGCAAGAATTTGGGCCTGCTCATCATGAATCCACATGTGCTAAGCCCAATAACTCCTAACTCCTACCTATTTTCTGAATTAGAAAACCCCTACCCACAGCCCCCATCCCCTCCTATCCCATTTTTAAGGAACCCTAAAAGCCCAATTAAACAAGACATTTTTTAAGGACTTGATGGAAGCTGGATTTTCTAACTTCAAGCCCTTTTTCCTAATTTTACAAAGTCAGACCCATTATCCCATTCTCCACCCCAAATTCCAGTCCAAGCCTCCTATTTCAGATCCACAAAATTTCAGCCCTCCTTACAAAAGCCTATCACCTCATTCCAATTCTCAATTCTTTCCAAGACCCACCCACTTACTCCCAAACAAGAAACCCACCCCCAAGAAATTACCCAGGCCCACGTAATTTCCAGCCAAGCTCCCACTCCTCTTCAACCACCGTCTTTTCATCGTCAATTTCCGTTTTTCCACCTTGGGGACAAGGTGGAACTTTGGGAGGGTGGTATTACTGCACACCGAGCTACTATGAATATAAGGGAGACTTATGATAGTAGAAGCCTTAAATAAATCAAGTCTTTCTTTAGTTTTATTATGTGTAGTCAATAGTCAATTCTTTTATTTTAAGTCCCATAAGGGTTAGTCTTTTTCTGTTTTAGGACTAAAGTTCTATAAATAACCCTTGCACTTGGCATTTGGGAATTATGGAATAAGAAATATCAGAATTGGAATTTAGGAGAGCTAGCTTTCTCTTGAATAAAGTCAATTTCACTTCTTCATTGTCTTTGATTCGTGTAAGCAGGTTGGCGTGCAGCATAGTTGAATGAAAGTATCACCTTTGAGGAAGAGAAGTAACGCCGAGAGATTGAAAGAGGATGAGAGGAAAATATGCCAGAAGTTTAAAGGGGCACTCAAGACTGCCAAAGTGCCAAGGCACGCACGAAGCTGGCGTTTGATGGTGCAATGGGAGGGCAAGTCAGCGAGCATGTCACTAATGAGCAAATGCAATTGTAAACAAGGGGGGCTGGCGAGAAGAGTTCGATGTCGAGGCTAAATAAGAGGGAAAGGGTGGATCTAAATGAAAGCATGTACCCTATCTATGATAATGATTTGTCATTTTAAGGGAAGGGAGCTCTCATCTACAAGGAGTCGCGAAACGAATGGAGCTGGCATCCATAATGCCCTTCATCATAAATGAAGATTCTAGCCTGGAACTGTCGCGGGTTGGGGAGTCCCGAGGCAGTAGGCGCGCTTCACGACCTGGTGAGGCAAGAATCCTCCTCTCTTGTCGTTCTTTCGAAAACTAAATGTTTTTCCTTTGAAATGACAAGAGTGAAGCTGATTAAACTTTAGTAATAGTGTGTGTTGATTCAAGAGGAAGAGCCGAGATTTGACCTTGTTTTGGAGCGATGAGCTCTCGTTAGGGCTGCGTTGCATGCCTTCAAACTTCAATGATGTGTCTATTGTCAAGGAGGATGGGAAGACGTGGAGGCTGACGGGGGTGTATGAATGGCCAGAACAGCATATGAACGACAACACGTGGAGTATGCTTCGCTCTTTTGGTTTTCAATCTTCTCTTCCGTGGGCAATTTTCGGGGACTTCAACGAGATTTTATTCGAGGGCGAAAAGAATGGGGGCACTAGTGGAGAGACACATTCGATCCAACAATTCCGTAGCGTGGTCAATGAGCTTGGGTTGAGGGATGTGCCGTTGGAGGGATATGCCTACACGTGGTCTAATAAGAGAGAAGGGGAAGCTTTGGTGGAGAAACGGTTGGAGAGGGTGCTAGCCACGGATGGGTGGATCAACCTTTTTACTCATGCTTATAATGTACACAAAAAATGGGACGGTATTGATCACTTCCCCTTGATTACCACTCTTAATAGATTCGAGGAAGTGAATCATGATTATGCATTCAAATTATTTAGATATGAAGCTTGGTGGCATCTAGAGGAAGGGTTTGATTTGATGAATTGATTAGGGAGTATTGGCAAGATTCAAGAGGGGAGAGTGTGGGGGAATGGGAGGAGTGTGTGATACTTTGTGGGGCTCGGTTAAAAGAGAGTTATGCTACCACTTTTAGAAAACTTCACAAAAGAATAAAGTGGTTGCAAGCAAGGCTCAAGAGGTTGTATGCCATGGCTCAGACTTGGACGGTGCACGATGAGATACGGTCATTGGAGCGCGAGCTTTGAAGTTTACGCCGCAAGCAGGAGACTTCAGCTTGACAGAGGTGCAGGCCCTTCTACTTACATGATGGCGACCGCGACACAGCTTATTTTCACTTGAAGGCAAAGAAAAGAAAGAGGCGAAACCGCGAAATAATACAAAATGCCTTGAGGATAAAAATGGGGAATTAAAACATGATAAAAGGGAAGTGGAGGAAATTATAAATAGTACTTTAATGAACTATTTGCCACTTCTAGACGAGCAATTAATAATGATGATGTGCTTTTCATGGATCAATGCATAACGCTCGAGTATAGATTTTCCATGCTCATGTGAACGTCCACTCCCCATATGGCAGAAGATTTGACAAAGCTTTTCACGCAAGAAAAGGTATTCACAGCTCTCAAACAAATGCACCCTTGCAAATACCCTGGTCCAAATTAAAGATGATTGACATAATCTTAAAGAACAAAAAAGCCATTACAAGTATTACACTCCATAGGCAAACTTCTCAAAGATCCCGGGTGAAAAATCTTTTGATCCATACACTACTTAAATCCTTTCTATAAACAAAAAAAATCATGCAACTCTTAAGCGAGGAATCCATATCAGTCAGCAATCAATTTGAGTTCCTGCTCACCACTACCTCAGTTTTCACACTCCACCAAAATAACAAAGGACACACAAACAACCTTTTTCCACATTCAGTTTTATTTTATTTCTTCGGATGCTCTCTAATAGAAAAAAATGCAAATTATGTAATAAATACATAACAAGAAAGATCCAGTTTGAATAAGAATAGTACCACATTGAGCGCTAGTCCTGCCTATTGATTTTGCCTGCATTCCACATCACAGAAGCTCAGATAAATGCAAAACAAACAAAGACAAAAACATAATTATACCTTTTACTTCTTCCTTTCTGGGGTTTGAGATACATCAAATTCTTACCACAAATGAAGCACGAGCAACGCCAGTAAGGCCTGCATTATTCAATTTGAACATAACAATAAAAACCCATATCAAAGAAAAATTATCTTGATGTTAACAGAAGATAACAGTAAATTACCTGATTTAGTAGCATCATATGGTCCAGCACACAAGCCCCAAAGTCCTCCTGCCTGCAACAACAACAACAACAACAACAAAAAAAAAAAAAAAAAAAAAAAAGAAGATGAAAGATTGATGATAAGTTAGTTGAATTGAAAAACATGGGAAATGTAAGACGAAATAAAATATGCGTAGTTCAAGATGAATTGAAGTGAATGACATACAGTAGCAACACGGAAACTTGATTCAACGGCCATGGAAGAGCAAGGAGTGTCGCCTTCAAGCTCAATATTTGCACCATCCATTATCGCATCTCCTCTGTTTTTCAGCCAAATTAAACAAAGGAACTGTTTCTTGCGAGGGCTGCCGAAGTGCCGAGTTAATCAAGTTCCATAGTTTGTAAGTTAACCATAATTCATTTAGGCCTATTTGTGTGATTTGAGTTTTTATGATCTAATCCGATCTCATTTGAATTATTTTAAATAATAATAATATTAATAATAACTACTAACTTTATATTATAATTTTAATTGTAATTATTATTTTCATTATTATAATTGTAATAATAATTTTTTTATGAGAAAGGTGATACATGATTATATTTACTAAAATAATAATAATTATTTTTTTTGGTTTTTTATTTTTTTTATTTCTATTTTTATTTTTACTTTTATTTTTTTATATTTTAGTTTTAGTTTTATTTTTAGTTCTCTTTTTATTTTATTTTTATTTTTATTTTTATTTTTATTTTTATTTTTATTTTTATTTTTATTTTTATTTTTATTTTTATTTTTATTTTTATTTTTATTTTTATTTTTATTTTTTTTTTTATTTTTAATTTTCTTTTTTTTTTATTATTTTTTTTTTTTTATTTTTTATTTTTATTTTTATTTTTATTTTTATTTTTATTTTTGTTTGTTTTTATTTTTATTTTTATGTCAAAGTAAATCTTAAAACATATCTCATGTTCATTTTCATTTCAAAGTAGCAAAGTGCAAACCTTAGCCAGCAGCAGCACCGGCGTAAAAATCTTCCGAAATGATGTTTTTGTGACATTTTCTTTTGTAAACGATGCTTAAATAGCTTTCGAAAAAATTGTCCGAAAAGTCCGTTGAAAAAACACCGGCATAAAAATCTGTCCGAAAAAGTCACCGGAAAAGTCGGTCGGAAAAAGTCCACCGGAAAAGTCGGCCTGAAATCCTTCGGTGGAAAATTTGGTCCAAAAAAATCCACCGTCGGAAAATTCAGACTGACAACCGTCGTCCGAAATTTGGTTGAAAAAGCATCGGGGGAAAAGTCTGCCCGAAAATTGTCGCCGAAAAAGTAATTGTCGCCAAAAAAGTCTGTCGAAAATAGACCGCCAAAAAAGTCGGCCCGAAAAATTCGGTCGAAAAAAGACCACCGAAAAAGTCGCCCCCGTAAATCAACGTCGAAAAGTCGGTCGAAAAAACACCGCCAGAAAAATCGGCCTAAAAACCATTGTTGGAAAAGTTCCGCCGAAAAATTCAACCAAACCGTCACCGAAAAAGTCGATCGAATAATCATCGCCGGAAAAGTCATTCCGAAAACCGTCGTCGGAAAAGTCGTCCCGAAAACCGTCGCTAGAAAAATTCGGCTGAAAAATCACCGCCGGAAAAGTCAGTCCGAAAACCGTCATCGGAAAAGTCGTCCCGAAAATCGTTGCCAGAAAATTCGTCCCGAAAATCGTCGCCAGAAAAGTCGACCGAATAATCAACGCTGAAAAAGTCAGTCCGAAAACCGTCGTCGAAAAATGTCGAACGGAAAAACGATGCCCGAAATTCATAATAATAATAATACTTCGGACGCAGAATGTCGAACGCGACAGGCTGCTCTTTGGAAATCGCAACAACGGGATCATACTTCTGATTGGCTTAGGGTGGTTCCGATCTTAGGGATGGGTCAGACTATGAATGGTAAAACGTATCGGTGTGTGCTATGTTACAGGTTGGGTGTTCCTTTGTTTTCTGCTTTCGTGCCTTGTTTCGCTTGCTCGAGGGTTGTCGAGGGTGACATCTTTGGTGATCATGTTGTGTCGTGTGCTGGGATTGTGGGTGTCAAGCATCGCCATAATATTGTACGGAACACTCTTGTTGATATCTGCACTCGATCGGGGATTTCTGTTGGAAAAGAGGTTGATATTGGGTTGGGCTCGGAGATCGGGGTTCTTCGTCCTGCGGACTTGCTGCTTTATTCTTGGGATCGTGGTCGTGATGTCTGTGTTGATTTGACAGGATCCTCGCCTTTTACTCAGTCTGGTATGGCTGATTTTGTTCCTGGTCGTGCTGTGCTGGATGCGGCTTCTCGAAAACGGGGTAAGTATGCGGATCGGTGTGCTACTCTTGGGTATGGTTTCCTTCCGTTCTCTTTTTCTACTTTTGGCGAATTTCAGGAGGATGTTGTTGCACTGCTGAAACGGATTCAGAGATTTTCCAGAGCACATGATATTGGTGCGCGGGTTGCTACTCACATCTTCACTCGTATTGGCTTTGCAATAGCTAGGGGAGTGGGGACCCAGATTGTATCTAGGCTTCCCACTAACTTTTTGTAAACATTTTGAGTTTTAGTTTATAATAATATATTTTTTTTATAATAATAATAATAATAATACAAGTTCATCCCCTTTGCTTTTACCACGTTTGGGGAGCTGGATAGGGATGCTCTTGATACACTTTCTCGAATCAAGTCCTTTTTATGTAGCCATTCCAATAATGCTAGGGATTGTGTTTTTATTTTTCATCGTTTGACCTTCTGTATTCAGAAAGGGATGGGGGCACAACTTGTTTCTCGGCTCCCATCCAACTTTTTGTAAATAATAATATATTTGTTTAAAAAAAAAAAAAAAAATAATAATAATAATAATATAGGAGCCAACAAGCAACACCAAGAAGGGGCGAAAATGATAGGCGACTGTTAGCGTCTTTTCGACGCTCGCCGTCCGGCATCTCCACCCACCCGCCTCGTCTCCGGCCTAGTCTTCTCCGGCGCTCTGGTTTTAGGCACGTGCATTTTGGGTGAGGCCCTTGATTTATGCGAATTGGTTTTGTAATTACATGAAAGGGGGCAATTGTTTGTTGGTAATTTACACGAATAGGGGACCAACGACGCCACCGTCAACGGCGTTTCAACTTCGTCATCAGGTTTTCGTTCAAGGCGTGGTTCCTTCGCTGCTGGTTGTTCGCCTTGGGGTTCTCCTTGTTCCAATTCTGCGATTCGAATCTGGGTTTTAGGGCTGTTCGATTATGGGTTTTGGGCTGTTCGTATTCTGCTTGGATTAGGCATTTAGAGTTCATCTTCTCGGTTTCTGGGCAGCTGTGCGGGCGGTGGATCTTGTATTGGTGGTTTTGGGTTCGAATTGTGGTGGCTTTGGGCGGGCATTGTGCTGGTTTTGGGTTTGTTTTGTGGTGGTTTCTGGACAGCAGTGCAGGGTCTCGTATTGGTGGCTTTAATTTGGGTGAGAATTGTGGTGGTTTTGGGTTCTGATTTTGCTGCTTCTTCCGTAGATCCTCTTTAGGTTTCTTTCAGTGGTGTTCGGACGTGTTCCGTCGTTCCTCTATTCATGCCTCCTATCGTTCGGTTTCATTGTCCGTTTGTGGGTCTGAGTGGATGTCAGGATGGAGGGGGTAATGGGCTCACAAGGAGTTCGGTGATCACTCATTTACGTGATCGTCATTGTTGTGAGGCTTCGAGGGATGAGACGCGGCAGACTTCTACTTCGGACTTGGTGGTTTATTCGGAGGCTGACGTTACTTTTCGTCGTATGGGTATTTGGCTTTGTGGAGTTTGTTTCAAGACTCATACTCTTCGTTCTAAGTGTCGGCATGGTTGTGGTTCTGATTTTGTTGCACATCCTAATGCTGGGATGGGGTTGTTCATTTTGTACTTTACAATTTTCCTCAACCGCAGAGTCTTTCTTCAGATGTGCATGATAATGGGGGGCCAGTACAACAAGGTGGTTTTAATGTTGCCCTCCTTGGCAGCTTATTCGCTAAACGGTTGCACAATGTGAAGTCCATCCCCCCCAAATGTCGTTTGGGTTTTTCTAGGGTCTTCAAGGGATCACTTGACAGGGTGATTTGTAGGCCGGATGATGTCTCTTGTTGGGTCCGTTTATTGGTATTGCCACTTTGTATTCTTAGGACGTTTACTCCCCGGAGTAATCGAGAAGCTACATCTTTTCTGAGACGAAAATTGCAAGAGGAGTGTATTAGTAATGCCCTTCGTTCTTGGGGCGAGCCTGGTAGTGATTTGCAACTTGTGCGTGAGGCTTTGGTGGGTGTTTCTCCTCCTTTAGTGGGTGTTGATGAGGACTGTGGGATTGAGCGGAATATTAAGCAATATAAGAGGAAGATTTGTGATGGTCATTACACTGATGTGGTTCAGGTTCTTTCTTCTTCTGGCATCGTTCCTTATAATGAGACCACTCTAGCAGACTTGCAAGCTAAACATCCATCTTCTCCAAGTCCCACTTCGCCGCTTTGCCTGAATTATCTGTTGAGTCTCATCACCCTTTGGCTACTCCTGCTGTTGTGTTGGACCGGCTTAGGAGCTTTCCTCGGGGAACGTCTTGTGGTAGGGATGGTTTGCGGGCTCAACACCTAATGGATTGTTTGTCTGGTGCGGCTGTGGCTGTTTCTCAGGTGGTTACTCTCTTTTTAGCTGGGAAATGCCCGACAGAGTTGGTGATTACATCGCTAGTGCTCCACTCACGCCTCTTGTCAAGCCTAGTGGGGGTATTCGTCCCATAGTTGTGGGCACTGTTTGGCGGCGTCTGGTTTCTAAGGTTGGTGCTGTGTTGATTGGACAGTCCTTAGCGGGCTATTTTGATGGTCTCGAGTTCGGTGTGGGGGTGTCTATGGGGGGTGAAGCAATTCTTCATGTGGTTAATCGGTTGGCTGAGGATTGCGGTAATGATGTTGGGCTTTCAATGTTGTTGGTGGATTTCCAGAATGCCTTCAATTTAATTGATTGGGAGGTGATGTTACATGAGGTTCGGCTTCGTTGTCCGATCATTTCACGCTGGGTTGAATTATATTACTCCTCTCCTGCTAGGCTGTATTATGGGGAACACGAGTTACGTTCGTGTCAAGGTGTGCAACAGGGTGATCCTCTTGGTCCGATGCTTTTTACATTAGTTTTACATCCCTTGGTGTACAAAATCAGGGACACCTTTGATCTGTGTCTTCAGGCGTGGTACTTGGATGATGGCACCATTGTTGGTGATACTTTGGTGGTGGGAAAGGCTTTGGAGTTGATTATGGATGAAGGGCCTCGTTACGGGTTACATCTTAATGTTGCAAAAACGGAAGTTTACTGGCATGTGGAAGACCCTCGTAGTAGGCTTGCAGGCGTTTTTCCCGCTAATATCTCACGACCATTGCGAGGTGTTAAGTTGCTTGGTGGGCCTGTTAGTTCGGACTTAGTGTTTAGTGCCGAACTTGTGAAGACACGTGTGGACAAGACTATTATGTTGATGGACGCTGTTGCCAAGCTTGAAGATCCACAATGTGAACTATTGTTACTTCGTGCATGTACAGGGGTTTCAAAGCTTTACTTTGCTTTGCGGACTTGTCCTCCTTGTGTGTTTGAGGAAGCTCAACTCTCTTTTGATGGAGCTCTTCGGTCTTCATTGGAACGTATTGTCACTACTTCGGGGCCAGGGTTTGGTGATTGGCAATGGCATCTTGCTACCTTACCTTTTGCTTGGGGTGGACTTGGTGTTTATTCTGCAGGTGATGTTCGACATTATGCTTTCCTTGCTTCACGATTGCAGTTTGTTGATCTACAGGCTAAGCTCTTACATTGTGCTGGTGTTGCTGGGTTCGGTCGTGCTTTTGAGGATGCATTGGGCTTGTTTAATATGATTGTGGAGACTGACCTTTTGCGTAATCCTAGTGAGGTCGCTGCCCCTAAACTCATGAAGAAATTGGCAGATATATATTTCACTAAGGTTATGCATCTGCAGAGTCCACCTTCTCTTTATCTTCGCGTCAGTTTGCATTGTGGAAATCGCAGCAGGGAGACCACACATCTTCTTGGCTTCAAGCAATCCCTATCTCGGGTCTGGGTCAGACGATGAATGCTAGAACTTACCGTTCTATTCCATGCTACCGGCTAGGAGTTCCTTTGTTCTCAATTGTGGCACCCTACTCTACTTGCTCGAGGGTTTTTGAGGGGGATATTTTTGGAGACCATGCAGTGTCATGTCCTGGTATGGTGGGTATTAAGCATCGGCATAATGTTGTTCGGGATACTCTTCTTGATGTTTGCTATCGGTCTGGAATTTCAGCAAGGAAAGAGGTGGATATTGGTTTAATAAGGGGAAATGATGGAGCGTTGCGGCCTGCCGACGTTTTACTATATGCCTGGGATCAAGGGCTTGATTTGTGCGTGGACTTGGTAGGGTCTTCTCCTTTAACTCATTCTGGGGTTGTTGACTTCGTTATGGGTCGTGTTGTGACGGGTGCAGCTCTTCGTAAGCGGGCTAAGTACGAAGATAGGTGTCGGGCATTGGTTTATGGGTTCCTTCCTTTCTCTTTCTCAGCCTTAGGGGAATTGGAAGGAGATGTTGTTGCCTTGTTGAAGCGAATTCAGGTTTTCTCGCGGACTACGGATGTTGGAGCACGTGCGGCTGCTCACATCTTCACAAGTATAGGTTTCTCTATAGCTAGGGGAATGGTGGCCCAGATTGTATCTCGGCTTCCCACTAACTTCTTGTAAATCTGAACATTTTGTGTATAAATATAAATATAAATATAAAAATTAAAATTAAAAATAAATTAAATTAAATTAAAATTAAAATCAAAATCAAAATCAAAATCAAAATTAAAATTAAAATTAAAATTAAAATTAAAATTAAAATTAAAATTAAAATCAAAATTAAAATAAAAAATAAAAAATAATAATCAAAGAGGTTTAGGATTAAGGTCATGTTCATTGCTGCAATTGGAAGACCATTGTATGGCAACAATGGTAATGAAATGCATGACGGAAAATATGGAATTTTCCCTTTTGTTGAGTATGTGACAGCAAAGAATAATAGTAAGAACAGGCCAGCAGGAACTGTGGAGACAAAGGCAATTGAGTCAGTGACACAACAAGTCATCAGAAGAATGCTCATTGAGAAAATCATTCCAGCCATTATGGACAAATGGCCAGCTCATCTGCCTAGAGAAATAATTGTGCAGTAAGACAATGCAAGACCTCACATATCAGATGATGATGTAGAGTTCAGACAGGCTGCCAACAGCAATGGGTTCAACATCAAGCTTGTGAATCAACCACTCCAATCCCCTGATCTCAATATCTTAGATTTGTGTTTGTTTAGATCAGTTCAGTCAATTCAAAATCAAGCATTCCCTAAGAATCTGGATGAGTTGATTATAAGAGTCCAAGATGCTTATGATTTTTATGATACTAAGAAGATAAAATTTGCATGGCTGCAGCTCCAATATGTAATGAATGAAATTTTGAAAGTTAAGGGTGGTAATGACTACAATAACCCACATCATGGGAAGGCACATTTAGAAAGAATTGGTATGTTACCAGAGAATGTGGAAGTTGATGATTCTGTTGTGGATGATGCAGTGAAGTGGTTGAATGACAGACACATTCCAATAGATGAAGGCATCATATACTTAGATGAGGAGGTTAATGGTGATGCATAAATGACAGTTGATGCTGATTGAGAGAAGTGAATGGATGGCTTTTTTGGGTTGTTATTTTTTTAGGGTGGAATCAAGAATGACTACTACATATAACCATTCTAACTTTTGCCAAGGTATTAAAATGCAACTAACTTTTGTGTAGATACAATTACTTAGCTAGCATGAAATATGTTAGGTTACTAACTCATGTGGTTATGTGTCTTTTGTGTATATACAACTTAGGCAGTTATTTGAAGGAGATGAATTTATATGGATGTAAATGTTATGAATGAATATCTTAACTAATGGAATGATTTTAATTTTTCAATGGTAGTTTATGAAATTTATGATCATTTTTATAATGAGATCATGGGAGTAGGAGTGACACACATCAACTAATATGCACCACTAATTGCAGTGAAAATCATTTGACTTGTGTATATGCATCAGATGGAAATTCATTTATCATATGTACACAATTTCATTTATTGTCCCTCAACTAGCATGTTCATAGTAGACAGTTGGAGCTCAATACATGTGACCATATTTTAACTTTATTAAAACATGAACCAACATGTCATTGTTCCTCAACAAGTGTCCATACATTCTGAACATAACATGGAGTTCAATACATGAAACCATGTTATCAATGTGAGTCCCATCATCATATGCAAACAATAGCAACTATGCTCTCTCTACAAATGGTCATTGAGAATAGAGTAACAAAGGGACTCATACTAGGCCCGGCCCTGGGGGTGGGCGAGAAGGGAAACCGCCCAGGGCCCACGCTACAAAGGGCCCTATTTCCCTTATTGTTTGTAAAGGATATAACTAAAACTAATTGAAAATAAATCTAAGGAAAGTAACTTGGCTTAGCGGAAATACATGACATTGTAAGCATCATTGTGCATGTGGTACCGGGATCAATCCCCCTTTCTTGCAACTTCTTATTTTTTTTTCCCTTTTTAACATTAAAGTATGAATTTGTAGAACTCTATTGCTTACATTTTTTTTCCTTATTCATTGGATCAATCTCTTTGTTACTAGTCTTTCTATATTTTACTACATTAATGCTCTGTTGAGTTCAACTTATTTAAGCACTATAGTGCTTATTAAAAAAAATCAGAAAAATTCAGATCAGATCTGAAAAAAATATACTAGATCAGAAATATTTCCTTCAAAAAATAATAATAACTCAGATCAGATCAGAAAGTTTCACACAGATCAGAACACAGCTTAAGGCCCTGTTTGGCAATCGGTTGTTGGCTTTTAGCTAGTTTAATTGACTTGTTTGATTGGCTGGAACTATTGGTTCTATGTATTTGTTTTTAGCCAGCTGTTTGGAAAATTATTTGGTAAAATTAATTGTAGATGTTAGCCGTTTATTAGAAAATTTGTGGGCCAACAAACGAAAAGCTAACCAAAAAAGCTGCTCCAGATAACTTTTTTCATTTTGGTCTAAAAAAATAGTTTTTTAGGCAACCAAAAAGCCAATAACCAAACATGTTTTTTTTTGTTTGATCATATTGAAAAACCAAAAGCCAGCCAAAAATCTACTTCCCAAACACACACCCTAAGTCTTATTTTTTCAAATCCTTGATTAATTGATTGCTTAACTAAAATTATATTCTTTTTGAATACCCTTAGTAAGGAGTATATTTTTAATTAAGTATCACCTTCTATAGCTATTAAAATTTAAGCTCAAACCCCTCAAAGCTTAGATTTTCAAAATATCCCCTCCATCCTATTATCTTTATCGCATTTAACTCAAAAAATCCATCAGCAATGTATCTTTAGAGAAAATTTAATGTGATATAGGGGGTATGATTTATATTTATATGAGCTAATTAATGTGTTACAAATTAAAACTAAAAAAAATCTTTACTTTACAGTATTTCGAAACATACTTATTGGGCTCTTATTTGTTATTTCGCCCCTGACCCTTAAATTGTCAGGAACGGCCCTGACTCATACATGCTCAAAACAACACAGGGACAATGATCTCTCAAGAATGGTCACTGAGATCAGTATAAAAAAAGGGACTCATATATGCTCAAAACAAACACTGGGACAATGATAGATCTCTCAAGAATGGTCATTGAGATCAATTTAATATGAGCAAAAAATTAAACAAAATTCACACAAAATTCAAAAAATTCACAAAAAATTAAACCCGAACCTGGAGAACTCTACTGAGTTCCTTCATGACTAGTTGGGTGAACATCCTCACAAGAAATTGTAGGACTCACTGGCAAGTTGGGGAGATAAGACAAGTAGGTGGTGTCATTCATAGTTGAAACATGGAATTGTTTCATACTACCGTCATCACCCTCTACGAACATTTCGTAAGTTTCCTCGTCATCATCCTCTTTGTTAAAGTCACTCAAAATGAGGACATCATCATCAGAGCATGTATCAGAATAGTCAAGAGGCTCTTGTTTCACCGATTGCAGTTGCACGGGGTGGCCATTGACATTGACCAACTCCCTAACAACCTCTCCATCAACAACCACCCTAGTGGTTTTTCTGCCACAGTCATGCACTTCACCATTGAACTCTGTGGCCACCATATTCCCTTTCTTCTTCTCCCTCTATTTTTGTTCAATAGTTTCACTTTGAGCAGGAAGTGCACACACAATCACCCATTTTTCCTCTGCCTCACCTTTTTTTCCCCAACACCCACACTCTGTTTTTTTTTTCCCAACTCTCCTTCACGTACAACACTTCATCTTGAAAACGAACCTTTTTTTTAGAAATCCTCACACTTCTACGCCGACTATCAAATCCCACAACTCCCTCTACCTTCTTCTCTTTGGGTAGCTTCAAACCCCTCCTTTTTCCACCCTTTTTACTGCTTTCACTCACCTCACTCTCATGTTCAATCTTCACTCCCTTATCCCTAAATCTAACCCTATGAACCCTAGTTTGCTTCGATTTTGAAGAAGACCCAACTCCCTTCACCTTTTCTCCCTCAAAATCTAGCTTTCTCTTTGTCCTAATCCTTTCATCGGATTTTTCAACCCTTTTGATAACCGTCTCCAAAGCCCTTAGTGATTTTTGGGGCAAAGTGGCTTTTGCTTCTCCATTGTAATACAATTTCCAAGCACAAAGACTCTTTTCTACTATGGAATTTGCCAAATTACGACAAAACCACATCTCTTCTTTGGTCTCTACCTCAAAACAAGCAGACATAAGCTCTTTCGTGTTAACCATGACCGAATCTTGTAAAAACAGAGTAAAGAAAGGGAGAGACGAGAGAGAATCAGAGAATCGAGGAGAGAGAGTGGAGACGAAAATGAGTTAGGGTTTTGGGATGTTCATCAAAGGAGAAAGAGTTGGAATACGAAGAGTTGGGTAAACAAAAGGGAGTCAGGGTTCATCTTTTTTATGAATGGTGGTTGGATGTGATGAATGTAGAAGTTAATGAGTGTAAGAAGTTGGGATAGATTTATTTTTGGTGGGAATAGTTAAAGGAGTGTTAGGTTTTAATTAATAAATGAGTATGATGTAACAGGTGATTATGACAAGTATTTAAAAATTTAAGTAAGGATATTTTGATCTTTTAGTAGCAAAAAATTTAACAAATTTGGAAAAAAATATTTGTTTCGTCTATTTTGAAATTGCCGAAAATAGAAATTGCTGCAATTTTTTTTTTTTTTTTGTTGGAGTAGGGAGTATAATTTCCCTTTTCTCTTTTCAAGCATAGTAAATCCATGGAGCTTTGTGTTGCTGATAAGATCATCAGACATATACGAGTCTGGTTCACCTTGAACATCCTTCCACCGTAAAAACACCATCTTCTGCACTACAGTTCCCCTCCACGAAACATGAAAGCTTTGCAGGGTTTCAGCCATGTTACCACCTTTTCACCTTTCCACCATTGTCATTTACCTGTCAACAAAACCAGAATTAGTTACAGAATCGTCGCGAAATCTAGCGATAATGATGATCCTTTATTTGGAGCTGCACTACATTCTGCTACGCTTCGTTTCCAGGAGACCCATAGTCCAGGTATCCTTTTCCTAGTTTTCATTTACGCATTTTGTCGAACACTTGATATGCCTCTTTATATAGCACCTGTAGTTCTGGGATTTGCTGATGTATTAAGTTTATAAAGGGTTAATGGAGTTGTGAAGATGACCATTTGAACACTTTCCATAACAGTTGAATAAAGTAAATAATATGAGAAGGCAAACCCAGAGATTGAGTTTCACAAGCAGAACTAGAACTTCTAATACAACTTTCATTTAGTTGCCTTGTTCACTAATTTGGGTGTTATATGAAACTTCTAGTTAAGTTTAGTTGTTCTTTGTATAATCATATTGATTAGTTGGCCTATGAAGCCAATGATAGAAAGGATAATAATGGAAGAGGAAGAGGAATAAGCAACTGACTGATTTGAGAAGAAGACAGGAAGATTTAAGATGACTTGGATGAAAGGAGTTAAAAAGGATATTAAAATTCTAGGGTTCAAGCTAGATTTGTTTGATTGCTGTTGTTTCAAACTATCAATGAGCAGCAGAAGTATATTGAAGTTGGTCAACCCGGACAACCCCTAATCTTCAAAAGAAGCAATTGAAATTTGTATAGTATTTTGGAAAATTTATTTTTATTAAGTCATCCTGTGGTAGATTTTCTCAAAATAAGTCAATCTTTCGATTATCTGGGAATGAGTTAACCCTATATTTGCTTCTGCTATAAACGAGTCAATGACGTTGAAATCATGACTCTGTCACATTTTAATAGGATGACGTGTTTACCTCGTTCATAACAAAATTACATACAAGGTTAACTTATTCACAGTTAATCGAAAGGTTGAATTATGTTAAGGAGAACACACAAAGTTTAATTTATTAAAGGAAAAATTCATATAAATAATCTCAACTATTTGACGTCTTCTAATAGTAATCCCAACTATCAGTTATTAAAGTATAATCCAAACTTTGGGGGTAGTTTTATGATATTAGTCCATTGACTTAGTTAACCTATTGTAATCGGTCACCAATTCATAAAGTTTTCGTTATCTTTCCTCTTTCCTTGTTTATTATACTTGACTATATCTTACTCCCTTTCTACGAAGGAAATCGGAGCCGCTCAAAAATTAGTATGGATTAATATCATAAAACTACCCCCAAAGTTTGGATTATACTTTAATAATTGATAGTTGGGATTAATATTGGAAGACCTCCAATAGTTGGGATTATTCATATGAATTTTTCCTTTATTAAAAACAGTTTTTCCTAATATTTATCAGCTCAAATCTTTCAATGTTGATCCATATATTGTCCTTTTTTTTTGGTTAAGAGTTCTCAACTGACTGCGGTCCATGATTCTGTCTGTATTTGCATCTACAGACCCTCTATTCCATGATCCTTATGTGGCTTGCTTGGTTCCTATGAATACGCCTATGTATATGAAGCAGCACACACACCCATACTGCCTTGCCACTAAGTTCATCGATGATACATTGCTCCAGACTTTGAGAAATACGGATGAATTAAAACAGGTATGACCAGACTCAAAAGTATGGAGCTCCCAATTCATTTCAAGTACTGTACAAACAGTGTAGGGCACTGTCAATATTATGTAGGTTGTTTTATTGACAGATGGTGCAGATACTCGTGCATATAGGCTAACTTGGCCAAGCTCTACATTGATCTTTGACATATCACCTGATAGAATCTATCATGAATCATCTCGGAAGCTTAGGGGTACGTCACATGTACTTGTACGCAAAATTTTAAAATATGATGATTTCTTATGTAAATCAATTCTACTATACACTGAAATGTTGTATATCAAAGACAAATGGTCTTATGCCCCCCTTTCTTAGTCTGTCTTTAGGTAATAGTGGATGATATGATAGAACTTTTAACAACAAAACGGTCACTTTTTACCACAAATCCATAACATTTTACATAACTAGTCCGTCTTTATGTTACTATGCTAAAAAGTATAATTTTTCAGCAAAATGTTATCCCATGGATTTGTGCGTATATTTATTACGTTGTAAATATTAAAACCTCTATGTGTGTGTGTGTGTGAGAGAGAGAGAGAGAGAGAAAGATGCTTCTCTTATTGCAACCTTAATAATGCTTTCAATAATCTTTCTTGCTGCTTAAAATGGATTTCAAGATGTAATTGGTGTGTTTTGTGCACACAAGGTTATTCTATCAAAAGCCATACATGATGTGCCCATTTCAGGAAAACTCCTAAATTTCATAGATTTTCTATCAAATTCATTGGGAGCTTGTGTTTTTGTTCAACTACATTATCATCTCTGAACATAGCTTCCTACTTTCCTAGAAAATTTTAGATATTGGGGCTCAGATCAGCAGGAGCTGCTTACTGCTTCATGTTTCACAGGAGTCTTCTAACATACAAGAAATCCTCCAAAAGAAAGGTTTTAATGGTCACCGCCCAAGTATATGGATTCTCCAGGTTTTGATACACTAAGCATCTCACTTTCTTTGCTCTTTTTATCTTTAAAAAGCAGAACACTTTATGCAGCAAACATATTTTTACTTCATGCAGGGATTGCCTTTGATGACATTGGCAAGTTTTGAAGATTTATTATTTGTTATTGGTAGTTTAGCTGTGAAAGGAAGTCTTGTAATAGGAGAATTTCCAGCCTGCTTAGCAGAAGGTGAACTTGAGCAGAAGGTAATGGCGTGATTGCTTTGAATTTGGAAATTGGCATTATATTTTCTGTGAAATACTCCACATCTTATTTTTAATTTCCCCAGTAACAGATCAGTGAAGAAGACAAGATGCACAAGCTCTTCATGTGCCATGGTTTTCAGCTTAACATGATTAACTATGAAGAATTAGCTGGTAGTTTGGGCCATGAACTATCAACCGGTATTCCCAACAGTATTCTGTTTGTTGCAGAGCATTTGAGATTTTCAGATGATCAGGTAGACCACTCGAAATCTTTTCGTGTGTAGTTCACCGAAAGATGTGAATTTGAGAAAATGAAGGATATGTTTAATGAAACAGTGATGCTCTGTTTTTTTTTGGCAGATGGAAAATTGGCGAAGGGAATTTCAGAGGGTTGAAGATGAAGGCGATGAGGAAGGATTTGAAGATCTTTAAACACATTTGAGGATTTTTACTATTTTATTAGCTCTAAATATTCAATCTTCATGATGTTTAATATGATGTTCAATTATTTCCTGCTATCTTTATGGGATTACTTTTGCCTAATGAGTACACTTCCACAACACACCCAATTGGCTTCATTTTGACTTTAAAATTTGAGGGGTAGTTTCATACTATACCTGGACCACACCGCCACCATCGGGACCCGATCTCACTCGGGCTGGCCCGACCCTGGCCCACCAACTGACCCCAAATGACTTCATTTTGATTTGAATTTTGAGGGGGTGGTTTCATACCACCTCTAGACCTTGTCGTCACTGTCTGGACCCAAACCAACCCTAGATAGCCCGACCCGACCAAACTTGGGCATGCCAATAGACCCCCAAATGACTTCCTTTTCACTTGAAATTTAGGGGTGGTTTCATACCACCCTTAGACCCTGCTGCCACCTTCGAGGCCTGACCCCACTCGAGTCTGCATGACCTGGCACGCCAATCGATCCCTAAAAGACCTCCTAGCCCTTGGACCTCGCCGTCACTGTTGGGACTTGACTCAACCCGGGCTTGCTTACCCCAAATGACTTCATTTTGAGTTGAAATTTTGAAGGTAGTTTCATAACACCCTCGAGGCCCGTTGCGATCCAATTTGGCTAGGCTGCCATCGAACTAACCAAGAACATGGCTATTGTCCAACTTGAAAGGGCCTGGATGACCCTTTTTCTTTTTATTTTATCTTTATCTGAAAACACGGAAATGGATTCTTACCCCATCAATTGCATTAATTCCAACTGTCATACATCGAGTAACTCAAACAAAAAGTGTCATTGACAAATTGATTTAGCTGCGTCAGTTGTGCCCTCCAGGGGGGCTTTTTAATGTTCGAGAATTGCAGCTGTGGCTGAGACATCTGGCCAATTCATGTTACTCCAATGTGTCCAAAATCCTTAACGAGGCCTCCGCATCGGAGTTTAAACCATTCGAGGTGTTTCAGAACATTAATGTTTACGGGCCCAAGGAGCCCCGAGAAGCGTGGATTAAAGTCTTTTGTTTTGGCCAAAAATAGTCTGTTTTGGCCGTTGTTTTTTTTTCGCCCATGAACTTTATCACAAATTAAGGGTAAGACTGGGAGGGTCATCGTAGTTTTTCGAGCGCTCAAAACCAAATATTGTGCCCTCCAGTGGGAACTTTTCAATGTTTGGGACGTGCGGGAATTTTGGGTCATCTGGCGCATTCATGCGACTCCAACTCATCTGGAATCCTTCCTTCAGCCTCCCCATCTTAGTTTGAACCATCCTGGGTGTTTCAGAGCTTTTTTTCACCGGGCCTCCCGATTATACTCCGACACTCTGTTTAGCATGAATAAGTACATTATAGATATGGAAGAGAGATTGTTTTCATTAATTTTCTGTAAGTATATTACAACATTCAACGTATAATTATACTATTGAGCTGAACACACCATTTATGATACCACAGTACCACCAAACACTCAAAAATGATATCACAAACTATTAAGCCAAAGGTGTATGTATTACTTAACTAACTCCCTCAATAGAAATTGAGCAAATATAGGCAGTAGGTGCATCCAATTATCCAACAAGATTTTATACTTTGCCAATTTATTTCCCATTTGCCCTCACTCCACAAGAAATCAAATTATCCTAAGATTTCTAGATCATAACATTTAACGGTAAAAATACAAAAAGAAAAGGTTTCCCTGTCAAAGCAAATAAATCTTGCGCTTAGACCAAACCTAAACCTGCTGCCAATAAAGCAAAAGAAAATTACCGCCCATGATAGTGCTTCAATTCTATACACTTGCATTTTGGCCATAGTAAAAGGGAAACAAAAATTCTTATATGTGGCTGGTCATACAGTGTGGCTGGGATTACTCGTAAAGAAAAAAAAATATATGTTGTACATGTGGAAAAATGTGCTGAGAACCTACACTGACAAAATGAATGACAAACCTGCACAATCAATAGACTTAATAAAATAGAAATAGTAACGCCAGTATATTAAGTGATGCACATCTTGTTTTCCAACAGAATAATCATTCACAAACTGCTATAAATAGGAAGAAAATATACACAAGTAATTCAATCGTGTGTTGCATTGGCTCAGATTTACCAATAGCGGACATACCAACTGCAAGCTTATTGCTGCAAAACAGGATGAGAAGGCCGTGGCCGAACGACATTTAGAACACCCCTTGCAGTTGCCTGTGATGAGGAAATACAAATTTAAGCCAATAATTGAATACAAAAGGGGAATGCTGTTAGGGGAGAGTGACCAAAGAAAGCAAAAAGGAATAAAGGACTTCCCTATAGGGGCAATCATAGAAAAGGCGGAAGGGAAGGGTGAAAAGGGGGGGTTGGGGGAATCAACTTAGCAAATAAAGCAAAGCAGCAAATGCTATTTGGGTAATAAGACCACCTCAAAGAATGAATTGAAGTTTAAGCGTAAAAGGAAGCGCCTCAGAAAAGGGGCTCTCTGACTCCCAGCAAGTCTGCTGCTACGCAATATAGTGTACAAGGAATTTGACTTTTTGTTAAATTCCTGAAATATTAAAAGGTCGATGTTAAAACATACAAATTCTACTAGTATGATGTGCTTATTCATGAAGAAAGCATTAGGCCACGCCAGCCCGAAGCATGGTTCAGCCAAGCATTAGTACAACATGGCATAAAACTTTGCATGCCAAGCCTAAGTCATACATTTAGTTTTTAATTACAGCAAGAGTGCCACATAATATGGTAAAGTTATTGAAATCTAGCCCAAGCACGACACGATTTGACATAACAGGCACTTGGACAATGGACACTTCATACAGCCCACAAGAATGAAGCATGACACAACATGGTCCAGTTCCACCATAGTGTGTATTTAATTGCAGAGCAATATATAATAGTGCAGTATACAGCATAATAAATGCAATTTCATTTGCTCAATTTTGTAACAAGGAAAGTGAAGCATGTCTCCCATGCTAAAAAAAATCGTTAATCACACATTCACACGTGATCAAATATTCAAGTTATATTACCACCAACACTAGATTTGGCAATTAGATCGTGTTATGCATTAATATATATTAGTAAGGGTATTCTAGGAAGTTTACAATAAGTTAGCTACTATGAATATCTAGAAGATTCAAGAGTCACAAGATAGGGTTTCTCAATAAATATACCTAAGTAGGATGAGAGAAATGATGTTGATGAATGAAGATGAAATTTATGTTTTGTTTTGTAGATTAGTTGGTAGTGTAGTGGGAGTGTAAGCTACTCAAAAAGCTTTGTTTAACATTTGAATATCAATCCACTATCTGTCTACTCTTATATTACTTGTTCATTGTTATTATTCTGCATGTGAGTATTATTCCCAGATTATACTTGCTGCTTGGTGTGTTGTGTAGAGTGTTTCTGGGTGTGTAAGCAGGTTGTGGACAAGGCAGTCTATAACAGATCGGTAGAATCAGATTTTCGATCGTTTGAAACATTGAATCAGATTTTAGATCAGATGAATTTGGACCAAACTATTTCGGATCTACTTATCTTCGGACCACTTTTGAATCATACCAGATCATTTTTAATTCAGGTTTTGTTGGGCTCATCAAGCTTTCGTATCAGATTGATTTTCGGATCGAGGTTTTGGAGCAAAATCAGATGAGAAGGTTTCACATCATCTTTTAAATAAGATAGTTTTATAAAACATATTTTTTGTTGGTTTGGTTCAGTAGTCACGTCTAAATTACTATTAATATATGCAATTAATATTAATACTACTATGATGAGTTATGAATTTCATTATCAACTTAATGCCTTTTGATAGTATCATATACTTACTCCATTTTTTAATAGATGTAACACTTTATTTTAGGAAGTTTCAAATTAGATGCAACATGTTCCTTTTGGCAATAAACTCTCTATATCTCTCTCCTATTACACGGGTCTCCTATATTTTCTCTCTATCGCTTTCCTCTCCTAAAGTTACCTACGATCTGCAATTTCAAAAGTATTGCATCTAATTAAAAATTAAGTATTAGATGTTTTCCAAATTCAAATATTAATCTCTGTAGTTTAATTAGACATTATTATTCATAAGATACTAATTGTCGCACATTGTATATTAGAAGACTATTTCAATATTAATGTCTATACAATATAATTGGTCAGTATTCTTCATATAATAACGATTGATTATAAAAAAAGATGTGAAAATTTTGACATAATATAAACTAGGAATTTCGGAAAGCTTTTGGATAGAATTAGAACTCTGTTGCCTTTGTTTTGCATCGGACCTATTTAGGGCTCGTTTACATTAGATGAATAGTGAACTGGATTGAACTGAACTTAACTTAATAGAGATAAACTGAACTGTATTAATTGAACTAAATAGAGATGAACTAAACTGAATAGAGATTAACTGAACTGAACTGAATATAATCTGACGTAAACAAGCCCTTAGTTTTGAATGAGTTTTGAGCCAAATGTGTTTCAAATCATATTGGGATCCGGATCGGATGAATTCATATTTTGGATCATAGTTCAGATTATCACTTCGGAATCAAAATCAAATCTCGGATTGGATACCTCGGAATGGGTTAGCTTTTCTAGGTCTAACCAGCACTACGGAAGCTTGAGTAAAGCTCAAACAACAGAAAGGTTTTGATCTCAGGAGCAAGATAAGATAGCTATGATTTCAGTAGCTCGGAAAGGCCTTACTGTCTAATGGCCCAGGTTGCTAGAGCCCCAGATGATTAGATATCTAAAGCAATGATAACTTGACCGTGGTAATAGCTTTCATTAGATGAGGACATGAGGTGCTTCTTGGAAAACCAAATACACTCCCCACATGATAAAAAGAGTACTGTGATAGCATAATTTGAGCAAGTAATATGACAGACTTCAAATATGTACAAAATTAGCATAAATCAACAACAAAAGATACGGCTCAAACAAGATAAATGTTTCCTCCTATAATGCGAAAAATTGAAAACTATTTGGAAAGGCATAAGCTATGGCATGTTGGCATTTAAAGTGTTATCCATGACAACAAATGATTGAGAAGACAATTTGTGGAACAATGCTGTGTTTGAAGCCCCTTGTGTTTGGCTTAGTTGGCTAGTTCTACTATTCTAATCCCTCCGCTCCTTATCTGTCATTTTTTTTTTTGGGGTGTCATACTCCATACTATTTGCTTCATTTTCTTATTTGATAAATTTTCACGCAACTTTTTACTCAAATGGTGAAGCACACACCAACCCAGTCTTATTTTTTTCTCTATTTTGACTCTCATGTATCCATCTGCCAAACCACAATGAAGCAAGGAAAAAAGGACCAGGGGGAGAGAGGCGGGGGGTAAAAACTTTACTACATGGATTTATAGGCATAAGCAGCTTCAGAAAAGAAAACAGCATACCTCAATCATCCAGAAGGGAAAAAGGATGAGTTGAGAGAACTTTGTCGCCCACAAATTAAATTAAAGTCAACCAAGCAGGAATAAAAAAAAATCCACATTACCTCAGTTATATGATCCAACTCGGTTGGATTTGGGGCTTCTTGGTTTTCAATGCTCCAACAAAATTGCAGGCAGAGTTTCATTATACTGTCCAATATCCTTGACACAGAACCAATGTCCAAGAATGACTGTGAAATCAGGGCTGACAAATACCTGCAAATATTTGGAATAACTAAGCAATTTGAGCAATCAAGAATCAGCAAATGCAAAGGTTTGATATCCACCGCCCACCGGCATGTAATATTTTTTAATTAAAACATTGACTCATTGATTCATGTCAACAACAAGTATACATGAGCAGGAAAGTAAACATCATCCATAAGACTGCAGGCTCTCTCATGCAATTTATTTAACTTGATAGGATATGATTCTGGAGAGATAGACAAACTCAACTTCTTCTCTATGCTGCATGGTTAGGTTTACAACTTAGTGTTCCACCAAATCCCTTATATAGCTTGATTTCAAGGAATAAGGTAATCTGGAATGGAATAGAACCCTTACTAAATACTAAAATCCAGCTACTGTTGTTTTGGCTGTGTTGTTGCTGTTGTATTTCTCCTTCACTATACTATGAAGCTGGACGGAGAAGAGGGGAGCACGAGCATAAACTGATGCTTATGCTCTTAATTCACAAAACAGTATACAGAAGATTCCCAATTATAAGTCAGCATGCAATTATGATGGGCAGTTGGGATGCATCAAGAAAATTGCTCCAACTGACAGATTTTAACTTACTCTTGATGGAAGTTCACAAGCTCAGTAAAATCATGTGATTCTTGGATATGAGTTTGTAGAATATTCCATTGTGATTCTATGACATCCAACTGCAAATAGATAAATGCAAGGAGTTTAGCAGGATACTCCTCGGATTAACATAGTCTGTATAGAATTTGAAACCATAGCCTTAAACAATTATCATCAATCAAAGGAAGTCATTATCAGGTACAGTAAATACATATAAACATTTCTAATTCCTATTTGTTCCAATTTCATTAAGCCATGGGTGGGCGCATGAGTGAAGAGTTATAAACAGGGGGCAACCTTGGCCCTCGCCAATCAACATACTGTAATTCAACAGACAAAAGTCCATGCAATTAAAATGTTCATCTTAAACAATTTATTTTAGGATGCCAATGAAGATGGCATGAAATTTGTCAGCAAATCAGACAGCTACTGCATTTTCCTTTGGATGACTCTTGCACACTACTATTTTGTGTTACACGGTCTAAGCAAGTAAGCAACTCTCTTTTCAGCCATATAAATTGATCACGCTATCAAAATTCTGGAAAATACATTTGCATCATCGACAAAAGTGTGTAGATATGAAGTATACGGACCTGGATATAAAATTGTAGATTTCTAATAAGAAAGGCCATGTGTTCTCTAACCCGCCACATTGGTCTAAAACGCTGCCTTCGCTGCTGTAAGGATGAACACTTTATACGTTCATTGCGATGGTTGGCAAAATCACTATGATCCTGATGCATCACTGACGCCCACGACTTCTCCAACTCCATCTGTGTTCGTTTAAGGCGTAGCAGATACTGAAATACACGACAATACCTGTAGATTCAGCAATGAACCTATATATTATAGAAAGAAAAGAGGGGATTTCCAACCATCAACAATTTCAAGAAAACCAAGGATAAGATAGTTCCTTCGATAAAATTACACCGAGGAGTTTATCCAATTTCAAATACATTGAAATACTAGAAGAAGAAATCTTACTTAGACAGAACCTCTTGTGTGAAAAACAGCTGCAGGGGCCAATCTATAGAATATTCCAGAGTTATTCCATCCCAGCCATCTACATCAGCTGTATTGTTTGATGAGGCAGCACCAGAACTTCCACCATTGTAGGCCTTTGATTTGGGTACAATTGAAGGCATCCTAGAGATCATCATAGACTTTATTAAATATCAATAATAATACAAAATGATCCCACAAAATTTTTTGCAAAGCAAGCATTTAGGATTTTAGGCAAAATAACTATTAAAGCAACAAAAAGTCTAGAAACAGACAGTATTTCAGAAATGATTTATAAAGTTACAATTCAAGAAATATCATCATTACCCAATATTCATACTGGAGCTCCCAGCTCTATGCAGAGCAAGGAGATTGAATGTACACAACCTTATCCCAGTAATAACAGAGAATGTTAAGAGCAACTGTAACTATTAAAGTTTTTTCTTTCTTTTAATATTGATAGGAATCCCCAACCATTCCTGTTTCAGATTAATAATCCCCACTTCCCACGATGCCACAACCCGATATAACTATACACTATACAGTGTCTATACTCTATACACTATACAAAGCGAGGTATAAGGAAAAGTAATTATAAGCAGCCAAATGAACTAGTAAGCATGGTGACAAGCTTCCAACTAGAGTTAAATCAAGTTACAATGTATATTATAGAAGTCTTCGGGAGGAGTGGAGTCTGGAGGTACTATAAAAGAACTGAAGGAAAACTTTCTACTGAGGGAAAAAGAAAATATTCACTCTTAATAATCACATATTGAGTGGATTCTTCAGAAAGCTAAAAGACCATCTCCGATTCAGATACCTTCACCTTACTATCATTACGTTTTACATTGATTGTAATAACTCTATTAGTTACCTATTTCTCATAAATGGGACAATTAATCGTCTTGTTTAGATAATATCTTATTTGGATACTAAGAAGACGTTTTTCATAATACAATAAATAAAATAATGGGATGTATTGGTAAACAAGCAATAAAAGCACAAACTCCCCAGTTCTCTTTGAGTATTTTTCACAACAATTCATATTAAACAATTGTCCATAATTCCTAAATCAGACATGCAGCATTCAGCCTCTACACAATATACAAAATTCTACCAAAGTCGGGGGGGGGGGGGATTTTATACGGCCTTTCAACTTATTGAAGAATTTATTTCTTCAAATGGCACACCGCACAATATCTAAAATGACCAATAATGTAAGATATTAACATTTTTTGCCTTTTCCTTTGGTGCTTTTTCATATAATTTGATACAAAATCATTTCATAAAATACAATACAAAACGAAGGGAATGATTATTTATGATCTATTTAAAATAAAGCCATAAAGTCTACATTCAACAGTCATGCTCATGAATAAGCTTTGCTGCGTGAATTAATAATATGAGAATTACAGCTAATGTGAATTACAGCTAATGTGATGGCTAATATTAATAATATGAGAATTACAGCTAATGTGAATGATATTCAAGCTTAAAGAAGCTAGATATTCTCCCAAAAACAAGCTTTCGAGTCGCTTGTTCACTCCCAATGATTAAGTGAACACTTGATACGACAATTACTTATCTGTTCCTAATCTTCCCTGTTTATAAAAAACTATCAAGTTACCAAACTTACTAGATTCTTCAACAGGCTACTAATTACAACTTATTTTAGCATTCATAAAGTACCCCTTCCAACTTAGCTAGTTTATAACACAATTGTCACAGAAAATCATCTTCATCACTATAGTCATTGAAAAGAGAAAGTTAAGTTGCAAGATGAAAGAAATTGCGCCAAAAAATTATTGATGAAAGTGGAACCTCCATTTAAAAAGTAAAGAAGAGACGAGAGAAAAATTAGATTTGTGATCATAGGAAGGTGAAGTTTAGTATTGTCGCAAGGAAGAGGTAATGATTAGTGCTGTCCTTTTCGTTGTGGAGTAATTTGTGAATTATCAAGAGATTATATCAATTATATACTTATGATCACATAAAGACAATGATATCATCTCAAAGCTAAGTATACTCTTTAAAAGGTGACTATGTCAATTGAAAAAGTGACTATATATCATATAAATCATTCAAATATCGAATATACAACTCAATAGGTGATTATATATATAGAAGTAGGCTCATGTGAGAAATGTAGTTTTGGTGAGAAAGGTGAGAAACAATCACAACCCTTCGATCAAGAAATGAATGGCTAGGATTAAATTTGATTTTCCCTCTTAAATCCTTTAATAGTTTGGAGTCAATGTATCTATGGCAAAAAGTAAATGTATTTATAGTTTATGTTGAATGTACCTATAGTTGATGGTCAATGTACCTATAGGTCATTGTTGATGTATCTATCTCTTTCTCACCTTCTCACGATAAAAAAAATTCACCGGAACCCAACCCTATATAATTATATATATATATATTATTTAGAAGTTGAGAATATTATAAATTAAAAACAGATTAGATCTTTTCAAAGTAGATTATATGATTAGAAGCTGACAATATCATTCCTAGAGTGACTCAATGATTTAAAGGATATTCATTTGAAAAGTCATTATTTGTCTAAAGAGTACTATATGTCTATATCACACAAAAAGTGATTATATCATTAACTTACTTACTACAATTTATGTGACAATGTAATTTTGGACTAAATTAAACTGAACCCAATTGAATTAAAATAAATCCTAGACTGTGAACATAAGTTCGGTTGAATTGAATTGTTCTAGAACTACGCCCAAAAGAACAAGGCCTAAAATGACTATATCTTTCATTTATTGATTATGATATTTTAAAGCTACTATATTAAAACAACCAAGACCATCAATCTCATTTAAGAAAATTCATCTCATACCAATTGCCAAAAAAAGTCATTTCATACCTTGAAAAAAGTCAAACTCAACCACAACCTAATGATACAGAAATTTCATACCCTGAAAAATCATTTCAAGATCCGCTAAAAAAATATCACCAAAAAAATCCCCAAAAATTCAAATCAAGACCCCTGATTTCACCTTCAAACTTCTACATAAATTAACATCACACAAAACAGTATAATCATATACATCATCCAAATACCAACTTCCACTTATCTCTCCTCAAAAAATCTTAATCGTGAAAAAAAACCTAGTTTTCTCTCCTTCAAAAATAATCACTGTAAATTGAATAAAAATTGGATGAAGAAAAAACTAACAGAATAGCGGAGGAATAATTGTTGCAATGGCCTGGTACCTTCACCGGAAAATCAAGAAGTCGTGCCAGAATTAATGTTGGTCAAAATTTGTTTTGAAGGAGAATATTCAAGAAAAAGTAATGTGAGAGTGAAATGAGAGAACAGAGAGAAGAGGGAAAAGAAAAGGCATGAGCTCACAATAAAATTACTGTACTGATGCACAAGGCTCTGAATACAGCAAGGCCTGGCTCGAGCTCAGGTCTACGTTCATAAATATTTTAGCAACTAATCTATAGATTCAAGTCAATCAAAATATGAAGCATAGTGGAAATCAACCAATTAAATGCAACGGAGTGACTAGTGAGAACTACAGAAAGCCCAGCATTCTAAGTTTCTAACCTCAAATTTACCTCATTAGACATGCATAAAATAGGGTTACAAACTTGCAATTAGGAAAGGCAAGATTTCAAACTTAACAAATATAGCTGCAAATGAAGGTATAATCTGAATGAAGGCTTCAACCAAATTAAGATTGTGTTCAGTTCGTCTGAACTATTCTGATCTGATCTGAAACTTTCTGATTTGCTCAAATAAGTTGTTGAACTGAACAGAGCCTAATTGTTAAAAAAAAACAAAAAAAAAACAAAAAAAAAAACTTAGGGCTTAACGAGATTCTAATAATCAAACATCAAGTGAAGCTGAGGGTACAGGCTCTCACCGTAATGATACTCTATTGAAGTATTTATCTTCATCACCAATTGTCTTCACTGCAGCCTGCATAGTAAAGAAAGTGAACATACATAAAATAATGATATAAGGCACCTTGAGTTTCCTCTTTTTTTCCTGCTGGTTTCAGAATATAAATCATTTCCTATACAATGCAGTGATTAATGCAGCTTTCCCAATTCTGTCCTTATTCTACGTGCTACAGTCTAACACACAAAAGATGTAAAACCTTCACTAGGAATTTCAACACCCCTCATCCAGTTGAAAAAATTCCATTGTATTATGGTACGATAGCATTTAACACACCAAGAATATGAATATGCTGAATGATTCAAATAACAAGGCAATATGGTTGGAAATTTGTGAGTGAGATTGTTGTTTGGTTAAGAGTAGAATTGAAACTCCCCCTCCCTTAAATATTCAGTCTTTCACTGCATGTGGTGCTCACAAGTCACAATCCCGAAATAGTTTCTCCTTAATCCATTCCTAGTCCCACAACCAAAGAGAACCTTTCTTGATGACTCAACCCTTACCACTCCCTCACTCCAACCACATCCCTAGAAAATACCCAAAAAAGTCCCCTATCTTTACTATACATGCCAGCAATACCTATAAACCACAAACATCAATAAAAAGTAGCCCATAATCTAATATTAATCATAATGAGACAACATTTATCATGACGGCAATCTCAACTCTCAAGATACTCAAGTCATTTGGGACTTATCTCTACCACAACAATGTCTTAGTTGTTTGGCTAAATGATCTAGCTAACATGGCCACATATCCAATTGACATGTATGATTTCAAGACTCCTGTCACCATACTAGAATTTTCCTCTTCATTCCTCCACAACATCTTAAGTGGATGTGCAATACTAGGTACTTAGGGAGTTCCGTGGGTAAAGGCCATTAAGGTCTTTCATAAAAGATTGCATCCAAATTAAGTCCTAACACTAAAAACAGATACATACCAGCCATCTCATGGCCTACCATTGCTCGTACCGTACCCGACACTAACTTGCTCAATGAATAGTGCGTTAATTCATCCTAATTCTAACAATAATATAGATACACACACAAAATACATTTCAAAACAATCGAGCATAAAATCATCAGCCAGAGTAGTTCAAATGGCTTACTTAGCTTTAATTTTGTCATTCATTCAGATATGCTATACAACTACAACCCACATGCCACATCACAAACTACCATGCAAGACACCGGCGCTCTGCTCAACATCACACAATTATGCTTGCATGGTATCCAATTAAGAAACGAATGCTATGAATCTAACTACCTAAGGTGACATAAACTAGAACATATTTTTTTTTTGACGAGAAAGCCTTCACCAGGTCTTAATTATTTAAAGCAAATAAATCAGCCCCAACAAGGCTACAAAGATCATTTGGAATTTATCCATCCAGAGTCCAGACTCTAAACCCCTAAACCACTACTCATTTTTAGCTAGTCCATGAGCAACAGCATCGCCTGATCTTCTAACAAAAGAGTAATTAAAATCAATACACCCCTCACCCAATTTACAAATATCAAAAACAAAATTCCCAAAACTAGTATTATAAAACTTGCCTTTGGATAAGTAAGAGTAGACCTTCGACATAAAATAAAACATTACTTATCTTCACTAGCTTCTTTCTTTGTGTTGCAACAGTGGAACACCATCAGATCGCACCCAAGCCCTCAATTATGGAAAGACCAATCCAGGTTTGTCCCACAAGAACTTTGTGAAATCGTGACTGAACCCCCTCAATCTCCCACATCCTTCAAAAGAGATTCTGATTTCTGAAATTAAGCCAGCCATAACTGATCTGCCACTCGAGATTCAAGAGCCAACTCAAGAAAGCTAGTTGCCACAAGAAGCAAAACACAGCTGCAGATATCATTCTTTGTAATTGGATCCGGTCTTCAAACATTCTTAGAACATCCAGGATCTCACCCACTGTTTTTTTATGTACCAGTGTAAAGATAAACAAATAACATGAAGCATCTGCCACCTTCATCTAAACCACCCATTCATATGGTTTTCTTCCACCTTCTTTTCCGAATCTCCGCAAATTTGACAAATTCAACATTGTTTAGTTTGTTTGGGGATGGAGGTTTTTAAATTGGCCTTCAAAGATGAGAGCTCCTAAGGCCATTAGAGAGTCAGAAAGAGGCCCTGAGAAAGGAGAAAGCCAATTTTTTCATTGTACCCGAGTGCTGGCCATACTGTTTTCAAGCAATAAACAAAGTCCTGGCACTAAGCTTCTCAACCTTGCATAGTGTTGTAAGATATTATTTTAGTATGATACCGTCCTTCCTTGGTGGTCCTTTTTCATTACTTACTATCAAATAAAAGCTTCTGAAGTGAAATGTAACCATTCACCAACTGCATGAGAACACAGAATCATAGAAATTTTGATTGGATAGATTGATGCCTGAGGAAAAGCAGTTGTTCCTTAACCAAAAGATATGAATTCGTTTGCTATACACCGAGCTGTCATAGATAAATACATCAAGTCTTTTTGTTAGTTTTATTAGATGTAGTCAATTCTTTTATTTTAGTCCCATAAGGGCATTTTAGTCTTTTCTGTTTTAGTAGTAAAGTAATATAAATAGCTTTGTACTTTGGCATTTAGAGGGGAGAAAAATAAGAAATAAAATCAGCAAGTTTGGAACATAGGAGAGCAGGCTTCTCTCGAAAAAGCCATATCACTTCTTCTTCTTTTTCTGGTTATTTCGTGTGCAACAGGTCAAGGTGCAGCAGCCATTTTCACTTCTTCTTCTTTGGTCCGTGTGTACAGGTGGTGTGCAGCATGGTTGGACAATTGCAAACATATTCTGGTATAAAATTCTTGCAACAAACTGCTGTGAATTGAGGTTTAGGGGAGCGGTATTTTAGGAATAATAAGTTTTACTAGAATTTTATTGAAGGCTCTAGTAGGATTAATTAGAGAGGGGTTATTTCTATAAATAACAGCAAGTTAGAGGGGGGAAAAGAAGTGGAATATTGTTATGTGTTTAGTTTCTTGGGAGAGATTCAAGCCTCTTGAAAGCTTGTAACCATCTTTTATTGCTATTTTGCTGAAATTAATCAACATAGTTCATCTTGTTCCCTCGTTCAATACTAATCATTGTTAAATTCTGCCAAAAACTACATCGGATCTTAACAAATGGTATCAGCACAAACCCCTATCAATAGCTTTTCAAAGAAGCCTCCATGAAAATGCCGCTGCCCTTCTAGAAGAAGTTGCTAGTAAGGCCAAGATAGTAATTAGTAAATAACTTAAGAAAGTAAAATAGCCTGCTGGGGACACATTTTTTCAATCAGCACAAAGAATTTGATAGTTTATAAATTGGTGATTTGCTGATTAGCCCAATTAAATTTGCTGAGGTATGGCAAGAAATTGGGCCTGCAAGTTCTAAGTCCAATTTGTTAAACATTGGTGAAGGGACTTCTGGGCCCTTTTTTTGTAGTCATCCCGATTCCCCACCTCAAGTCTCAAAACCCAAATCTTCTATCCCTAACTATACACATGAATACAACCCTGATTCAAATGACCCTAACCATTCATTTAACAATAATCCTTCTGACCTTTTCAGACCATCAAAGCTCAAGACTAGAGAGTACATTTTCAATAATACTGGGCCTATTCGTAAAACCCAATCTTTCAATTTCCATCTCTCCACTCTGCTACTCACAACTCCAACCTTCATTATAACCAATCTTCCAATTTATCCTTCTATCTACAGCCCCAACGCCCAACAAAGGATCCACTCAACTGTACTTACTTCCCAATTCCCATCCAGTATTCCAACCCAATCCCCCCATTAACCACCAATTCCACCACAAGTTTACGTACCAGTTTTCTGGAAAGAAGCTGCAATATTCGCTAAAGCAGACTTCCCATGCCAAGGGCAACACCCAAGGCGCCACTGCTCCTCCTGAACAACACCAAAAATCTAAGGCCGACTACCATCCACCTTGATGACAAGGTGGAAATTTGGGCGAAGGGTATTGCTGTGAACTGAGGTTTAGGGGAGGGTATTTTAGGAATAATAAGTTTTACTAGAATTTTATTGAAGGCTCTAGTAGGTTAAGTAGGGAGTGGCTATTAATATAAATAACAGCAAGTTAGAGAGGGAAAATAATGTGGTATATTGTTATGTATTGAGTTTCCTGGGAGAGATTCAAGCCTCTTGAAAGCTTGTAACTATCTTTTATTGCTATTTTACTGAAATTAAGCATTCATAGTTCATCTTGTTCCCTAGTTCACTACCAATGTTTGTTAAATTCTGCCAAATGCTATGTTGGTTCTTAACACAAACATAGCCTCATTCATTGGAGTTAGGATCTCAGCACAGAGACCTATAATTATATCACGCATTTGTAGCCTGACTATTGGAAGGAAGTAAGATCTCCAGTTTTAATCATCACCTATAATAGCAGAAGGAAAAAAATGCATTGTATGTGGCCCATACTTACAATACATAAAACACAAAAGATCGTATAAGGTCATCAAGTGTCACCCATGCATAAAAGGACAGAAAGAGCCTAAAACGTCATGACCACAAGCTATCATGTGTAATTTTACCCAAAAATCAAGAAAATTTAACAGGGCATTGTTAATAAGGTACCATATTGCCATGATATGCAATCCATATTGATAATGCTTAAAATGGAAACAAAGGCCAGACCACATTGCCAGCAGTAAGATATTGGGGAAAAGCTATGGGCTATACCATACCAATTGAAATGGCACCATGAGATCAGCTTCAGCAGTTGATTGGCGGGGTGGTAAACGCATTAACTGACGACTCTCCTCCAAAAAGCACTGAAGAAATAGAATTAACAAGACTTCAGTTATTTCAGAGGTCTGGATACAAAATAGAATATAAGCTGCTGAATACATCAACACAAAAATCACTTCTAGTCCCACTGTCCCATATTATTTTGCATTACTTGCTTTCAATGCTTTCGGCTTGGAAATCAAGGATATTGTATGGAATATAGAGAGAGGAGGAAAAGGTGTGGAGCTGGAGAGAGAAATGCCAAGTGAAAGTTTACTTGTCGAGTTCATTGTCCACTTAATTTGAGACAGCCAATAAAAGCAATTAAACAAATGTGCAAAATAACATGGGATGGGGATAGTAAGTACAAACGGGCAACAATCTTACCATAGTTAAAGAACTTGTAGATCAGATAGACAGCAAGCACACATATAAGATCACCATTCGTTTATCAGACATTAAATGATAAGAACAAAAGCCAATTAACTTTAAGCACATGTATAAGCCCCAGATTTAGCTAAGCTTTGGGAAGTGGTCTAAGCAAGTTCACCATGACAAGCTCAAATTGTTGCAACAGCTTGCTTCAATTAATACAAGTAAAACCCAGATCCCTATGTCACCTACTTCTAGAAACATTGATTACAATAACAACTGATCACCATAGGCCTTTTCAGCATCAATCTGTCTGTTACATGGAACAATATTCCAAGGGGTATAGATAAGCAACTATACAGTGTATACACTTGCCTAGAGGTGATCTACAAAACTTTCCATTTTTCACATTATTAGCAACTAGACGCCCAAGGAACAAAACACAGAATCAGGATCACTGAATGCTTTGAAATATACAATGGGGAGAGTGGGACACAAAAAACTGAAACCATCTGCATGCAGCATAATCTGGATCAACTTTGATGAGCAAGAAATAATTCATTAGATGGCCTTGGTGAAGTTAGAGTGAAAAAAAAACATGAGCAATGTATGAATAGAGCCAAAGGAGAAGTAGTCAGATAAGGAAAAACAAGGTACTTCGCATTTTTTTCCACCTTGGAACGTAACTACTTAATATGAAACATATCCACTACAGAGACATACTTTTACCATTTTTATTTAGCCTTTTTTCCATTTTAAGAAGTTACAAAATAATTACAACATACCCAATTTGGGTAAAGGTCCCCCACTACATTTCGTAAAATAACCAACCGCATGTCTCCACTTACCCTATTCAAATTAATATTAAAAACAAGGTTTTAGTTTCTCACTACCACCTTGTTACCTTAGTGACCTAATTAATGTTTAAATAGGTGCATTTTTATGATAGAATCATACTCTTAATCTTAAATGACTTTAATAACCAAAACAAATAAATAAAACAGCAAAAACATTATAAATGGTAACCTTCAAACATCTACCACCACAAGCCTGGTAAAAACATAGTCACACAACCATTACTTCTAATCCTACCAACAACCAAAAAACCATCCGAACAAAACAAATTCACCACCACCACAAAGCTAGGGGGGGGGAGGGGGGAAATCAACATGAGAAAGAACCAAAAATGTGTGTGAGAGTGATTGTGTGTGTGTTGTTGGTTGGGGGGGGGGGATCAAGAGGAGACATAACCACAAATCCCACCAAAACCAATGGGGTTTTAATTTTTAAATGGTCAAACTCAACCATAAAAACTCTAGATCTAGAGTTTTAAGGTTGAATTTGGGCCATGGTTTTAAAACTCGGTTTCGATCGTGGAAGCACATTCGCGGGCAATGCGGATGGTTCGCAGCCTAATATCTCGGTCGCGCTAAGCTCAAAAAGCTTTACAATACGGTTGCGATGCGGTGCTCGCATGCAGCCATGATTTAATACCATGATTGGGGCAAAAAGAGAGAAATATACCTTGTTTCTTTTTCAAGTTTTAAAAGATGGTGATGGTGTGGATTTTCAAGTTTTTTTTTTTGATGGCTTGGTGGTGTGGAATTGAAAGGGTGGTGGGTTGTTGAATTTTCTAAATTTTTCTTTAGATTGTTTAATTATGTTAGATTAAGTTCGAAATCAAAATTTAATGTGGAAATACAAGTTTTTGATAGTTAATTACATTTTTAATGATAGAGGGCTGTGTGCAAGTGTTTGAGTAGATTTTGGGGGGGTTCTCTCGCTCTCCCCTCAATCCCTCATTCGTGATATACCATGCTCCAACATAATGTCACGATTAATGAAGTACAAAAGTCCATGGTAACAACTAAACATAACTCAATTTCAGGTTAAATTCATACTTTCTCATCCACCACACAATCATCATTCAAAGGTTGAAACCAAAAATTCCACCAAATTAATGCTACAGAAGCTTGAGACAAAGAGGTAATTCAAAATTAAATATGGTGTTGAAGCATATTCCACACAAAATAAAAGAGAAAAGCAGCATAGAAACGAAGACTTGTAACTTAAATATGTTCATAGCTAACCTGGAAAAAATCTCCCTTGGCCAACAAAAAATAATCTTTAAGGGCCTTTAGGTGGCCATTCAGATCAGCACGGACAACAACAAGCTGCAAATTATTATTCAAAAATCTAAGATAGATGCCCTAAAAGAAATGGAAACAGATATGTATAATATTGACATACATCACCTGCCAAAGGTGACTGGCTGCAATAGCTCGGATGGAATCAACAGCATACTCAAATGACCTTTTGTGAAATTCTGTCGATTCCTGCAAATCAGAGCAAAAACATTATGCTAAGTGCTAACAGCATCTGAAGACAACTTTTTCTATTCGGGTTTCTGTGCAGACTTAAATTAAAGTCATTAAAGAGGGGAAAAAAAGTAGTGAAAGTATTGTGTCGGACATTCGGACCGTCCAACACTTGTATTTTTTTAACAACTCATGGGGGATCCAGGTTTAGTAATATGTGTCCAGGTCAAAGAAATATGTGTCCAAGTCCAACAACATTTGTCCAGGTTTAACAATATATATCCAGGTTAAACAAGTTTCACCAGGTTTACAAATATCATCAGGTTTATAAATAGATTTCCAGGTTTAACAATATATGTCCAAGTTAGACAGATATGTGTCCAGGTTTAACAATATGTGTCCAGGTCCAACAATATGTTTCCAGGGTTACAAATTTGTGTCCAAGTTTACAGATATATGTCCAGGTCTACCAATACATGTCCAGGTTTAACAATATGTGTCCAGGTTCAACAATATGTGTCCAGGTTTAACAACATGTGTCCAGGTCCAACAATATGTGTCCAGGTTTACAAACATGTGACCAGGTCTACCAATACATGTCCAGATTTAACAATATGTGTCCAGGTTCAACACATATGAGTCCAGATTCAATCATATGTGTCCAGGTCTAGGGGACTGGTCTGACAGAAACGTTACTGTTAGACCAGTCTGACACAATACCTTCTCAAAAAAGTATTAAGTCACCTATATCCTATTGATGTCTCAACAATCAGGAACCTTTTACAAATAGGGTTTGTTTGTTAGGGCGTAAAATGTTTTCAATGTAAAATGGTTTTCCATGAAAATTCATTTTACAACGGAAAACGCGTTTTCAAAAGAGTTTTCATTGTTTGGTTAAATGGAAAATGATTTTCCATTTTAAGCGTTCGTGAGGAGAGAGAAAGTTTTACTGAGTAAAGTCTATATATGAGGAGAGAGTGTGTTGTGACTTATGAGGTCATGAGAATAGAGAATGGAAAACAGTTTTCCTTTGATTTCAGGAGGAAAACGTTTTCAAGTATGGTGTAAAACAATTTTACACTCTAACTTTTCCATTTCAATTTTCAGTCCAACCAAACAGTGTAAAATGAGGGAAATAGTTTTCAGGAAAAGCATTTTACGCCCTACCAAACGCACCCATAATGTCTATAAAGTAACAAATCATAGATATCCCATAAACTTCTCAACTAGCATTTATACATTGGAAAAAAGATACCTTTAGATCATGGAGCATTGTTTCAATTTTATCTGCCTCAGCCTGTGGTAGTAACTCTTCTCCCGTAAGTCCTGCATCTTCAGAAGAATCCTTTTGGAAGGAAATGCGATCAGAAAATCCTTGGATAATGTGGGAATCCTTTGGAATGTAGTATCGATACAATGAATCTTGCGTGAAACCAGGGCTAGGATTTCGAAGCACTCTAACAGCTTTACCAGCAAAAAGAATAGACTCTGCAACACGCATGTGAATATATTCAGGAAGCATATCCTGCATAGACATTATATTAAAATCATCAACCACCACACTAATAATTGCAAAACAGATCTGTAGTTTATTTTTTTTATTTTTTTTAAACAAAAAGAGAAGGAAAGGAGAGTGAGAGAGACTACTGCTCTACTGAATAGCATGCTAATTTTATTAGCCATTTGGGGGGGGGTTCCTTAAATATCATCATTGAATCATTAGCAAGTTAGCAACTGACATGTTCCTCGACTAATGCAGAGGAGGATGTATCATATATGTATTTACTACAATTTCGAATTCAGCCCAATGAAATATTTATCTGCTAGGCGGGGTTCTTTACACGAATCTTTTCCCTCTCCTTCCAATAAAGTATTGAAGGGGAGTTGAGACAGGAAAAAATAAAAGATAATTGATCAAAGAATACATAGAAAAGATGCAGCCAGATTCAAAGGCAATACTAGAATATGAAGTTAGTCTTGGCACAAAAGCAAGGACCTGTAAAATAATCTTCCTTGATCCAAAACCAGCAGCCAGTATAAACACATAAATTCACACGCATCTCTGAAACATACCAAAGATATATGAAAACCCAAATGCCAATCAGCTAGTGATGAATCTTCTATGGATAAGCGTGTCAATTTCCGAGTCATATCCATATTTGAGAAATCCCTCTCCAGCTCCCGACCTTCTTGACTAAAAAGAGACAGATGTACGTAAGAACATAAACCTCAAATTAAGCTTGATGATTGAACTATAATGCAATTAAGTATAAGTAATAAAAGTACTAAACCAAAAAGGTAAAACAAGGTAGGTGAATCTCCATGTTTTTCTCCAAAACTCAAATAATTTTTTTTTGAGATTGCTACAAACTAAGGCATTGTTTGATTCACCTTATTTCAAAACCTTATCACTTATTTCACATAAGACTTGATCAGAAAAAATAATTTCATATCTGATAAAGGAGGAAGGTTACGGTAGGCCTGTGAAATCCAGCATAAAAATATGTCACATCCGGGCGCATGGTTTGACGAGAATAGTACTAGGATGGGTGACCCCCTGGAAAGTATGTATGTTTCCATGCCGCCGACCCTATGGTTGGTCGAGAATATTACTAGGATGGGTGACCTCTTAAGAAGTCCTCGTACCATCACTTTGGGATTAAGGTGCAGTGCAAGAAGAAGAAGAATATCTTTAATTTCGTAACAAAAAATATTATTAAAATTACATATTAAAAAAATACTCACTAATACAAATAAAGTAAGATCGTAATTGATATATTTTTTCCTTATGGATAAGCATATATACGTGGTCAAAGTTTAGTCAAATAGGCAACAAGTTCAAATCAAATCAAAAAAGTTATGTTCAGATTAGATCAAATAAGCAAATTTCAAGTGAATCAAACAAAGCCTAAAGAACTTGTTCTTTTGGAATTCATTTCTAAAATTTCAGTTTAGTTCAATTCAACAATTTTTATAAAAATAAAAAAAATAAAAAAAAAAGACAATTGAGACATTATGTAAGAATCTCAAATTGTTTTGTTCCTTTGTTGTGAAATTATATAACAATCAGCACCCGTTGAGTCAAGAACTTTGTTTAATTCAGTTCAGTTCACTTCAAACAAATTTAGTTCAATCAACTTCATTTTAGATTCAGTCCTAAAGAACAGGGCTTAAATTAAATAAAAAACATTTAGGGTGTGTTTGGTTGGGGGTAATAATCAAAGGGAATGGGAATCAACTGCCCCCATTGGCCTATTCCCTTTGATTTTGTTTGTTAGACTATTTTTGTCATTCCTTTTCCCCTCCTCATTCCCCTATTCAAACACTTTTCTAAACCCAACCCCTCCCCATCTTTTCCATTCCCTTTCCCCCATCTTCCACCCAACCACAAAACACCAACCATAACCACCCACCTCCCCTCCCCCACCCTTCGTTGACACCACCTCCTCCAGCCCCACCCATCACCGGCGCCCCAACCACCCTCAAAACCCTAACCCTAACCACCCAAATTAAAAAACAACCCCACCCACCTCCACCACCCCCGAAACCACCCCAGCCCCACTCGACACTAGGGGTGTTCATAAACCGGTCCGGACCGGAATTTAGACCGGAACCGGACTGGTCCGGTCCCGGGTCCATGAAAATTGTGATTCCGGTCCACCGGTCCGGTCCAGTCCAAACCCGATAAATTCCGGTCCGGACCGGTTTGGACCGGAATCTAAAAAAAATTAATAATTTTTTAAAAAAAGTGTATTTAAATTCCGGTCCAGTCCAAACCCAGACCGGTTAGAGGGAAAAAGTTTTTTTTTTAAAAAAAAGTAAGAAACCGGTCCAAACAGGTCGGGTCCAGGTCCGGACCGGAATTGAACCGGTCCGGTCCCGGTCCACAAAAAATGTGTATTCCGGTCCAACCGGTCCAGTACGGTTCTGGACCGGTGCACACCACTACTCGACGCCACCTGCCACCCCTTCTCCGCCCTTTCTCCCCCACCATACAGACCCCAACCACCCCCCCAACGAACCAAAACCTAGGGTTTTCGAACTTGGGGGTTTTGGTTCATGGGGGGTGGTTGGGGGTGTACGGCGGCGGCGAAGGGGCGGCAGGGGGCGGCAAGTGGGGCTGGGGTGGTGGTGGTGGTGGAGGTGGGTGGGGGTTGTTTTTTAATTTGGGTGGTTAGGTTTTTGAGGGGTGGGGGAGGGGAGGAGGTTGTTGTGGCGTTTGCAAGGGGTGGGGGAGGGGAGGGGGTGGTTTCGGTAGTGGTGGAGGAGATGTGGGGTTGTTTTTGAACTTGGATGGTGGAGGTGGGTTTGGGGTGGTGGTGGTGTATTCCTTTTTGTAAAAAAAAAACAAACAACTTATTAAATCTAACACTTTTTCTTTCCATTTTCCCTCATTCTCATTCCTTAAGTGATTCTCTTTCCCTTTTAATAACCAAACGACCCCTTATATGAATCCGCCTCCAAATAAATTTAGTTCAGTCCACTTCATTTCAGCCGTGGGTGGGTGGTTTTCTTTGGTGGGTGTGGGATGGGTGGTCAAGGTTAGTCAAACTTAAGAGGGATTTGGGGGAATTGGGATTCCCTTGGGAGGGGCTGGGAATGGTGATAGAGGGAAATAGGGGAATAAGAGGTGGAAAGGGAATGATTGTTTTGGATTAACAAACAACAACAAAGGGGAATTAGGTTGTAAATTCCCTTTCCATTTCCTAAAACCCTCTAATCAAACAGCCCTTGGGTTGTAACTTGTAAGTGAATTTATGCAACAATAATCAGTGAACCCTCATCGGCATAAGACATAAAGCAAGATTTTCCACAAATTTAAGACTTTGCAAGATAAGCCAAAGGACAAAAGAACCAACATCTCCTAGAGAATGCTTAGAATTTTTTCAAAGCAAATTGTGATAATTAAAAAGAAACGCACAGAAATATTTCTCTAAAACAGAGCACAAACAAAGAGCCATATAATGCAAAAGATAAGTCTCATGAGATCATAGGCAAATTAATTGAAAATAACTAGGATGTGCCATTACCTTCTGATAAAGAATTCTCCATAAGGATCTTGAAAGATACCATAAACCATCCAAGATGCAAGTTGGTTGAACATCACTTGATGTCCATGCCAAAGCAGCCTAGAACATGGGAACCAAAAGGTAAATGAATCAAATTTAACTATACTCAGTCCCATAATCCCATATCAAAATCAACTTAAAATCAAAAATGGATGAAATATGAGTAAACACAGAGGTATCAAGCATATATATAATGCATTGATTTAGACGTCCTTTTCAGAGATAATCACAAAAACTGCTGCTAGACGCAGTAGTTAGCTACATAATAGATTCAAAACTACATAAACTTTTGTTATATTATTGTCTCCATTTTTTCGGATATGAACATTTTCATTGCAACAAAAAAAGGGAGGGAAAAAAAAACTGCATACAGGGGAGAACAGAAGTCCTGCAGAAATTTTAAAAAGCACCAAAGCATCAACAACCATCTGAGATAAATTCCAAGGAAATCCTGCATCACTGCGATGAAATGACACAAATTAACTGTGTACTTAATGCCTTTGCAGCTATCCAACCATATTGATCATATGATAGAATAATTGAATAACAACTAAATTCCACAAGTATAGAAAAGAGCTCCTAAGGCCTTGACTCTTGAATGAAGCATGAAAAATAATAGCATATCCAGGCCAATCAAGTAAAAACTCCACTTCCCCTAAAAAAAAAAAGGTACAAACTCCGCTTTCTTCTAAGCACTAGCCCCACAAGGAATCAGCTTCTATGGAAATCATCAAACCTATTAACCACATAAAAAATGTTTTTTGGACACAATAGCACCAAAACTCAGGCCCTCCTTTTCTACAGGCCAATAGCACAATTCCAGCTTGCTAAATGATCTCTCCTTGCCTCTGCACTTCACAGAAATCTCATATAATCCTTTCCAGTCTCTCATTCACACAAACAAGAAGCTTCATACTCCCTCTGTTTAAAATAAAACACAACCATTCAAGAGGCACGGACTCTTAGACAATTTTTTGTTGTGAGAATAAAAGAAAAGAGAGATAAAGTGGATGTGAGAGATAGAAAGAAAAGACTTACAAAAATGGAAAGATTAAAATTGTTGTATTTATTTTGAAATTTCCTGAAATAGAAACCGTTGCATTTATTTTGAAACGGAAGAAATATATGTGTTCTTCTCCACCATTAAACTTCAAATAGACTTCCTCCACAACCTAGATACCAAAACACACTCTTCAATGGATACCCTCTCATACGGAATCGAAGGTGATCAATCCTATCAATCTTGTTCTTGACATTATGGGTTTCAAATCTGATCAAGAGTTCCTAACGTGTCTGAGTTGGAATGAACATGACAACGAGACACAACCGTTTTAAATAATTTTTCGTGGTTGTACTAATTATTTTGGCTACAAATTTTTACCTTTCACTTGAGAGGGTTTTTCTTATTTTAGTTTTTAGCTGCTTAATTTTAATTTTACTATTTTTAGTTTTACCTAATTTGGTTTGGCGGTTGTAGATGACATTGGGCATTGGTCATCAAGCTAGAGCATGTTGGGCAACTGCACATGAATGTGGCAGGCTTGGGCCATGTGTGTGGCATGGTGTGCAAGTATGCGTGCATATAGGTGTATTTTGGACAGGATGGACGAGCATGAGTAGCGAGCAAGGAGCCTTGGCATGTGGGCAGGCGGTCAAGGGCCTCAAGGCCACAGCCAGGCTGCGGCAAGCTGCCAAATGCCGAGGGCAGCCAGCAGACTTGACTGGACAGCAGCATTTGAGGACTTCAACGAGTCCTACACTAGCTAGAAATCGATGAAAAAGGCGCCAAGCAAGCATGGGGGGTAGCATGCTAGATTCAAGGCATGTCACAAGGGTCTCATATGATATGTAACCTGGACTCGGGTTCGAGTGCCGGACACAAACACATGATCATGTGTCCGACACGATGAAGTCGGATATTTCGGGACACGGGGACTTTGTCCGAGATTTGGAAACGGGTGTGGGGACACAGCCATATATATATACATATAAAAAAAATTGTATGAAGCTCAAAAGGTACTATTTTGTAAAGCCTTGTGAATAATAGGCCCCCTTAAAATTGACTACACAACCTTTTCACATCCAAGGCTGTAAAAGAAATGCACAAGGCAATAAGCCCAAGTCTGAAAAAACCAAAGAAATATCCTCTTAGTTAATAAGGAAAAGAGAAAAGGAAAAAGAAAAAGAAAAAGAAAAAGGAAGTAAAAAGGTTTTCAAACTGAAAACATTTCAATTTCACATGAGCAAAATAAAAGAGGGGGAGAGAGAACAAATGTGAAAGGAGAGAAACAAAAGTACCAATTTCATTTCATCTTCCACAACCAGACACACCATCCTCCACCACTAGGGACGTCAATGCGCCAATACACTCGTGAACAGCTCGCGGTCAAAGCTCGTTTGTATATAAATAAACGAGTCCGAGCAAAATTTTCAAGCTCGATTAATAAACAAGCTTTACTCGAACAAGGTAGTACTCGATTCTTTAAGGTTCGCGAATAGCTCGTTCAAGTTTGTTAATAAGCTCTTTTGTAATCATTTAATACTCGTTAAAAGCTCGTTAAAAACTTATTTATATACTTTGAATCTTAAGATATATTTATTTATATTACGTATTATTTAGATACCATACTTTGTCTTGGTTATAAATTTGGAATAATGTCATACTTTGTATTATACTTTTAAATTTTTATATTTTATATTACTTATGCTAGGCCAAAAGGTTAAATTAGAAATAATTAATAAAACAATAGATACAAAGCTCATTTAATTATTTAAATATATGCTCGTGTAACCTAGCTCGAGCTCGAGCTCGAATATGTAAACGAGTAGCTCGAGCCGAGCTCGAACATAAAAAAATTAAACGAGCAAAGCTCGAACAAGGTTTTTGAAAGCTCGGTTATGCTCGAGCTCGATTAGTATTAGTCAAGCCTATTTCGAACAACATACTACTCGGCTCGGGTCGTTGACATCTCTATCCACCACTGAAGAGGTGAAGAAACTGCCGGAGTTGTGAGTGTTGTGTTGGGCTCGACGACTCGTCTTAACCTCGTGAGTAAAAACCACATAATTATGCTTTTTTATTCCTCCAAGGATCAGATCTAGGGTTTTTGGTCGTGTCTGAGTGCAAATTGCAGGAGCTGATCCGATTTCCAGGTCGGCTCGGGTACGTCAAGCTTTTTGACGTGCCCGGGTAACATAGCTTATAGGCGCGACCGCGCGAAACATGGTCTAGGATTATTAGATATGGTTTAGATTTGATTTATATCATTTGGTTAATTAATTGATTTTATTAATTTATTAGCGATGAATTATGACTAGTCGATACGCATCCATTTTTGTTTGTTATAATCTATAAATACCTCTCATGGATGAATAAAATTCGGTTTACACTTTGATAATTAAAACTTCAATTCATTGGGTGAGTGTTGCAAAAGCAACTACTCAATCCGATTGGTTCGAGCAAGTTGAGTTGAGATCTTTTTAGAATGTGATTAGTTCGAATTTGAGAGTTACATTTTCGTCATAGATCTTGATCAAAACATCTAAAGCCAAAACCTTTATTGAAATTTCAGTCCGGAATTGTTCAAAGATCCAAACTTTAATCCAACCCAGCTAAGTGTGATAGGCATCTTTCGGTGGATCCAAAGGGTTTGTGAGTTTTTCACACATCACTCTCCTTATAGGAGCCCCAAGTTAAGACAAAGGAAAAATAAAAAATCAGCAGGAGTACAAGACTCCACAATCCATAATAGTCCTTGTTTAATTCTATACAATAACACTAAATTTAGAATGATCATCTTAACTCCGAAACTTGTTCAAAACTTTGAAGAAAAGGAAGGGCATTTTTAAACTTCCTGAAACAGTTGAAAGAAACCCAACACTATCCTTCACAAAGAACTAGAGAACACAACGTCCACATCCAACCTCTCAGCTCAAATCATCCACTAAAATCATGTCACAAGTGTGAATCACATGACAGATTCAAATTGGTACTCATAAAAGGTACAACTTAAAAAGAAAAGATTAAGAGACGCTCTAATAAAGCTTTAAAATTTGATATCACATAAATTGTGTAAATGTTAAGGTGATTGGTCAAACGTAGTGAACATGGAAACATCAAATCCTGAGCGAATGACTTCCCCTTCCTTCCACTCCCTTATTTCAGACACAACATTTTTTTTCTTGAAAGAACACAACAATAAACCAATATATAATAGATGAATGCACCAATGCGTCTATAATTATGTTTAAAATTTCAGAATAAAGTGAGAAAAGCACATTCATCAACTTGCCAAAAAACTATGGCCCTGGAGATGCACATCAAACTGCACTACCAACCAAAACAAACCTTTCATATTGAATTGTTTACTTACCTCTGAAGGCAAGTTTGAAGTTCAGGCACTCCACAATGACATCTTTCATGCAATAGGTTGAGAAGTTTTCCTCCACGAATATCATCACGCTCAATCTCTAAGATAAGCTCGTATAAAGGAGGCAAAAGAACAAAAAACTGGAGAGAAAATTCTACAGTTACAACGACAAAATAAAATGCCACAAACATAATCAATATCACAATAGAGCTCCAACATACACACACACAAAAACAAACAGAAATTTCAAAAAAAAAAAAAAAAACACAATACTCCCTTTTAAGCAGTGCTTATCAAATTGATTTTTGGACGGAATATCAAGAAATACAGCCATACTAAGAGATTTATAATAGTCTTTTGAAGAAATAAAGGTTTTCGTTACAAGACCAAAAAAAATGAGACATTTTTGCAACACCTTAATTATATTGAATGGTATATACTATCTGTGGATAGTTTATTAGAACTAAATATAACCAATTACGAACCAATTTACAATTGCTGAAGAGAGGAGAGGAGAGATCATTTAGGAGTACAAATTTGGGATCTGAGCAATGTTGGGGGAACCAAATTCGAGTACCTGATTAATTTGAGTACCTAATTAAACTCTCTTCCCAAATATTAATTGAATAGGTAGGGCAAGGCTTGGTAGTATGTTGATCTACAAGGCTAAAAAAACTATAAAATATTGATTTCTGCGTATGTTGTGTACATATTCTGCTAACTTATTTTCTAGCTGTAGTGCTGTACACAAAATCTCTCATAATATGGCAAAAAGTTAGACAAGAATACTAGATTGTGGGACTTTCATGTATTTTATTTTTGTTTGGCTTGGTGTTAACTTTGGTCATTAGGAAGAAAGCTTTTCCTGTTTTCCATTTCCAACAATCCATATAAGTGCATGCTTTGCTAAAATTTCTCCATAAATCGTTCTTGCCCCACAGATGCTGCTACTCCTTATCCATTTCCCTTCCCCATAGTTAATTTCATTCTTGAAGGGAAATACTCCTGTTAGTATAAAAGATGACATGACAACTTTCACCTGGACTAGTAGACTGCTGTCTTATTAACAGCCATTTAGGCCCAGAAAAGGCAACACTCTCCTGTGACACCATCTCCTCACTACCTCTGTAGCACTCAACCAAATTAGCACTTAGACATATCTTTCATCCCTGTGTATTAAGAATGACTTCTACTAAACTTTTATGAAATAATGCAGCTCTAAAGGATAACAACAACTCAACAAACAATAAATATATATCCTAAAAAGGCACATTGCATCAATCAGTTCTACTTCTAGCTTTAGATGTATAAATATAAATAAATATAAAAAGAAGTAGACAAACCTTGTTGAGACCTTGAGTAACCGTAGCCAAAATGGGAAGAGGATCAGCCAATAACTTCTGCTCAATTTGCAAAACTGCGGAACGATAAACCGAAAGAGTCTCGACAATACCATTAGCAATAGCACGCCTATACACACTCTGATTCTCACTTTTAGTCCTCGAAATCTCCTCACTCCTTTCCAACGGAGACACATTAACACGCGCCGATCTAATCCAGCTCAAATTCCTCGACTTCGTAGCAAATCGATCCAACTCCCTGTAATAAAACCCTAGCTTAATAATCCTCTCAATCACATCCCTGCAAAAATTCAACAAAACATCAAACTCCATCATGATTCAACAACTGAATAGGAACTACAACCGATTAGAATGAGAGAAGGATAAACCAACCTGTCACTACGATCGATGAAAGAGATATCGGGAGCAAGCTTGAAGGTAGGATTATCGGAAATGGGAGAATCAGGAGCGAGGGAACTTCGACAATCCCGTTCGTCGATGATTAGGTCACCGGTGTAACCTAACAACGCAAGCAGAATTTCGTGCAGCATTTTCAGGCTTTGTAGGGTGGTGAGAGCGTTCGACACCACTGTCGTGGAGTGTGTTGGTGAGCACTCTGAGCAATAGTGTAGTGTTCAGAGTGCGGGAAAATTAATTTGATTTTGTGATTTGTGATAGTCGGCTTTGGTTCTCTCGTTTTGCCGGGCTTTTGAAAACGATTTTTTTTCCCAGGAAGCCGCAGGAAAAGAGGTAAAGAAAAAAGGAAAATCATATTTACAGCGTAAGGGCTATTAAATCCTTTCTTAAAATGCTATGTATTTATAGATTTATGATAAAACTATACAAAATTCAATGTAATAAATGCTTAAATTTTAAAAATAATTCCTTATTTAGCTTTTTATATGCAGCCCTTAGGGTTGTTAATTTAGGGGTGGGCATAAAAACCCGTATCCAATTTCCGATCCGCTACCCGAATTTTTTTAATCCGAAAAACCGGATATCCGATCCGGTATGCGGTTTTCAAACCCAGATCACGGTTTTCAAAAACCGGATTATCCGGTTTTTTTTAAAAAAAATAAATAAATTATGGTATAATCTGTGGCTCTGTGCTAGTGTACATGATTCATTGTGAGGCAAACTTAGCATCTTAGCTTAATGTTGGCCCAAACCCAATTCATTATCCGGCGAAAAAATCAGTCAAAACCTCCTCATTCATAAATATGTTCTAGTAAAGTCTAAACCCTAGTCTCCTCTCACTCTCACATTCTCATTCATTCTGGTCCTCATGCTGCCTTTTGCGCCTCCTCGGCCTTGACACCGACTGCCGCGACCCCGACGACATGTGCCTGCGCCTCATCGTTCTTGATACCTAGTCATCTGGTTTTTTTTTTTTTTGAAATTTTTTCAAGTAATTGTAATTTAAGGTTTCTGATTTCTTTTCTTCTTTTTTTGTTGTTCTATTTTAGTTTTTAATGTTCTATTTCAATTTAGTTAAGGGTCTGAATTCTGATGATCTTTTTTTGATTTTTTGATGTTCTATTTTAGTCATTATTTAAGGTTGTTTTTAATTACTTGTGTTAATTTTTTATTTTGATTTTTTTGTTTTAATGTTAATCATTTGCTATCATATTTGGTATTCTATCATTAAATTAAATTATTTGCTAGCGTTAACAAAAAAAACCCACAATGCAATGTATTGAAAAAAACCGGATCCGGGTTATCCGGTTTTCGAATCCGGATTTTTGGATATCCGAATTATTCGGATCGGATCCGGATCAAAAAATTGTAATCCGAAAATGTGGATTTTCGGACCGGATACGATCCGGTATCCGGTTTCGCCCACCCCTGGCTGTTATATATCATAACCCAAGAAAAAAAAATAGTACCTTCGAATTATTATATGCAACGATTATATACTTTTTCTCTATAATTTATGTCATAATTAATGGAGGCAGTATTTATCGGTTTCACATTAAACGCAACAAATTATTTTGCACGTATTTTAAGGAAGAGTGTAAATAAGAAAACTAATCAAAATAATTTTAAGACAAGTAACATATAATCTCATTATTGCTTGGATTAAAATTATTTTGATTGATTTGTCCGTTTATACCCTTAAATATATTTCTCAAAATACATGCCAAATGCTCTCTTTCCTTAGTTGAGTAATGTCACCATTGCAACCACTTGCCCAAAGAATGGGTACCTCTAAAGATAAAAGGGCTCCCATAATAACTAAAGTAAAACTTTAGCTTTTTTTTTTTTTGGTAGCCTTCAAGTGAAAAACAAGGTCCACTTTTGTTTTGCTTGATATTTTTTCCCATTTTATGGAAAAGGCTTTTTTTTTTTTATTGCTCATTTCACATGAACTCGATATTGATATACTTTATGCATACCAAATTTTTAACATCGTTATCTCATCTCTTTTAGTCTTTTTGTTTCCACCGAGTTGAAGATTGTGTTAAAAAAAAAAATTCTTTTCACATGTGAAAACATGGTAATTTACTTTGTTTTTTGCAAAACCCGTGTAAGTTTATGTCATCAGTCAATTTACTTTACTTTGCAGAGCCCATGTGAAAGCATGTCATCAACCAATTTACTTTACTTTTGCAGAACCTATGTGAGAGCATTATTAACAATGACCACAAAATATAATTAAAAAAAATCATAATTTTTTTTCATGCTCTATAAATAGGCACCCATTTTTCTATATTTTTGTCACATTTAATTTTCAGCTAGGTTGCACGGAGACGGATTCGGGGTCAAAACGGGTACGAGTACGGGGACGAAAAACGGAAAAATCAAAAATCTTAAAACGGGTACGGCTTGGGGTTGGCAAAAAAAAAAATTATACAAAAATTCTGGATACAGCTATAGTATGAGGCGTTTAAAGACGTTTGTAATAAAATATGACATTTACATACTTCTTCCATCACAGTTAGTATACAATAGTACTACCAAGAGTTTAACCTATTTTTATTAGGAATATTTTATTTTAATAATCCAACCTTTTAGCCATTCTCAAATAATAAACCAACCTTTTAGCCATTCTCAAATAATATCAATGTTATGAGTTGTGAATTAACCTTAAAAACATGATCTACGTTGATCGGTGCCAAGTTGGGAATGAAAACACCAAAAACAAGCCAAAAATTACCTATTTAGTTTGTTTTTTGTTCCAAAACCCTCCAAATTTTACCAAAAACATGTAAATAAGTTATATAAAGTTTGCATGAATATTACAGGACATGGATGACACTTAAGAATACAAATTAGGTTGATTGGTGAGAAGATGGGAACGGAAACTACCAAAACGAGCCAAAAATGGCCTATTTAGTTTGTTTTTTGTTCCAAAACCCTCTAAACTTTCCCAAAACATGCAAATAAGTTATAGAATGTCTATATCAATGGTATGAGTTGTGAATTAACCTTAAAAACATGATCTACGTTGATCGGTGCCAAATTGGGAATGAAAACACCAAAAACGAGCCAAAAATTACCTATTTAGTTTGTTTTTTGTTCCAAAACCCTCCAACTTTTACCAAAAACATGTAAATAAGTTATATAATGTTTGCATGAATATTATAGGACATGAATGACACTTAAAAATACAAATTAGGTTGATTGGTGAGAAGATGGGAACGAAAACTACCAAAACGACAAAAAATGGCCTATTTGGCTTGTTTTTTGTTCCAAAGTCGTTATAACCAACGCGATCAGCCCCTAGTAAGCATAATATTGTGTTATAGGACGTGTGTAAGGTTTGAAATCTAGCAATCGATAAACAAGTGACAAGTTAGGAGCGAAAATGCCAAAAAAACCACCTAAAATGGCCTATAATGACAAGTGTTCTTTTATTTATATTCCATGACTTTATTGTTCTTTTATTTTGAATTGTTTGAACTAACTCCGCCCATAATCTGCAGGAACAATATAACCAGAACCTTTCGGAGTCTCAGGCTAGTGGCTCGGAGACGGATCCCAACCAGGTCTTCTTTGATACGGTTGGTGGCTTCCGGAAGGGCGAGGCTCTAGGGTTCGACAAAGACGGAGCTTCTCTCTATTATGAGAGAACCTCACGGCAGCACGTTGGATCTGCCTACTCTCCATCAGTTTCCACTCAACTGGCAAAGATGACAGAGCGTTTGGAGGAGTCCGAGCGTGCGAGGACGGAGTTAAAGGAGCAAGAGCGCCGTCTGGAGGAGCGAGACCGCCAACGGGAGGAGCATCAGCACCGTCTAGAGGAGGATCAGAAGAAGCAAACGGAGTACCTCGAGCAGATGAAGGCGCAAATGAACGCTTTCATGAGGCGATTCGGTGATCAGTCTTCCATTCACCGACGACCCCCCGACGATCGCACAGACGGTTCTGGCGGTTCTGGAGCCTTCATAGTGTAGTTGTTTGTTATATTTCGGTTTATCATAGTTTACGTTTTTGGAAAATGTAATATGTATTACAAACTTTTGTGTATTACGAATTATTTATATAAATAATATAAAATATTATTATAAAATATTATTTCGTATATTTAATCTGTTTTTCATTAATAAAGGTTTTTTTGTTATTTAATGAAATGAAAAAAAAAAGACATAACAATTTAACGACCGAAAAACGGTCGGTATCCAGAAAGAAAAAACCGTGAAAATGGCAAATATTAAAATTAAAAAAACCGCGAAAATTAATATACCGACCGACACATGGCCGGTAAATTATTAAGCGCAAAAAACAATGGCTGGAAGAAGCTATTTTCCGACCGCCTGGCGGTCGGTATTACTGACTGATGTGGCGTCGGTCGGAACATAGCTTCCTAATATTTTTTTTAACCTTTTTATTTAGTCGATAAACGGTTGGTAAATTTTTTCTGACGGAGAGTCGGACGGTAAATAAATTTTTCCGACTAATTATACACCGACCTCCTTTTGCCGACTGAAGACGGTCGGTAAGTTTAAATACCGACCGTTAACGGTCGGTAAAATAAAGGCGGTCGGCCGAGGCTTATTTTTTTTGTTGTGAATCTTGCTTCCATTAACATGTTAAAAAAATTGCTTTCAAAATATGTCTACATTTTCTACCAGGTAATATCCAACTACACTTAGGACATTCCCAAATAAAAACAACGACAAATTAAGACGCAACGCAATTTACATCATCTTCTTCCTTCGTCATCTAGGTTTTATTAACCATGGAAGTGAATATAAAAAAAATTATAAAATCAATTAATGGCTTGAATCAATGATTTATTCGTTTTGACCAATTCGCTACCACAATTGATGAATGGAGATTAGTTAGTTATTCGATTTCTGAAAATTTTCGCACTTGCTCCTTCAATGGAGGTTGGATCTACAATGGGGGTTGGGGATCACGGTGCAGTGGATTCGGGATGAAGGTTGGTTACAAATTGTTTTAATCATGTTAGATATTAATATGTTGAGTGAACTTCCATGGAGGTTGAAGGTTCAATAGGGTTGGGATGAATGTTGGGTTGAAGCTTCAATGGGGTTGGGGATGAAGGTAGGGAGTGATATTTATTATTTTCAATGAATGGAAAGGGGAAATATGCTTTGTTTTCCTTGATAATAAATCATGTGACATTTTTACTAAATAAAGCAGGTTTTTTCCTGTTATGATTTTTAATCTATTTCATAAATTATTTTTGGAGTTGCCCTTCAATTCAGATGCTAGTGTTTTTGCACAGGAATTCCATGATATCAATCATTACTACACCTCCATTGCTAAACAATTGAAACAATTACACCTCCCTAAGAAAACCTCTCCCCAAGCTTTATCACCATCTCCCTTCAATTCCACTTGTCCCACATGCAATCAAACACCATCAACCCCACTTTTCCTCCGCATCTTTCACATCCCAAATTACCCAATCAACAAATGAGTCTTTATTAAAATAAACCCTTGATCGGTGCATTTGTGCACCATCTTTTAGGTCATTTTTCATCCTTTTTAGTCTTTGATTTGCCCATATTTGTGCATTTTTAGTTGGTTTTCCCTCCACTCGTTACATGTTACCAAGATTTGGGTCTCGTTTTGTTTTTGGGTATCTTCTATGCATTTTTGAGAGAAAATGGGAATACAAGTGCTTTGATATTTTACATGAGATGTTTCAGGTCCACGCCAAAGCATTCGGAGCCTTGTGTGCGAAGCTCGAGCCCGGGAGTGACAGTTCAAAGCTTGAAGTGGAATGAAATGGCAACTCCAACGCCGAGCGTCCGCTCCACCCCTTTGAGCGTCCGCTCGGACTGCTTGTCGAAGATGCAGGAGCTTCTTGTTGGAGCTAGAGCGTCCGCTCCCCTTTGCACAGCCTCAGCACACCCAAGTACCACCGAGCATCCGCTCCCACCTCAGAGCGTCCGCTCGGCCTAGGTCACAGAGACCATTGGCTGCTAGCAAAGGCCAGAGCGTCCGCTCCAACCCATGGAGCGTCCGTTCTCCATGCATGGAGCGTCCGCTCGCCCATGCGTGGAGCGTCCGCTCGCCCATGCGTGGAGCGTCCGCTCCAACCCATGGAGCGTCCGCTCCCCTTGCATGGAGCGTCCGCTCCAACCCCTGGAGCGTCCGCTCCCTTGGCCCAGTTTCAACACGTCCATTTGTTCTCTCTCATGTAATATATATATACCCCAACTCTTCTAGGTTTAGGGGGGGCACGAAATTATCATTACACTTAGCATATTTTTCAGAAATTTTAGAGAGAATAACACTAGAGTTTTGATACTTTTAGCTTGTAATCTTCAACAATCTCTTCTCCATTTGCAATCAATCTATTTATTTAATCTTCTAGTTTGGTAATATCTCTCAATCTTTCTTTCTTTGTTATTTGTTCATCATTTGTATGTCATCATTTGTTGAGTTATTATTTATCATTAGCTATAGCTTCTTATTCATTGTTTTTGAGATTTTAAGTTTAAATCTTTGAATTAGTATTTGCAAGTCTAGTTGTTATCTTCCATGTCTATTAGTTTCTCTACTTCTTCTATTATGCTTGCTTTATTTATGGCTTTTGTTAGTATGAATATCCCTCTCCTAGGCTAGATTTCTAGCTAGGGGAGGGGGAAAATGATGGTATTTTGATTATTGAACATGGAGTAATTGTTAGTTTGGTGTGAAATTATTTGTTGATGCTTGTTTTCTAACATGGATTAAAATGCTAGATTAGGAGTTTGGCCAACTTCTAGGATAGAATATTGGACTAACCAAGTGTGGTTGAGAAATCTAAGCATGAGGTTAGAGACAATATGTTAAAAAAGGTCTAGGGTATTTCGGACCGGATTGTGAGCGAGGTAGAGAATGAGAGATCTAGTCTACCGAGCGACTCGATCCATGGGGTTTGGTTTGGTCTAGATTGAGATGTTATGTAAGTGGGTCGGCTGAGAAATCTAAGCCCACTTGCATTAACTAATCTCCTTGCTTGAAACAATTGATTTTATGCTTGTTATGTGGTTGCTTCGTGCTTAATTTTTGGAATATCGTGTTTTCCCCCTTTTCCCTAGTGCTCTTTAATCGTTGATTTTACTTCATTTTAATTTAATTTGTTTAATTAGATTTAATTATTTAAAGTAGTTTAATCACCTCTCCTCTTTATTAAAAACCCACTTTTCACTCAATAACTTGACTAAGTAATCCGCTAGTTTCTTGTGGTTCGACCCCTTACTTTCCTATACTACTTGTTAGGTTAGCCTAGGGTAATTATTTTTGACCGGATTAGGAACTAACGACCCCTAAGCCCCGATCAACCCTCATTTCATCTATAAATAGGGTTGGATTCATTCCCAATTCATCCACAAATAAATTCTCAAATCAATTACAAACATTCCATCAATTTTACCATCCAATTTGCAAACATAATTCCCCACTTTCTCTTTCCTTTCTCTCTCTTCCTTGCCTACACCGCCACCAACAACGACCCTAGGAGTCACCACCACCAGTCCTCCTCCTCTGCCACAACTGTCAGCCACCCTCCCTGCTATTCCCTCCTTTATTTAGCCCATTGCTCCTTTACTCTCCAAAAGACCCACTTAGATTGGTCTCACTCTTACTTCAATCCTCATACCTAAAATAACAGTAAGTTTAACTTACCTATGTGAGTAATTGTTATGCTCCTTTTAAAGGATTAAAGTAATAATAATGTATTATTATTATTATTATTATTATTATTATTATTATTATTATTATTATTATTATTATTATTATTATTATTATTATTTTGCTACTAGTATAAGTATATTGTTATCACTAATACTAACAAGTTAATAAATCTAACTTGTTAATAAGTTATAAATTAAATAGTTTAAAAAAATGTCTTATAATTTTCTAGTTTAATAAAATGCTAAAAGTATAATTTTCAAAGGAGTAATTAAGATAACCCAATAAGTCATATCATCATTTAATTGAGTTGCTAATATATATTTAAATATAAGGGTCCTCGCTCAGAGCTCGGGAAGAATGACTATCCATCAAAAGTAAGGAAAATGAACACTAACTACGGATCGAGGTTACGATTATTGCTGACACTTTTAACCTGTAATTTGCTAAATGCTTACAGAAGTTATATTTAATGAGGTTTATAATGTTTATAAAATATTGCTTTGGAAATGTGTTTATAGAAATAATATATATTTAAATTATGAGAAATGATCTATTATTTATGACCAAATTCGCGATATGAATTTATGACATGTGAAATGGTATCCTATTAACATGTACTTGTAAAATAAATGAAACATGATAAATAAAAGTGAAAGACTCGGTCATGACATTATCCTGTTAATCTATGTGACTCTTGTTTCTTGTTCTGGTCCTGCACGTACCTTCGTACTTCGACGTTACCCTGATCGGTCCATTTAGGACCTATTTCCTAGCTTCTTTTAGCTTGTATTATGAACATTTTCGTTCTTATTTTACGTATTTTAGGATGTTTTAGCTTAGTTTCGTATTTTCTTAGGTTTTGTGTGTTTTAGTGTTAGTTTTGTTCTATTTCTTAATAATTCGGCCAAAATATATTTGTTTGAGTTGTCTCGTGTTTTGTGCAGGTAATGTCGGGTTTGGTACGGGTCGTGAGAGGTCCTGAATGGATCCCGAGGAGCCCGTAAATAGCACCGAGACCAATCTCCGGGTTTGGAAGCATTTAGGAAGCAAGGAGAGCCAAGAATTGAAGCCACACGACCGTGTAGGCTGACCATGCACAGTCGTGCAAAGTTCAGAAAGAGCAATAATGAGTACACGACCGTGCAGACCCCCTCCTTCCTTTGACCACGACCGTGCAAGGTTTAACTGCACGGTCGTGCAGCATATGCATGCTCGTGCTGAGATCAAAGTGCTCCTTTTGGAGTACACGACCGTGCAGGCAAACCTTGTACGGTCGTGCATTCCCTCCTTCGTTTTGCCACGACCGTGCAAGGTTCAACTGCATGGTCGTGCACGACCTGAAGCTCGTGAAAACCCTATTTTGGCCGTGTATTTAACTTAGCTTTTAGGGATTAATTTTGGGGGGTTAAGCTTTAGTTAGAAAATAATTTTCAGACATTCTCTCTCCTATTTTTTTAGTCTTAGCTCTCAAGAAGTGTAAAAAACCCACAAAATACTTTAGAATTTTGATAATCAAGAGTTAGATTTTGAATTTGTTCTTCAAATCTTTAGTCTCCATTGAGTCTCAAGTTTCCTTTGGTATGATTTGATTTTCATTGAAGTTTTAGATTGTAATATCTTTAATTCATGTTGATATTTTAGATTTTGATTGAGTTTGATTTTGCTTCTTTAGAATAGAATTAATTGTAGTTCATGAGATTAGCTTTAATGGCTTCCATGAGTGAGTAGTTCCTTTTCTAGGGATTAGATGACTTGATGTTATTGATTTTGAAGGTTAATCATTGGATTGGTTTAGTGTTTGAATTATCTTGATTGTATTTTCTCTAGATTTCTTGAAGCTTGCATGATATCTTGGTGAAGAGTTCATGTTGAGTTTTGGTGTAACGACCCTGATTTTCATGATATTTTCTGCCTTGATTTATGTGTATTTATGTGATGATATGTATAGTTCAAATTATTTTTGAACTATTTATTTTATTTTATGTGAATAATTTCGATTTAATTCGAATTATTTTATTTGCAGTTTTTATTATTTATTTTAATTATTATTTAATTAATTAGAGTTTTTATTATTTAATTTTCTAATTAATTATTTAATATTTTGGGCTAAATTGATTTATGCATGATTAATCATGTAATTTATGTAAATTAGCCCAATTGATCACGAAAGCCCAATTTAGGCCCATTTTTCCCTTTTGGACGGTTTTCCTCTTAGTTGGATGGCAAATTTTGCCACTTGCTTCATGTTCACACCTTCACTAATCTCTATTTATAGAGGAGTTAGTAAGGCCTTTGCTCATTTTTGCCATTTAAAACACAATTGCCATCCTAAGCTCTTGCCATCACAAGTTTTAAACACAAAACTCCCTCCCATTTGCTCTCTTGCTTCACGCCATTTTTGGCTAAATTCACCATCAATTTGTTCATCCATCTTTCTAAACCCAAACTTAAAGATTAATCCTCCATTGATCTTTTAGTGATTAAACCTTCGTTAAATTTCCATAACTCCAATCAAGATTGCTAGTTCGGGTTGGCTTTGGGTTTTTGTTCGTTTGGGTTGAACGTGTGGGTGTTCGAGTGAAGCCGTGTGGTGGCTCGTGTGAGAGGCCGTGCTGCAGTGATCGTGTACACGTGGTGGTCGTGCTGTGGTGGTCGTGCTCGTGGCCGTGTGGACAGCCGTGCAGCAGAGGTGGTGCAACCGTGTGAGGCCATGTGAGTGCCGTGTTGTGTGGTCGTGTGGATCGACTTTCCGGGCAGCTTCTTGTGTTGTTTTTATGTGTATATCTTCAATAAGGTAACATACTTTCTCAACTTAGTTGGTATACTATGATTATAGTATAGATTAAATGCATGTATTGGTTTATTTGTGAAGTTTTGATCATGATATGTGTTTGGTATCTAATCTGATTTTTATGTTGTTTTAATGATGTTTGGATGATATTTTTATGATGAATTTTATGATTGAATATGTTGTTTTATGATCATGATGAATGTGTTAAAGTTTGATGAATTTTGGATGAATATAAGTTGGTAATTTTCGAGTGACTAGTTGAGGTTATGCGTGTAGTGTTTGAATGTTGGATGAGTTCTTGATTGAAGTTTTTGAATCTTGAATGAGTTCTTTATGGGTTCTTGTTAAGTTCTTTGAGTTCTTGTTGAATTCTTGTTGAGTCTTGATGGGTTAAAGAAAGTGGTTAAATTGATAAAGAAAGTGGTTAAATTGATAAAGAAAGCTAAAGATTGAGTTAAAGTTAGTTAAAGAATGGATTAAAAATAATGGATTAATGTGGTTAGACTCAAGATCAAGGCGCAAAGGCAATCTTGAGAATAACTTCGTGATTTAACTGATTATTTTCGAGAATCAAGGCGCAAAGGCAATTCTTAAATTTAATTATGTTATGATTAAAATGATTGAGTTTTAAAGAGATTTAATTAAAGATTAGCTTGATTTCGTTGCTAGATGCCTAAGACATTGAGTAAGATTCTTTGTTTTTGGGTTAAGACGTTGCCCCTATTCCATCCGCGGTATTGGGATAGTTGGAGTCCTACTATGTTATCTTTTGATGTGGATTTCCAGTAAGATTGGTTTCACAGGACATGAATTTCCAGTAAGATTGGTTTCATGGGGTTGGGAGTAAGATTCTCAATCCTAGCATAGTAGAAAGTTCGATCGCGTAAGATGCGTTCGTACGAGCATAGTCCGGTCTAGTATATGAATGATTGCACCAAAGATAGTTTGGTTAGGATGTTTGAGTCGAGTTCGTGATTTGGATGTTTCTCGCTTATTTTGGATTATTGGTTGATTATTTGATTTGTGCTATGTTCATGTGTATTCCCATTAGGGTGAGTCAGTTATGTTACTCGCCCCTGATGGTGGACTGTTGTTTGTTTTACAGGTAATTCTGATGACGAAGTTCTTGCTTAGCTTTGGGTTGGGCGAGCGGCGTTTTTATGCTTTGTTGTATTTTCTATTGTTATTGTTTTTAGATAGTTTTGGACTGATGTATGGACTTTCATATGTTGGTTTTGGACTCTGACGTGCGGTTGGAGTTACTCGTATTTTAGTACTTTTAGTGTGACTTTTTGGTTTAGTAATGTACAAACTTGTGGGTACTTGTACTTTTGAAGTTTAATAATAATAATTTGAGGAATTAGTTTTAATTCTTAAGTATTTTGAGTTGTAGTTATGACTATTCGACTCGTCGGTTTCTTCCACGCCGATTTAAGCGAGTCGGGTCGTCACATTTGGTGATTGTTGATAGATTTGATGATTGCTTTCAAGAATTCTATGAAAATTTCTTAATTGCTAGAGATGGTAATTAGGATTGTGAATTGATAAAAGTATTTGATGAAATCGATTTTAGGATTTGCTACCTTGGCTATTCGAGAGAGGTTAATTTAGCATCTCCTAGAATTTCCTATTGCCTAATCGAAAGAGGGTTTGGGATTGAGTTCATTAGTGCTTTTGAATATTTACTTTGCAATAATTGAGATAATAGAACATGGATTTATTCAATGATTGTAATTCCTCCGATTAAAGTAATATTAGGGAGTTTAATCCTTGGAATTTTAGTCTTTTGGTAATCAATTCAATTTAGATTTTAATTTGATTTCACATTCTCTAAACAAAAAACTAGACCCTTGGATCAATTTGAGTACAACTAATCCCGTATTAGTTCCTTGTGGATCAACCCTAACCCCGCTAATACTACGTATTAGTTCGTTAGGCTTTAATAAATTGTATATTTGTTAGGTAACTAGGGCCACGACACCCTAGGAGTCGACCATACCCCTTGTTGGGCAATACATTTTTCATGTATTATGTTATGGTACGCCTGGTAGGCTTCGTTCTACATCCTGTTTATACTCGCCAATTACCCAATGAAATAAATGGAAAAGATAATGGGAAATATTAAAATAATGCTTACATTTATGTTCTTTTAATTTGTCTTAGTTATTATGTTACAAAACGTTTACGAAATGTTTTTCTAAAAGGTTTAGTTTTTATGTTATTCTAAAGATTCTCTCTGTTTGTAAATAAATAAAATGAATTGAAATTAATTTACGTTGTCCGGGTAATATGTTACTGGGCCTCGGATCATGGTATTACTTTTTGGTTTTAGGTACCTAAGAGTATAATAGGAAAAATTAGTGTGAAATTGTTCAATGAAGATGTTTTCCTTCGAATAAATAAATGAACACTACTATTTAATTATTGTGTCAAAAACTCAGCTTGAACTCTTTAATTATATTGGCGTGCAACTGAATATTTTAGCTTTTTTTATAAGACTTATGTTTTCTTCATATAATACTAGTAAGTTATGTTATTTTTCCCGTGCTTTGTGTTTCTCAACTAAGAAATGCAGCATGTGACGCACCGATTAATAGGGACCCCGCTGCTAATTAATTAACTAAATAAAATGAATTAAAAGTCGGGGCGTTACAGTTATGGTTTTTGATTATTTAACCTAAAATATTAATATTGATAATAATTGTTTGTAATCATTTTGAGCTCCTTTTTTTTAATAATAATAATAATAATAATAATAATAATAATAAGACTTATATGTGATACAAAATATATTAGTTGATTTAAGAGTTAAAGCCGGAACAAATCAAAACAGTTTATAGAAAACAATTTTTAAAACAAAAAACTAAAAAGATGTCCACTTGACCCTTTTTTATTTAGAGGTAACTTATACTTTTGTCACATGTACTACCTCCCTTTTTTATTATTTGCAACAGTCAATATTTTACACTATTCATATTATGTACTTTAACTAAGATTTGCGTTTTACCCATAATGAAAAATATAGTTAAATGGGGTATCGTTGGACCTTGTAGTTTTTTTTTTTTTTTGTTTTTTTTTGTTTTTTTTTATATTTAGACAATGTAGTTGTAACATTTTTAATTTACAAACACATAATTAAAGATATTAATCATATTTTTTTTATCTCAGCATGCGTAAAAAGTGGAGTGTTGCAAATAATAAGAAATGAAAGTAGTATTTTTTTTTTCAATCACATCCTCAGTTCTTACTGTTGTCAGTATTACCACATGTTAGTTACGGAGTATTATGTAAGGTACACTGGACAAAATGGGTGTAATAGACCCTTATCGGATAATGCCTATCAAGTTTGCACGGGTGCGCCAATTTTGTGAAGAGTCATGTGTCGAGTTTGGGTACGACACAACAAACACCGTGTCAGATTATTTTAAAAAAATCTTTGGGCACAGGTATGTTCAGCTACGGGAAGTGTGTTGTTCAATTAGTCTTGTCCATTGTTTAATTTGGGTCAAATATAAATATTGAGTTTACACTTTACAACCTTGAGTTATTACCCTAAACCCATTTCTAACTTTCTTAGTTCACACTCTCTTCCTTATCCCTTCTACGGCTCTACTCACGACTCACAAGAATCATGGCGACACGATCTCACCGCCAATCCACAAGTCCACAACCTATCTTCATCCACCATCGACTCCACAACTGAGAGCCCATCTTCCTCACCTTCGAGGTGCCAACTCCACAACCCATCAATCGATCTTCTCGATCAGTTTCTCTGCTGATCGTATGGTGATGTAATTTACTAGTTTGCATGTTTTTTAAATTTAGACCTATGGACATTATGGTTTGCTCATTTAAATACGTATATGTGTTTTCTATCAAAAGATTAGGAAATGCACTTTTAGAAAATATACTCCATTTGTCTCAAAATAAATGATACATTTTGACTTTTGGCACTGTTCACTTTATAATTTTGACTCCCTTTAATTTTATATATATAAGAAAAAACATAGTCATGTGGGATCTTGTTGGATTCGTCTCGATACGTACTTTTTAAATATGTAATTTTTATAATTTTTTATCGTATACAACTAAAGATATTTATATTTAAAGATGTGTCTCGGGTGAAATGAAAAAGTAAATGAAGCATTTATTTTGGGACGGAAGGAGTACTATTTAAAAAAAAAATCAGCGCACCCGTATCCTATAATTTTTTAGCCGTGCCCCGTACCCGCATTCGACCTCATACCCGATTTAGTGCATCCTTGATGCCTATTAGGACATCTATAACTAATCTATACCTTCTATCTATAATTCTATACCTAATATATTAAAACACATCCTAAAACATAATTTTGACACATGGAATATCTCATCTTTAAAATTATGTCATGTGTCATCTTTAAAAGAGTGTTTCATTTTCCTTTCCTTTTTTTGAATAAAAAATTGCTTTTATTTTCTAATTACAATTAATATTAATAATGTATTTACAATTAATAAAACTTTTCAATTACTCTCAAATTATGAGATTTGTTTTCTTACATCACTTCCCTTTTAAGTTATTCATTTTAATTTAATTTTATTCCATTTTGAAATTCTTCTAAATGAGCTCACGTACACTTCATATTTAGAAAATTATTTTCCATTATTTTATAATTATGAAAATGATTATTCTTCAAAATATGTATATGATTTTTCAAGGAAAATATATGGTATAATCTTAAAAATAATTTAAAATTTGATACATTTTCATTTTTTTGATGAATTATTATCAAGTGTTAGTTTCAATCTTCAAAAATCATTAGAGTTACAAAAATTAAAACATATAACTATGAACTTAATAGGTACAAAGCCCGTGTATTATGTACGGGCCCAAAACCTAATTACCTATTAAAATATTAACATTTGTTTAGAGGTGACGTGGTGGCAATGTTATAGAGTGGATTTCTTAAATTATGGAGATTAAGATTTAAAGTTGTTCTATGAAAAGTGGAGCTAAAGAAACTATGTAAATCAAATTATGAGTCTTCATGAGGGAAATCATGATTGGATGGGCGATCAGAAGGAATTAGAGAGATTGGTGGTGGATTTATTTGATTCCATGTCACCTCACAATATTTACCGAGTTTTGGATATAGTCGAGGCTGTAGAGCCAAGGGTTAATGTAGAGATTAATCTTTATTATATAAGTCTAAAACACCATCTAAAACATTCTATATATTTAAACTATATCAATATTAACTATAAAGGAAAGTTTTTGTATTTTTTAAATGTAAATATTACAAAATATATTATTAAAAAAATAAAATAAAAATACCAAAATTCATATTTTTGAATTCTCTACAAATAGACATGCATATTGATATAGTTGTTTACAAGAATATTTCAGATTATTGGTTTTGATATTTTTTTTACTACCGAATAACAATTATGCTCATAATTTGACGCACGCATAGCGTGCATAGAAAGCTAGTCAATCTTTAAACCAGCCTACTAAGGATGTAGTTTTAGATACATAAAAACAAATGCGACTGGGGAAGGCTCCATGGCTGTATGGTATGAATCCTTTAATTTCTTTTTTTTCAAAACTTTTGGAAAATTGTTGGCTCTCATGTTTTCAGCTTAGTTTTTTATATACTTAATGGTTCCCCTATCCCAGATGAGTTAAATAATACACATGTTGTTCTTAATTTAAATAATAACTAGCCTTTTTATACACGCTTTGCGTGCGATGATATTTTTAATGTATCTTAAAAAATCGAAGGTTTTTAAAATATTTTTTAAATTCACATAATTGTGAACAAACTTTCCCCTTTTATCCAGTCATTCCACAACAATGAACAGAATCGGCTATCAAATTTCGACGATAATCAAAATGTAATTTTTTTTGTAACAAACTATATTATAATGGGTATCTATTTATAGAGAATTCAAAAATATGAATTTTGATTATTTTATTTTATTTTTTCGAATTTTATATTTTGTAATATTTTAATTTTAAAAAATTCAAAAATTGTAATAACTTTCCTTAATAAATAAGAGTGATGCTATTTGATTTTTAATAAATTTATAAGGGGCATTATAGACTTTTCGAGAGGGGACACCATGACTCTCCAGCCCCTTGGCTTATATAATAGAGATAATCCCTCTAAATTGTTGGAGTACAGACCTATAAGCCTTTTGCAATGTTATTTTTAAATTGGTCACTAAGACTTTAGCAAATAGGTTAAAGAGTATCCTCCCAGATATTATTTCTAAAAATCAAAGTGTTTTTATACTAGGGTGACTAATTTATGATAATATCATTGTTTCGTTTGATACCTTTCATTCTATGAATAAATCTGGAGGTAATAAAAATTACATAGTCTTTGAAAGTAGACATTAGCAAAGCTTACAATAGCTGAATATTTTTTTTTTACCATAAAATGTTGCTTAAATTGGGGTTTGTTGTACGTGGGTTGGGTGAACTTTATGAGGTGTGTGATGTCACTTTAATCTTTTATCATTAATGGGGAGCCGGTGGGATTTGTTAAACTAAGCATAGGTCTTAGATGGGAAATGCCTAATCTCTCAAATTGAGGTGTTTATGAAACATCTCAAATGGCATAATCGTAAATACATCCAACTTTTTCATGGCATTATCGTAAATAAGTGTTGATTTATTTACGATAATGTCATCTAAAAGTTTAATTTATTTACAATAATGCCATTTGAGGTGTTAATAAACACCTCAATTTGAGGTACTGGGCATCCTTCGTCTTACATAGATAAGGAGATAGGGGAATCCAATCTCCCTTTATATTTTTCTTTTTGTAATGAAGGGCTTTGAAGGTTGATGAACAATGTAGTGGTAATTTGTAGGATAGAGGGTCATAAAGTGGTTCCAAATGCTCCCACGATTTCACATCAACTGTTTATGGATGGCATTGTTATTTTTTTTGCAAAGCGATAAAGGAGATTTTGCTGGTTTATAAGGGAAGTGTTAGATTAGATGATAAATAGAGACGAAACGGAGGTGTCCTTTGGGCATGGTGTAAAGTGTGAGATTGAAAAATTAAATATATGTGGAGGCCTGGAGGGTCACTCTAAGTATTTAGGGCTTACAACTCATATTGGCCGCTCTAAAAAAGGTCCCTTAACCTTTAATGTTCCTTCTTGATAAGATAAATAAGCATCTGCATGGGTGAACGGACTGTTTAGGACCTATTTTCTGGCTTCTTTTAGCGTGTTTTCTAAGCATTTTGACATTTGTTTTATGTGATTTTGGTCTTTAAGCATAGTTGTAATACAATTATATATCATTGGGTGAATAGGAGTCATTAGTAGAGTAGTAGATATTGTCCTCTTTGGGCCCTAACCCGCAAAGATTTGCTTTGGTGTAGCACTAAAATCCTACCCAAAAGGCATCAACTAGGTTGTGGTATCCATCTCTATATAAAGAAATTTTGTTCTCCTCAACTAAAGAAATTTTGTTCTCCTCAACTTTTGACGTGGGACAGCCAAGATATTAGGCACCCTCTCTCCTCCTTTAAAGTAGCCTACGTCCCCGAAGACACAACATGACACCGAATTGGGCCCTAGCTATGATACCATCTATAATACCCTTATCCTGATTGGGTGAACAAGAGTATATTAATAGATATTGTCCTCTTTGGGCCCTAGCCCGCTGTTCCTGTACTGGAACTTCTCTTGAATAGTCAACGATCTTTTGGTATATGATGTGTACTCTGGATGATCCTTAAGGAAGTTGTGACCTGCAAAACAGACAGAGATTGCTAACCCGGGGGGTGGAACCCGGGAACGCCCCTCCGATGCTTAAGTCAGATATCGGAAATAAGGAATCAGAGTAATATGTTTGTGCGTCTGATATTGCGTACCTGAAAAGGTGATAGGAATGATCCTTATATAGGCGTAGATTACCCGGTTTGGGCTCCTACTAGGCCGGCTAGGCTAGCGTATGGGCCGAGCCCATGGAGACCAGGTCAAAACTTGACATGTGGCAGCTCTTTATTGGCCAGAGAGCATCAGGCGTAGACCTCTTGGGCTGATAGCTCTGGGCTGGCAGCCCCAGGCTGGCAACTCTAGGCCGGCGGCTACAGGCTGGCAGCTCTGGGCTGGCGGCCACAGGCTGGCAGCTCTGGGCTGGCGACTACGGGCCGGCGACCCTGGGCCGGCGGCTACAGGCTGGCAGCTCTAGGCTGGCAGCTCTAGGCTGGCGGCTACAGGCGGGCAGCTCTAGACTGGCAGCTCTAGGCTGGCCGCTCTAGGCCGGCAGCTTTACGCTGGTCAAGAATGCCAAATCAGATGACACGTGGCGTCATCCTAGCTGTTGTAGAACATCTGATGTGGACCTAGCCCTATTTGAACTGGGCCTAGGATTTGGGTCCACTAATGCGGGTCTGACCACCTGGGTGGGCCCGGAACAATTAGCCCCACGCTCGGTGTAGAACGGGAAACTTTGGACGTTGGACGTCGAGCGGAATACTATCGGAAAAAACGGCACTCAGAAACACCTACACCCCCATGATAACCTCGATGAGGGCACATCCCAGGATGTCACCCTCGATCGAGGTTACCTCGACCGTTAGGGAGAGACCCTCGGTCGAGGTTACCCCGATAGAAGGTTCCATGAGGCCCACACTTTCCCTCGACGATAAGGCCCAGCTCCCACGCTTGTGCAGAAAACCTCGATGAGGGGTGCCATCTATCGAGGAAACCTCGATCGAGGTATTGGCCAGACACTCTTCAATCGTTTGGTGGTCAAAATACCTCGATGAGGGGGAAGATAGCCTCGATCGACTTGTATAGCAAAGCGTCCGTGCTTCTTTGATCGAGGATGCCTCTACCATGTGAGTTTCTTGATCGAGGTACCATCGACCAAGATGGTGAGTCTACGTTCCTCATTCCAATAGAAGCCTCAAAAACCCTCGATGAGACCTCTGGGACCAAAGCTGTGGCCATTTAGGTGTTCCATCGCGGTAACCGCGATGGTATGAGGCCACGATCGAGGTAACCCGTGCTGGGGGCTGAAAAGACTCGATGAGGAGTTACTCCTAATCCAAGCAAGGAGAAATTTGCTGAAATTTTCTAAGTGCTGGACCCATCTCTATTTCCGCGATCGTTGTCCCCTCGGTCGCGGTCCGGAGCAAAACTTGATGATTCGTACCAAAAGACGCGATGATATTTCTAACCGCGATAGACATGCTCAGCACTGAATATCATCATCGAGGTAAACAAAGCCTCTTCTCTTTCCGCGACCGTGAGGAACCCCTTCCTCTGAACTTGCTCTAGTAACCCTTAATTTTCCTAAGTGTTGGACATTTTGAGCACACTATTTTGACGCGATGATACTTCTATACCTCGATGGGAATGACATGCCAAGAACCACCTTTGATCTTTATGAAAATTGGGCTAAGTATATTTTGTTAAGTCCCCTTATTTGCCTCGATGATACTTTTACCTCGATAGTGAGGGTATATCCGTGAAAGGGCGACGAGCTGATGGCCAATGAATCTCCTTATTTACCTCGATGAGCCTTCCTACCTCGAGTGAGTTGAGCCACACCCAGTTGGATAGAGCTTTGGCCTAAGGTGGCCAACCAACCCTCAGGGGCTAATGAGCCCCAGGGTATGGCTAGCACCTGTCCGGCCCTCCACCATGCTTTGATGGTGCCTGCGTTGAGCAGGGCTTTGTTAATGACCTCTGAGGCTTCCCTCAAAGCCAAGGGGCTAACGAGCCCCAGATTGGGTTCTCCATCTACCTCGATGGATGCCCACATTGAGTGGGGCTTGAGCCTAAGGTGATCAACTGGTACCTGGGGGCTAATGAGCCCCAGGACATGGGTGATACCTGTCCAGCCTCCCATCTGCCCTGATGGGTGCCTACCTTGAGCAGGGCTTAGGTATGGGCCTAAGGAGCTTTTCCAAAGCCTAGGGGCTAATGAGCCCCAGGGGCCTTGAATGCCTGTCCAGCCCTTCCATCTCCCTCGATGGATACCTATATTGAATAGGGTTTTGATTGATGAGGTGGAGGGTTTGACCAAAAGTCAAAACCTAATGAAGTAACTATTCACCTCCTAAACTCCATAACTGATGTCGTTTCAGATCCTAATGCAGTAACTGTTCATCTCCTAAACTCCATAACTGATGTCGTTTCAGTTGGTTTTTTTCTTTTTGCCATAACGAGGTAAAAACCCGTTTCACTTTCTTACCTCCTATAAATTCATCTTTCCTTAATCATTTTCTCGTAAACACTTTCTCACTCTTCAAAATTTTCTCTCTCTAGGAGCTCTCTTGAAGGTGTCTTGAGCTTGTTTAGGCAGCCCAGCAGTAGCGTCCGTGTCCAGGTAACTTGTCTTTCTTTTCTTGTGTTTATTTGAATAAGTCTTTATTAGACATGTCAAGCACTCCGCCCCTTCTTCCCTTTGAATACACTGGGGTCCTTCGGGTCGAGGGCGATGATGGGATTAACTCCCAAGACATCCCTGAGGCCGTCCCTCTTCCTTCTGACTCGGATGGGTCAGTGTCAGGGGGAGAAGAGGTAGAAACCCCCTATCCCTGGGAGCCATCTATAGCCCACCCTAATATTTATCATTCTGTATATGAAAAACGTGTAGGTATCCTTAGCATGAATCTCGATGGCCCTTCAACCTCCGGTCAGGAGGAGATGGAGAACATAACTTACCCCAAAATACCACCTGAAAAAGGACCAAAATATTTCTTTATCTCCCCTACCCTTAACCATCGTATGAGACAAGACATACGATCCTTTGGTGCCCAGTGGCAATTTTCTGAGCCTTATGTTGTTGTTCGCCCTATTAACCTTCAAACCGTCCATTCACCCCCTGACGGATGTGTGGCAGTGTACAGACTCGCCATGGTCAGGGGACTTAGATTTCCTTTGCATCCATTCATTGTACAGCTTCTTTGTGAATACAATCTATCCTTAACCTCGTTGGTACCCAACTCCTGGGCATCCATCAATTCTTTCATTTGTATTTGTAACATGCTTAAAATAACCCCAACCCTTACCCTTTGGAGAAACCTTGCAAAACTTGTAGAAAGTCGTAGTGTAGATCATGGAAAGGGTTGGTTTAGTTTTCAAGTCCGGCGTGGCTATAGGCTTGTAAACAATGTACCCTCTAACCAGGAGGGTTTTAGGCATGAGTTCTTTTTTGTTTTCAATAGCGAGGGTTGGAGAGTACCCAGGGTTGTCGAGGGTGAACCCAACTTTAAATTAAACCGCCAAGTACCCAAAATGTCCTCGGTGGAGGCCGTGGTGGCTATCTACTGCGAGCTTGAGGAGAGGGATGACAAGGGGAAAAGGGTGGCGGCTCCCTACAACTGGCTTCCTTCAACTGAGGATTTGAAGATTGATTTCTTTTTGTCTGCACTGGGGTTAAACCCATCTTATCCTGAGGGTAGGGACACTCAATCTAAAAAATACTAACTTTTTAATCTTTGAGTTTATTGTGCTGATCTTTCTCCTTCTTTTTCAGTCGTTGCTCGTTCGAAACTTGATTCCATTATGGCCTCAAGAATGACCGCGCAAGCCATCAAAGCCAGGGCTTTGAAGAAGACGATCGAGGAAGGAAAATAGAAAATCCCTGAGCCCCCTCAGGTATTGTATTATTCACTATCATTGCCCCTTGTGTTTTGTTTCCTCGATCGTTGTGGCTGATGCTTTTCTTTTGCAGGACCCTAAACATAAAAAGAAGCCTTCTTCTAGTGTGCCAAGACCCAAGAGGGTGAGGGACGCCAATCCGTTTGCTGCAGAGCAAAAGGAGGAGAAGAAGAAACAGAAGGTCTCAGAGGGGCCGCAATCTATGTCTCCCCCTCAGCCTCAGCCTGAGGTGGAGGCGTTTAACGAGGGCGATGATACTGAGGATGCCCTTGTTGCCGCGGGGAAGGTCATTAGACCTTCCTCCTCGAAGGTGGAGGTTGCTGGAGGCGACCGTCCTTTTGGGGTTATTTCCCATAAGGATCGGAACAGGCGTTTGAACAAGGCCTTCCGAGCAATCTACTCTCCTGTCGATGAAGAGTTCATCATGAACTTTAAGAGCGAGGAGGCCTTCGATGATCTGCATGCAAGCTGGCTGGAGGTAGTTTTCTTGCTTACTTTGCAAACATCCATGTTTTGTATGTGCTTCTTTATAATATTTGCCTTTGCAGATGTCGATCCGGATGCATGCTGCGTCCAAATATATGCTGAAAGGGGGGACCTCTGATGCTGGCGTTGATCAGGCCAAGGCAGACTTGGCTAAGGAAAAAGAGGAGCACGACGCCACCAAGAAATCCCTGGTCAAAGAGCAAGAGGAGCACGCCTCCGCCGACGCCAAGGCCAAGTCTTTGGGCGAGGAATTGGCAGTTGCAAAGGCTGAATTGGAAGTGGCTAATTCCTCCATCCACAGTCTTGAGTCTAAGCTGAAAGATGTTCTCTCTCAGCGGGACTCGATCAATAGGGCCAAGAAAAAAGCGGACGAAGATCTGGCCAAGGCTGAGAGGAGCATCAAGAAGCTCCAGCGGTCTCGTGACAAGGCGGTCGAGGCTATGAGGAACAAAGAAGAGGCCATTGTCAACCAATGGCTTGACTCCGAGGCCGGGGAGACCTATAAGGCCAATCTTCGCCTAAATGGGGCTGCTGAAGGTGCTGGCCTCCTGATTGCTGACACAATGAGCAGGATGAAGAGGGTGCTTGAGGAGAAGTTTCCTGGGGAGTGGGCCTCCATCGAGTCCAGGTACCAAGTGCTGGAGGAGGAGGACGAGGCCCAAGACCAGGAGGCTTCTCCTGAGGACTTGCAAAGGGAAGCAGCCCCAGAGACCAAGGTGGAGGTCACCAAACTTGTTTCTTCTCCTAGTCCAGGCGAGGAAGGTGACATGTCCGCTGTTGGTAAGGCGAAGGAGGGTCGTGGAGGTGAGCAGCAAACCGAGGACCAGCCTTCCAACGACCAGCTGTTAGACGATCTGCACATCTCCATTTAGTTTTTATTTTTGTACTGAGTTTGTATAGTTTTATGTTGTTTTTCCTTTGTACTTAACGTAGTTTGTAATAGATGAATATAATCTGTAAAAAGTTACTTTTGACTAAGTATTGGCCTTTTCATCGCCCTCTTTTTTTTTTTTTTTATGCTTTCTTTACAGCCTTCTTTATTATTTTCCTCGTTGATACTCATTAATCGTGCCCGGCAAGGGCAGCAATTAAAACTCGATGAACCAACAATAAAAATAGAACGACAATTAACACCAACTCGACCCTGTTAGGGCTTTAAAAGACAATGTTTATTTCAAGAAAAATGCCCTGTTAGGGACTTTATTCAAAGTAGAAATCCAACTTCAATGTTTATTACAAAGCAGCTCCCTGCTAGGGATTCTAGTTCATGAAAAGAAAAGCTAAGTATAAAATTTCCTTAAGTGATCAGCATGCCAAGGCGTTGGCAGTGGTGTTCCTTCTTTGTTGACGAGCCTGAATGTCCCGGGCCTTATTATTTCTTGGACTCGATAGGGTCCTTCCCAGTTAGGTCCTAATTTGCCTCGAAGAGCGGTCTTTCCTGTAGCCTCGACCTTTCTCATTACCCAATCCCCCAGTGTTATTGTTCGAGGCGACACTTTTCGATTGAATTGCCTTGTCATCTTCTGCTTGTAGGCGATGGACTTGAGAAGCGCGTTGCCTCTTGTTTCTGGCAACAGGTCTAAGTTGATTACCTTTTCTTCTTCGTTCTGATTGTAGTCGTAGAAGGTGATTCTTGGTGAGGGTATTCCTACTTCGACAGGTAATACAGCTTCACTTCCATAAACAAGTGAGAATGGAGTGTTCCCCGTGGCCTCCTTGATAGTGGTCCTGGCTGACCATAGGATTCCTGGAAGTTCATCCACCCAAGACCCCTTGACTGCCTCTATTTTCTTTTTGATGCCTTGCAATATGACCTTGTTAGCTGCTTCGGCTTGGCCGTTTGATTGAGGCCTTGCCACGGACGTGAACCTTGTTTGTATATCAAATTGAGCACAATAGGCCTTGGTTGGGCCACTCTCGAATTGCCTGCCATTTTCTGAGACCAACATCCTTGGAATGCCAAATCTGGTTATGATGTTTTTCCAAATGAATTCCTGGATTTGTTTATCAGAGATCTTCGATAGGGGCTCTGCCTCGACCCATTTGGTGAAATAGTCGACTCCTACAATCAGAAATTTCTTCTGCCCCACGGCTGGAGGAAAAGGCCCGAGTAGGTCCATTCCCCATCTGTCAAAAGGTAGGACTGCTTGAACAGTTGTTAATGCATTCGATGGTTGTCTTGGGATGGGAGCATGAATCTGACATTGCACGCATCTCTTAACAAGTTCGATAGCATCTTCCTTGAGAGTAGGCCAATAGTATCCAGCTCGAAGGGCCTTACTCGCGACCGTCCTTGCTCCTTGATGGTTACTGCAACTTCCTTCATGAATTTCCCTCAAAATGTAATCTCCTTCTTCGGGGCTTACACATTTCAAAAGGGGATGTGTGTAGGATAGCTTGTAGAGCTCTCCGTCGTGTAACGTGAACCATTTGGATTTTCTTTTGATTTCTTCAGCTTCCTTATCATCCATTGGGAGGGCCCCATGTTTCAGGTAGTGTTTGATGGCGTCCTTCCATGTTTCTCCTCGAGCTAGAGTATTGACTTCAGACTCGTTGATGCTCGGTTCTTTCAGGACCTGCCACTGGATGACTCGTGGCTCTTCTCCTTCTGCAGAACTTGCCAGCCTCGATAGGGCGTCAGCCTGCTGGTTTACAGATCGAGGGATGTGTTTAATGTCGAAGGATTCCAACTTCGCAGTGAGTGTTTTCAACTTTTGAAGGTACATCTTCATGCTGTCTTCCTTTGCTTCAAACTCTCCTTTGAATTGCCCTACAACCAATTGTGAGTCAGCCTGGGCTCTTACATGCCTTGCTCCAGCAGCTATGCACATCTGAATTCCTAGGATGAGGGCTTCGTACCCTGCCTCATTGTTTGAGGCCGTGAAGCTGAACTTGATGGCATATTCTAGTCTATCGCCGTTGTCAGTCTTGATCAGTATTCCTGCTCCTCCTCCGTTCTGCGTTGCAGATCCGTCAGTAGACAACTCCCAAATTTTGGATTTATCTGGATCTGGGGAGCTTGGCCTGTTAGTACACTCCACAATGAAATCAGCCAATGCCTAGGCTTTGATGGCTCGACGAGGTTCATATTCTAACCCAAAGTCTGACAATTGGTTTGCCCACTCAGTTATGCGGTTTGAATGATTCTTTCCCTCGACGATCTTTCTTATTGGTTGTCCGGTTAGGACTTTGATTGGATGTGCTTGGAAATATGGCCTCAGCTTTCGACTGGCCATGACCAAGGCAAAGATCAACTTCTCAGTCTCTGTATATCTGAACTCTGCCCCCCGAAACGCATGACTGATGAAGTAAACCGGGTGTTGTTGTCTTTCTCTCTCAGCGATTAGTACTGCACTCAGGGCATATTCAGATATGGTTAAGTATATATAAAGTGTCTCTCCGTGCAAGGGTGAGACAAGCTTTGGAGCACCGGCAAGGTATTGTTTGAGCTGCATAAAAGCGTTTTCAGCTTCGTCGTCCCATTTGAACGTTGATCTTTTTAGCACTTGAAAGAAGGCGAGGCTCTTATCAGCCGATCGGGATAAGAAACGACCCAACGCCGCCATGCACCCTGTTAATCTTTGGACCTCCTTGACTGTCCTCGGAGATTGCATATTGATGATGGCTTGTATTTTGTCTGGGTTGGCTTCTATGCCCCGTTCATCGACCAGAAAACCAAGACACTTGCCCCCTTTTACTCCAAAAACACATTTCCTGGGGTTCAGCTTCATACCATACTTCCTTAAAGTCGATAGTGTTTCTCTGATGTCTTTTGGGTGGTCTTCTGCTTGCTTGCTCTTGATTATCATATCGTCCACATAAACTTCCATATTTCGCCCTATTTGCTCGGCAAAGATGGTATTTACTAGTTTCTGATAGGTTGCTCCAGCGTTCTTGAGACCAAAAGGCATCACACGGTAGCAGTAGACTCCCTGATTAGTGATGAAGGCAGTGTGAGCTTGGTCCTTTTCTGCCATCGGTATTTGGTGGTAGCCGGCATTGGCGTCCATAAAGCTAAACATTGCATGTCCCGCGGTAGAGTCGACTAGGCTGTCGATTTTTGGTAGAGGATAGTCATCCTTGGGACAGGCCTTATTGAGATCAGTGAAATCAACGCACATTCTCCAGGTGCCATTTGGCTTTTTGACCAACACTACATTGGCCAACCAATCAGAGTATTGGCACTCTTTGATGAAACCGTGCTCCAGTAGCTTCTTTACCTCTGCCGCGGCTGCTTTATTTCTTTCTTCGCTTTGCCTACGCAACTTCTGTTTTACTCCTTTGAATCCTTCTTTAATATGTAATTCATGGCACATTACTGAAGGGTCAATACCGGGCATTTCTGAGACATCAAAAGCAAAGACGTCGCGGAATTCTCTGAGCAGCTGAACAATTGACCCCTTCATTGTGGAGTCCATATCAATGCCTGTTTTAACTGTGTGCTCAGGATTGTCATCGATGAGGATTTCTTCATGACCCTCGATAGGTCGAGGTCGAGCGTATTGTTTGCTATCTTCAGCTAGAAATACGCCTTCAGAAGGCTCGACTAACTCCCTTCTTTTGTGTCCTACCTCGACCGATGGTGATGTTGTCTTGATGCTGTTGATGTAGCACTGCTTGGCTGTTCTCTGATCACCATACAACTTCCCAACTTCTCCGTTATCTGTCTCATATTGCAACAAGAGCTGATATGTGGAGATGGCAGCTTTTATCTTATTCAGCAGTGGACGTCCAAGTATGATGTTATATGGAAGCTTAACGTCAACGACAGTAAAAGAGACTGGCAAGTTACGTCCTTTGCCTTTCTCGCCAAGCCTGACTGGGAGCTTGATGATCCCCAGAGGAAAAATGGGCCCACCTCCGAAGCCAAACAAGGGTTTTTCCAATGGGGTTAGATCAACTACCCCATATTTTAGCTGTTGCAAACAATCCAGAGTTATTATATCGGCGGAGCTTCCGCTGTCCACTAGCACTCTCTTCACCCTTGAGTTTGCTACTTTTACCTCGACCACTAGGGGGTCGTTGTGAGGAAAACAGGTGGGTCGAGGAGGAGATGCGTTGAATACCATGGTTGGTGCGGATGGGGGTTGCTCGACCCTTCCCTCAGTGATTTGGAATGTCGAATTCCTGAGATCTCTCTTGAGCGCCTTATTCGAGGGGGTTTCTACCGAGAACCCACCTGCGATGACATTTATCAAGTTATCAGTGTCGTTGCTATCAACGCGTTTTTGTTTCTTAGCCCCTTCGTCCTCTGCCATGTAGGGGTTGAGTTTACCCTGATCTGCCAATTTACCCAGTGCTTTCTTCAACTCCCTACACTCCTTTGTAGTATGCCCACATTCGTGGTGGTATTCACACCAGAGTTTTGGATTTCTCCTATTGATAGAAGTTCGCACCGGGGTTGGTTTTGGGAGGATATTCTGGTCTTTGATATCCAAGAAAATCTCTCTTCTGTTGGCATTGAACCTGGACTCTTCACCCTCATCACGAGTATCCTTTTTTGAGGAAGGCACCCTGCTAGGGCCACCCCTCTGAAATTCTTTTCTTTTGTTATCCTTCTTCTTGTCAGACTTCTCCACCGGGTTATTGATATCGGACGCCTGGACGTATTTGCGTGCCCTGTCCATTGCGTCAGTGTATGAAGATACTTCATTCTCCAGCAGGGAGAACTTGAATTTTCCCCTCTTTAAGCCTGACATGAATGCAGCATAAGCTACCGAATCTTCGACATTCGGTATTTGCAACAATTCAGCGTTAAAACGCTTCAGATAATCTCCTAAGAGCTCATGCTCTCCCTGTTGACAAGCCATAAGATGAATGCTCGTCTTACGTTGCTTCTTCCCAGCCACAAAATGGTTGAGGAACATTGTTTCCAGTGTTGCGAAGCTTATCACCGACCCCGATGGAAGATCTGTGAACCAAGTGAGGGCAAGGCCCTTAAAAGTAGTAGGGAAATACCTACACCAGCTTGCTTCGCAACTTGTCTGTACCGCCATCTGGGCTTTATAAGCGGCCATGTGTTCAGCGGGATCAGTCACCCCGGAGAAAGGCTCGATGGTGGGAGCTTTTACCTTCCTGGCATCGGCGGTGTATAACAGTCTCTGGCTGAAGGGCGTTTGGAAGACGACTTCTCCCGCTGGCCGTGCAGGCTCGATGACAGGGGATTGTCTCCTGTTGTGGTCCCGGTTAGGGACTGGAGAGTGGCGTGCCTCTTTATGGCGGGCGGAGACAGCAACCGGTCTCTGATTCCTTGCGGTAGTGTGGTGAGATCTTTCTGGAGATCGCCGAGGCCGACTTTGACTCACATGCGTCCTCTGATTTGTGACTTCCCTGGCTTTGGAGGCTGTTTGTGCCCGACGTGACTCGATGATAGTGCGGGCGTCTTCACGCTTGGAATTGATAATCCCGCGTGCATCGCCAGGCCGTGAATCTCTTTGCGACCGTGCCCCTGCTGCCCGGCTAGGGTTGGGGCCTCTGGATGGACCTACAGCATGGGATGGAGGCCTCAATTGCCCAATCATGGCAGGTATGCTGTCCCTCAGCTCTTGCAAGCTCTGTTGGAACTTGTTGTTCATCGCTGTCACGATGTCTTGGAAGTCCTTGCGCGAGACCATTTGTTCCTCGCGATGGTGACGATCACTCGCCCTATTGGACGAGTTGTCGTCCGTGACATGTGCTTCTCGCCCGTTAGGCGATTCACGGGGATTTTCCTCTGGCTGATTTGATCTAGACGCCCTTGCTCTAGTGTTTGCCATGACTTTTGTTTCTAATCCCCACAGACGGCGCCAATCTGTTCCTGTACTGGAACTTCTCTTGAATAGTCAACGATCTTTTGGTATATGATGTGTACTCTGGATGATCCTTAACGAAGTTGTGACCTGCAAAACAGACAGAGATTGCTAACCCGGGGGGTGGAACCCGGGAACGCCCCTCCGATGCTTAAGTCAGATATCGGAAATAAGGAATCAGAGTAATATGTTTGTGCGTCTGATATTGCGTACCTGAAAAGGTGATAGGAATGATCCTTATATAGGCGTAGATTACCCGGTTTGGGCTCCTACTAGGCCGGCTAGGCTAGCGTATGGGCCGAGCCCATGGAGACCAGGTCAAAACTTGACATGTGGCAGCTCTTTATTGGCCAGAGAGCATCAGGCGTAGACCTCTTGGGCTGATAGCTCTGGGCTGGCAGCCCCAGGCTGGCAACTCTAGGCCGGCGGCTACAGGCTGGCAGCTCTGGGCTGGCGGCCACAGGCTGGCAGCTCTGGGCTGGCGACTACGGGCCGGCGACCCTGGGCCGGCGGCTACAGGCTGGCAGCTCTAGGCTGGCGGCTACAGGCGGGCAGCTCTAGACTGGCAGCTCTAGGCTGGCCGCTCTAGGCCGGCAGCTTTACGCTGGTCAAGAATGCCAAATCAGATGACACGTGGCGTCATCCTAGCTGTTGTAGAACATCTGATGTGGACCTAGCCCTATCTGAACTGGGCCTAGGATTTGGGCCCACTAATGCGGGTCTGACCACCTGGGTGGGCCCGGAACACCCGCAAGTCTTTGGGCCCTAGCCCGCAAAGATTTGCTTTGGTGTAAAACTGAAGTCCTACCCAAAAGGCCCTACTAGGTTGAGGTATCTATCTCTATATAAAGAAGACTTCGTTTTCCTCAACTTCCGATGTGGGATGGCTTTTACTCCCACTATATAGAGATGAATACCTCAACCTATACACCAAAGCAAATCCTTACGAGCTAGGGTCCAAAGAAGACAATATCTACTAGTGGGCTCTTGTTCACCCAAGGATAGGAGAGTGTTGCATTAGTTTTATCCTTTTCGTTCTGAGGTATCCACTGATCAGCTCCTAGGTTATCGTGGCCCTAGTTGCTTCCCAAATATACAAATTATAATACCTAACTAACTAATACGTAGTATTAGTGGGGCTAGAGTCAATTCACAAGAAAGTAGGTGTATTGGAATTGATTTCATAGAAATAAGCAAATTGAGGTTGTATTTTTGTTGGTTTCTTGAATTGCAGAGTTTTAACAACTAAATGGAAAAACTAAATGCACTCGTCTTTTGCACATTTGCACTAGTTAATTTGTTAAAATCGTGTATGATGGTAACCTAGTATTGCACATTTGTACTATATGCAATCGTCTTCCAAGTAGAGGTGAGAATTGGGTCGAGTCAGTTCAGGTTTGCGTCAACCCGTTTACATACATGAGTTGAATCCTTTTAACCCTAACTCGATCCGTTTAATAAACAGGCCGTGTCGGGTTGACCCCTTATTTAAACGGGTCAAACCCCTCAAACCAAGCTTGCTAATAATGGGTTGATTACGTGCCGGGGGTTGGCAGGTCGTGTGTGTTTTTGAATATTAAGTTGACAATTTTGATGTAATCGTGATGTGTCGTGTCAATCCGTTTACTTAAATGGGTTGAAATTCCCAACCAACCGTCCCTTTTAGTAAATGTGTCGTGTCGTCTTAACTCGTTTACTTAAACAGGTCAAACCTTTTGACCCAAATCCGTGAAGAACAGGTCGATTTTGGGTCAAAGTAGCTGGTCATGTCAATTTTTTTCCTTCTACACCCAAGCTAAGATGCATTCAATTAGGTAGTCGTTTCCGTGTCGAATACTGATAAGATACCAATACTTCATGGATACTCGATAGTTACTCTATTTTTTAATTATATTTTAAAAATTATGTTACCTTATTTTAGTCATTTTTTCTTTCTTTTGATTTTCATAAAATTTATTTATTTTTATATATTTTCTGTATTATACTTTTATTCATACTGTATCCTTAATTTTAATTTTAGGAGTGACTATTATATATCCATTTTGTATCCATTCTCAATCCCGTACACACATCCATGCACTCAAGTTCCAACGCCACCGACTCTTCCATTAATCTTGAAGTTGAGAAAGTGCCCGCTTTTTATTTCTCCCGTATCTTCTGCAGTTCTGCTACCCCGATCTTCTATCACAGGTAAATCTTGTTCTTAATTTTTCCTTTTCTTTTTCTGAAATTGAAAATTCGCAGTTTGCAAGTGTATATACAGATTAATGTCTTTTAATTTTAACTTATAGAAACAATCGAATTTGCTCTCTCAATTAGCAAAAATTTACACTTGTCTTGCACGCCTAATGATTTAATTTCTTGCTAAAGAGTGAATAGTGTAGTAATAAATTTAAAAAATAGTTTCCAAAATAGTCAATTTTTTTCTTGCTTTTCTTCTATTCAATGTGAATTTAGTATGGAATTATCCAATCAAGATTCAAGGTTGTTATTTGTTAATGTGTTTTTCTATCCCCAGTTATGACTTAAAGGTAAGAAATGTGATTAATTTGCCAAAATATCCAATCTTTCTTTCTGCTTCTCATCTCTTTAAAGTGAATTTGATTAGTACTATGTGTTTAAAAATTATCTGATCAAGTTTGTTTTCTCCAACATTGCATCTGGAAATTGGTTATTGCCAACATTATTCCAAAGTGGTACTTTTTTTTTTTATTGAACTCAAAAGATAGCAAAAATGACTAGTTAGTAACAAGGATTTTTTTTTTTTAACCCATATTTATGATTATGTTGCAGAGATGAAGTGGTTGATTGTTAATACGAATGTGCCCTGTGAGAGTGATTCCTTATAGGGGAAAATGGCAAGTAAATACCAAAGAGGAGACGTTAGTGTTAGCGTGGGTTCTAAGTCCAGTGAAAGAGGTGATGGTGGCCCACATCGAGCTCGTAGGTCTAGGAGGTTCGGTTCAATAAGTCGACAAAGACTTTCGGTTTGGCTGTTGCTAATTGGAGCTGTATTCTTCGTTTTTATGACATTTTTCAGTGTTAAAGTGCATTTCCATGGTTAGTGTTTGCAATGCTGATCCATCATTGGTGCCTTAAATTATAAGAATTCATCTGTATGGTGCAATAGATGATTGTTTATATGTTTTTTATTTGTGCTTAAAATTCAGTCCTAAGATTTGGTTGTTTGATCTGCTGATTTTGTTTCGGCTTATGTATTCAAGCACAGTTGAGTAACTACTCATTATTTGTGGAATACCTTTAACAATGTACCTGATACACCAAAAAAGATTTAGTAGTACTACCATTTGACAATCTCCATTAGGGCCCAGAACCTCACCTAAAAGCAAGTTGATCATTGCAATCTTAAATTCCCTAACCAAAAACTCTAATTAGCGCTTTGAATTGAGCCCTAAAACCCCAAATTTAAATCCTCTAATTTGAATTGTTAACCATAAAAGCGGACCATTATATCCTCTATTTCAGAAATTGAACCTGTCAATGCAAATGGGTAGTGAATGCGAGTGCAAATTGTAGCTTCAAACTTGACACATGAGTGAGAAGCATAAAAAGCGTGATGAATGGGGGGCTTCGTATTCCACAACAACGAAAGCACTTTTTCACTCTTTCATATACTAGGGGATTTCACTTGGAAAAGAAAATGTTCCATACTAATGGATTCGGGTCCATAACCAGAACCATGGGTTCCAATGTACGAGATCTTGTAGCACTTATCAAAGATAGTTTGAAAGAGTTGGATTTAATTAAAATTAGCAATTTTGTAGCCCTTCGTGATGGTTGATGTTATAGAGTTTGTGAAAAAGTACTACTCACAAATTGTGGTTACAAGGAATCTAATATCTTGAAACTAAAGTATCATGAATAAATTGCAGAAAATTGACATCCATATTTGTAGAAATGTAATTTTAAGATGTATAGTTCTTCAATACTTTGATATTTGTCATGTAGTATATTTTTGGCAAATAATGTCCTGGTTACTTGTTTTTCCTTCAACTTCCACCTTGGGCTAAAAGGTTATCCTTGTTTTGGAAACATATGTATTGGTGTGATAGAATAAGAATTCTCATGCATATTTGTTAATATTTTATTTTATTTGAGTATATGCTGAATTACGGCTTACGGCTTATTTCCGGTTACAAAGAAAATAAATGTAGGAAGAACTTCTCTTTTTGTCGGTAAATGGTATTATGTTAACTCTTAATGTAGGTAAGTAAATTTGTAGGTGAGAAGGAAGATGGCATGTCGACTTTCATCAGTGTGCGAAAAAGAGACCTCAGGAGCAACATTATGAAAGGAAAAAAGGCCCCAAAACGTAAGTGCTGTTTCTTGATTATTCTGTTGGTTTGTTGCTTGGAAGCTTTAAGCAGCTCCTGAATGCTGAAAATGATAGGTTGATTTAGTGAGTATTTGTTCAGCTGTGCTTTTTTGTCTAATTAATAGATGAGCCTAGCTTAAGCAAGAAGTGGTTAGCTAATATTTACAAGAAATAATTGCCTGTGAAATGAATAACAACCTATAATTAATAATTAGCCCTCGCTGTGCAATGGATTAAAAAATACAAGGGAACCACATAAATATGCCAAGACCTAAGGCACCAAAAATCTCTGATCAAAACATAGTTTGACAAAGTAACTCTTGTAATTTCTTTTAATTCATCGAAAATTACCAGATTATCCCTGCGACATTGAAATGGCAAAGTCAATTGAAAATATTTTGGATCCCAAGGATTATCTGAACTTCACGCACTTTGAACTTGACTATGTTGGAAAAGAGGAGGAATCTTTGATGAGAAACTCATACACTCTCAGATTTGCTGGTCATCAGACTCTTGAAGAGAGAAAGAAGTCTTTTTATGCTAGAAATCAAACGCTGCATTGTGGTTTTGTGAAGGGGGCCAACGGGATTGAAAGTGGGTTTGATTTGGACAAGAAGGATCAAGAATATATGAAAACATGTGTTGTTGTTGTGTCCTCGTGCATCTTTGGGAGTTCTGATTTTTTAAGGCGACCAACAAGTAGATTGGTGAGTTTAAAGTGACTCAAGCATTCATTTAGATTTTATTCTTTTTTCAATTTGCATTCTTATTTTTTCCTGTTACATGCTGTGTATGTCCAAATGTATTTGTATGCTTCTCTTTTCTGTGTAAGTTTACCTTTCTACAAATTCAAGAACCATTTGTTTCAAGTAAAAGAAAAGAAATGGGTTAAGGCAAAGGAAAGAAAGTAAAGCTTTTTTATTTCTCAATCTTATTCCATTGGGAAAGAGGAAAAGCTTTTGTTTCTTTGTTAAAATTTCGGTTGAGTAAATCTCATATAAAACTTTTCTCCTTCACCTTTAAAGATGCTCTCGTCTTTTTGCTTTATCAGTCCATTCTATTGTTTTTTGTTTCCATAGGCCTTTAACTCGGCCCATGGGATCCAAGCTAACCTTCTGTGATATTTGGTGTTATGTCATCAACATATTGCCTTAAAAGAAAGATGTTTTTTTCCTTGCCATACTAAGAAACACCCTGACAACCAACAATCAAAACCTTAGGGCTTGTTCATTATCGTTTTTTGTTTCTAGATTTCTGTTTTTTAAAAACAAAAAAACCAAAAACAAGAAAACGGAAAATGTTGTTTGCTCCTTTTAGTTGTCAATTTTCAAAATTATAATGAACTTAATAAGTTTGACTATTTTTTTTATCCCTTATGCGACAAATATAACATGAACAATAAACCAAAAACAGAAAACTATAATGATGCTGAATGGACCCTTAGCTAGTCTTTGGCATATCTATGCTGAAGAGAATCAATTACTAGCCGTTGAGTTTTTTGTTTGGAAGGGGTTATGGTGGTTTGTGGACGGGTGGAGTGTTATAAGCAGATCTTGGGTTGTTCAGGGTTTTGGGTGTGGTTGACTTTCTGTTGATTAGATGGTGGATTTGGGTTGAGACAGTGGTTAAGGTGGCTTTGAAGTTGGGGGTTGTGATCATAGTTAGAGCCTTAGAGGAGAAAACTAGTAATTGAATGAGAATGTGGTGGTGGTTATGGTTGTGAGTCCTAGTGGTGAAAAAGGGGTGAGCTGGCAACTATATGCCAAAAGCATTATAGGCTAAGGGATTAGCTGCGGTGAGTTCACAAGGGTTATAGGGTTTTTGTTTTTGTGGCTGGACTAGAAATTGGTGTTGGGTTGTGGTGATGGTGGTTGTGATCTGTCGATGTAGAAGGGTAGAGTTTCAGTCAATTCGCTTCTGCAAATAGTTGGGTTCTATATCTGCTGGAAGCACACGTATGATATAGCAGTGTGCCATTAGCAATATTAGTGTGACTGTGAGTATCTTTGCTGGCTGAAATATCCCTTTGAGAAACTTGTTGGGTGTGGGAAAGAAATGTGAATCTCTTGCTTTACTGTCTATTTGCATTTATATTTCGGTTTAAAGGATTTTATTTCCCCTTATGGTGAAAAGAATATACCATTGTTTTGATGTTTTTGATCACTTTCAAGACAGTATAATATATTAAGTTGATGCGACCAAGGTAAAAAGATTATTTTTGCTTGTTACAGATCAGTGAGTATTCAAAGACACATGTGTGTTTTGTTATGTTCCTGGATGAGGAAACACTGTTGAAATTGCAGTCAGAAGGAAATATTCGTGATGACAAAGGACATATGGGTTTATGGAGGATAGTAGTAGTTAGGAATTTGCCATATGAAGACATGCGTAGAACTGGCAAGGTACCGAAGCTCCTTGCACACCGCCTATTCCCATCTTCTATGTACGTTCCTTCGTGTCAGACTCACTTATATTCAAGAGTAGCATACATCTTTAACCATTATTATTGCTGGTAAAAACTTTGCTGGCTATGCAGGTATTCTATTTGGCTTGATAGCAAGATGCGGCTTAATGCTGATCCTTTGTTAATCCTGGAGTACTTCTTATGGCGAACAAAATCAGAGTATGCCATCTCAAGACACTATGATCGTCAGTGTGTTTGGGAGGAGGTGCTTCAAAATAAGCGTCTTAATAAGTATGATCATTCTGCCATTGATGAGCAATTTAAGTTTTATCAGTCTGACGGGCTAACCAAGTTTAATGCATCTGATCCTCTTATGCCTCTTCCAAGTTGTGGGTGCTCCTATCTTTTTACTGTTTTATATGATTAACTTCATCTTTTATTCACAAATTTCTTTTGAGATGTCCCAAAATCAGTGTTACATAGTTCTCTAAAACCCTTGTGAATTGCGAACTGAGAAAACAGAATTTTGGTCGGTTTTGAGCTATTTTTTGCCCATTGGGGGAATCGCGAATGGTAGAAGCGAACTAAAAAGCGAATTATGTAACACTGCTCAAAATAAACTAAATACGTTTGTTTCAAGCATACTTTGCCCTCTCTATCCACCACATCATCCTGTCTCCATTTGCAATACTTTCTCTCTCTATTTGCTACCATATATATATATATATAATTTTTTTTTTTTTAACATTTTAGCCACATTCATTTATGCCAAATCAAGGTGTGGGTAATATTAAGAGGAGGAAGTTTTTGTTTTTTGTTAATGTTTTATATTCCGTGTATTGCTTGCTAATTTGCAATCATTTGGTGTGCAGATGTGCCTGAAGGTTCTTTAATAATCAGGGCTCATACACCTATGTCAAATCTCTTTTCATGCCTCTGGTTTAATGAAGTTGATCATTTTACTTCTCGTGACCAGCTGAGTTTTGCATATACCTATTTGAAGTTGAAGCGAACAAATCCCAATCGACCATTTTTACTTAGTATGTTTAAGGTAAGCAAGTACCTTGCTATTTAGTTAAACTGTATTCTTTAGTTACGCATGACATCCATATATCGTCCCTCTGTTGTGATAAAAATTCTTCAGGCTGCAGCTGAATGATACAGATTTTGAAAGATTTAAAAAAGTCCTTTCTAATGCCATTCCATCTATCTGTCTCTATCCATCCCACTTTTTCCATTGTTTCCTTTTTCTTCCTTGTTCACTTACTGCTTTCATGATGGCACTAGCTTTTCCTTTTACTTGCTATTGACTGTATTGTTTCTTGTCCGATCTAAGCATGAAAGCACCATTAAGCAAATTATCTATTGTGGTGATTGCTTCACTTCACAAATCTTGCAGTTACTCCCTTACCGTCCTCAAACCAAATATGCATTCTTATTGTGGTTGTACAATTGAATTTTTTGGAGCTGGCCTCACCTGAGGTTAGCTTAAATTAACCAAAGTTAACCTAGTCATGGGAATGCTTTTGCTTGCCACATTTATTTGTTTTCACAATATCACTTAAAGATGTATGATAAATTATTCATAGTAGGATAGTTTTGTTATGGTACTTCTGTTTGTGGATCTTGGTTCACTTTTACCTTTGCGAAGACTTCTTATCCTGTTGAAATGCTTTATACTCCGTATTTATTGTTGAGAATCATAAATTTTGACCCCATTTTATTATGAATGGATAATCCTACAAGCTCATTGTGTTAGCTGAATGCAGTTAGGTATATGGAATGAAATATAATTTAGGTGATAATTAATTGCTATTAATTCCTTGACTGTATATATTATGAGCAATGATTTAGGAAGTATACTATTAGAAGGATGTTGACATGATTGGTGGTGATCACTGGTCAGTGAGTGTTGCTCTTAGGTAAATTTTGACACAGTGTTTTACAAATTTTCCCTCTTATTCTCAAATTTACAACCCTTTTCCGAGAAGAAGCTCTTGTTATGAGTTGAACTTCTAGATATCTATACATATAATTAAAAGGTGCTCTTGACATTGTTTTACGTACGATTCCACGTGTGCTCTTAGCAATGTATTACGTCACGCAGGATTATCCACGTAGGAAAAACATATGGTTTAGATTTCAATTAAAATTATAAGCATTGCCGAGTTAGAGAATCGAACATGTAACCTTTGCTATAAAATTTAAGTATGTAATTATGTAAATTCTTAACCATCAACCTACTTTAATTTGTTGGTTTAATATTTAAAAGTAAAAGGGAATTTCCCATTGGTACCATTGTACTTTTGGGAATTCCCATTGGTACCATCGAGTTTTTTTTAATCCCAATCATACCATTACTTTTTGTTAAAATCCCAAATGTAGCATTATGAATTGAAGATTCCGTTCACTGAAAAATATTCCGTTAACTTTAAATTAAAATAATAATATTATTATTATTATTATTTTAATTATTAACAACCAGCCTTCACCAGCCAATGGCAGCCATCACCACCACCCTTCACCGCCTACCTACTGCCACTTCGCCGCCACCAGCCACGTCGCGCCACCACCAGCCATGTCGCCACCATCATTGTTGCACCGCCACACCACCATCACGGCCGTCACCGCTGGGTTTTGATTGGGTTTGATTTCCCCGAAATGTTAGAACCACCACTAAATTTCGAATAGTTTTTTTCGAATTTAATGGTCGACGGTTTTTTTTCGAACCACCACTCTAACAATCTCGAATTGGTTTTTCCGAATTTGTAAGAGGGTGCTTGAATTGGGGAATCGAGGGAGCTGGGTGGTGGGTGGTGGTCGAATTGGGGAATCGAGGCTTGTGGGTAGTTGAATTGGAGGTTCGAGGGTGGTCGAATTGGGGGTGGAGGGTGTTGGGTTCAAATTGGGTGGTTGAATTGGGTGTGGTTGAATTGGGGGTTCGACGGGTGCTCGGTGGTGGTTGAATTGAGGGTGGAGGGTGGGGTGGTCGAATTAGGGGCGCACCGGTGGTGAGGCGGGGGCATGGGGCGGGGGAGGTGGGGCAGGGCGGTGGGGCGGGGGACGTGGTGTAGGGGAGGTTGCTGAGTTTCTTTTTTTTTTTTGGGTTTTTTCCTTATTTTTTTACCTATTTTTAAAGTTAAATTTAACAGATTTTTTTTCTTTAAATGTTACATTTAGGATTTAAATAAAAAGTAATAGTATTATTGGGATTAAAAAAAATTTGATGGTACCAATGGGAATTCCCAAAAGTACAGTGGTACCAATGGGAATTTCCCAAAGTAAAATATGTTGAAGCCGTATAAATTATGTAGCTAAAACAAACGTTTACAACTCAAACACTTGTACTAGGTTAATAACAAAAAAAACTATTGTTACATATTCTCGCCTATCTCAATTCTTCTAATGTTCCAAATTCTTTCAGAGTTTTTTCGAAATTAATATTACTTATCACATCATGACAATTTTCTATAATAATTTCGCATTAGAGAAAAAAAGAATAGATAAAAAAATCAATTTCGAAGTTATTGAAGAACAATGCGAAGTATAATTGATAATTGTAACCGACTCAAGACATTGCATGTGCCAAAATATTGGTTTAATTTGAAGATTAAACCCAATCCTCTTTTTAACTCTGAGATAATAGTTACCATTTTACTAACACAAGTATTATGTCAAATCTGTAACGGATTTTGTTCCATAAAAATATGGGAAAACAAGCACTTTATTTTTTTAATAAATATAAGCATGGAAAGATGTGGAGCTGGTTTTTTCTTTTTAACAGTCATTGTTTTTATGCATCTTGTCATATGGCCTTACTAGTCATGGAGGATAAATTTATCAAATAGGAGATGTTGTAGACTTTTAACCAAGCATTCATTGTTTGAATTTTCTTTTTGATAGGATTGTGAGCGTAGAGCATTGGTAAAGTTATTTCGGCATAGAGATGCTCTATCTCCTCCAACTCTGCCGTGATTATTTATAGTGAATCTAATCCTTGTCATGGTATGTCTCTGACTTTATTTTTTCTTATTCTTGTTTTTGTTATCTTTCTTTTCATGATAAATTGTTTGCCCATATCTTTTAGGAGATTTCAAATTCTACAAATATCTCATGTTTTGTTCTTTTGGACTGAATTAAATGGAATTTAGTGGAAAGACTGGATTGAAGTGAATTGAATAGAATGAAAATAAGTTCAAAAGAACAAGGAATTAGTGCATTGAGAAGGGGGGGGGGGGGGAATTGTATTTGAAGAATGAGATATGGAATAGTGGCTCCATTTCCACTTTTGTCTGAGGTTTGAATCATCATACCAACAAAGTATTTGGTTTTGATGTAAAAATTTAAGTTTCGGAAAAATATAACAAACGGATCTATACACACAAGTGACTTAACAAACGGATCTATACTATATGGGTATAGTCCAATTCTCATCGCAACCATAGCCTATAGGAAAGCCTCTGGAACCTTATCAAGGTCATGCGCCCAAGCAACATTCTCCTTTTTAACCCCGAATATTGGTAATATGTTCTCATACAATGGACCAGTAGTGGAAAAGTTCAAGTGTGCACTATGAGCTTAGTTTTCATCTTTGATGCGTGCCTCGTTGATGCTAATACGATCAAGTTATAAACTCCTTAGGACATCAATTGAAGCTCCTCTAATGGTAGGCACATGACACAACCAAAGCCATGAGTATGATAGCATAGATAAAAGTTGGAAAGGAAAAAATATTTTTCTTCACTGTGTATCTCACGTAACTATTTTGGAGAAAATGAAGGCTGTTATTCTTCCCCTTTCACGTAAAAGTGAGACTTTCCACTAACTTAGTTGGTTTTTAGGTTTTAAAATATACGAAGTATATAATTATAATATTTGGTACTCTAATCTACTCTTAGTAGTAAAGCCTACTAATCAAAATACAGTTTAGACTGAATAATCAAAATACAGTTTAGACTGATCAACAAAGGAATGTAACTCACTATAGTTTATACTCCAGTTTTTCCCTCTCATCTGCAGTTGATATTGACATTGAGTTTTTGCCACACTTTTTCTCCAAACGTTTTCCCTTCCCCAGTGTTTCACCGACCTATGAAAACTGATGTTGGCACAGCTTTATTTTCTCTAAACAAGAGATTGTATTTTTTTCTTGTTTTCCCCTTTACTTGATGATTTTGACATGATCCTGTTTTTGTTATATTCAGCAAATCCTAGATGATCTGAACTTCTTGTAGAGATATATTCCCATACTCATCCTAGCAGGTCAGTCATTTTTTGCTTTACACTTGGATGTTGTTTATATCCAACTTATAGTCCATAATCTTGGATGGATCTTTTCTCCAGAAAACTTATTCAAAAAGAAGATGCAGTAGCATTAGAAATGATTCGGGGTGCGATTGATACCATGGCATCGGAGATATCCATTAATAGGTTCATTAGGTTGTTCATTAGCCATTTTTGGAGAAAATTTATTTTTCCCCCCTTTAAATTTATGTTTAAAGATAATATTCTGTAAATTTCATGTGTCTTTAGTTCATTGTATTCTGTTCATATTACTAGGAATGAAGGAAAGTTACATCTCAAAAAAGAAGTGTACTGCTTGTGGCTTGGAAAGAGTATCAAATTTTCAATCCACATTGTTGTGACTAAAAGAAGTATACTGGGATGTTTAGGCTCTATTTGTTTAGACACGAAACATTATTTGAAAATCTCCTTTGTTGGGCTGGAAAGGATGAAAAATATTTATGGTAACAGGCTAACAATAACAGCCATATGGCCCATATGGGTAGAAAATATTTTCCTTTTCCTTTCTTGAAAAAGGTATGTTATATTTTTCATTACCTGCATTTACTTCGCCTTCATTACCATTTCCCTTTTTGTCTATATTTTTTTTGGGTATGGACCTAAAAAATCATCGTGTTTTAAAGTCCTTGCAAAAATCATAATTATTTTTCATCAACATTGTTTTCTACCCAAACAAGTGGATAGCTATCTTATAAGTTACCAAAGAGTATGAAAGCTTGCCTTACCCTAAACCCTAGGATGTTATTTGTCTATGCCACTCGTCAAGGATTATAATTGTGTACCTTCCGGCTTCTAGCGTGCTTTAATTTTAAGGACACTTACTAGCGAGGGACATTTGAACCTCATACTTACACATTACCTATAGTGAGTGTCCTACACTAAAGAATCTGGATATAATAAATCAACTAATACAATTACCAATTGGTTTTGGGAAATAATCTCATTTTACTTGTAAGTGATCGAATGCTTCTCCTTCGCATTCCCATTTATCATTTATCTATCAAATTTAACACTTATTGGTTATTAATTCTCACTTTAAAATTTGTTCTTTCTTGCATCTTGTTATAACAATTTCGAATTTCTGTTATGCAATTCGTACTTTCGGTTGACAAAGCTGGGTTGCTTTTCTGTTTAAGGGTTATTGCCATTTAATCTCCTTTAAATTGATTCATGCCTTTTTGTCCAAGTTACGATCTATATCTAAATGAGATGTAATGGACTGATCGAGTGATCGTGTACGTATAGTGGTGATGAGAATGAACAAGTAATGAATATTGCAATCCCCATATTAACACACAAGTTTATCTCTAAGTTTGTGTTTTCTTCGTGGTTTTTATCCATTTAATGAGTATTATGCTACATGGGTGATATCGAGCAGGGACAAAAAAAATTATAAAGAAAAATAGTATACAATTTGGGATGAATTAGCATTACCATGAGATTGATTACGGAATTTACTTACTTTTTTTTAATAAATGTAACATTTGACTTTTACACTTGTCAAGACACATTTTTTTTTTTGAATTTTTACCGGTAGTATCTATTATTGTATAAATCTTAGAAAATATACACTTGGAAAGTGTATGTTGATACGAGTTAGCAAGATTCCATATAACTTACGTACAAACGACAGTCAATGGTTAAAGTAATTAAAATGAATAGTGTTGAAAGTTAACTAGTTACATCTATTAAAAAAACGTAGGGAGTCTAGGGACTATAAATCTAAGAAATTTTAATCTTGATACTTTTGCCTTTTGATGGTCTAATTAAAATAGTCTGTTGTTTAATTATTTTTAAAATACTACCACCTTTGTAATCTATCAGTTTAAAAGGAACCATTTCAGAAAATTACCTATTATTTAAGGTCATTTTTTTGCATTATTATTGGGGGTTGAAACTTTCAAATTAAATAAAAAATCACCTAAAATAATCGTTAATTTTCTTAAATTGTACATTTTTAACAAATGAGGTATAAAACTGAGACATTTTGAGAATAATTGAAGAATGAAAAATTTTGAGCAAGACCATCAAAAGATAGAGCATTAAAATCAAATTTTCCTATATTATACATAATCATCTTTCATTTTACGGTCATCTATCAAATAGGCCATTAAGGTTCCTCATACTTGGTTGAGGTTTTCTTGTATTTCTTTCTAATGACATGGATGATGCACACTTTTAGGCATTCTTATGTCTTTAATGCCCTACGAGGTAAATAATTATAGGCAATTAGACATTGTTCTAGCCTTCTAATTAAGGGTGTCAATGGTTCAAGACGGGACAAATATTGTCTGTTATCTTCATTATGGGAACGATTTCATATCAATTCTCGTTCTCTCCCCACTATCAAAATTTAGTCATTCTTGCCTTATTAGAGCATAGATGAGACCAAGTGTAGCTCGGTTGGTGACAGTGGCGGATCTAGGATTTGTACTCAGAGGGTTCGAACTTCATCAAACACTGGATATTCCAATGCTCGGATAGAATTAATACACTGGATATTTGGGTATAACATCGGTTGTTTAAATTAAAATTAATACACAATTGCACAACTAAATAAGTTCAAATTCCAATAAAAATACAAAATAAATGGTCCAATACAAGATTAATTAAATGTCAAAATACAATACATTATACATAAAAAAGATGCAAATTACAAAAGCATTTTTGAGTTTTCCTATTTTGAAAACATTCCAATACATCATTGTCACTCACTTTAGAAAAAAAAAAATCACTTAAAAAAATGTGACTAAACTATCATTCAATAGTTGATTACCCATACTATTTAATTTTACAACCTTATAGGTTAGCATTAATATAATAATGATAATATACAATTTAAACAATATAAATATACAATCAATTCAATTAACAAATAACAACATATAATTAACAATTCAAAGTTTAAAACAATATACAATATATAGGTTTAAGTTATTAGCTTATTAAGAATTAATTGAGTTACTAGTAAAAAAAAAGAATTAATTGAGTTAAACATTTTAACTATTACCAAGTAAGCATATTATCAAGCACTCAAGCAGAAAATTAAATTAAAAAAAGTGAGAGAGAGAGCAAAAAATAAACGACAGAGAAGTCAGAGAAAAAACAAAAAAAAAAAAATACTTATCCCAGCCGCATCCAAGAAGACTTGGACACAAGACCTACTGCCCAATTTTAAGTGACTTATCCAGCTGAGCTGTATGTATAGTTATGTACATAATTGTTTTGAAATCTATTTATTTATGTTTTTGTTCTTTTAGAAAAAAACCAATTTCCCCCTGGATCCAACGGGGTTCAATTGAACCCCTTGAACCCCCGCTGGATCCGCCCATGGTTGGTGAGCATCACTGTCTATCTTGGGCTCCTCTCGGGTTCAAGCCTTGGTAACTCGCTTCTGTTCTCATGCTTGTATCCAGAGATAGGACAAGTGTGGGCCAGGATTCTATGTGCCTTTTCCGTTTTAAAAAATAGAGCAGAGATAAGATGAATCTCCTATTTAACCCGTTCCTCTGATATTTGTAGTCATTATACTTGTTTGAAAGAAAAACAAAAAAAGGAAAAAAGTGAATGTTGGAGGTGGCTTCCAAGAAATTTCTATGTTTTGGACTGCCTATTGATGTGGCTGAATAAATCTCCTTGTAGAGAATTGCTATTTCGTTTTATTTTTTTATAATGTTGGTGGTATTAAAGGGCGTCTGTTCAAGGAACTTCACCATGAAAAAAAAGGAAAATTCCCATTGATACCGTGTTTTAGCGAATTTTCAATGATACTACCGAGTTTTTTTTAATCCCAACGATAATACTTATTATGATTAAATTTCCAAATGTGATGTCATTAAACAAAAAACCGTTAAAATTAACAAAAAAAATACATTACTTAACTATAATTAGGGCTAATCGAGACATTTTTTGCAAATTCTGACCTCAAATCGATCTCATAAGGATTAAAATGACCCGTAAAACCTTAGCTTAAACAGACTATTTTTTTACACGTAGATCATCCACGATGCTACATTTGTAAATTTAATCATAATTTGTATTACCGTTAGGATTAAAAAAAACTCGATAGTACCATTGAGAATTCACCAAAATAGATGGTCAATGGGAATTTTTCAAAAAAAAAACTATCCGTTTACCACGATTGCTCTGAGGGCCACTCCAACAATTTTTGGTAGTGCTAGCTACTTGGTGGCCGTGTTGGTCCAGCATCACTTAGAGAGGCTAGAGATAGAGTGTAATTTTAGAATAAGGTTAAAAGTGCCAAAAGTAGGATATGGACCGTCCATTTTTTAGGAGAAAATAGAAAGGATCCTAACTCAGATTTTAATAAATAGATCACATGCAATGTTTGGCAATTCAAAAAGAGAAAGCGTATGATACGACTTTACCAAAAAAAAATAGTGGATACGCATATGCGGTATGCTAATTACTACACATGGTTCATGTTATAACGAGTCCGGATCCTCTCCATTCCTTTTTTTATATCTAAGTTAAATTAGGTGTCAAAATCTTATGATATGAAATGGAGGAGAGGAAATGGAGAAGATCCTATCTTTGTTATAACATGTCAATAACCCTTTTTGGTCAATGACAAAAATTGAAAATAAATGTTAGGTTTAGGGGTGCTTATCTAACGAATCGAGCCTGAACTCTATTCAGCTTGGCTCGTATTTATTTAAGTTTATTCGAACTCAACCCAAGCTCAAAACTTAATGAATCGAGTCGTTAACGAGCCGAGATTTGACTAAAAGTTGATTGAGCCGTTATCGAGCTGTTCAAGAATAAGCTTGACCTACTATCTTTAGCTTATTTGCCAACTTTATTATTTATTAATGAATAATCTTGTTTTTGAGTTTTTTTTTTTTAACACTAAAGATATTAGCTTATTATTGTGTAATATCTAAAACAAAAACATTTTTATATTTATACATAATATAGTATTCCAATATATATAAGAAGAAACAATGTTTTGAGCCGAGCTTAACACAACTCAGCTTGGCTCATTAAAGGGGAACTCAAATTCAAGTCGAGCCACGACGAGCGGATCTTTGATTGAGCTGAATTTGAATTGTTCACAAATAGGTCAAGCTCATAATCACCCTTAGTTAGATTAATAGAGAATAATCCAATGGTTTTGTTATTAAAATTGATAACCCAAGAGGTTGAGATATTAATTTTTTTTTTGCTTGAATTTATAGTTATATGGTTAGTGGTTACTCTTTATTTCTGGCTTATACCACTTAATTAAGTATAGTAGGAAAACTACTCTATATACACGTAAAAAAAACTCAAACTCTTACGATTTTTCTAATAACCGGTTATAAATAAAGGTAATGGAAATAATTAACAGTTAAGTTTAGAAGAAATTAAAAATTAATGGGAGCTTTAATTACCTACTTTTAATATATATATATATATATATATGTATATATATATAACTAGTATTTTAGCCCGGACATTATTAGTGAAATTTGTTTATAAAATTGGAATCATCTTATTAAATAGAAGGAGAAGATATAAACTACTAGTAAAAAGTTTGTAGCTAGGTTGTGGGTTAATTGTGATGTAAATTGTTTTTCTTCCCATTTGTAAGGAAAATGTTCAAAAGTGTTAAATTTGATTGAATATTAGAAATGGACTTGGGCAACTTAATATGGAAGAGGATAATTAGGTCACTTACAAGCCATAGAAGGTTCCATCTTAAAATCAATTGGTAATAGGAGGAGTAACTCATAGACTTATAACTATGTTTAGTCTCTCCTCATCTTCCGATATGGGACATTCACTAGTGTACAATATGAGGTTCAACAAAAAAGGGTGGAAAATGGTTTTCTACCCAAATTTTACATTAGTTTTAAGAGAAAACGTTTTACACCATACAAAACAAACCCTAAATTAAGATTATTATTATCAACAACAAAACCGAATCTAGTACTGTACCACAGAAGATAGAAAAGTGTAGGCTTACTTGTGAATTGTGAGATATTTTTTTTTTTTAATAAGGAAAGAAGAACCGGTCAACTCCTAACATAGGGCCAATCAAAGGCGTCCGTGAATTGCGATATACTGTAGTACCTGAATTGCGAAAGTGAAGAGTTTGTGAATTTTGCCAAAAAAAAAAAGTTTGTGAACGTACTGAATTTGTCATCTTTTTGGAAGCATCACTGCGCTTTCATTCTCTGTTTCTTGCCTCGATTTGTAACGAGGAAACACGCCACCTCATCAATATCCTTTTCTTACAAATTAGCTCACTTATAAAAGGAAAAAAACATTACTTAGTATTTATGACTTATACTAAAACAAGACATTGTTTGCATAATTAAAGACAAATAATATTAGGGGGGGGGGGGGAGAGGAAGTGAATTAGAGTGAGAGTGATCATGAGATGATTATTTTGTTAGAGTGATTGTGGGAGAGTTTTCTTTAATCTTTATTTTTGAGTGAAAGTATTCTATCGGGCAATCCGACCAACACATTTGGCCGCACCGTCGTTCACTATAAGGGCTCGTTTACATTAGCTGAATAGAAATGGACTGAACTGAACTAAATAGAAGTGTATTAATTGAACTAAATAGAGATGAATTGAACTGAACTGAACTGAACTGAGATTAATTGAACTGAACTGAACTGAATTGAATATAATCTGAAGTAAACAAGCCCTACATTTCTCCTCTGTGAAACGACGAACAAACCACTCTATCAGCCACCAAGAACGACGCGAACCACCGCGCCACACATTATGGCAACATTTTCGATTAAAAATTAGTAAATTATTGCTAAAGTACAGTAATTAATACCCAAATCACTTAATTTAACTTATTCATCACTTTCGAAATTAATATTGAGAACTAAAAGGAAAAAAAAATGAAGTATTGAATTGATCAACATTCTTGTTGTGGAACAAATTGAATTGAGAAGAAGAAAGAAGTCTAGACCTAAAGATAGATGGAGGATGGGGATGAAGATGAATGAAGTATCATGTGTTTGTTTGTTCCAGGTGCAGGAATTATGTCCAGGTGCAAATATATGAGTCCAGGTGCAAACATGTGTGTCCAGGTTTAACCAAAGAAATCCAAGTGAAAGGAATATTAGTTCAGGTTCAAAGAATATATTCAGCTAAAGTCACTATGTCCAAGTTTAATTAAAAAATCCAGGTGCAAACATATGCCTCTTCAAATTTAACAAAATAAATCTAGGTGAAAGGACAATTAGTCCAGATGCAAACATATGAGTCCAGGTACAAACATATGTCTCTTCAGGTTTAACAAAAAAATCTAGGTGAAAGGACAATTAGTCCAGGTGCAAACATATGAGTCCATGTGCAAACATATGTGTGTCCAGGTTTAACAAAAGAAACCTAGATGAAAGGATTATTAGTCCATGTTCAAACATATAAATCCAGGTGCAAACATAAGTGTGTCCAAGTTTAACAAATATGTATCCAGGTTATTAGATATGTGTCCAAATTTAACACATATGTTAAATATCCAGGTGTATATGTTTTTTAGGTTTAACATACACGCGCGTGTCCAGGTCAGATATGTGTTTTCCAGGTTGTGACGCGTGTATTGTTTGTCAATGGAGGCTAATGTGACGCGTACGTGTCTTCCGTCCGACAATTGTAATGTCTCAGACACGTCAGACACAATACCTTCTCTATTTTTAAATATTAGTATAGAATAAAGCAGGCCACTGGGCGGGCTGGGTCGGGCCGGGATTGGGTAACCCGGAACCGGCCCGTGGGTGGGGTTGGGCGGGTCGGGCCGTGCTGGGTCAGAATAGGGTTGACCCACGAACCGGACCGACGGGTTGGGGACCGGGCTGGGCGGGCCGGGTTGCGGGTTTGTGGGTTGGGCTCGTGGGTTGGGTTCGTGGGTTGGGTTCATGGGTTGGGTTTAGAGGATTTGGGGGTTTTGTTGGGGTTTTTGAGGGGGTTTAAAGGGGTTTGGGTTTTTTTTAGGATTTTTAAATTTGTAAATGTAATCATTAGTTGACAAAGACATATTAATTATATATTTAACTTGTTAATTGAAAAATTAACTTGTTAATGGAAAAAAAAACTTATAAATTTAAATTTGAACAATGTTTTATTGTACTCGTTAGTTGTTACATAGATAAATTACATAACTTTATTTGAAAAACAAAAATTACAAACTTAAAATAATTTATCACTGATTAGTTATTACATACATGATACATCATTCATGGTACATAAATTAATTGAATAATAACTAAATAACTAAATATTATGAATTATTACAAAAGTAAAAACTAATAAGTAAATTAATTGATAATTAAGATGATAAAATATCCTTAAAAAGTAAATCATTTATTGTACTCGTTAGTCTTTACGTGTTGGGGGGCGATTTATCTGAAGTATCTAGCACCATCCACGGATCATCTTAATCATCGTCTTCATCATACTTTACACTTATAAATTTAAATTCGAACAATGTTTTATTGTATTCATTAGTTGTTGCATAAGTAAATTACATAACTTTACACATAATACACACCAAGTATAAATCCTTATTGGAAACGAATGCTGACTGGATAGAATCTCAGGTAAGAGAGGTGCGACACAATGGTTAAACTGGAAAGTTCATACAAAACCTTTTTAAAAATACTTAACAATCCCAAAATAATAATATTTTATAATTTCAAAATAAATAATTATTATATTAACCTTTAGTATCAACAAAACATATATTAAAATCATGTATCACATATATAATTTTAGTTCTTAGCATATATTAAAATCATGTATTACATATATAATTTCAATTCATAACATAAACATATATTAAAATCATGTATCACATATATAATTTTAATTTTTAGCATATATTAAAATCATGAATCACATATATAATTTCAATTCTTAACATAAAATAATAATAATAATAATGAAAGATGAAGGGTATTTATAGGAGTAAAAAAGGGGGGAAAGTAATTTTTTTAAAAAAAATAGGGTTACGAGCCGGGCTGGGTCACGGACGGGCCGGGTTACGAATGGGTTGGGCTACGGACTGGGTTTTAAAACCACGACCCGTGACCCACCTGTCTAAAAACCGGGCCGGGCTGGTCACGGGTCAGAGCGGGCCGACCTATGCGGGCCAAAATCCGGGCGGATTTCGGGCTGGGCCGGGCCGACCCAGCCCATTGGCCTCCTCTAAATAATAATGAAAGATGAAGGGTATTTATAGATAGATAGATGTAGATGTTCAATCATTAAGACTAATGTTTATTGCAAGGCCAAACTATTACTCCATTCACTCCCTTTTATTGATTGAGTTTGCACGTACATTTTGCCCATGCATATCTCTGAACATAGATAACATCGATATCTTCAATTATGTATTGCTCCATCAGTTTCATTTTATTTGTTACACTTTGACCAATTTTCACTCATTAAAAATTCTTAAAAAAAAAGGAAAACGCAGGCAATATTAATGATTATAAAAATATTATTAAAGTACTCATTACGAATCAAACAAAAATAGCACATATTATAATTAAACCATAATTTACTCATTTAAAGATGAAAAGAATGAAGGGTTAGTTTATCCTTAAATTATAAAAGTATTAACTTATTTTAAGCAAAATGGTAAACTCATTTTTGTCAAAATATATTAATGAGTAAAGAAATTTTTTTATAGCGGTCATCCTTTAAAATGACCACCACTATGAAGAAATTCTAGCCCTCCAAAATCATTTATTTTACCTTTTCTTTTTTACCTATATTTCTAATTATTAGATTTTCCAAAATTCCATAATTCATTTAAAAATTCATTTTTTGTTTTTTCCAATTAATTAAAATTAAAAAAATTAAATTAATTATGGAAAATTTTATAAAATGAATTTTTAAATTAATTATGGAATTTTGGATAATCTAATAATTAAAAAAATGGTTTTTAAAAAAAGGTAAAATAAAATAATTTGGAGGGCCATGATTTAATATGGTATTGCGGTTATTTTTTGAGAGACTGTTGTAGAAGCCCCTTAGTTATAGATAAAAGATTTAGGGCTTGTTTACTTCAGATTATATTCAGTTCAATTCAGTTCAGTTCAGTTCAGTTCAATTCAGTTCAGTTCAGTTCAGTTCAGTTCAGTTCATCTCTATTTAGTTCAATTAATACACTTCTATTCAGTTCAGTTCAGTTCAGTTCAATTCAGTTCAGTTCAGTTCAGCTAATGTAAACGAGCCCTTAGTAGTTATTAACCTTACCCTAATACTTTTTTGTTGTTTTTTTTTTTTTTTGGATGCTATCTTTTTTGTTGTTGTTTAACTTGCTCATTTGGGCTTTAATCTATGAAGAAACTGATGTAATATTGAAAGGGAAAAAAGTGATGATAAAACTTTTGCACAGAAGTACTCCCTCCGTCCCCCTTTTTTTGCAACAAGTACAGTTTTGTCACTGTTTATTGACCAACTTTGACTCTCTCTAATTTTATGCACATAAGAAAAAATATAGTCAAATGACATCTCGTTTGATTCAACTCGATATGTACTTTTTTAATTTATAATTTTTATAATTTTTTATTATATGTATTTAAAGATATTTTTATTTAAATTTGTGTATTGGGAGGTGTGAAAAAGTAAATGTTGCAAACAAAAGGGGACGGAGGGAGTAAGAACCAGAATATATGAGAAAGAGGAAAAAAAAAAGAAGATAATTTTACTAAAGCTACACAAAATTAACAAGGAGATAAATGAAAAGGCTAAAGGACTTGAGAATAATACATTAATAGTTTTAGAAAACTAATCTCTATTATATAAGGGAAGGGGTGAGGTCGCGGCGGTGTCCAAGTGGAGTAACACACTACCATTACTTATCCTTCATAATTGTTAGTCAAGTTGGGAACAATTTTGTCATCTATGTACTAAAATCTTCCATAATAATATTTGAGTTTTGAAATCATTAATAGCGTTATTAAAATAAGTAATCACAATTTTAAAAATTGCAAGTACAATTTATTGTAAAATTAAACAAAATTTATTCATAAATAATAATTTTTTTAAAGAAATAAATCATTTACCCAATTTGCAATGTACTTACCATATGAGAGCGAAAAGAAAAAAACTAGATTAAAATTTTAAAAAATAAAAAAAAATATTTATTTAACTTTTTTTCCAATTATGTGCGAACTTATTAATTTATTGCCAAACTATGTTGTTAACGAATTTTAAGGTCGCATGCATAAAAAAAACTAGTACTTTATTAACGCAGGAAGTGAACAAAAAAAAAACTCAATAAGAAAAGTGGACAAATAAAAAAAGGTAAATATCAATGGTGTTTTTTTTTTTTTTTTTTTTGCATTGTCCGCATTTTGGTAATTTTGCCCCTATTTTTTTTTACTTTCTATCTCTCTCTTTCTATCTCTCTCACTAACTTGGAATTTTTAAACATTTGAACCTCATCAAATTTACCCAATGTATACCTTGAGTGCATCTAAAAATGACACACACCCTATGCGCAAAGTATTAAAAAAGTATCATCATGTGATGCGCCTACAAAATTTTCTCATGTCTTAGGCAGAGGCGCACTTGTTTTAGACACCCCAATCTGGGTAACAACAAATTTTGTGAGCGCACCAATCTATAGAACGAAGAATTAGATTTTTTTTTTGGCACCCATCTATATCTATACTAATACTTTAAAACAGGATTTGGTTGTGTCATATTACCATGTGTTCACTTTGAGTGAATTCAATTTTAATTTATTTTATTTTTAAAATATTTTTTTTTATTAATTTCAATAATTAAGAGAATTTTAGGAGATAAATTATAAATTAATTTATACAGTCTACAATTTTCTATACGATTGTGATCAACTTAATTTTATTAATATTTTAATTTTCATTGTTTTGAGATTATATATATTTTTATATACAACTCGTGCATTGCACGGGTCCCAAAACTAGTTTAGTTTTACAACAATACTTACTTTCGGAGTATTGCTTGCGGTGGGTTTAACATTTTTCGATATGCTTAAGATAGTTGTCGGAGTATAAAGTTCGAGTTCAGGTAAAGTGCAAGTTAGTAACTGTTAAAGAACAATCTTAACCAAAAGCTTAAGCTAATGGTTAGGACCCAGGAATATGTTACATACTCTATCAGTAACAAAAATGAAAAGTTAAAATGTAAGGGCAAAACTATCAAAATACGAGCGATACTAATTAAAGCACGAGCGACGTTTAGCAGTTCACTTAAAAAAAATATAAGAAGTATTAATTAATCAATCAAAGTCTTACTCTCATAACTGGCGTCACCTACATGAATTAAAAGTGACCATTTCATGTGGTAATCCAGAAGATTTTCCTCATTCAACCCCTACGATCAAATACCTCATTTTCGTTAGGGGCGGGCAAAAAAACCCGTACCCGTTTCCCGAACCGATACCGATTTTTTGACTCGAAAAAGTGGGTACCCGATCCGGTACCGGGTACCGGGTCGGGATTTTTTAAAATCGGGTACCTAGTATCCGGTTTTACTTTTTAAAAAATAGTTTTTTATTATTAAAAAAAGTTTTTTTTTGATTTAAAATTAACTTTTTTTATTATTATAAATACTTTTTTTTAAATTTAAAAAAACAATTTTTTTATTAAAAAATTGAAAAAAGCAGTTTTTTTAAAAAATAATTCAAAAAACAGTTTTTTTTTTAATAAAAAAATAAACTGTTTTTTATATAAAAAAATAATTTTTTTTTTTATATTAAAAAACAGTTTTTTTTTTTAAAAAAAAAGTTGTATAAGAAATAAAACCGGGTCAGGATACCCGGTTCCCGGAACCGAATTTCTGGGTGCCCGAATTATCCGGGTCGGATCCGGGTAAAAAATTATGACCGAAAAACCGGGTACCCAGTTTTCAGGTACCCGAATTTTCCCACCTCTAATTTTTTCGTATAAATCCATCCGCTTTATATCTTTTCTAACTCTTTCCAACTAGGCCATTTTTGGTTTCCCTGCATTGTTTGCAATCTCTCTAATCCTATTCTTTCACTTTTCGTACCGATACCCTCTAGGAGTGTCCGTCTTACTAATATAAACCAATACAAACGATTTTCCTTTAGCTTGTTGATAAGTGACAATATTTATAACACCAACTTTTCAGCGGATAACTTTATTTCTGATTGTATACCTTAAAAACAAATTTCACGACAATAACAATGAGACGAATACTACTTAACAAATGGAACACTGTCAAAAAAAATGAAGCAATTAACGCGTAAAATTAAAACTAATACGAAGTAGGAATATTATAATATTATATAAAATACAATCACACGTTACTTTGAAGTCGGTCTCTCAATTCCATTAATTAAAAAAACACCATCACTCCATTTAAATCACATTCAAGCATCTTTGATTTCCATTTAACCAAGAAATTAAATACTGCGAATATATCTATCTATACCTAATATATTAAAACACACCCTAAAATATAATTTTAACACATAGAATATCTCATATTTAAAATTATATCATGTGCCATCTTAAAAAAATGTTTCATTTTTTTTTTAAAATAAAAAATTGCTTTTATTTTCAAATTACAATTAATATTAATAATTTATTTATCTTTAATAAAACTTTTCAATTACTTCCAAATTATGAGATTTGCTTTCTTACATCATTTTCTTTTTAAGTTATTCATTTTAAATTTAATTTTATTCCATTTTGAATTCTTCAAAATACGCTCACACTTCATATTTACAAAATTATTTTTTATTGTTTTATAATTATGAAAATGAATATTCTTTAAAATATGTACTCGTATATGTTTTTTTCTAAGGAAAATATATGTTATAATCTTAAAAATAATAAAAAAATATTATATATTTTTATTTTTTTAATGAATTATTATCAAAACTTAGTTAATTTCAATTTTATAAAATCATTAAAATTATAAAAACTAAAACATAGAACCGTACAGAGGCCAAAAACCTAGTTCTCTTTATAATCCCAAAACGTTAAACCCCCAAAAAAATTCCTCCTCTATTTATATCACCCTTTTCCTCCATCATCAATCATCCAATCAATTGATGATTATTCCTTCGCAATACTACTACTTCTTCTACTCTGCAATCACAACAATTCTATTATTCCTTCCTTCGTTTTCTATCGCCAATTTCACAACCCTAATCAAACCCACATCCATTATGTTTACAAACCAGCAACCATTAATGGGTTTCTCAAACCTCAGCAACAATCGCAAGAAACTACGAAGGCTTCCTCATGTCTTCAACAAATTTCTGGAGTTGCCTTTCAATTCAGATGCTGATGTTTTTGCGCAGGAACTCCATGATTGTTTCGAATTTGTTGCAGATGTTAGTGAAGAAGTTGTTGCAGAAGATGTTGGTGTAAAGGCACATGTTGTTGAAATTCATCCTGGGATTACTAAGGTTGTGATTAGAAGAAGAGATGGTGTTCCGTTTTCGGAGAATGTTGATGAACTTGAAGTTGATGTGTGGCGGTATCGGTTGCCGGCGAATGCCCGAGCTGAGTTGGCGACGGCGGTTTATGGCGGCGGGAAGCTTGTTGTGACGGTGCCTAAGATTGGGTGGGGTGAGAATATTAGGAGAGGCGGTGTTTGTAAAGGTGGTGGGTTTAAGGGGAATTTGGGAAATCCCATTTTTGTTCATTGATTTTCGTTTATAGTAAGATTTTGATTACTCTTAATTTGTTATCTCACCTTTTTTTTTTCTTTTTTTTAATTTTTTTTTTTTGGCAAAGAAATCTTTTTTTATTTTTATTTTTATTTTTTAATGATCTGTTTAGATTGGCAGAGGTTTTACTTTTTTTTTTTTTTTACCTTCTTTTAAATGCAGAATAATGTATGAAGTTTTTATTTCCCCTTCTTTAAGCTAAGGGTGGAAAAAATAAATAATACATCCCTTGCTTCTGTATAATACAGGATATAATTGCAAAATTTGTAATTTGGGTTTTAATAATCACTCATATAACAAGTACTATTTTTTTAATCAAAGTTTTGAATAAATATAGTCATGTAGTTATCTTTGGAATCGTCATAATGTGCACTTTATTGAGATTATTAGATTAATAACAAGCGGAAAAAGTAAATAATAACTCATTTATTACATTGATTGATCTATGTGTATTAATAGACACTAATTAATATTTTATTTTCATTCCAGGTAATTTGTTTAAAGATTATGTGTAATCCTTAGAGATAGAGCATACTAGGTTAATCCTCCTACAATGCACGGTTCTAATAAAATAGTTACTCAGATCTATATTATGTAAGATATGATGAAGTGGGGAAATTTTTTTGTTACTCTAAGGATGTAGTGGTGTCATCACAATTTTTAATGTTTAAATGTATAGTAATTTAACATAATACAACCTTATTCAATTATGTTATTTCATATAATAGAATAAGCATGAAATAGTATTTTAGGTAGAAAAAGTCTATAGTGACTAGTGAGTGTGTACTTCAAACTATTCATTATCAACAAACTAAAATTACGGGAAATGATTTTGGCACTTCTCCTCCTCTCACATGAATAGTAACATTGAGGAGTGCCAAAATCACTCCCTAAAATTACAACAACATACTAACATCTTTAAGGGAGAACCGGAGAAGCAATCCTCTAAGAGGAAAAAGTATTTGCATATTACAAATCCCAATTACACTGGAAAAAAAAAAAGACAATAAAATTAAACTGAAACTTTTCATCGATTAAATCAATAAAAACACCTCTGAGATTTTGTCATTGTGTATAGTTGTAGTTTGAGAATGATATAGCTTAAAAAAGTGATGTGTCAAACAAAACTACAACAAGAAGATTTGTAGCTTGTCATTATGGATGCTCTTATAGGATGGATTTTTAGGAGAAAAAGAGAGAGGAAGCTAGGGTTTAAGTGCACTACTATTATTTCTATCATTAATTTCTATGTCCACTCAATGTTTTCCCCAAGTAGTAATGGAAAAGGAGCGAGATTGGAGATGAGCTTGTATTACCAAGAGGATTACATGATTAATTTTCTTCATAAATTGCACTTAAAACTTATTACTATTACGGTTATTTATTGTCGGCTACCAAACAAATCATAACAAAAGAAAAAAAACATAATGTTGTAACGGAAGCCCGAAAACAGACAAACTACAATAACAAACAATGAAAAACACTAAAACCACACAAAGATTTAACGAGGTTCACTATCGATATGATAGCTACGTCCTCCTGGCCGGTACGAAAATGTTTTACTATAAAAATCAAACAAACGGAATACAATCGAGAGACTGGTAATTCTTTCAAGAATTCACTCACTAAAACTCTCAATATGTTTTTCCTCTCAAATGTGGCTTCAACTTACTAGCATAAAATAGAAACAAAACCCTAAAGTCCTATTTATACTAATTACAAAGTTATTCGACAAATAGACGAACAAAATCCTAGAAAATTGAATGGACCCGGACGGGTATGAAGAAACCCGCCCGGGTTTACGAGTGACATAAAAAACGAAGGCCCAGGACCCACCCGGGTCTCCAGAAACCCGCCCGGGTCCGTGGCTTCAACAACCCTCAGCACAAACTCAAACCCGCCCAGGGCCATGCATACCCGCCCGGGGCCGTGGCTTGTTCCACCTCACTCGTCAACTGGCTCACCCGGGGCTCCCCATACCTGTCCGGGTGCGCGACCTCAATGCTTCAACACTTCAAAACTTCGTCTTTCTTTGCCGAACTACTTCGTAACCCAAATGTATGACTTGGTAATACAAGTCACACCCAAAAACCTTGAGGCACGGCCCACGAGGATCTCAAACATGGCTATCAACATTCAAGAAGTCCAAACAATGTTTGAACTTGCGAATTGGAACCGGCTTGGTGAACATATCGGCTGGATTATCAGCAGTACCAATCTTCTTCACCTCAACATGCTTCTCATTCCTAAGGAAATGATAACGCACATCAATATGTTTAGTTCTATCATGATGAACCTGATCTTTTGCAAGACAAATCACACTCAAACTATCACAATAAACCGTAGCACGATCATGATGAATACCCAAATCACTAACAAGACCCCACAACCAAATACCCTCTTTTGTAGCAGTGGTTAACGCCATATATTCAGCTTCCATTGTAGACAACGTAACTGCAGATTGCAAAGTGGCTTTCCAACTAATCACTGAACCTCCAAGAGTGTAGACATAACCCGTCACAGATCTTCTGGTATCAACATCACCTGCATAATCAGAATCACAATACCCAGACACTAAACATTGTGTCTCATTGCCATAAATGAGACCAACATCCGCCGTTCCAACCAAATAGCGAAAGATTCGCTTCACACACTGCCAATGCTCCTTCTTAGGTTGAGACATAAACCTACTAACCACACTAACAGCATGCGCAATATCAGGTCTAGTACAAACCATTGCATACATCAAACTTCCAATTGCACTAGCATATGGAACACTTGACATGTACTCCTCTTCATTAGACTGAGGAGTATACATAGAAAGACGAACATTAGAAGCAATAGGAATATCTATAGATTTGGCGTTTTTCATACCAAACCTGTCAAGGATACGCTGAATATAACCCTTTTGTGAAAGAAACAACTTCTTCTTGGCATGATCTCTATAAATTTCCATCCCCAAAATCTTGCGAACTGCTCCTAAGTCTTTCATGTCAAATTCAGAACTCAGAAGCTCTTTCAACTTGCGCACATCCGACATTTCCTTAGCTGCAATAAGCATGTCATCAACATATAATAATAAATAGATATAAAAAGATCCATTCTCCACCTTACTGTGATAAACACAACAATCATAGAGACTTCTGTTGTAGCCATGCTCCACCATGAAAGTGTCAAACCGCTTGTACCACTGCCTAGGCGACTGCTTAAGTCCATATAAGGACTTCTTCAAGTGACATGCATAAGTTTCCTTTCCAGAGACAATGAACCCCTCAGGCTGACCCATATAAATATCTTCCTCTGCTGTTTTTACATCCATTTGCTCAAGTTCTAGATCAAAATGTGCCACTATTGCTAGAAGTACCCGAATAGAAGTATGTTGAACCACCGGTGAGAATATCTCATTGTAATCCACTCCTTCCTGCTGTCTAAACCCCTTAGCAACCAACTGAGCTTTGTATCGAATTGGATCCCCTTCAGAAGTACCCTATTTTCTCTTGAAAACCCATTTACACCCAATTAACCTACGACACTTTGGTAATTGCACAAGTTCCCATGTTTTGTTTTTGTGAAGAGACTCCATCTCTTCATTCATAGCAACCAACCATCTATCTGACTCGGCACTAGCAACTTCTTTGTAAGAAATTGGCTCAGGTGTCTCAATATCATCTGCAACATGCAAAGCATATGCTACCAACTCCTCTCCACAACAATTCTGACCCGGAATATGACGTCCCTCCATCTCCTCAATTAGTCTCTGAGGCTTCTTTCTCAGTCGTTTAGAACCAACCTCCACAGTGTGATCAATCTCAGAGTCACCTGTTTCATCAATAACAGGCTCATCTGCCAACTGATTAGTAGTCACCGGACTCTGCTCCACCTGAATCTGCATACGATCCTTGGCAATAGACAAAGGTTCTATTTCAAAACCATCGTCACGAACAATGCTATCATCTCTGTTGCCTGCATTTTTATTAATAGACACAAACATAGTATTTTCATCAAAAGTTACATCTCTACTAGTTATGACGCGACTTTCTGATGGGGACCAAATTCTATATCCCTTGACACCATCTCCATATCCCATGAAACAACCCTTTCTGGCTCACGGTTCTAGCTTACCATCATTCACATGATAATAAACAACACACCCAAAAACTCGCAACAAAGAATAATCAGCACTTCTTCCGGAACACTCTTCACAAGGTATTTTACAGTCAATACCTGTATGAGGAGCACGATTCAACAAATAGCAAGCTGTTTTCACGGCTTCGGCCAATACCATCTAGTCAAACTTGCATCAAAGAGCATACACCTAACTCTCTCAAGCAAAGTCTTATTCAACCTCTCTGTAACACCATTCTGCTGTGGTGTTTTCCTAACGGTACGATGTCTAACAATTCCTTCATCCCTGCAAAGAGCATTGAACTCATCACAAACAAACTCAAGACCATTATCCGTTCGGAGACGTTTTACCTTTTTGCCAGTCTGATTTTCAACTAACACCTTCCAATACTTGAAGATGTTAAAATCCTCTCATTTCTGCTTCAAAACATAGAGCCATGTGTACCTGGAGAAGTCATCAATAAAGGTGACAAAATATCGATATTCCCCAATACCTTCAACCCGAGATGACCCCCAACAATCAGAATGAATATAATCCAAAGTGGCCTTTGTGACATGCAACCCTTTACTAAACCTGGCACGATGTTGCTTACCCAACACACAGAATTCACAAAATTCAAGATTCTTCACCTTGTGACCACCAAGAAGGCCTAATTTAGACAATGATTGCATACCATGCTCGCTCATATGACCTAGCCTCTTATGCCATAGCTTAGTCATCTCATTTGAACCCATGGATGCTACAAAAACAGAACCAGTCAGCACAGTACCAAGTAAATAATACAAAGTACCCAACTTAGTACCTTTCAGCACTACCTTCGAACCTTTCAAAACACACAATTCTCCATCTGAACCCGAAAAAGTAAATCCCTGCTTGTCAAGTGTACCAAGAGAGATCAAATTTTTCTTTAGTTTCGGAACGTGTTTAACATCCAACAAAGTACGTATCTTTCCTTCAACTGTCTTAATTCTAACAGTACCTCTACCCACCACTTTACAAGTAGCATTATTACCCATGATAACTTCACCACAATCAACAGATTCATAGGTAGAAAACCATTATCGACTAGGACACATATGAAAAGAACATCCTGAATCTAACACCCAACGATTCGTAGACTGACTACCTTCACTAACAATTAAGATCATATCTTCCTCCGAATCAGAATCAGAACTTTGTTGTGCAACATTAACATTGGAATTATTCTTGGGATTTTTAGGACATTTATATTTCCAATGACCAGGTTCTTTACAGTAGTGACAAATATTCTTAGGCTTACTATTATTACCCTTAGAATTTTTCTTTTTCTTAGAGTTCAAATTATTAGCTCCAAAAGAACTAACTACCAATCCAGCCTCAGAATCAAAACCACTGTCATTATTTGTTACCGCCTTATGGCGCAACTCTCTAGTAAAAAGTGTTGACTTTACTTCTTCTAGAGTCACAATTTCTTTTCCCACCACAACTGACTCAACAAAATTCTCAAAAGACACAGGCAAAGAAACTAACAAAATCAAAGCAGCATCCTCATCTTCAATCTTAACATCTATATTACGTAAATCAAGTAAAATAGAATTAAGTTTGTCTAAATGATCCCTTAAAGGCGTACCTGACTGCATTCGCAGAGAATACAAACGTTGTTTTAACAACAACTTGTTGGTGAGAGTCTCTGTCATATAAAGACTCTCCAACTTTGACCACAAACTTGACGCCGATACCTCATCCGAAATTTCTGTGATCACACCATCTGCCAAACTCAGTAATATGGTGGAGTGGGCCTTCTCCTCCATCGCCTCAAATTCTGCTGCACTCAAACCCTTTTCAATCAAATCTTTTTCTTTTCCAATCAAAGGTTTCCAAATACCTTGTTGTTTCAACAAGGCACGCATCTTGATCTGCCATAGCGCGAAGCTATTCCTACCCGTAAATTTCTCAATCTTCGTGTTAGTAGTGTTCATCTTCCCGGATCCTAAATCCCGCTCTGATACCAAGTTTGTTGTAACGGAAGCCCGAAAACAGAAAAACTACAATAACAAACAATGAAAAACGCTAAAACCACACAAAGATTTAACGAGGTTCACTATCGATATGATAGCTACGTCCTTCTGGCCGGTACGAAAATGTTTCACTATAAAAATCAAACAAACGGAATACAATCGAGAGACTGGTAATTCTCCCAAGAATTCACTCACTAAAACTCTCAATATGTTTTTCCTCACAAATGTGGCTTCAACTTACTAGCATAAAATAGAAACAAAAACCCTAAAGTCTTATTTATAATAATTACAAAGTTATTCGACAAATAGACGAACAAAACCCTAGAAAATTGAACGGACCCGGGCGGGTATGAAGAAACCCGCCCGGGTTTACGAGTGACATAAAAAACGAAGGCCCAGGACCCACCCGGGTCTCCAGAAACCCGCCCGGGTCCGTGGCTTCAACAACCCTCAGCACAAACTCAAACCCACCCGGGGCCATGCATACCCGCCCGGGGCCGTGGCTTGTTCCACCTCACTCGTCAACTAGCCCACCCGGGGCTCCCCATACCTGCCCGGGTGCGCGACCTCAATGATTCAACACTTCCAAACTTCGTCTTTCTTTGCCGAACTACTTCGTAACCCAAATGTATGACTTGGTAATACAAGTCACATCCAAAAACACCACACATAAAAAAGGAGGAAAGATAGAGGAATCATAGTAAAAGTGTTTGTGTTGTCTGTATAACACTATAACTTGTCAAAATCCAAAATTTTCAACAACAATATGAACAAACTCCTTCAGTAGGAACTCATCGGTGGAATCCCACCTTCTTCCTGGTTGAATGAAGAACACTGAAACAAATATGACAGACTTGACATTCAACTCGAAATGGGAAAAAATTGAAGAAATATTTATAAAAAAAAAAAATTGCAGCAACGCATATGCTAATCTTTGATGTCCAGATCAAAATGTTCTTTTAAAAGTTGTTTGGAAGTCTTCCCAAATCCATCGGCCACCTTCTCCATATCTCTGAGCTTGCTGAGTTCTTGCTTTATCTGCTCTTCTTTAGCAGCAATGGAACTCAGCAAGGCATTACGATTAGTTGATGGTGTATGACGTTTAAGGTCTGATTTTTCCTTGTTTACTTGTTGATAGAGGCTTAGAAGACAGTCTTTTTGAGCATGAAGCATGTCTTGTGCAATCCTGAATTCATACTGTTGTGAACTTTTTAGTTGCTGAAGAACTTGATCAATTTCCTCCTCTAATTTTAGATATTCATTTTGATATAAAATGTTGGTGTCACCTGTTTCTGTATGTGTGTAAAATGAACATGATCTGGTCAGATGGAATAAAAGATGCATTTCAAATTTTTTTTTTTTTATTGGTAAAGTTATTGGCCCTCAACACACGGAGGAATATTGAGCTGGTATTGCCCTTAAATTTAGTGTGTGTTCGGGGGAGGGGGGGGGGGGTGGGGTGGTGAGAATCGAACTCACAAGCTGTTAAAGGTGCGCTCTCGATCCTCATTCATTCATAAAACATTTTCTCTGCGCTTCCAACAACTTCAAAACCGGAAGTATCCATGTTTGAACACACGACCCTTGGACATTGGTATGACACTTAGACATTTCAATTTGAACCAAAAACATGCATATTTTCCTATGTTACCTAGATATGGATCCTAGTTCATCATACCCCATGTATAACAGGACATGGCATGGACATGACACAAAATCCTTGTCCGACTTTCACTTTGCACATAGACATGGTTATATATCATCCCCCATTTTTATGCTTTTCAATATACAACTTAGAAATAAGATATCTATTATATACACATATAAGTAGTCAGTTATTTATCTTTATTATATATAAAATAAAATTATATTATTAGTTGTTTTTTTAAATAGGGCTGTGATATTCTTTTATTTATTTTCATCATATATATAATAAGTTAATTATTTTTGCCATGTTCTAGTGTCCGTGTCCAATTCTCGTAGAGTCCCCCCCAAGCTCCAAAATATTATCTTTGCTATGTCAGACACATGGACACGGATACATGTCCGATACTTGTACCCGATTCCAGGTAACATAGATATTTTTCATAAAATTGCCATGACTAGCACTTGGACACGTACCCTTGCCCAACAATTCTAGCGGAGTTCGAGTAGCATAGCTTCCAACTGTCATGTCATATGGGGTGCCAAAAAAAAAAAAACACAGAGTGAGATTTATATATTACCTACGGGATCAGTTATGGCTTCTACTTCCATTTTCCAAACATCATCTTGAACACATCCAGCTTTAAGCTGCCGTAAGAGCAAGACAAGAGATAGATAAGTGAAGCTGAAGCAAAAACATTTAAGTCAGGTAAGTAATTAAGATATTTAAAATTTTAAACCTTCTCCCATCCCTCGAAAAAAAAAAAAAAAAATCCTTTTCTCCAACTGAATCATACTTGCCTTCTGCAAAACCGATTCAACACATTTCAACAGTCTTTGAGAATCTTTCTTCTGTGATCCTCGCAGAAGACAGGTACCAATACCTAATACCTTAGCAATGTCATCCTCAGATTCAAGGGATTCACAGATCTTCAAAAGATTTGTGACATGCTTAGTCAAATCAGTTCGTGTATCACAACGTCGACAATAGTATTCAGTGTCTAGCCCAACACTTCCTCCAACTGTCCCAGCCATATAAGATCTGAGAGCACAGTTAATATGAGCTGCATGACCACAGATTAAATCATCATGAACAGCTGCCTCACACCTGATAAAATTATAGCCTCCAAAGGCTGAATCTATGGGTTGGCAACATAGAATACAACAACAATCTCGACAGAAACCAGGCTCATTGCAACAAACATCACAAGAGTGGGCAGCTGTGGAAGATATCTGGTCTTTTGCGAGACTAGAGCAGAATATGTTACTAGCTTTACAACCTTCAGTGTCAAGAAATAAATCGGAGGGAGGCTGCTCTGCCATTTCTTCAGATGATATTCGAAAAGAACCACGTTCATCTTCAAGACCAAAAGCAACACAGCATTAATCAACGAACATTGACACTAACTTCTTCAATCCAAAATCAATATGATACCACAAGCAATGTTTAAAATTTACAACAATTAAATAAACAAGTTTGCAATCTAGGCAAAGCTATATCACAGTCAAACATCAAATCACATATCTAGAATACCAAAAAGATGCTTAATAGCCTGGAAAAATATGAGAATTTGACTCTAATCCAACCTTTATTGCTTTCTTATGGCTTGTGTTGCATGATTGTACTTTCTCATTAAGATGAGGTTTTACATTTGACAAAAATAAATTCAAGCTTAGAATTAAAAATCAAATCCTTAATTCAAGATTCTTAGATTTCCAAAGTCCAAACATTTATGGGTTATATAGAAAGTTTCGAAATGGATGATCCATGGTTCTTTGGATTTACTTGGGCAAGAAGTTTAAACGCTTGGTAGTTGGTACACAGGAGTAAAGTTTTCTAATTGTTGTTGTTTCCATATGCTATAATTTCTTTTGTGATTCATTTTTGTAAAATCCTATTATGTTTATGATTCTTTTGCATTTAGTTTCCTATTTGTTTTAGTGCTTGACCAGGGAACTTTTCTTAAGCCTATACCAATTATATTTCACAAAATTTGTTAAGGCCAAGCTGATTTTCTGTGGTACATTTGAAGTGTTAGGACTAGGACTGTGAAACACTGAAACCTGAATGAAGTAGGCACTCCTTTCAGTGAGTGAAGCTGATCAATATAAACCCTCCTAAGGGTGTGTTCTCTTCACCTTAAAAAAATAAGTTTCAGGTTTAATAAGTTTAGATAAATTCTAATAAGTTATATCACGTCTAATAAGTTCCAATCAGGGCTAATAAATTCTAATCAGACTTAATAAGTTTCAATCAGGTTTAGGTTTTTTAAATTAATGATTAAATAAAATTAATAAAATTAATAAAATTAATAATTAACTTAAATCCTCCTACACAACATAAACCAATTTTATTCTATCATTCTTATTTTATAATTTTTTTTAGAGAAATTCACTCAAAGTTAGATTGAATTAAATTAATTTTATCCTAGAACGTAATTCAACAATAAAAAAGAACACTTCAAATGTATAGAACAATGCTTTATTTTATTATTATTATTTTTTATTCTTTCAATCAGGTTTAATAAGTTCCAATCAAGTCTAATAAGTTCCAATAAGGTCTAATAAGTTATAACCAGATCTAATAAGTTAAATCAGGTCTGATAAGTTCAGGTCTAATAAGTTGAAGATAATGTACCCTAAATGATGAGTTAAGGGAGTAAAAACCCTAAATCTAAGTTTAAAAGTTGTAACTCTTGGATTTCTTTAAATTGAGTGCAAATTGTGAGGACCTGAGCTAGTGACCCTTTGGATACATGTCACAAATGAATCTACAGCAAATGGGAGCAAGTCTTGTTCATAGGGTGATAGCTAACAGATCTTTCTACCATGCTTCAACCTCAGTCTTTCTAGCATGCTTCAACCTCAGTCTTAAAGTTGCCCGTCCCAAGTTGAGTAGAAACTTGAAAGTAAGAAACTACTCCCTCCGTAACATAATACTAGCAACAATTGGTTTTGCACGCAGTTTGAGGAAGCGTTTTAATAGTGTAAATCAAGGAATTAGTCAAAATGGTTTTAATAGAAACAAGAATGTGATTATAAGTTGCTAATATTAAAATTATTTTCCTTAATTCCTTCGTTTACACCCTTAAATCGCTTCCTCAAAATGTGTGCAAAACCAATTGTTGCTAGTATTGTGTTACGGAAGGAGTATTAATTAAGGCCGGTGATGATGCAGAGTAAAATATCCTCAAAAACAAAGCACAACTCATGCAAAAAAAAGGGAAGTAATGGGAGCAAGCTAGTAAAGTATGCAGGCACTTGATGGATTCCAGCAGCTTAAGGAGGTTCACATGATATCATTTCTTATGGAGTTATAGCTGCAAAAGGAATCCTAACATGAGGTGGTCTAACTTAAGGAGAAGACAAGCAACCTCTTGTTCTGTGAGAAGCTGACTGCATAGCCTTTAATGAACTCATGCTAGAAGAAAGATGCAACTCTTGATCAGGAGGTTTTGGTTCTCATTCATAGTAAAGTTCCCACTAATAAGAACAAAGGGTTAAATCTTAATATTAAATCTTAGGTCCTACAATATCCCATGAATTCTGACAAGAACAAAGGGTCAAGTCTCGTTGAAATTGAAGGACGAATAACAAGTGAAAGGAACACAATAACAACAATAACATAACCTTAGTCCCAAAACATTTTGGGGTTGGCTAGAGGAGAGGAATCACGAAAAAACATATGCAAATATCCTCTCCCTCCAATCCTCTACAGTTATCACTAAGTTTTCCACTAGTCCCAATAACCATATATCACTCTCAACCACTTGCATCCTAGTTTGTTTTGGTCTTCCCTTACCTCTCAAACTTCTCCTTCCTTTGCCAATCTTCAAACCTCCTTACCGATACATTACTTTATCTCCTTATATGACCCAAGTCACCAAACCACCTTAATCGACTCTCTCATCTTATCCTCAATGGAAGTATCCCCTACCTTCTCCCTTATAACCTCATTTCTTATTTTATCTTATATGCCCACACATCCAACATAGCATACACATTCATCTTGAAGCTCCCTTCCACTTCACCCAACATGATTTTGAACCTATGAGGAGCATCTCCATCCAATTCACCATCCTTTTAGAGAATGGATCCAAGATACGGAAAGAAGTTAGAATCTTAGACACTCCTTCCATACAATTTTGAACATTAAGAAGTTAGAAACTCTCACATTCCCCCTTGTCCCGCTAAAATTGCACTACAAAGTACAAACATACCATCATAATTTTACTGAGCTTTAAGCCTTGAGATTCCAAGGTTTTTCACCATAAGTTCCACATCTTCTTTCGTCTCATTAATATGCAAACATCATGCACCATGATATATCATTTCGAATTTGACTTGTTAATTCATACATAACTATGACAATAAGAAAAGGATCAAGTGTAAAGCCTTGTTCTACATTAATTGTGATAATAAAATTTTCTGTTTTCCTAATACTAGTCCATACACTTACGCTAGCATCCTCATAAATGTGATGTCTTTGATGATGTCAACATACTTCTTTGAGATACCTTTACTTCTTAAATCCCATCAAAATACGTCCCTTGACACCTTATCATAGATCCCCAAATTAGTCAAAACCATATGTAGTTTTTTTAAAAATTCCTATAATTTTCCATAAGGTGTAGAAATTCTTATATAAATCCAGATGTATGGAACATCCAAAGGTAATTTTGCTCATTTTAAAATTTAAAATAAGCAAAATTATTTAAAATGAGCAATAAAATACCTTGGATGCACATATATCTACGTACATCTGAATGTATAGTAGACCCATTATAAGGCGTCTCATGGGATGGATTGCCTCCATAGTTGACATCTATCGAATAAAGCTAAATTGGTTTGCTAAAGTTTTCACAATTCTTTAGGCTTTAGCTTATTTCGGTTACTCGTTCATGAAGTTTCATGGTGTTACTCATTAGTTTGATCCCTCGATAGTTTGCACAAATTTAGACATCACTTTTGTTTTTATAGACCAGGATGGTAATTTTTCTCCCCTGCAAAGGCATCAAATTATTTTCCCAAATCTTTTTAAAGGATGTTGTCAAGCACTCTATTCCTTTTACACCCAAGAAATCCCCCACATTTAAATTGGGATGCCATGACACATCCTTGCGCCTCCCCATAAGGCGTAAAAAGACGTGCCTTTCTAGCGCCTCCAAGGGGTCCTTGCGCCTTACCTTGAAAAAGCCCAAAGGCTAGCGCCTTGCGCCTAGGCGCGCCTTTTAAAACTAAGAATGAGGCTCTGGCCAGGGTGGAGTAAAATATGTTTATGAAGGTCGCTTACACGATTCAAAAAGTGTTTCCAAAAGACCATGGGAATAAGATTGTCTACCCCCCCCCACCCCCCCCCCCCCGATCGCCCACCCGCCACACACACAAAGCTTATAGGTTGCTAATTTACTCCTGAAATGAAGAAGCAGAAAAAAAGCAGGATCCTATTTGCATGCCAACCTTTCATACAGAATAAAGGTAACATCCAAAAGTGCAATTATAGTTAAAAAAACAAAAAGAACATGTTATGTGAAGAGATTAACGAACCTTAACATCAATCAAGTGGCCATTGACTACCATAAAATTGCTCACCTTTTGATAGATATGCTTGTTTTGAAGGGATCTTCCAACTGAAAGACGAAAAAAAAGCACGGACATCAGTACCAGGGAACCTCGCTCGAATAAACTGTTCGACTGTAAGCTTGCTCGCAAAACCATCTTTCTTGCGCCTAGACTTCTGGAAACGCAAAGGAAGATATAAGTATCTGTCAAGATAATACCCAGAACACCCAACTCGTCTGCCAACCCTCCATCCCCATATGTCACCAGGACTAGGCCAATTTACAGGCGCATATGGAAGACCTGCTCCACCTTCTTGCGGTAATACTGGCCAAAGAAGCAATCCACTTTTCCTTATCTCAGTTATACATCCATTGCTAGCATCAGCAATATCAACTTCCGTCAACTCCTCTCCATGTCCAGAGGCCTCTTCTTTTTCACAAATCATCATGACACTGTGAATGGACTATACCCAAAGTTGCATGGAAATAAGTTAATAAAGGCACCAAGCATATATATAACCATATATCGTCAAAACTACTGAATTAAGACATTATAAATATGGTCTAATCTGTTAAGTGAGGATAAACAACAAACATGTGCATCACTAATATTTTGATAGATTTCAGGAAAAACTAATGTAAAACTTTCTTGTATGAATTTATGCACAACCCTATTAAAACGGGATTATGGAAGGCACAGGTTACTTGAATAAGAATTTGAATGAGATGATTAATAAGGAAAAAAAAATCATATCCCCTTTTCCAAAATGGAACATAAGCCCTATGCTGACAGAGAAAATAAGATATACTTTATCTCAACTTCTCAATCTATCCCAATATAATAAGGAAACAAAATAATACTCCGTATAAAATAACTCTGCCCAATCAAGAGGAACCTAAAGTAAAACACTAAAACATGACTGCAAGTGCAAGTGATTACAAGATTTGTAAGGCAAGGAGGTACTACAGAAGATTATTCCCCTCTAATCCAAAATATAAGTTGTAAAAGTCATTTTCACACATCAAGAATCTGGATAGTTTTTTAATTGCATTTTAAGACAATTTTCTAATTAAAAATGGTAAAAAGACATTTAGTATTTTATTGAATGAACTACAATTCTATATTGATTTATAAGGTGACAATCTATAACATAAATTAATTGAATTCATGGAAAACACAATTAAAAACCATTCCTCCTCTACTATTTTTGTGATCTAAAGCAATAAATAATAAGTAAAGTAGGTAACTAAAACCTGGTTTACTTCAACAATTTTTCTTTCTTTTGAGGAACAAGAATTATTTGGTTGATTAAAAAACTGTCATATTCATATTAAAAATAATGATCACTAATAATTAGTTTTATTCAATAAAAATAAGCAACAAAAAAAAAAGCTGCAACAGTGCAACGGATGAAAATCAGGATTTCATTCAATTCAAATCAATTGTCACTAACTAAAAGAAGTTGTAATTGATCGGGTATAGTTTTTGTTATACAAAGCGACTGATTGAAACTAAATGTTAACAATCAAAATACTAGATTTTTATTATGTTATTCCAACAAATAACTAATCCAATCTATCACCTCAAATCATTAAGGCAACTTTTCATGCAAATCAAATCAAGAAATTTTAATTAAAAATTAATGAAAATTGAAATCAGCAACTCTGTATAACAAAAAGGGAAATTTGATTTTAAGAATCCAAACTTTTGAGTTTTAGCAGCCAATAATCCAACCTTTTGATTATTAGGGAATAATCCAACATTTGCACCCCAAATCCTATCTATGAACAAAACCTGAAAATGCCGAGTTTTACCTGTTGTATAGGCAAGTTAACGTTAGTTATTTAATGTGTAGCTGACTAAAAAAAAACCAAGAAAACAACAGAGCAACACCTCTCATTTTTCAAGTTTGATTCATTGGTTACAAAAACAAAAGGTTGGATTATTGTATGGATTTGGGGTGCAAAGGTTGGATTATTCCCTAATTAATCCAACGGTTGGGTTATTGGTTGCTAAAATCCGAAAGGTTATTAAAATCAAAATTTTCCTAACAATGAATTAGTGAAATATGTAAAAATCAGTTTTAAATGGCACATTAAGCAAAAGTTAGTCAATTGGTTTTAACAAGTAAAATCACATAAAATAATTCTAAAATAGTTACAATAAACATAGTCGAATTTTAATAATTAAATTTGAAGAAAAATCTTAAGCTCAAATTCCTATACAAGTTCAACAATTACCCCCATTAACAAATCAACCAACAATAGACTCACTTGCATTAAACCATCTTAATTGTACATTAACCCATTATCTCTAAAAAAATTCAAACAACTTCGAAGTTCAAGCCTATTATCAGAGCCTAATGACCACGGCAACAACAATCACATTCTTAATTTATTGATGGGGCTCACTATAACCACTTGGTATATCCTATATATTATGATATTATCCGATACCATAGTTCAATTAACAATTTGTGATACTCCATACCAGGATTTTCTTCATCTTCTACAACCTAGTATTTCAAAACTACAATATTTTACTAGAAATACTTGTATACACCCGGGTGTAAGATGCAACAAAGGATAATTTTGCTCATTTTATAGCTTTTTTTTCTTCTCATTTTAAAATTTAAAATGAGCAAAATAATGAGCAATAAAACACCTTTAGGTGCACCTATCTCTGCATAGTAGATCCATTGATATTTTACAGGCACCACCCGAAATAATTTTTTTTATGATTAGAAAGCCATTATGATGAAATGAACTTATGCCAATCACAATTTAGTGAATTTACACCATTAATGAGAAGCGCATCACACACAAGGAGGTAAAGCCTACTACATCTAATCTAAATATAACTATGAAGCTAAATTTAATAACACTTATCCATTCGTAACTCTAAACAATTATACCTAATCAACTAACTAGCCAATAATGGCCATTGATTAAAGCAAATCACATCCTTTATTTTGAGCCAAAACTCATCAAATTAGCTCTAAATAAAACTAAATAGTACTGCAAAAAAGAAAAGACAAAAAAAGAGGCCTGTCCCAGAGCCATGGCACGAAGGCGGACTGGGCCCAAAAACCTCCATTTTCGTGGTCTGATATTAACATTGAAGATTAATTATAAAAAAGTCTACAGCACACAATTTAAAAATAAAAATAAAAAAGTCTACAGCACATTAGCAACATAATTCGACTGGAAATTCTCCTTCGTTAAAAACTCTAGCAATAAACTATTCAGCATAAAATTCCCTAATTATATTCAATAATCTACCATCGAAGAACCCTAATTGAGTACATTACACCAGCAACCGTGTGAGACTAAACTCCATTTTATAATTGATTTTCCAATGATTCAAAAGGGGAAAAAAAATTACCTCAAAAGCTCTGCATCAATGGAACAAAGGCAGCACAAAAGCCACTCCAATGCCCAAACTCAGTGGGTGGAAGAAAGAGAGATGTTAGAGGGATGGTGTGCTGCCTTTTATTTTATTTTTTGTTTTTTACAAGAATAAAATAAAATTACAAAAATAAATAAAATACATAAAAATATAAAATAAACAAACATAACAAGCTAAAACTGGACAAAAATTAAGCATTAATTATACCGATTTATGTATGATTTTGTCGTGAATTTTTCTTATACACAGCTGTATAGCATTTATCTTTTTAAGGAGAAGCTTATTTATTACTCCCTTCGTCCCTTAAAAATGTCCCAAATTGACTTTTGCTATTGTTCATATAGTAACTTTGATTCTCTATAATTTTATACATATAAGGAAAAATATAGTTAAATGAGATATTGTTTGATTTGGCTCGATGTGTACTCTTTTAATATGTAATTCTTATAATTTTTTATGAAACATATCTAAAGTTATTTTCATTTAAAGATGTGTCAAGCGAGATGAGAAAAAATAAATGGCACAACCTTGTACGAACAGAGGGAGTAATTTTAAATATAAATGAGTGTTGTTTCGTTACTAATGATTTTTTTTGGTGTACCCACCCGATTCACCCTTTTTGGACTAATTCGGATTTGAAGCGCGTCCTGGGGTTAAAATTTTAAACTCCTCCCAACATGCTTACGAGGTTGAACTGTATTTTCCCTACCAAGTATTGCCCCTGACACCACTAGATCAAGAAAACATTGGTGTCGCTAATGATTTTTGCAAGCATTAAAAATTATAATAAATTTGTTTTAGGTCTCTGGTTTTGGTTGACGAAGTTATTTTATTACTTTAGAAATTAATTACTCATCATAATTAGTATTTTGGTATTGTCTAATTGTTCTTTATTTTAATGAAGAATCAAAAGAAAAAATTCACAACAATAATTCGACCTTTTATTATTTTTTCATTTTCGTCCGACTTTCGATTTTTTTTCATTATAATCCCACTTTTTTTCCTTATCTTTCCAAATTGGACAGAGTACCACTCACTTGTTCAACTGGAAGTAAACTTAGAGTTTTCATTTGTTTTAACATTAGTTTGTTTTATGATTATTTAAAAGAACATTATGAAGTTTGATTTGTATTCAAAATGCAGGTCTTCTCCCAAACAGACCGAAGCACTTGATTGGGGTGTAAAAACAGGTTAAACGGTCGGAAACAGATCGGTCAAAAACAGGTTCGGTAAAAAAAGGTCATTTGAGCCTTTCGAAATCGGTCGGTAGAGGTCGGTCTTATTCGGTATCCGGACGAATTCGGGTATTTTCTAAAACGGGTGTCGGTCAGTTTCGATCCGGTACTTATCGGCTCGGTCGTTTGTCGGTAACAGGTCACATTTGGTCGGTCAAAAACGGTCTTTTGCAGGTCGTAACCGGTATACAGGTCATAAATGGTCGGTCAAAATCGATATGCATGTCAAAATCGGTCGGTCAAAATCGGTAAGCGGATCATAATCGGTTATTTTACGCAAGTGTATTCAGGCCAATTAAGATCAGGTTATGTTCTATTTGAATTTATAGTAAGGGTGAAAGTAACTCGGATAAAAACCGAAAACCAAACCAAACCACACCGAATTATAATTTTGGATTGGATTTTATTTTAATTCGGATCGGATTGGATTGAAAATTTTAAGAAATTTTGATTTCAGATTGGATTCGGTTTTGGCCTTTTAAAAACCGAAAACAGAATTAGAAACCGAATTTAAGTTCCTATTGTTAAGTTAAATTCAGTTTGTAATGTCTACAATTTGTAGTAAGTGCTCATAAAAAAATTAAGCTTTGAATTAAGTGTCAACTTAGAGAAATCATGTAAATAAGTTCGGTAAAAAACGGGTTCGGTTGTAAACAGGCAAACGACTTCGGTGATAAGGCCGACCCAAAACAGGTTTGGTACAGTATGGTTTCGGTCAAAATCAGTCGGTCAAAAATTGGTTTTTGACAGGTTGAAAACAGGTTCGGTAACGGTCGGTCTCGGTATAATAAAAATAGGTCGGAAACGGGTTCGGTTTTGAATGGGTCGGTACCGGTCGGTTTTGGTATGCATAAAAGCGATCGAAAAATGATTTCGATATAATTCGGGTTCGGTAGTGGTCGGTATTCGGTCACTAAAAATTCGGTCAAAAACAGCTTCGGTATCGGTCGATAACGATCGATCAAACAGATTTCTGACCCACATTTACACCCCTACACTTGATGGAACAAATTTTGTAGTTTCATTTTAGAAATAAGTTTTCATTATGACCCCTTTTTTACTTGAGCAAAACTAGAAGGCGAGCAAGGAGCTGCAATCCACAAAAAAATTACCCATCCACCAACCAAGCCGGATAAGATAATGTGGATTGCAGCTCCTTGCTCGCCTTCTAGTTTTGCTCAAGTAAAAAAGGGGTCATAATGAAAACTTATTTCTAAAATGAAACTACAAAATTTGTTCCATCAAGTGTAGGGGTGTAAATGTGGGTCAGAAATCTGTTTGATCGATCGTTATCGACCGATACCGAAGCTGTTTTTGACCGAATTTTTAGTGACCGAATACCGACCGCTACCGAATCCAAATTTTGCAAGGCGAGCAAGGCTCTGATACCACTGATGTAAACCTTAGCTGAAATCACCAGATTGATCCAATAATAGATGGAACCTGGTTAGGATTCTCCTGAAGGTTAGCCAACACAGAAAGAAAGGCAACCTTGAGAATGAAATCCCCTGTAAAATATAGGAATATAGCAGAGAGAAAGAGAGAGTAAAAGAGAGAGAGAAAATTTGGGCAATATTTGTGATGCCTTCCATTACTCAGCTGGCAGATCTTTTATATGGATCTGCAGCAATATTTCAGTACAAAGGTACAACCACCAAAAAGCATGATTGCATAATTATTCTTCCTGGTACAAAAAGGACAGCTAGCAAAATGACATAATAATAATAATAATAATAATAATAATAATAATAATAATAATGCTAATTTTTCCTCTCCTGTTGCCAGCTCAGCTCCATTCTTCTTCTTTTCTTCTGCCAGCATGGTCAATTCCCCTGTCAAGTCAGCTTCCTGAGCATTGTTACCAGCTTCGGTTGTATCAATAGCCTCCCCTTCAAAGGATCCTTGTCCCCAAGGATCAAAATTTGGGAACTGTTGTTCAATTATCTCAGCATCTTCCCATGTGGCCTCCTCTGGGCCTTGGTCTACCCATTGAACCAGCCATTGCACAACAACATGATTGTGTCTTTTGATACTCCTTTTGTTGATAAGAGCCAAGGGGTATTTAGGGGGGTTGTCACCTGGATCAGCAATTGGGACAGTGGGGGTGGTTTGTGGTGCAGGTCCATAATGCCTCTTGAGCTGGGACACATGGACAGTAGGGTGCATTTTGGAGCCAGCAGAGAGTGCCAAGGTATAAGCTAATGCCCCTACCCTTCTGATTACCTCATAAGGCCCATAATATTTGTGAGCCAGCTTCTGATTGCCCCTTTGTTCCACTGATTGTTGCCTATAGGGTTTGAGTTTCAGATAAACCCAATCCCCCACTTGAAATTCCCTCTCAGACCTTTTCTCATCTGCCAGTTGCTTCATTCTATTTTGGGCTCTGTTCATGTGATGCTTGAGCAGTTCTATTGTCAGCTCTCTCTGTTGTAAGTTGTGGTCTACTGCTTCCACACTGCTAGATTCATGTAGGTAAGGCCTGTGTAGGGGGGGGGGTGGTCTCCCATACACTATTTCAAATGGTGTTTTTTGGATTGTAGTGTGAAAGGTAGTGTTGTACCAGAATTCAGCTAGAGGAATCCATTTACTCCATTGTTGAGGCAGCTCACTACACATACATCTGAGATAAGTCTCAAGACACCTATTCAAAACTTCGGTTTGGCCGTCTGTTTGTGGGTGGTAGGCTGTAGATAAATTGTGTTTTACCCCTTGTAGTCTTGTGAATTCCTTCCAGAAATGACTGACAAAAACTTTATCCCTATCAGTCACCATTGATTTTGGGAAGCCATAGAGCTTATAAATGTTGTCCAAGAAGGCTTGGGCCACAGTGAGAGCAGAAAATAAGTGGGTTAAGGCTATAAAATGCCCATACTTGCTTAGTCTATCCACCACAACCATTATGACCTCCTTCCCTTCAGATTTTGGAAGGCCCTCAATAAAGTCCATAGCGATGTCATCCCATATATTTTCAGGCATGGGGAGTGGTTGTAACAGCCCAGGAAGTGTTGAGTTGTCGTACTTATGTTTTTGACAAGTTTGACATTTTTTGACATATTCCCTAACATCCCTTTTCATACCCTGCCAATAGAACATTCCTTTCATCCTCTGATAAGTGGCTTGTATCCCAGAGTGCCCTCCAGTACTTGAATCATGCATCCACTCAAGAAGTTTCCTTTTGAGATCAATGTTATTGCCAATGACTAGCCTGCCTTTTCTTCTTAGTTGGCCCTCCTTCCAAGTGTAGTGGGGGTGACTGTTGGCCTGTTGTTGTAGTTCCTGAATTAGCACAATCAAATTAGAATCTTGTTGCCACTGAAGCTTGATTTCTTCCATAAGATCAGAATGGAGTGTTGTCATGACCAAGTTACAGAGATGGTTGCTGGACACCCTAGACAATGCATCTGCTACCTTATTCTCACTCCCTTTCTTGTATTCCACCATATAATCATAACCAATCAGCTTGGATAACCATTTTTGTTGGAAAGGGGTTGCTAGCTTGTGATCCAGAAGGTGCTTTAGGCTTTGATGGTCAGTTCTGATTGTAAAGGGCTTTAGTAGAAGATAGTGGTGCCATTTCCTTACTGCAAACACAATAGCCAACAGCTCCTTCTCATAGGCTGACAGCCCCATGTGTTTGTCTGCTAAGGCCTTGCTGATGTAAGCAATAGGGTGGCCCCTTTGCATGAGGACAGCCCCAAGGCCTTGTCTAGAAGCATCTGTCTCAAGTATGAAAGGAAAGGAGAAGTCTGGCAGTGCTAGGACTGGAGGGGTCATCATCTTCTGTTTAAGCTCCTCAAAAGCCTCTTGAGCCTCTTCATTCCAGCCAAATGAATTTTTCTTGAGCAATTGAGTGAGTGGTTTGCATATCTTCCCATAATCTTTAACAAACCTCCTGTAGTATCCTGTTAGGCCCAGAAAACCCCTTAGTTGTTTAATATTAGCAGGCTGAGGCCATTCTAGGATTGCTTGAATCTTGTCCTGCTCAGTTGAGACACCCTCAGATGAGATAATATGCCCTAGGTAGTTGATAGAAGTGGCCCCAAAGTTGCATTTCTTCCTGTTTGCATACAGTGAGTTCTGCTTCATGAGCTGAAGTACTTGATGGACATGATCCATGTGTTCTTCCCAAGTGGAGCTGTACACCAACACATCATCAAAGAATACCAACACAAATTTTCTGAGGTAAGGCTGGAAAATTTTGTTCATGAGGGCTTGGAATGTGGAGGGGGCATTAGTGAGCCCAGAGGGCATCACTAGATACTCATGGTGGCCCACATGTGTTCTGAAAGCTGTCTTGTGAACATCTCGAGGATGCACTCTCACCTGGTGGTAACCTGACTTAAGGTCTACCTTTGAAAAATAGCATGAGCCATAGAGCTCATCTAACAACTCCTCGATGACTGGTATGGGAAATTTATCCTTGATAGTTGCCTTATTAAGGGCCCTATAATCCACACACATACGCCATCCATCATCTTTTTTCTTTACTAATACCACAGGGGCATCAAATGAGCTGCTACTGTGTCTAATAATGCCCTGGTCCATCATTTCCTTTACTAAGTCTTCTATCACTGTCTTCTGACCTGCTGGATACCTGTATGGCCTCAGGCTGATTGCTTAAGTCCCTTCTTTGAGGGGTATTTGATGATCCACCCCTTCCCTGTAAGGTGGTAGCCCCTTCGGCTCATCAAAGACAGTAAGGTGTTGGTCCAGTAGGGCAGAGAGTTGCTGCTGTTGTTGGGAAGCAGTAGGTTGAGTTTGCTCTGGGGTAGGAGACTAGTTTTCAGTGTATGGAATTACTTGTGCCATGCATAATTGAGCAGAATTGACCATGAGCCTGTCCAAATTTTTTGGTTGAATTAGTCCCAATGGCTTGGGTTTGGCACCCCTCAGGTGCAACTTCTTACCTTGGTATTGAAATTCCATAGTCAGATTTTTAAAGTCCCATTTTATAGACCAAGGGTAGAAAACCATTGAATTCCTAGGACTATATCACACCCACTAAGGGGTAGGAGGTATAAATCAACCCTGAATTCACATCCCTGCATCCTCCAATTACACTACTACATAAACAAGTTTTTGCAACCCCAAAATCCGTTGCTAAAGGCCCAAAAAATTGTTGCTAAAAACCTTTTGCAACGGCTATAGCCCGTTGCATTCTCTGGCGTTGCAAAAGGTTTTTAGCAACGGTTTTTTGACCTTTTGCAACGGCCAAAGGTTGCTCGTTGCCAAAAGGTAACCTTTTGCAACGGGCAATTATTTTTCATGCTAGAACTTTTGACAACGCCATTTTTCCATCTTTTGCAACGGCTAAAGCATGCCCGTTGCCAAAAGATAACCTTTTGCAACATGCTATTGATTCCCATGCTAAATCTTTTTGCAACACCAGTTTTTCATTTTGCAACGCCTTTGATAATTTGGCCGTTGTCAAATTTTTTTTTTTTTGTTGGAATGCATGCTATGATAATTTCTAAACAAATAATAATAAGTAATTAATTTCATAGAAAGTTAGTTACTAATAATAATTTTATATATTAATAATATAATTCGAAATTCACTTGTTATACCAAAATGTTAAAATTTCAAGTCTAGCTTGAATCATCTAATACAACCCACAATATTGATCACCATACATCTTAATTATAGATAAATATAAAACTAATTATGTCCAAAAAGGTATACAACCATCTATTTCAAAAATTTTCTATGTAAGCTCATCAATATCATCATTGTCCGCCTCCTCTCCATCATCATTTGCTTCAACATGTACCTATATATAATGTAAAAGACAATGAATATTAAAAACTTACTAAAAACAAGAAGTATGAACATATAAAATAAAAGACAATTAAGAAAGAACCCATTTAGTGTGTGTATATATATAAAATAAAAGACAATTAAGTCATCCATGATAATAGCCACCGACCAACCACCACCACCAGGGCAAGTCCACCACCACCATGCTTCTGTCCAGGCAACAGTTGGCAGCAGCAGCTCGGCCTGGCAGCGGCAGCACCTCGGCCTGGCAGCGGTAGCAGCTCGGCCTGGCAGCAGCACCTCGGCATGGCAGCAGCAGCGCCTCGGCATGGCAGCAGCAGCACCTCGGCATGGCAGCAACTGCAGCTGGGCCTGGCAGCAGCAGCACCTCGGCCTGGCAGCGGTAGCAGCTCGGCCTGGCAGCAGCACCTCGGCATGGCAGCAGCAGCGCCTCGGCATGGCAGCAGCAGCACCTCGGCATGGCAGCAACTGCAGCTGGGCCTGGCAGCAGCAGCACGGCCGCCTAGTTCAGCCTGCAGCAACCACGCCCAACCCAGTTTGTGGCAGCAGTAGCCACCACGGACGGTGGGGGGAGGCCACAGCAGCGGATGGCTTCCGTGGGCACAGTCGACAGCCCTCTCGTGGTTCTGTACATCATATAAAACAAGAAAAAAAAACCTCTACCCCATCTTACAACCAAGTGTGTTCAAGCCACAATTTCAATCTCACTTATAACATATAACCTTCATCATATAACATAGCCAAAATTAATGAAACATTTAATTCCTAATTTATAATTCTTTAAAAACTACCCTAATAATTTATTTTTATAAACTACCCTAATAATTTATTTTTATAAACTACTCTGACCAAGTACCTGCAGCCAGCCACAACTGAACACAAACTTTCGAGAGGTGAATTCTCTCCCAAAACTCAAAATATCATATTTCATTAGATGCCCAAAAAGTACAACCCAGTTGAGTATTTATAGACGGTACAAATAAAATAGCCACAAGCAAACAAAATAACATTATAAATAAACTAATCAGATATGGTAATAAACTTACCAATTGATTGTTTGATTGTTCTCCCATAGAAACAAGATCATTTGACTCATTGGTTGCAGGATTACTATTGCTTGCGCACTTTGACATAGAGGGAAGAATAAGCTTCACCCCGGGGTTGGCTTCAAGTAGTTTTTGAAGATCTGGATTAGCTTGTAGCAATTTATCCACTACTTGTGATTCCACGCTTTGTAAGTACTGTTCAGGAAAGATATAGCTTGAGCTTTTGCCACCTTTCTTCAAATCAGTTTTGGTTACACCTTTTCCATAGAGTCGCATACGTCCTCTATGCTCCGGTTTTTTTATCACTTCACCATAAGGATCTTTATGGTTAGACCCTTCACATTCTTGAGATTGTATTGCCTCCATTTGCTCCTATCGACATGTGAAACGTAAAAAAAAAAAAATAAAAAAAAGCTAATGAAACACTAATATCCAAGATATCAGCAAATGCTATTGAAAACAAATATAAAATTACATACAATATTTGTTGCGGCTTCGTCATAACTTGTTTTGTATGACTTTCCGGGCTTTCTTTGCCTTGAACAGCTATATAACTTTGCTTTTGAAGGCTCTTCCTTTTTTGGATCTTCTTGTTTCTTTTGACAATATATAAAAATTATAAGTTTATAGTTAATATAAAACATATGTGAATAAAACTCTAAGCTCATGGATATAGTTACCAGCTTTTCACGCATGAATGCAAATGATGTTGGACCCATGGTGTGCATGTCATTCGCCAACTTTCTATTCGAACTATTTCTTTCACTTTCTTGCTATTGGATTGGAAAGTAAAAATAAATTCAATTCAATTCCTTAAACACAACAAGAAACCGGTATAGAACTTTGTTTTCGTGAATTGTTCTTTAACACTTACCTTAGTTGCCTCATCATCCCAATAATGCAACAACTCTTTAAATTGGTTTGTAGGAATTGTGTTTGGACGGTTGCTCCATCTTTCATCATAAGTCGCATATGGAGAGTAGTACATTGCCTTACACCAACATTTCCATTGCTCGTGTACAGTTTCCAATGCCCAATCTTTTCCTTTTGATGAAACCAGGTACTTCCTCTACACAAAAGGTTTTGTACCTTGATTAGTCACCAAAATCCAATATGATGCAATAATTGAATCCATAAGTAATTATTACATAAATCACTTACTTGCACATAGTCCCATACTTGGTCTTTAGAATGTTCTGGTATACTTGGCCTATCACAATAGTTCAATGGTACATACTCAGGGTTCCTAGCCAAAGTCCCTAAGAATAGACTATATTCACTCACAAGCTTTTTTGTAGGACCAATTGGCTGCCCATATGAGTTAAGGATTATGGCAGGTCGCTCTTCCATTGTACGTTGATGAGCATGGGTTAATAGTGTGGGCCCTCGACCCTTCTTTTTTGGACCTGCAATTTTTAAGGTCGCACATTGTGAAAGCCATGTAATACTTATTGTAATATATTAAATATAAATGCTAATCTATCGTTATTAAATTAAAGGAAATCATATACCAGAGCTTTCTGCATTTGAGGTTGTTCTTTGAGATTCTACTTCTGTGAGTTGAAGATCATTTGAGCAGCTTGCGGTTATATTTTCATGGCCTTCATTTACTAGACAGTCCTTTGATGCATGAATATTTTCGAGGTTCTCATCCTCCGGAGATTCATGTGATGCATGAAGATTGGAAAGGCTTTCATTTGCACCTTGCATTTGTTTTTTTACGGAGATCACGATACAAAGACATAGCTCCTGCAGTGATGTACTTCTTCGCTTGCTGCTGTTGCACTGGATGATGATGATCAGTAGGTTGCTTCTGATGCTGATGAGGCCCTGCTTTTGATGCTGATCAGGCTGCTTTTGATGCTGATCAGGCTGCTTATTCTGCTTTGGATGCTGTTTACCATTCTGATTAGGTTGATTACGCAACTGCCTTTCCTGATTATGCCCATGGTGATCAAGCAAGTTTGATGGCTAACAAAGAACATGATGACAAAAAAGTTTCAAATAATTATTGTCAAAGGTTTTTAATATTTCTTTGACTTACACATATCGAATTGCAACTAACCTCTTGATGTTGTTGTTTAAGAGGTGGTGGAAGGTAATCAGACATACACCTTCCTTTTCTCTTTGATGATGAGCCCTTCAATGCGGACTTTGCAATTGGTACCTATGAAGGACAATCACACACATAATGCTTCCAATAAAAAAAAAATTTAAAATTTACATTAACAGATAGAAACACGTGTATCCATACCATTGATCTAGTGAAATCATCGTTATCATTATCCTCATCATTAGGTATGTATTCTTCATCATCACTATCAAAGCCATCATCTCTAGCATTTGTAGTTGTCTTGGCTTGGTATAGCCTTTGTGCAAATTCAGTCCCACATCCTTTAGCTTTCATATGTTCAACATTTTTCCTCATTGTTTCTAGCCTTTTCATCTCATATTCAGTCAACTCTTTTTGCAGTGCAACTCTATTCTTTTTCAGCTGCAAATTATAATACAAGATAAAAGTTAAAAAAATACATATAGGAACATTATACATAGCAAGAAATGAATATTATATATATTACCATAAGATAGTTCCATAGGAAGGTTATGCATAGCATAATGCCAACCATCGTTAGTAGGTGCTTCAACAAAAAAAACTTGATGTGCTTGAGATGCCAAAATAAAGGGTTCTTCTTTGGAAATTGTTTTGTTTTTATTAACCAAAGTTAGTTTGTCATCAGTTATTTCTGAATGAAACCAAACACATTTAAACAAGACAACATCAATGTACCCATGGTAAGATATCTCAATAATTTCTTCCAGAGACCCATAGTACATAACATTCCCCACAATTGGATTTTTATCCTTAACACTAGCAAAACTATCTGTTAAAGCACTTAGAGTGACTCCACTATTCTGTGTGACATAATTTGACTCTCGTTTCATGGTATAAAACCTATAACCATTCACGAAATATCCACTGTACTTTTTAGCCACAAAGGAAGGTCCCATAGATAGCCATTTGACATGCTCTAGCACGTCTTCGCCTTGGGCAAGCTTGGATGCAATTTTCTCTTTGAACCATTCTTTGAACTCTTTTCCATGGCTTTGAGCATTATCCCATTTTCTTTTCTTTTGACGCGAAACTTGCTCCTTGTGCTCACTAGAATACAAATATGAAAAAACATTAATGACGTATTAGTTGTAAAGAAAAAATCATAAATAATGAACGATCTATGTTTTGGTATCTTACTTAATATATCTCTCAACTTCCTCACAATCACAATTGAATAAGACACATTGATGTGATTGGCTCCATGTAGTGTGATTAATCATAAAACCAACTTGTTTCTTCTTTGAGGTTTTCCCTCTACCTTTGATAGGATGACCAAGCTTCGGGAGACCAACTTGTAGAGTGCTAGGTTGATTAGGATGATTAGAAGGACCTTTATATGGACCTTTTGATTTACTCAAATATCGAACCACAAACCTTGCACATTCTTTGGCCAAGAATCCTTTTGCCATGGAAGCCTCTGGACGACCCTTGTTACGAGCATCTGACTTTAATTCCCGAAGATACCTCTCAATTGCATACATGCATCTTATTGCAACAGGCCCACCAAGTTTGATTTCTTCCACTAGGTGAACCGGTAAATGGACCATTATGTCAAAGAAAGCCGGTGGAAAAATCCCCTCAAATTGACAAAGAGTTTCCACTATCTCGGAATGGAGAATGTCAAGATCTTGAGGGTCAGTCAATTTTTTCCATATGCCTTTAAAAAAGTTTGACATCCTAATTATAGGAGCTGCAACATGGCTACTAAGGGTTGCCTTTGTAGCAATCGGAAGTAAATAATGCATCATAAAATGTGCATCATGGCTCTTATACCCCGTGATCTTCCTTTCATTAAGGTGCACACATTGAGCAATATTTGAGGCATAACCTTGTGGCAACTTTGCATTCTTTATGGTTTGGCAAAACAAACGCTTTTCATCAGCACTCATCCAAAACATAGATGTCGGGATCTCTTCACTTCCATCTGCATATTCTTCAATCTCAAGCTCTGACACCCATTGGAGGTCTTTCTCCTCTCGTAGGTATTTCAAATCACGACGAGCAGATACATGATCTTTTGTCTTCCCAGGAATGGCTAACAATGTCACAATGACATTATCAAAAAAATTCTTTTCAATATGCATGACATCTAAATTATGGCGAAGATCACAATGTTTCCAATAAGGTAACTTGAAAAATATAGAAAATTTTCTCCATGGATTAGGATCCTCATCATCTTGTCTCATTTTCGGCTCCTCTTTTCCAAATTTATTAGGAAAATCATGTAATAGTTGCTCAACCTCACCTCCTGTCAAACGAACTGGTTTATTTCTTGCCTCAACATGCCCATTGAAGTTTCTCTTATTATATCGCCATGGGTGGTCTGGATCCAACCATTTGCGATGGCACATATAGCAATGCTTGCGACTAAATTTCAAGTACACTGAGTCAATTTCATAATGACAATAAGGGCAAGCAAATTTTCCTTTAGTGCTCCAATCTGACAACATTGCATAACCCGGAAAATCACTAATAGTAGACATCAAAGCTACATGCATGTCAAACCTTGTATTGGTTGAAGCATCATATGTTTCGAGGCCAAACTCCCACAAATCTTGCAAATCTTTAACAAGCGGTTGTAAACATCAATGTTATTTCCGGGAGACAAAGGTCCGGGTATAAGTAATGAAAGCATTAAAAACTCAGACTTTGTAGCCAACCATGGAGGCAAGTTATAATTGATCAAAATAACAGGCCATGTACTATGCACAATGCTCATTGTGTTGAATGGATTAAAACCATCAGTGGCTAATGCAAGTCTAACATTACGAGGTTCATCAGAAAAGCTTGGATACATTTTGTCAAAATTGATCCAAGCTTCACCATCAGCTGGATGATGCAAAAGCCCATCATTTACTCGCCCATATTTATGCCATGTCATATAAGTTGCTGTTTCGGCACACATATACAACCTTTGCAACCTCTTTTTGATTGGAAAGTACCTTAGAATTTTAGATGGAATTCTACGTGTTTTTTCATTAAGATTCTCGTTTTGATCATTTTCCTTTGATTTCCACCTTGAGGTCCCACAAATATGACAACTTGTTGCATTTGCATGATCCGCCCAATATAACATGCAATCATTAGGACAAGCATCAATCTTTTTATAGTCCAAGCCCAACAACTTTAACACCTTCTTTGCTTCATGCATAGATGTTGGCAATATTGCATCATCTGGGAGAACTTCCTTGAAGAACTCTAGTAAACCAGCAATTGCAACATCGGGCAACTTGTGATCACACTTATAAATGTATAGGCGAATTGTGAAGGCAAGTCTAGACATTTTTTTACAGCCTGGATACAATTCTTGTTGGCCTTCCTCTATTAGCTTCAAAAACTTTTTCGCCTCTTCATTTGGCCCTTCTCTTATAGTATCATGCATCAAATCTTGTATACCATCATTCATGTTTGATGGTTCATCATGTTGAAGGTCATCTGATTCTCTTTCAGGGACCATCCTTTCTAAATTAAAAAACTCATCGTTTCTTGGTACAAAGCCGTTGCAAATAATATGATCTCTTACGTCATTTCTATCATACCAATATCGATGACGGCATTTACAACATGGGCAACTAATCTGGTTCCCTTGAGACCTTGTAGCAAAGGCTTTCTCTATGTATTCATCTGTTCCTTGTTCATATACATCACTCCATCTAGGATATTCCCACCAAACCTTATTTCTGTTATCCATTTCCTAAAAATGTATAAGAAATATAAGTTTTTTGCATTATTATAATAAGGGAGGATATAAGATTTCTTTGATTGCATCGTGTCCTATTTCATTATAACATTATTTATTGCAGCCTACCTTCTAAATTTAGATTAGTTATTATGATGCATAAACATCTTGATATATTGCAATTCCTACTTTAACTTTGTCTTTTAATTAGTAGTTTAATTGTACAACACCAAAAATTGACATCAAACCTAAAAAATTCAATACTGTTGAAAAATTATTGTAATTTACAAGCACTAGCGATTTCCCGAGTTATTATCTGAGACAGTTGAAAAAATACGAAAGAGCTAAGTCTTACGAAGTATAATCTTAAATACCTAAGTGTCATACACATTTTTATCAAATTGAACATAGGACATGGATAATTTGATTTTTCATTTATTAAACACAAATCTAATAATCTCAATGAATACTTGAACTATGCAAACTCATATATAAAGCTTATAAATGAAACCAACATATATAAATAGTTCTCAATCCAAATACCATAAATGAAACCAACATATATATAAAGCTTATAAATGAAACTCATATATAAATAGTTCCTTGAAACACTTTGTTATTCCTTGCAATCCAAATACCATAAACAATCTCAACTTTTCTTTCTATCTCTAAAGTCTAAATTCATCATGTGCTTATTTGTCAATCAAAATCTTGGATATCAATTATCAAAGGTTGGCTTGTATGTATATTATTACTATGAAATACTTAATATATGCATTAAATTTATTTTATTATGATACTATTGTCATTATATTCATATACACACATATATAAATCTAATGTATACAACATGAGTACTTCACTTGATAGCCGTCCCTCTTATTCGAAACTTCCCTGTATCAAGGGCAATTCATATACTTCACTCAACAGTGTGTCATAACATTATCTTAGGATTAAGCTTACCATGTAGAAAATCCCAATAATAAATAATTTCATCTTTGGATTTAAGTGATTTAACAAAGAACCTCAATGACGATGCAAACTCTAAACATGGTGTGAAATGCCAAAAACGTTACCAAAAAAAAAACAAGCGACAAGAACTATTCAAACAGGGCATAATTTGACAGCCATCATCCTCACACAAACAATTACTGTATAATATATTTGACAACCAAAAAAACACAAACATACTGAATTTATACTCAAAAAACTGCAGAACTTCAAAATTCACCAACAAGCAATTAACCGTGCAACATTGATTCAAGATTTATAAATGTGAAGATTCAAGAACTGCAGAATTTATACTCATAAAGCTTGCAGAATTTATACTCATAAAGCTTAGTGTATACATAGAAACAATGTGAAGATTCATGCCAACTGTGCAGAATTTATACTCACGATTTTCTTGCAGAAGAAACGTCGAGGAGTGAGACTGAGGTCGAGGAACTGTTGAGCGGCGGCAACGACCAGCGGCTGCAGCGTCGAGGAGTTGTCCAGAAGCAGCAGCGTCGAGCGACGGCGGCGCGCAGCGGCAGCGGCCGCGTGGCGGAGAGATCTGGTGCTGGGCAGCGTCGAGGAGTAGTGAAGAGCAAGAAGAATTCGATCAATTAACCCATAAAAACCTAAGTGAGTTTCAATTGAACCAAAAATAAGGGAAAATTAATTAGAATAAAATTCAGAAATTTACCTTGTTTTTGGAGTGGATTCAATTGGAAGAAGCTAAGTGAAGAACCCTAGTTTTTTTTATAGCAGTAGAGAGGGCGAAAAAAATGAAGGAGGCAATCAAGCAGTAAACATTAAAATGAAAGAGGGAAAATTGGCGCCTCTTTAATTTGTTCTGAATTTTTCATTTTAGACTTTTGGCAACGGCTATGCCATAGGTGTTGCTAAAGCCGTTGCTAAATACTATGCCCGTTGCCTTTTCTATTCTTTTGCAACGGGTTTTGATGAGCCCGTTGCCTTTTCTATTTTTTGCAACTGTCATTAAAAAAGTGTTGCTAAAGGTGTTGCAAAAATGTGACCCGTTGCAAAAGAGCGTTGCAACTGCTCTTTTATCTAGTAGCAAGCAAAGCCCTGTATCATAGATTGGCACTTCAATTTTCCCCCATCTTCTACTCTTACCCACATTGGGTCGATTTCTTTTACCTTACAGTCCAGCTTTAGTGCCAAATTGGCATCTATAAAATTATGTGTGCTGCCACTATCCAGCAGTAGCTGCAAGTTCTTCCTCCCATGATAAACCTTGAACCTCATGGTGTTGTGAGAGGCCACACCCTCCAAAGCTTGTACACTGACAGTTAAGTGATCACAATGGGCTGTTGTTTCAGTGACTTCCTCAATCTTAGGCTCCTCTTCCATCTCAGGGGTTCCCTCTTCCTCCCCTAGTTGCAGGTGATACACTTGGGGTCTCTTCCCTTTACCTTGGTGTCCTGGCTCAAACTTCTCATCACACCAAAAGCATAACCCTTTTGCTCTTCTCTCATTAAATTCAGCAGGTGTGTAGGATCTCTTGTTTGTGTTGGTAGGTGGGGTGGTTAGTTTGTGATTTGTGGAGTTAAGTGGGGTAGGTGATGGGCTTTGTCTCCAAGGTGTTTTAGAGGTTGATGGGGTGTGGCTGCCAAATCTGTTCTGGTAGGGGACTATGGCTTTGTTTGGTGGTGGGGTGGTGAGTAGGGGTGTTTGCTTGGTTTTCTTGGCCTTATCTGTTGCCTCCTGTAGTTTAGCCAAGCAAAGAGCATGTTGCAGGGTTTTTGGTGTGAACATCCTAACATTCAGCCTTATTCCAGGATCAAGTCCTTCTAGGTAGCAACTCAGAAGGTGTTCATTAGATAATTCCAACCTACTAACTATTGCATCAAATGACTCATGATACTCCTGCACTGAACCTGTAACGACCCGACTCGCTTAAACCGGCGCGGAAGAAACCGACGAGTCAGATAGTTAGAAACTACAACTCAAAACCTAAGAAATTAAAACTAATTCCTCGAAACATTATTAATAAACCACAAACGTACAAATACCCACAAGTTTGTACATAAACTAATCCAAAAGTCAAACTAAAAATACTAAAATACGAGTTAACTCCAACTACATGTCAGAGTCTTTAAACAACACATAAAAGTCCAAAATTCTAAAGAGTAGCATCTAAACAAACTATCACTACTAATACTACAAAATCAGTAAATACAACAGGTAACAAAAGAAAGATACGTCGCTCGCCCAACCCAAAACTAGGCAAGAACATCATCATCTGAAGTACCTGAAAAATACAACAACAGTCCACCATCAGTGGCGAGTAACATAACTGACTCACCCCAATGGGAACACACATGTACATAGCATAAATCAAACGATCAACATCATTAAACAAAGTACGAGAACAACCCAAAACGTGAACTCGACTCAAACCAACCTAATCAACTATCTTTGGCGCAATCATTCATATTCTAGACCGGACTGTGCTCGTACGAACGCATCTTACGCGCTCGAACTTTCTACTATGTTCGGATTTGAGAATCTTACTCTCAAACCCCATGAAACCAATCTTACTGGAAATCCATGTCCCGTGAAACCAATCTTACTGGAATTCACAAAGATCACATAGTATGACTCCAACTAACCCAATACCGCGGATGGATTAGGGGCAACGTCTTAACCCGAATACAATGAATCTTACTCAAAGTATCAGGCGTCTAAAAATGAAATCAAGCTAAGTAAATAATTAATTAATTCATTTACTCATTTTAATCATATTATTCATTATTACCTCAACTTAACTAAACTAAGTTCAAGAACTGCCTAAAGCCTCGGTTCTCGAAATTAATCTAGCTAAAACATCGAAGTTATTCTCAAGAACTGCCTCTAGCCTTATTCTTGAGTCTAACCAATCATTATTCATCAATCTTTAATCATTCTTTAACCATATTAAACACTTTCTTTAACTTTCTTTATTCTTTAAACCGTTTCCTTTAACTTTCAAGATTCAATCAAGAACTCCTAAAGACTCATCAAGAACTCATAAAGAACTCAAAGAACTCATAAAGAACTCATTCAAGATTCAAGATCTTCAATCAAGAACTCAATCAAGATTCAAGATCTTCAATCAAGAACTCATCCAACATAATTATCACACGCAAATCACCATGAAAAATCAACCTAAACTTATCCAAAATTCATCAAACTTTGATACATAAATCATGATCATATAACAATGTATAACTAATCATAAAATCATGAAAATCATCACTAAAACATCATGTAAACACATAAAAATCAGATTGTATAATCATACATAAAATCATGAAAAACCATCAACAAACATCCTAAACATGCATTTAATCTATACTATAAACAAGGTATTCTAATTAAGTTGAGTTAGTATGTTACCTTATGGAAGATCACACACAAATTCAACACAAATTACAACCCGGAAACAAGCACCAACACGGCACTAACAACACGAGCACGAACACCACACACGGCCTTGCACGGCTGCTGCCCACTGCACCACGCACGGCTGCTGCCCACTGCACCACGCACGGCTGCTGCCCACTGCACCACGCACGGCTGCTGCCCACTGCACCACGCACGGCCTGGCTGCTGCCCTTGCACGGCCTGGCTGCTGCTTTTGCACGGCACCACGCACGGCTGTCCCCACACACGGCCCTCTACACGAGCACGATCAAAACCCAACCCGAACCAATGATCTTGGATAAAATAAATGGGTTTAGATTGTGTTTAGGCTACTTAAAGATCAATAGACTTTGAATCTTTAAGTTCAAGGTTAGAACTAATGATGAACAATTGATGGCTTGTTCATCAAAAATGGCGTGAGGCAAGAGAAAGTGGAGGGGGTTTGTGTTGATTGAACTTTTGATGGCAAGAGTGTTTAAAAAGGCAAATGAGCAAATGAACCTAATGGCTCACTAATCATTCCTATTTATAGAAATTAGTTAAGTGTGAAAGCAAGGCAAGTGGCAAAACCTTGCCATGCATTTAGAGGGGCCGGCCATCATGGCTAAAATGGGCCTAAATGGGCTCTCGTGCTCTATTGGGCTAATTTGCGAAAACCGCATAATTAATCATGCCCAAATCGATTTGGCCCAAAATATTAGATAATTAATTAGAAAATCAAATAAATAAAATTCTAATTAATTAAATAATAATTAACTTAAATAATAAAACTAAGAAATAAACATTTCGATTAAATCGAAATTATTCATACAAAATTAAAATAAATAGTTCAAAAATTAATTTGAACTAGCACATAAACAAACATAAATGCACATAAATACCGGCAAAAATACCGATAAAATCTGGGTCATTACAGAACCAGTCTTCCTTAAGGCCTTTAACTCAGACATAGGGTCATCATAGGGCTTACCAAATCTAGCTGTAATAGCTTCTACATATTCTTCCTAGGTTGGGTTCACAACACCCTTGTTTTTCATGAAGGCTTGATGCCATAAGAGGGCTTTCCCTTCTAAATGAATGGCAGCTAGTTTGACCTTGTTAATGTCACTCATTTTATCCAGCTCAAAGAACTGATAACATTTATACAACCAAGATTTAAGGTCGATCATCTCCACCAAATTTTGGAAACTCTACCTTAGTGAGAGAAGAAAAAGTATTAGGTGGTTGAGAATGGTTATTACTGTTACTACTGTTCTCCAGCTTGTCTACTTCAGGTTCCCCATTAGCTTTCTCAGACACCAACTTAGTGATTTGACAAGATAGACCCAAAACCAAGTCATTAAGTTCAGCAATAGATTTAACATTCTTATCAATATTGAGACCATAAGTTTGACATGTTTCATGAATCCTAGTATTTTGCTCAAGAATCTTAGCATTTTGTTCATGAAGCATACCTTTAAGTTCACCCTCCATTTTCTGCAGCTCAGCCACCATTGCAGCCTCTTGTTCACGAGTCATCACCATTGCTGCCAAGGATTGAAGGCTCTGATACCACTGATGTAAACCTTAGCTGAAATCACCAGATTGATCCAATAATAGATGGAACCTGGTTAGGATTCTCCTGAAGGTTAGCCAACACAGAAAGAAAGGCAACCTTGAGAATGAAATCCCCTGTAAAATATAGGAATATAGCAGAGAGAAAGAGAGAGTAAAAGAGAGAGAGAGAGAATTTGGGCAATATTTGTGATGCCTTCCATTACTCACCTGGCAGATCTTTTATATGGATCAGCAACAATATTTCAGTACAAAGGTACAACCACCAAAAAGCATGATTGCATAATTATTCTTCCTAGTACAAAAAGGACAGCTAGCAAAATGACATAATAATAATAATAATAATAATAATAATAATAATAATAATAATAATAATAATAATAATAATAATAATAATAATAATTATTATTATTATTATGCTAATTTTTCCTCTCCTGTTGCCAGCTCAGCTCCATTCTTCTTCTTTTCTTCTGCCAGCATGGTCAATTCCCCTGCCAAGTCAGCTTCTTGAGCATTGTTACCAGCTTGGGTTGTATCAATTTGTGGCTTGGGTAATTGTTTTTTTGGTGGTGGTTTGGGTGGGTGGGTGGGTGGGTGGGTGGGTGGGTTTGGGTTCGGTGGATTGTGGACTTTGGGCTTGTTTACTTTAGATTATATTCAGTTCAGTTCAGTTCAGTTAATCTCTATTCAGTTCGGTTCAGTTCAGTTCATCTCTATTCAGTTCAATTAATACACCTCTGTTCAGTTTAGTTCAGTTCTATTCAGCTAATGTAAACGAGCCCTTTGTGGTGGTTTGATTTGGGTTTGGTAGGTTTGTTTTCGTTGGGTGGGTGGTGTTTTCAGTGGGTGGATTTGAGTGGGTGGTGGTTGCTTTTGTTTTTTTAACTTTTTATTAATTAAAAAAAACTAAAATTAATTAAAATTAAACTCTGATGAATTAAATTAAAATCAATCAAAATAAGATAAATGTGCAATTGACTTGTTTTATAGGTAACCAACAAGTTACAATTAGTTAAGAACCAAAATGAGAAGATAAGGGTGAAAGATGAGACTATAATGAAAAAAATTAAAGTTTGGACTAGTATGAAAAGAACGTTGAAAGGTCGAATAACTAGAAGAAAAATTTGCCACTAACCACCTAAAGTTTAATTAAGACTTAAGTGGTTTAATTGTGATTTAAGTTAACGGTGTTAAAAATGGGTGGTGGTTTGCAACTTTTTGGCACTTAATTGGCAGTTAAATTTAATAAAAAAAATTATGGCAGTTGTTCACAACTTTTAGGGTGTGTTTGGTTATCAAAGGGGAAAGAGAATCACTTTAAGAATGGGAATGGGGGAGAATGGAAAGCAAAAGTGTTAGATTTAAAAGGTCGTTTGTTAAAAAAAAAATACACCTCCACCACCACCACCCCAAACCCACCTCCACCACCCAAGTTCAAAAACAACCCCCACTTCCTTCACCACCAACGAAACCACCCCCCCTCCCCCACCCCTTGCCGGCGCCACCCCCTCCTCCACCACGGCAGCCTCCTCCCCTCCCCCACCCCTCACCAGCCTACTAACCCTAACCACCCAAATACCCAAATTAAAAAAACAACTCCCAACCACCTCCACCACCTCCACCACCACCTACACCACCCCCAGCCGAACCGCCTCCCCCCGCCGCCCCTTCACCACCCCCTCCCCACCACCCTACAGCCCCCAACCACCCCCCACGAACGAAAAACCCCCAAATTCGAAAACCCTCGAATTTGGGGGTTTTTCGTTCGTGGGGGGTGGTTGGGGGCTGTAGGGTGGTGGGGAGGGGGTGGTGAAGGGGCGGCGGGGGGAGGCGGTTCGGCTGGGGGTGGTGTAGGTGGTGGTGGAGGTGGTGGAGGTGGTTGGGAGTTGTTTTTTAATTTGGGTATTTGGGTGGTTAGGGTTAGTAGGGTGGGGCTGAGTGGTTGAGTTCGTGGGTGGGGCTGGGGTGGTAGTGGGTGAGTGGGCGTGGGTGTGGGTGGGGATTGGGTGGCAGTGGGGCGGGTGGGGGTGGGGGTGGTGGTGGGTGAGTGGGTGGCAGTGGGGCTGGGTGGGGGTGGGACTGGGTTGGATTGGGGTGGTTGGGTGGTGGTTAGGTGAAGGGTGGGGAAAGGGAATGCAAAAGATAGGGGGGAGGAGGGTTTAGAAAAGTGTTAGATTAGGGGAATGGGTAAGGGAATGGGAATGGTAAAAGTGGTCTAACAAACACAATCAAAGGGAATGGGGGCAGTTGATTCCCATTCCCTTTGATTATTACCCCCAACCAAACACACCCTTAGTACTTATTAGGTGGTTAGTGACAAAATTTTCTAACTAGAATTATTGTTGTGAATTTTTCCCAATTAAAATAGAATGAGTTTTCTGCACGGCTAGCCGCACACAAATCAAGCGGTGCGGCACGCACATGCATTACATGAAAAAAAAGAAGGATTTTCTTTGATCTTCAAATGCAATTCACTTAGTCAACCATGCATGCATCTTCCATAGTAAAGAACTTTCACTAATCATAGTAGTAGTGAGAAAATAAAATAATTTTTTAAAGGTATTTAAAAAATATATATAATTCTAAAAAGAAAAATATAAACACCAAAATTACTATTTTTTAATTTCTAAAAATAGAGACGCATATTGATATGGTAACATCTTACGAAACACTTTGTGACCCCAATAAAACACTTTGAACCCACTTAAACAGTTTGTAACCCCATGTAAACACTTTGTAACCAAAAAAAATTAATTTCTAACCCCACGTAAATACATTGTAACCCCAAAAAAACACTTTATAACCCCAATAATATTTTATAACCTCACTTAAATACTTTTTAACCCTACTTTTTATCCCCAATAAAACACTTTGAATGACGCTTAAACACTTAATAACCACACTTAAACACCTTGTAACTCCACGTAAACACTTTGTAACCCCAAAAAACATTTTGTAACTCCAAAAAAACATTTTGTAACTCTAATAAAACAATTTGTAACCGCATGTAAACACTTTGTAACCCCACTTAAACACTTTATAATCCGAAAAAATACTTTCTAACCCCATCTAAAAACTTTGTAACCCCCAAGAAAAAAACTTTGTAACCCCATGTAAACACTTTGTAACCCCATTTAAACACTTTATAATCCGAAAAAATACTTTCTAACCCCATCTAAAACCTTTGTAACCCCCAAGAAAAAAACTTTGTAACCCCAACAACACTTTCTAACCCCACATCACTTAAACATTTTATAACCCTACTTTGTAACCCCAATAAAACACTTTAAATGACGCTTAAACACTTTGTAACCCCACTTAAATATTTTGTAACTCCACGTAAACACTTTGTAATCCCGAAAAAATATTTTGTAACTCCAATAAAACATTTTGAGCCCCAATTAAACACTTTGTAACCTCAACAAAACACCTCGTTACTCCACTTTGTAACCCTAACAAAATACAACACTTTGCTACTACAATAGATTACTTTGTTATTATTGGGGTTACAAAGTGTTTATTTGGGTCATAAAGTGTTTATGTGTGGTTACAAAGTGTTTAAGTGGGGTTACAAAGTATTATTGGGGTTACAAAGTATTTATTTGGGGTTATAAAGTGTTTCGTAGGAAATTACTATAGTAATATGGGTCTCTATTTATAGAGTATTAAAAAATAAAATTTTGGTGTTTAGATTTTATTTTTTAGAATTGTAGTTTTTGTACAGGAAATTACTATAGTAATATGGGTCTCTATTTATAGAGTATTAAAAAATAAAAAATTTGGTGTTTAGATTTTATTTTTTAGAATTGTATTTTTTGTACAAAAATACATTTGAAAAAAAAAGTAAAAACTATTTCCCTCTCTCCTACTATGATTGGTGGAAAAAAGTAAAAGTACAAGTGTTTTATTAGGTTGGATGTGTTAAATGAGACATGCAATGGGATGAGCAAATTCTGCCGTACGGTTGTAAACGGTACAACAGGTTGTATATAAAAATTAGCTATTAAGATATCATCAATTTATTTTAAGTGTTTTATTTGTTTGGTTGAAAAAGTAAAAATGGACGATTGAACTTTATCTTGGAAATTAGTTTCAATAGCACCAATATCGGCTTAGGTGCACTCAGTAACACATCGATATTTGATGGATGTTAGAGCATCCACTATTGTAGACAAAAAAAAATCATCTAAGAACTATTATTTTCTCTCCCCTTGAACAAATTATTTCATTTGCGTATTGTTAAATGTCTCCCCTTTTTTATTTAAAATCGCCCCAAAAAATTAAACTACCTAAAATACCCTTGCTTAATCCCATATCGGGTGTTACACGCTATTTCATATTTTGTATCATTATTAAAAATTATTATCAAATGAATTGTATTAATGTAATTCTTTTTGTATGAGAATAAGCAAAAATAAACAATCACACTAAAAACAACTACGTTTATTCACCAAGAAAAATAAAATACATTTTATATCCACTCTATTACATTTTTCAGAACCTTCAATATAAACAATCATATGTAAAGAAAAAAGTCTTACGAAACTAAGCCAACAAAATACGTACAAATTGTACAAAACATTATAACAAAATTTTAAATACCAACCCTCTCCACATCATTGATTCGCTCAAACTAACCATGACCAAAATTTTAACACTTAAACCTACGGGTGATAATGAGCTCGGCCTGTTTGCGAACAGTTCTGGCTCGGTTCGGTCACAGCTCGGTCAAGGCTCGGCTCGGTCATAGCTCGGTCAAGGCTCGGCTCGTTTTTGCTCGGTTCGAGTTTGAGTTCGGCTCGAGACGTTAAAGAGCCAAGCTCGAGTTGTGCCAAGCTCGGCTCGAAAAGCTCGTGAACAGGCTCGATTAACTATTTATATATGTTATATAAATAAATTTATTTATTCTAGTTATTATATATATGAATAAATTAATAGTCTTATTGTTAAATATTAACAAAAAAATCAAACATCTTCAAAAAATTTATAATAGAGAACACATATAAACTAAGAATAAGATTAGGTGAAACTGTTCATGAACAGTTCGATAAAGGTTCGGTCAACGATTGGTCAAAGCTCGGCTCGATTATGACTCAGCTTGTCAAAGTTCGAGCTCGGCTTGAGTTCGACTAAATTTAAATGAACACGAGCCGAGCTAAGCAGAGTTTGGGCTCGGTTCGTTCGATAATCACCCCTACTCAAACCAAACAACCATTCAATATGTTAATTCAACGAATATAAACGTAATAGATCATTTGTGTTAAAAAAACTTTTGATCAAGTGCAAACTCTGTAACATTATACAATGTACCAAAAACACCAATTACAAACTTTGAAATTTTATAGCCCAATTATTGTATTTCTTTGCAAAATAAACTTCATCATATATTTAAACAAATATCGAAGTACATATTACAATTCTAACATGTTACCGGTGTATTACAACAAAAAAAGTATTCATGTTGGACACGTACAACGTGTGTGTGTATAATGGATGCTTAGGGTAAGATTTTTAGGAGTCCTTGAGTTGAGTCTTAACTCAAGATTCACCAGGGTCTCAGGGAATAATCATGTGGAAGACTCACAAGAGTCTTAAGTTGAGTTTAAGAAACTCCATACAAGGTCCTCTCCCAAGGGAAGAATTACATGCTACAATCCATAATGTGTACCAAGACTCTTCTTGGGTTCTGAGCAATCTGTCCTTAGACATTCCAAACTGGATCAAGCAACTAATTCAGTGTGCTTCTGTGTCTTCTCTCCAACCCGACACTCTTGTCTGTTGCCTAGCTAAGGGAAACTCTTTTGATTCTTATAAGCTTTATACTGATCTTTGGAAGGAACAAGTTATCAATTTTAATGAGGGTTGGGAACAGATTTGGAAAGTCATGTACCACCCCCCTCCCCCCCCCCCCCCCCCCAAAAAAAAGTTTCTTTTTATTGTTAATCTCTTGGAATAGCCTGGCGACTAATCCGATCCTTCATCAAAGAGGCATTAATTACCCCCTACTGCCCTTTTTGCCCAAGGCCCCAAACAACTATGAGTCTGTTTCCCGTGTAGCAGGAGATTTACAGCCATTCCCCTGACTAGATTACTGACATTAAGCACTATATCATTTCAAACCTATCTTCCAGGGATCTTCATAATGATATATCTTGGAGCCTTTGCTTCTCTTTCCTCCTTAGGAGGATTTGGATTAGGCGAGCAACTGGGTCTATAACAACTTAAATATGCCCAAGCTCAACTTTTGCTCTGACTCTTTTAGGCTAACCTTAGATTTCTTTTACTCCCAGCAGAATTCTCAATTATAGGAGCCTCACTCAAACTGTTTCTCTTTCTAATCAGTCTGACTTTGTAATTTAATTTGTGTTGATGCTTCTTTATGTCATTCTAACCTAAAAGCAGGCTTAGCTGCCATTTGTTATGACCACAATCTCTAGGTAGTCCAATGAATAATAATCTTGAAGAAGAAGGGATGTGATATACACCACTTGGAAGGCCTAGCTATGCTTACAACATTACAATAGGCCCAAGAGAAGAGATGACAATACACAATATCACCATACTCTCGGATGCAAAGAAAGTGGTTCAAGACATTATGGACCCAAACACTCCTATTAATATTTACATTTAATGTATATAAGAATTGCAGGAACTTACTCTAAGATCTAGCCAAGCTTGAATGGAGGTCTAATGAGTTCATAATGACTAGGGGTGTGAAAGATTCCACCCCTTTTGAAGATATCCCTATGCATATTTCTAATTTTCATTGCAATTGCTTATTTGAACTAAGTAGTTTGAAGGACATTAGCTCGTTACGTTTATGGAGGAAATTTTCCCTAAATGATGTATCTATCCCCTCCCTTTGTTGTAGCACTTTGTGAAATTGTTTTAATTTAGTGTCCTGTTCTTTATAACCAAACAAAAAATAAATAAACCAAAACTCAACTCAAGACTCATTTTTGGACATGTGTCCAAATTTTATCGGGTACTTCTTTTTATTTTAGATTTTGCCTTGATTAGAATTTTGGAATAAAGTATAAAAGTATAGAGAGTCTGGAGTGAGTATCAATTAGCAACAAGCTTATGTGGCAAAGTCTGAATGAGAGTCTTTTTTATAAATCTAGCTGTGTTCGAGAAATCGTTTTTCATCTAATTTGTGCCTTTTTTTCCAACATTCTTGGTGTTTTTTTTATCTCCCTTTGTTTATACACATCATTTTTTTGGCGGAAAAGATCTTTTGATGGAGTAACAATATTATATAGACAAGTACGAAAGATAGGATTCAAATTAAGTTCTAAAATAAATAAAAATTATGAGAAATGTAAGCTAGTTTAGTTTGAGATAATATTTACTTACGACTCGATGTCATTGAATTGAATTAATTGTTTTTTCATAATTTGAATGTCTCAATTTTTGTTTGTACTTGAATTCATTTACATTATTATTAATGTTATCATTTTTATTTTTGTTACTTTACGTTATATTATTATTCTTGTCTTTGTCATTGATTTTTGTAATTGTTACTATATATTTTATTATATTCATCATCATTATAATAATAGTAATAATAGTAATTAATTATTATTATTATTATAAAGTGTTACATAATTAAATTGATACATAATATTTTTAAAATGTTACTATAGGTCAATAGGCAATACACAAAAAAATGCTACCAAAAGTGAAAAAAGTGTTATTTAAACATATTAAATTTAATATTTTAAAATGGTACATAAGGTATCAAAAGTATTGCACCCTCTATTTTTTTAAATGTATCACTTTATTTTGCCGAGACACAACTTGGAAAGTGTAAAAATTATAAAAATTATATATTTGAAAAGTGTATTTCAAAGTGAATCCAACAAGATCCCACATGACTATATTTTTCTTTATATATAAGTAACAATTAATGGTCAAAGTGAGTTGGATGAATAGTGTCAAAGTCAAAGTGTTTTTTTTTTTTTGGTGTACCCACCCGGTTCACCCTTTTGGGCTAATCCGGATTCAGAGCGCGTCCCGGGGTTAAGGTTTTAAACTCCTCCCAACGTGCTTGTGGGGGATCGAACCGTGGTTCTCCCTACCAAGTCTAGCCCCTGGCACCACTAGACCAAGACAACGTTGGTAAAGTTAAAGTGTTATCTAAAAAAAACGAAGGGAGTATCTAAAATGTTACGAGTAACACTTTCAAAAGAGATACCGTTGTTTTAAATAGTATTTTCTAAATGAATTGGTAGCACGAGCAAGTCGCCTTAAAAAATGTTACTTATTAGCATCTAATGTAACACTCTTAATCCGTTTGGTAATATTTTTTAAGGTGTTACCTAAAACCATTTTTAATGTAGGATCAATGAGTATAAAGTGGGTTAACTTTTGAAACAACATAAATCTGCTACCATGCCTAACTGCCTACCAACATATCTACACAAAATAGGCCTACACAGAACCATCAATTTAGGTACCTAATTAGACTAGCAACACCAATCATGGATCATGTAAATGACATTTACTAGTAGTACATTGACACGAAAGATCCATTACTCTGCTCTAGTTCAGAGGAGGAGGAGCAACTGTGCCTGTTCTTCATATGACAGTAACGCAGAAAATTTCCGTACCTGTAAACGAACAAGACTTATCGGAACAATTTTCAGTCAGTCACATAGTATACAATACAGGCACTTGCCACTATCTCCTCCACTTAAATGCAGCAAATGAACTAGTCATACTCATACAGGCATTAGATGAAGCATCTCAGATATAGCAGGACTCCATGAGATTATGGATCATCACAGAGGCAGCAGAATTCTCAGCCATCTTGATTTTTACTTTCTCATCTCCCGACACTAACAGCTTCATATATGTTGTCTCGATCTCAACAGAACATATATATCTCTTCTCGTGCCCCACCCCGACTTCATTCTCAATCCTGTTAGTTGATGTTAACAGGAAAAAGATTTAGACCAATGAGAAACTAACAATGTCATTACATGTTTCTGGTTCCTGAGCTAAAAAGCAAATGCATCAATATTCACAATCAGAAATTAATAGACCTAAATTGGCTAAATGTTGTTTCCAAATGCATACTGATTTCACGTTCTGTAAAATCTCAATAACAGCGATATCTCCAGATTTTCAAGCAATCCCTATATTGTTAGAGATGATGATATTGTATTGGTGGATGAAACTAAAATTGGGGCTAATGCCAAATTAGAGCAATGGAGGCAAAGGTTAGAATCTAGAGGGTTTAAAATAAGTCGGAGTAAGACTAAGTTTTTGGAATGCCGTTTTGAGACACAGAGGGACGCAAATGATGTTGTGGTGAGGTTGGAGTGTTGGACGCAAAAGATCTGGCCATGAGTAAGTACTTTAAATATCATGGGTCTATCATTTAAAAGAATGACTTAAATGAAGAGTGGCCACGGGGGCGTTGTGTGATCGAAGCATCCCTTTAAAGATGAAGGGAAGATTCTACAGAACTGTTATAAGACCAGTGTTACTCTATCGTACAGAATGTTGGGCTTCTAAAGAGGAGCACATCACATATATGTGGATGTTGAAATGGAGGTAGAGGGAGATTGAAAATGACTTGGTTGAATGAGGCCCTTGATCGTAGGGGTGAAGGAGGAAAATCTTTGTGGATGATTACACAGAATGATTGATTGACCTATAAACATGCACTTCCAAGTTCTAACATCGGTCATTTATCTCTTCTTCATGTCTAGCAGAAAGAAAGACATACCTGTAAGTTGGCTTAGGCCATTTCCTTTTGCTACATATCTCATATAACTTTTGCTTAGCAGATTCAATCTCATACTTATCATTAACTTCATCATCGATATCCATATCACTGACAGACTTATTGAGCTTCTCCAGCGCCTTCTTAGCTGCTTTAAGTTGAGCAATATCCTTCTGATTGGAACTTCCAGTTGCAATGAGCTTTCCATCAACGTAAATGCTACAAATGTTTTGGACACCCTTACTTGAGTGCTTAATATCAATTTTCTTCCCTTCCTTTTGGCTAAATTCATTTAGCATTGTCTTTACATGAAATGGCAATGCCTCAAGGGTAACAAGTGGGCTCCAAAAGACCCCTAATAACCTACAACTTATGATCACAGTGGACTAACTATGAGAGCAGTGCTATTAAACCAATATTTTTTTTAACTTCAGTGGGAGAACAAAAAAATGTTTACAAACCTGCCAAAGAAACTTCAAATCAAAATCACAGTCAATATAAACAGCTCCAATGACAGACTCTACTATGTCAGCAAGAACCATTGGGGGTTTAACTTTGCCTCCATACACAGCAGTATCATCTCCTGCCTCTGCTATCAGTGCAAACTCTCGAACCTTTTAGCCCACAAAGCAGATATTGATATTCATATTAGATGATATTTCACACAGCTTAATGTTTACATGGGACATATCACATAATAAAACACTAGTGTGTGATTGCTGATTGGTATGAAAATTTTGAATTTAGGAAATGGATTCAATTAAGGGGTGTTTGGTATAGATAATTTTGATGTAGGAAATGGATTCAAATAATCATTTCCACTACTTAGTGTCTGTTATGAGCTTCAGGTAATAAATGCCGTTTCTAGAGGGTCACAAATAAGTAACAAAATCTCCTCATTTGTTACCCTTATCAAAGTAGTAAAAACAAATTATGTTTCCTTTCACAATTATTTCCATTTCTCTAGGATACCCAACAACTTTCAAAGGTTCCTTACCAAATTCATTTTCATTACATTTATGTTAAATATACCAAACACTCTGCTGCACACTCAGGTAAAAAATGAGAAATATGCTGTCTTAAGCTTGTATTCGAGAGACAAGCTACTCTCCTTTGGTTCCAAAAGTGAATTCTTATTTTATAATGTCCAATACTTAGAGTACAATAGCTATATATAGGAACTTAATCCCAACTGAAAAGACTAAAATGTCCTTCAGGGACTTAAAATAGAATATAAGGAAATAAAACTACAACATAACTAAACCAAAAAAAAAAACTTGACTTATTTAAGAGTTTTACGGCTTCTTCTAGTATATATCTCCCTTATATTAGTTGTGGCTCGATGTGTAGCACACTCCCTAAGTTTTTCGTTTTTAATTGTTTGATGAGTTATAGGTAAGAAATACTTTTTTTGAAGGGTAACACACTCCCCCCATTTGTCACCCTTGTCAAGCTAGTGAAAACAAATGACGTTTCATTTCATAATCGTAATCTTCTCAATTGTTTCCACACTTTTTACTACCCTTTTCCCTTGTTCATATCCTTTCCATTCTATTTACGGTGATCATATCATACGTTCCCTAAAAGGGGTGTCAGAACTTGCCTATGGCATTGAATGTTCACTTTTGGGCATAATATTAACACTGCCTAAGAAGCCCCCTGGCCACAACACATAGCCCTCTGCATGCCTACTTCTTCCCCGCAACTGTAACTTCAACTTCTGAGCCACCACCATCCTTCCCTACCCACACTCGAGCGTCACGGCTCACGGTGTCACCCTTAATTGACTTAATATGATCAACAATTAGACTCTATAATCATGTAAATTTCTCAAAACATATACAAAGAAAAATATTTTAAAATTTCCACTAAACTTTTTTTTTTTAAATTTTTTTTTACAACAGATAAACTCTTGTTTCACTAAGGCTCTTTTTGTTTTGGAGCAAAATGATTTTCTCTAGGGTGGAACATTTCTTTAGGTATGCCACATTTTTCATTTTAGTTATTACCTTTGCTTTGTTTTCTATTCCTATTTTGCCACTATATTTTGCTTATATTTTTTTCTCCTACAATTTGTTCTTGCTCCCATTTCCCACCTTTTTTTTGCTTCTATTTCCTTTTTCCCCTATATTTTCTATGGTCAAACAAACTGAATTATTTTCCTCTACGAAAATTGTTCTCCGTCAAAACAACAAATGGAGCCTAAGGCATTAAAAGCTTTTTTTTATTATTATTATTTAATATCATAATGTGTGTCGTATTAGTCCTTGAGCTGGACATTACGACAGATCATCCAAAGTTCAATTTAGCCAATACACGCATTTGTAAGAAAAGGATAAAGAATTTACAAATACATGTAATGAAATTCGAGGCATGGTGGATGGTACAGAAGGTTGAACCCTCCACCACCACGAGACCAAGGTCTACTACTTTCAAAAACCATTTACCTTACTCCTTGACACTCTATATAACCCTGTTTATTTTGAATACTAAGGGTGCATTTTCTTCTAACTAAAAAAAAATTCTAAGTTTAATAAAAACAGATAAGTTCCAATAAATTCAGATTTAATAAATTGAAAAGAACATACCTAAAAACACATCACATTATCAATTTATCACCCTTACCTTAGGATATCATATTACTCAAATTGAGATACAAACTTGTAACTCAAAATGGCACTCAGAATGGCATTTTCAAGTAAATTTGATAAACTTCAGCGGTAGAGACTCAAGCACCAACTAAATAGAATTGTTTTGGTAATATATTCTCAACAAAATTACAAAAATGTCACTTTATATATTTTGAGATACGGAATTTCCCCTTTACCAAATTGCATTCGGAAAAAAATATAAAACAAAATAACCTAAGCAAAAGTGGAAAACGCCCATAAAGATTAATGGAAACTAAAAAGAAAAGGGTAGCTTACCTTAGCATCAAGAGAAGGGTTGTTATGACGAAGAAAATGGAAAAGGCGATGACGAAGGGCGATACGTGCGAGATAGAGATTGCTGGTGTTAACAGAGCGAAGCAGAGTGAGAATTCCTTCATCAGCAGTTGGATACGCCAAAAACGCTGAATTTGCGACAACAAGTCCCAAAACGGCGTCGCCTATGAACTCCAGTCTTTCGTACGACGGTGACTCCTTGCACGACGGGTGAGTCAGCGCTTCTTCTAGAAGCTTCTTGTTTTTAAACTGGTAATTCAGTTTCACTTCAACGCCTGAAACTGAATTCCAGCTATCCTTGTCCTTCGGTGGTAACGGCTCTTCATCGTCGGAGATCTCCATTCACTATTCACAAACTAGAGTAGTAGAGACTTACCAAGGGCTATTTGATTTTGATTATGGTTCGTACAATCGTACTTATTTGATTATCGAGGTGTTTTTTTCGAGTTCATAAATCATAAATAAACATGTTTTTTTTGTCCAGACAACAACTAACAAATAAGTGAGCACTTATTTTGACTAAAAAATTCTTACAAAATGGAGCAAACTGTTATAAGGAGAACCTCTTATTTACTAAATTTTAATAATCGAAACCAAACTGTTAAGAAACGATAGCGATCATTCATTTTTCAACACTTCAGTTACATGCTAATTGTGAACCTCTTATTTACTCCGTAATAATTATATATATATTAAAAGCACGTTATAAGGAGAACGATATGATGAAATACTTACCTTTTGAAGAATAAGATACTCCGTATTTGTTGCAATAGTTTTTTGAATAAATGTTGTAACTAAATTGAGGCGACCATAGTATTCGATATTTGTTTTTTTTTTTAATTTTTAATACGGAGTAATATGTAAATAATAGAAACTCCCAATATAAACTTTAGTAAAAGTTTGTCTATTGTCAAAAATTTACGGTCAAATGTTTATTTACTTTGAGATTTATAAAAGTATAATGTGACATGAAATCAAAATTTTCTAATCTTTACAAATATATTGTCAAAAATATTTTTATCAAAATAAAATTAGAGGGGAGTATTTAAAAAATTAGACCTTGTAAACTTCAACTTATTTAAACAATTATTTTCTTATTATAAAAAAATTAGACCAGATCACATAACAAAAAAAATGAGTATATATTAATAATGCCTCATTTGCTATTAAAAAACCCTAATTAATTAGTGTATAAACAAGGTCATAGTTTAGTAAAAAAACCAAAAAATCATATCTAATCATAATAGAAAAATACAAATCAGATCAAACCAATCAAGCACAACTTTTGATTTTGGTAAAGGTAAATTATCATTGCCACTCAAAGGAAATACAACCTAAACAAACTCTAAGTGTGACAACCCTACTAGGTACACTCGCCATAACATTAGAGAGGTTTCAAACTAAAGCAAATCTGATAACATGCTATCATACTAAAACATTAATACAGGTTTTCAAACCATCTAAGTTCATTAGAATTAGAACTACTCCCTCCGTAACATATTAATGGCAACGATTTGACATAAAGTAGAGAGGGAAAATGTCAAATCGTTGCCATTAATATGTTACGGAGGGAGTACATGACAACAGTCTACTACATCTCATAAGAACATGCCATTTGATCTTGACAATCACACTACACTGAGTAGGAACATAATGTTGCCAGTAACTCTGGTTCCTAGCTAACTAAATACTCCCTCCATAACATATTAATTCCAACGATTTGACATTTTCTCTGTACTTTATGTCAAATCATTGCACTTATTATGATACAAAGTGAGTATTACACCGTATGAAACAGACTTGCAATGGCAGCAGTCACTACCTTGTGTTTACCTTTGCTCCCAGTTCGTCTCCTTTTCAACCATTTAATCAGTCATTCCTTGCAGCACGTAGGAGTAATGTTCAGCCAGCTGCTCAACATACACCATAGTTTTTGAGCATAGTAACAATCAAAAAAGAAGTGCTGGTGGTATTCTGCCGTGGCGCCACAAATACAACACAAAACATCATCACAGACCCCCATAAGCATAGTATCTCTATTTCACTTGCAGCCTCTGGAGAACTAACAGCCACCTTACAAAATTATGCTTAGGAAAGGAAAATATGGTTAATCATAGTCTGATAACCTTCCCTGATGGAGTAATGACCATCATTCATCAGGCAACCAATTCTGTATTCCCTGGCCAATAAGAAAATCCCTTTGTTTGACAAATACATCTTCAAATCCAACTTGCAGTGCTGGGAAGCCTATACTCCCGCTAACACAAACTTACTTTTTACAAAGATGATTTCAGAAAATACAGCGTCAACACTCCAGCGTTCGTAAAACTTCTGATCAATTAGGCAGTGAACATGCTATTTATATATTGCATTTGTACAAAGTAGAACCTTTTCATGGTTCATTCTTGGATGATGCCAATAGTATAGCTATGATCTTCTGCATTCAAAAATTATAAGAAAAACCCCGATATGAAAACCACAAACATTGTTCATCCATGGAAAGTTGAGAATTCCCATAACATTCCAGTGATGAACAATACAGCAACCCTCAACACAGCACATATTTACAGCATCCATTCATAATGCTTCTCAGCGCTTAAAGTTAAAATTGACTTGAATGACATAGCGCATTCTAATTTGATTGACGTTGTACACAATGTACTCATTGTACAGTAGACTTCCCTGGAGTAATTCAGATCAAATACAAAGAAATAGATGTAATGTATAATCAGAATTCAAAGTCAAGTCTGTTGATCTGTTCAATGTAAAAAAATCAGAGCTCAATTGGAAAAAGTATTAGCTGCTGACCTTGGCATCGTTACTCTTTACTGGCTTTCCAAAAGGAACAACAACACCATCATCGAGCATCTGGGCCTCGGACATGTTTGGTTCAGTTGCACCAACTCCTTTTGTACTGCCATAACAAATCAATATAAGGGTACTTTATGTGGTGGTTGGGTCATAATTATTGCATAAAAATTCCAAGGTACAAAATATGAGTCTCCACACTCATCTTGATGTTCTTTTGGACTTAATTTTTGAAATTTCACTTCAATACAATTCAATTCATCTCTTGATACGTCTAGAATTTAGTTTTGCTCAGTTCAGATTATCAATCTCAGAAAAGGCATCCGAAACATACTATTCCACAAGTTCATAACAAATTCAAGCATGGGTAACTCAAAGCATATAATTCAGGTAATAATTTGCCCTTCTTTAGGCTTTTGGTCTTTGTAGGTTAACTATGCATTTCCACAAAAATAAGTGAGATCCGTATCAACAATCAAAGGCTAAAAAGATAGCAGGTAGATGAGAATTTGCGAGTACCAATTCAAGAAAATTATTGATAGGGATTACCAGATTTTTTACTATTAGAATACTGTAGTAATATTATTATTAAATTTAAATATAAAAAATGTAGAGTGATGGGATTATTAAAGAAATTGGACGTCACAATAGAAGCCTTACCTTAGCTTTCCTGCTGGTAACTTATCTGCATTGTAGTTCGCGTGATGGAGCTTCTCCATTTCACCCAATGCCACCTGTTAAGGAGAAGCAGCAAAATCATATAGCTTTGAAGATGAAGTTTGTTCACCAAGAATATTCTCAATTAGTTGCCTGAAAGAAATAGGGTATTAATTTCAATATAACATTAAGGGCAACCTTTTTAAGGTATGTTAATCAATAAAATAGTCCGTAATGTCTGAGAGATGCAGAAACTGGAATATGTTTGGTAAGAAAAAAGTTACAGACTTGCAGTGGCAGCAAAATTAGCAGAATAATTTACATCAAAAATAAGATCACAATCATGTCTTCAAAAATTAGTGACTGCAATTTAACTATTTGCAAGTGATAAGCTAATAATTACCTCACTCAAAAGTAGGACACCAGTAGGAGCACTGGAATTAGAAAAGCAATAATTCGCACTTTTGGAGAACATGTCAGCAAAATAGACCCCTTTGCCAAACATATATCCTGTTACAGGAGCTTCAGGTGGAGCAATGCGCAACCCTGCAATAAAAAGAAGCATAAGTAGAGCAACATTAAAAAGAACCATTGATCATGAGAAGCATAAAGTGATAGTTGATACCTTGAGATAAAATTCCAGCCCAGTTTGTAAGGCGTGACCCATGCCACAACAGCATTCTATTTTTTGCACTAGCAAACTGGTTGAGAAAGTGATACAAGTGAATCAGAGAAGTGACAGAGTGATAAACAATGAATTGGTATATTTGAAACAGGAGAGGTCTGGAATTCTGGAGTATCCCAACACAGTGGTAGAGGCTTGAGCAATTTACCTTTTTAAACCGTTCATCTTCTCCCTCCCTTGACACCCTAAATATATTAACAATTTCTACTGCATAATTCGAATGTGTTTTGCCATGAGTATTCTTTGTATACGTCTGGATCTGTACAGAGGCAAAAACAATAAACTTGGAACTCATCAATATATACAATCTACTAGAGCAAAAAAAAAAAAAAAAAATAATTAAATTCAATATATACTATCTAGAATATCCAAAATAATTAGGAAAGAATATGTGCAAAATAATTTTTTTGTCATTACCATAAGTAAGAGATTTAAATAATTAATAGGCAAAATCAAATTTTTTAGATTCGAAAGTGAACTATTAACCACGGAGTACACTCTAAATATTTGTGCATTTGCACGGGTCCTAATAATATTTATGATCTCATGCAACAAAATGTATAAAAGGCAACGCTACAGCAGCAGTGAAAAGATGAGTCACTACAACTCTATGAGTGAACGTTTTTTTATAAGTGGAAAGACCAACCGGCCTACAGACTAGGGAGGCATAGCAGAAACAAAAAGCATAATCTATTAATGTACTTATGCACAGTGCAAATGCACTTAGAAGACAATATGGTTCAAAGCCAAGTTGGTTTTTTTTTTTTTTTTTGGGGGGGGCAGGGGGGAGGGGAGGTGGAACTGTGGAAGTGTTCTGCAATCAGGAAAAACTGGAAAACATTAATTTCGCACACAAAGCATGCCACTCAAACTGGAACCTCTGTGCAACTAAAAGATGGTATCAATGCTGTACCATGGAGAATTCCTCTGAATCAACTTCCAATGCTGTCAATTTACAATGAAGGCGCTCATACTGAGCGTACAAGGGATCATCCTGTAAAAGGAGCATGGTATCTTAGTAACTAAAGTAAACAAGTCCTCAAAAACACAAGAGGGCGAAAGATAGACCAAAAAACTGGTCACCATGCAAAAAAAATTGTGGAAATTTTCCTAACTAGCAGATTAATATATTCAATATGAAAAAATAAATAAAGAAAAGATTATTAGAAGTTCTTGGAAGAATGCAATTCATGGGGGAAAAAGACAAATTGCACCTGCATAGCCACATCATCACTCAACAATTTTGTTGCAAGCTCAATTTCACCTAGTGCTGCAACCTTGTACATCAAACAAGTAGCAGAAGGTCAATTAGTAACACTGAGTAGCAGACACCACCATGAAAAATACAATAAAAACAACAATAATAAAAGCAAAACTGACAGACTGAACAGTAAATTTGCAGGAGGATTCTTATGTTAGAATAGCTTCTGAAAATTTAAAAAACCTAAATTGCCTAAGAAGAAAGCAATGTTTTAAAACAATGGAACAGATCATATGAAGTTACCATTTCCAATTTGCTTTTCAATTTTTGAGGCGTGTCGATGACAAACTCACCTGTCAGTGTCACAAAAAGGAATCAGATGAAACCTTTAGCCAAACTTTTAAAAAATGCACAAGTGCTAATTGATATGCTGTATGTGACCCGCCAGCCCTTCAAAAGTGGAGGCAGGGCCAAAACAATGACATCAAAATCTAGGTAGCTACCATCCTGAAGAGCAAAATTGACTTACGCATTTTTTTAAAGCCAAAATCATGTGGAATGACTGTATAGAATTCCCTGAAAAAGTGAGGATTCATAAGAACACCATGTAAAAATATTCCTTCATAAGCTCATAAGTTGGAACCAAAAAATTGAGACACAAACAATAAGCACCACACATATATACCAAGACAACAAATTCTGCAAGGAATGCCAAAGGAAATAGAATTAGTGAACTATGAATATAAACTCACCCACTCAATTGCTCAAGCATTTGTTTGTTTGACTGGCTAATGACATCAGAAATCCTCTTCAAAGCATCATAACCCTACATATACAGACAGCAGGGAGAAGCAACTGGATATTAAGAGGGACCCAAATGATGTAGGAAAGCATATTATACAAATGAAATCAATCAAACAAGATTGAAAAGATCACAAAACATTGAAATTCATCACAGGACAACCAACATTCATGTCAATAGCCAAATCAAAATGATATCTTGTAATCAAATGTTTATACAAGCAGTATAAAAAATAATGGTGTCAGTACTCAGTACCAGATCTAGGAATTCGACAAAAATGAGATGATGCTTTGATGAGATAGAGTAACAAAAAGGAAGATTGGGGAATCATAAGAATTAAAACATGGTTAGAAATTTCTAGGAATTTGACAAAAATGAGATGATGCTTTGATGAGATAGAGTAACAAAAAGGAAGATTGGGGAATCATAAGAATTAAGACATGGTTAGAAATTTGTTCTAAGGTTCACAATATTCACAATATGCTCATGAACCGTGAGTTCATGACACATGGTCATAGTCACAGTTGCAGGCACACCTTTTTATTTATACATAGTAGTGATAGTACCATATTAATCAACTAGAGAAGGGCTCATCATTTCTTTTTAAAGAAACAAGACAACCTCTTGAAGGCCATTTTCATTATTTTACTGGTATTACAATGGCATCATCATTTATCAATCACAAACAGATGCTACATAACTAATCCAACTTTAATGGATAATCAATTGTTACCTTGTACAAAAAATTCTATGAATAATACTCTTAAGATTTACTTTTGAAAATAATAGAACTAAGACATACCTTCGATATTGTAGACTTGCTTAACTTTCCAAGTGGTAATTTCTCAGCATTGTATCCTAGATAATAAAAAAAGCAATATATATGAAGTTAAAGAAAGATGATATGAAAAAATGTTGTATACGAAGAAAGCTAGCACAAGCACAAGAGAAGCTTAACATCAGATAATGAAAGAAAAACACTCAAAGAAATCTCTATGAGTGGCATAAACAGCAGGAAATGCTTCTCAGCAAATTATTATAACAATTTGGCAAAAACATAATTTCATGATGCCCCAAAAATACTAGCTATGCTACTCGGACTCGAGTACCCATGTCCAACATGGGTGCGTGTCCAAGTGTCCAACTTGGTAATTTTGTGAATAGTTTTCATAAATTTAGCTCAAAATGAAGTTTAAAAGTGCCACATCCATGTCCAAGTGTCCAGGATCCAACATAGGCACTTGAGATGAAATGAAGAGTCCAAGTAACATAGAATACTAGTATACAAAAACATGGGTGATCAAGATGCTGACCTATTTCCATCATCTGCTGCCTCATCATGCTGATATTGCAAATAAGAGATATGAACTTTGCAACACGTGGCTCAAGTTTAGTTTCCTGAGGTTGAAAGTTTCTACAAGCTGAGGAAGGCTTTTGGTCCTGAAAGTGCACACAGATGTTATATATCAAGATAATGACATTTTAACCATCCAATCAACACAATTATATGGTACTACCTCCACCCCCTATGTTTGCAACATTTGACCCCCAAAATCTCTCACAAAAGAGTGGGGTCAAGTTGCAAACATAGGAGGACGGAGTGAGTAGTTTAAACAAGCAACACAAAATGTAATTTCTAAAACTAACACAATACTCCCTTTGTTTTTATTAAATTGCTCACTTGAGTTTTCATCAATATCAAGAAACTAATAGGGAGAAGGAGAAAATAATAAGTGATGACAAAAGTTGTGCACAAAAGTAAGAGAAAAAGTATGGAAAAGAGAAAAAAGGATAATTTTACTAAAGTTCCTCAAAAGTAAGAGAAAGAGTATGAAAAAGGTACTTGAGAACTATAAATTAATAAGTGTAGAAGAATAAAACTTTAATATATTTAGGTAGTGTAGGAAGTGAGCAAGATATTAAAAAAAATCAAAAAAGAAAGTGACCGAATAAAACAAAAAACGGAGGGAGTAACTAGTAGGATGCAATACTCAAGGTGGTGTCTTCCGAAGCAGAACAGTTTACATACAAGTCGATGCAGCTAACAAAAATCACGAGAGTTTTGAAGAGAAGATGCATCCACAACTTCAGATTTAAAAAACAATAGGAACTCCATTAATACCTGTTCCTTATCACTGTAATCCATTTCCAACCAAGTATAGTACTTTGGGTGAGAAACAAAATCTTTTCGATTGGACCAGTTATTTTTTGTCTTGGCCAAAAACTTCTGCTCAAACTCTTGGATAGCAGTTTCCCGGCATGAATAGGGACCAAACAACTTATCTTGACCCTTCACACCTACTCTGCCCCATCTATTGTATACCATGTAGGAGCCACCACCATCAGCTTCTGCACTTGCAAAAGAACATATAATAAAATTTTCTGAGTAGAGAAGGAATAGAAAACATAACAGACTTACTCAGTAATTCATTTGCATTGATCTAATAAGATTAAAGCTTGATCTTGCAAATATACATTATCAACCTCGATTTCAAAACATAATGAACAACTAATCAGGTTCTGGTAAAGAGAGGACAAAGCAAAGAGTAAATTAGATATATAAAAAAATGTTAATAATTGCTCCTTTTGTCCTATGACAAGAGGGTGGAATAAGAATGAAACATATGAAGTTCACAAACAGCCTGAAGAAAATAACAGCTGGCATTGCTTAAGATATAAAAAAATTCGGAATAACCAAGTAACAAAGTTAACAAACTCTCAAACTCACCAAGAACTTGAATCACATAAAACTTGTTATTATTATCCCCTACATTTGTCTGGTTCAACATGGCATCATAGATTTCATTTCCCTAACATCAGAAATCAGCCAAGTTATGAGAACATTAATTCCCAGAAGTTAATAACCAATCAATCATAATTAGCACCGAACTTAATTAGTATAGGGAAGCTTACCATCTCCAGAACATGATAGTAACTTTTTATATGGTCTGGTAGCCATTCATCCAAGACAGCAGAACCTTTTTTTGTAGCTGTCACCAGCTTTTCCTTCTTAGGCTCCTTTACTATCACGGCATCAAGTCTTTCTTCTTCCCCTTCTCCTCCTTTAGCTTGATATAGAATCATAAAATCAAAGGGTAAATCATGAGCTAGTAAAGGATGATCATTACATGCCAACATAAAACAAGGTCATTAGGAAATTCTGTTGAATTATTCCAAGGGTAAGCCATATAAAATGTATCCCAAAGTTTCTCAGCCATGTGTAGATAGCATAGTAACATACAGATGTACACCTCTTGATCAAAGATAAAAATCACGACACCAACTTGTTCTGATCTAAGATAAAAGTCCATTACAATATTATCACAAACCTAAATGTCACTATATAATATCATTGTAGAATTAGATTATTTTATATAATTACTGCAATATTCAAACACATTTTACAATACTATTTCAATTTTAAAATGAGTTATGTATAATGTATCAGTACATCATACAACAAAAGTCTAGGTAAGGTACTTAACTAAAACATATGACATACGCCGTAAATAACATAGTAAATCATATGACATACTCCGTATATGAATTGGATGAACACCAAGCTAGGTATTCGAATACCCTTTCATTCCTTCCCCCCCCCCTCCCCTAGTGCATTTGCATTTTACCTAGTTTTGTGTCAAGTAGTAAATAAATTTACTAGTTTTTATTTTTTATTTTTTATGTTTTAGCTAGTACACCAATATTTAATTTAATGACAAATTTTATACTAAAAGTTAGTATAGTGTACTTAGGTTTTAGCCTCATCAACGTAAATCTTCTGCATGTGCTACTGCATGTCTGCATACATAGCCCATAAATTCAGTGACAGAATTGGGGGGGGGGGGGGGAATGAAGTCTACGCCAACCTCTTCGTTGCAACTAAATAGAGGTGGAGGTTATAGTACTTGTGCTACCAAATATCATCTTAAATAACTTAGTAAACCATATGACATACTCCGTATATGAATTGGATGAACAACAAACTAGGTATTTGAATACCCTTTCATTCTTTTTGTCCCCCCTCCACCCTAGTGCATTTGTATTTTACCTAGTTTTGTGTCAATTGTGTACGTTGCATAATGATACAGTAAATAAATTTACTAGTTTTTTTTATGTTTTAGCTAGTAGACCAATATTTAATTTAATGACAAATTTTATACTACTAAAAGTTAATATAGTTTACTTAGGTTTTAGCCTTATCAACGTAAATCTTCTGGATATGCTACAGCATACAGAGCCCATCATGAAGTTATGTAATTAATTTAGTTATGTACCTTATTATACATACATACACAGTTTATAACATACCTATGCGACTTAATTAGTGAAACACCTTACTATACATATATGAATAGTGTGCGGTGTGCCAAGAGCTAATCAAATTCTTAAGGTTCTATTAACTAATATTGAGGATGACTCAAATTTAATTGAGTATTAATTCCTCATAGAGCATGCAGTGTAAATGCCATCAAGTACAAAACCATTTTTTGCATCTAGCAAAAGGACTGACCCCATACTCCCCAGTCCCCACAATCGGAATTTTCAAATCTGTTGGAACATTTATGAATAAATGGGCTTGAGCATTGAACAAAGGAAGGAAAATAAGGCAAAAAGAGAACACGAGGCAAGGAGCAGGTCGCGAGTCGCTCGCGACCCGCGAAAAGTATCTGGAAAAATCGAGTTGTTTGTTCGATTTCTTGGATTCTTTTCCTAGGATTCTTTTACGTATTAAGACTTGTTCTTTGAGCTTCAATACTGATGTTAATGAGTTTTAGACCTAAGAGCTTGCATTGTAGATGGAATCATAGTTATTCAAGCCTCTTAATTTCTGATTTTAATGGGGTTTAATTGAGAGAATTCATCTCAGAATTTCTTAGTTTTCTCTTGCTTTTGTGCCTATAATAGGTATGTAATGTTCATTTGCTAAGTACAAGAAAATTCTAAAATTATCTATACTATTTCAACTTGCTTACACTTAGTATTCTCTTGCAAATTATACTAAGTGTGTTACAAACACAAATACTAAACACAAGTGTTTTTAGATACACTCTTATAGATCATATAGAGTGTATACATTTCTCCATTGTATCTCACTAAACATTTTGTGGATTCCCGGTGATCTAAAGGGACGAAATAGTTTAGATGGAAAGTGTAGATTCCACGCCTTGGATTACATCAAACATTTCCACACAAATATTCTAACAAAATCATCCCAAGGACGCCTTTAACATTCAAGGATCACAACTCAAGGGCCTACCTTAGAGTTGTGGATGTAATAGTTAAAGCCACTAAGCTAAAAACAAAACAAGTGAAGGCCTGATCATTGACACAGCATGAAACTGTCTAAAATCTATTGAGAGTAACCTGAACCCAATCCAAGTAAATATATCTGTCATATTTGTAAATGTCTACTACTTTTTATCAGTTAGTAATCATTGATATATATGATGAACATGTTTGCCCCAATCGCCAACTCTAACGGCAATATAATTTCAGAACAAAATTTGCTATATGCAAATGTACTTCATAGTAACCAGTTAACCACCTAGAAATACAAAGTTCCAAAGAAGCCAATGGAGTCAATCGATTTGGGATTAGTCTATTCAACTCCTTAGATATAATCTTTTAACTATCATTGAGAGTGCCGATTTTGAGTATTTTGGAGACCACATTACTATATATATATTTAAAAAAAAAAAGTGAGAATTATACCATAGCCATCAACAGAAGTAGTAGCATCACAAAGCCTCTGAACAAGCTCCTTCTTAGTACCACTAGTAGAAAGTCCTCTATCAGAAGCTTCCTTACGCAATTTCTGAATACTCAGTCCTTGAAATTTCTCAAGTGCACTAATTGCATCATCTCCATTATCATTCTCCTTTAAAACCTCAGTCTTTTCATCTCCATTCTTTCTCCCTCTTTTCTTCCTTACTATTGGATTAACATCATTGACGTTCGGCGTTGATTGATTGCTCTCTTCTTTAAGTGCTGATTCCAACCTCCTCACCTGAAATAAAAAACCAAAAACAAAATAAAATTCACCTATTCATCAAACATTTAACCACAGCACCTTTTCCATAACCTTAATTTACAACAATTAAACAAATATTATCACCAAATTTAGAAATAAAAGAGAGATTACCAAAGTAGGTTTAGTGCCAGAAGTATCAAGACCGCGTTTAGAGAGCTGAGTTCGAAGTTCATCAACTTTCGCAGTGTTTGCCATTTTCAACACAGAAAACAGAGAAATTGAATGAGTGTGAGTTGAGTAGAGGTGTTAAATTAAATTTACAGGAAGTTTGAACTTGACAAACATATATATATACTGGGGAAATGGTTGGGATTAAGGCTTGTGAGAGAAGGAAGTTTTTACAAACTGCTGTGTACTGCAAAGCACGAATTATTGAATTATGGTTTTTTTTTTTATATATATTCAGTATAAATGGCCAGAATCCTATTATTACAAATTCCGACCTCAAATCAAGGCTAATCATTCGTTTTTTGCAAATTCCAAACTCAAATCTGATCTTTAAGGATTAAAATGGCGCGTAAAACCTTGAGATGACAATTTTTGCGCGCATATATGTACGTCTTGATTCGCCTCGATTTGCGCGCTTTGATCTACGTATTTTAAAAATATTGTCCTCTTAAAATTTTACGGGTCATTTTAACCCTGAAAGGTCAGATTTGAGGTCGGAACAAAAAATGAACAAATTAGTCATGACTTGAGATCGAAATTGCAGTAATGACATTTTGATCATTTATACTGACCTCAGGGCACCTAATTTAATTTTTAAAAAGTGAGGATATTGACTATTATGACTAACCTCAGGCATACTTGGTGAAATTTTTTTTTAAAATTTCTCGAATTTGGCGCAGTCCAGAGTTGAGAGAGAGTTCAGTTCAGACTTGAGGAGGCTGACTAATGGGCTTTTTTTTTTTACGTTGTGAATGAGTTCAAGGCTCAAGCCCCAATTTCCAACTCCAAATCCAATTCTAAGGTTTGGATTGGTAGGTTTGGCGATATTTGCGGCCAATTAATCAGATTGGTAAAAAAAATGGGTCTTAGTTGATAATTTGGTAAAGAAACTTACTCCGGTGACAATATGGTAATAAAAGTAACCTCCAGTGATGTTTAGTCTATAAAATTAGAAAATTTCCGATCCGTCGTGTGCGACAGCCTAAATAAAACCATTTTAATAAATTTTTTAGCTGATAAAATCTATTTTACACTCAAATTTTATTCCTAAAAATAAACTCCTCTAAAATGCTCATGTAATAAATAGCATGTTGTCTTAGGGCTTGTTTGCATCAACATAAATTCAGTTCAGTTCAATTCAATTCAGTTCAGTTCGATCAGTTCAGCTCTCCATTTCCCTCTCTTATAAAAATATTACTTTCAATTGTATTCAGTTCAATTCAGTTAAGTTAAGTTCAGTTCAGTTCAATTAAGTTCAGTTCAGTTGTATTCACTAAAGTAAACAAGCCCTAATTAGTAAATATACTACCTTTAACTTACTGCCTTTGTAGTTCTTTTTTCTGGAATTATTTTCATTCTCTATTTTCCTCCTCCTATTGTAAGACTTTGGCTGGTTTTGCACAGCTTTGAATATTACTTCCATTTCCATGGCTACTCTATATGAAATTCTCTAATTCTTTAGTTTTTGGAGGGTTGACATAAATTAGAGTAATGTGATTTTTGGGGAATAAAATTTGAGTGTAAAAGATATTTTATCAGCTAAAAAATAATTGAAATGGTTTTATTTGGGTTGTGTTGCACACGCACATGACTGATCGGATTTTTTCTAATTTTATGGCCTAAACATTGCCGGAGGCTATTTTTATTACCAAATTATCGCTGGAATAAGATTTTTTTTTTTTACCAAATTATCGATTTAGCTAGGCCTACTTTTTTTTTTACCAATCTGGTTAATTGGTCCAATATTAGCTCAAACTATGAAATAGAGGTGAATTTGACAATGAGTTCAAGGTTAAAGGTTCAAGGCTCATTTGTTTAGTTTTATGTATGTTTCTTTTGCCATTTGTCAAAAAAGGGGTAAAATTGGTAATGAGGCTGAAAGCCTTAAATCTAATAAGGAATTAGTTTTTTATGCACGCGATGCATGCGTTAAATAAATAAATATCATCATACGCAAATATGTAACAATAATAGACATAAAATATCTAATTTTTATGACGTTATTGACATAGATTATTAGACATAAATAGGTTATTATCCATTATATATTACAAACATGTGACAATAATGGACATATGAGTTTAGGTTGGGGTGAGTGGTTGATGTCACTTGCTGATGCTTTTTTTGAAACAAACATTTTTTTTCTTTCTTAGAATACTTGTGTTGTTAAAAATTGTTAGTTATACGTAATAGATATATTGTGTAAGGTTATTTTGGTAATTATATATAGTGATAGGTTGTAATACTAAAACTACTATAAATATATTGTCAAGGCTCACTTAATTGGTGAGTTGCCCATTATTTTCACATTATGCAAACCACGTTGTTCATCATAAAGTATGATATGAATTATTTTAGAAATATAAACACTTATTGTATAATTTTATTCTATACTAATTAATTAAATGTGATTTAACATTTTTGGAACCTTGTTAATTATTTTCCACACTTATTTGATTTCAATTTTCAAATGAAGGTACTTGTATAGTCAGAATTATAATTGAATTTAAAAATATCAATTAATAATGGAAGTTTTGTGAGAAAAGACCTTATAAAAAATTTATTGTGAGCAGGGACCTAAAACAAAACAAAAAAAGTTGCAAGGAGGGACCTTACCTCTATTTTCCGACGTTGATTGTGAATCTCCGGCGTTGACTCATTATTTTTCTCCAATTTTGCACAAATCCTTTAATATTTAAGGGGGTAAGAGATGAGGAGACCCAAATTCAGAAGAAGAGAATTTTAGATGCTAGAAGGAAGTGTTAATGTAGGGTTTATGTAGATGAATTTAGGAGGGGAAATGGAGGGGGAGTGGAGGAAAAATGAATTTATAGTGGAAATAAAAGGAAAGATTAAATAGAGAAGAAAGGATTCGTCGAAAATTGGAGGAAAATAGCGAGTCAACACCGGAAATTTACAGTCAACGTCGGAAAATAGAGGTAAGGTCCCTCCTTGCAACTTTTTTTTTGTTTTAGGTCTTTGTTCACAACAAATTTTTTATATGGTCTTTTCTTATAAAAAGAATGTTTTATAAGGTTTTTTCTAACAAATTTTCCATTAATAATATATAATGGGTAAGTCACCTACAATGCCCACATTAATTATTTATTTAAATTTCATTAAGGATAGGGTATTAATTTACGTAGATAACTAGATACCGCCGCCACCTCCTCCCTTACTCTTACATAATAGAGATAATGTACAATTGATAAAGTGCCGAAACTAATATAGTACTCATGCTACATAGTACATCGTCCATCACCATTACTTTACCCCTTGTACGATATGCATACAAACCACGGAAGAAAACAAAAAAGTAGAGAGAGAATTGTTAAGGGATTTGTATGGACCCCCACCATGTATAAAAAAGAAGAGTGAAAAACAAAATGACAAAAAATAGAGCAAAAATTAAAGTACAACTAAAAACGAAAAATGGAGAGCACAAAATTTTTGGGAACGGAGGGACTGCGGGAGAAGGATATAAATTATGTGAGATATAAGCAGGTAATAAGACGAGCGCCCAAAGCACGCATTTTAAAGTACATTAAAAATGTATAGGGTAATACAACCAACTGTAGCTTACTTGTAACACCTTGTAAATTCTTTATTATATAAACCTCTAACTTACTAAATAACATACTTTCTAAATAAAGAAAAATTAAAGTTTTACAACCATCGTGCGTGTTCAAATGAGTACGAAATTATACCAAAGCTACACAGCTGAAAACTAATTTCAAATACTTTAAATGGTTTTACTTTAATTAAAACTTCGAAGTCTTTCAAACTGAAAATAAAGCTAAGTTCAAAGAAATCAATTAAAATACTCCTTGTTGGAACCATAAAGGCCTACAAAAACCAACAAAATTGAAAAAACGAATGTTGGTCCAACACAAATCAATAAGAAATAAACAAATGAAATAATAACCAAGCAAACAAACGGAGAAGACTACAACAACTCTCCACATTGTACCCAACACAAGCTTCATGCTTCAATACCTATAGTTTCCCTTTATTTCTTCCATACTACACACCATTAGATTTGACTCGTCATAGGGCCGAGATAAATACAAGGCCAAGTTGATAGTATATACATACAACGAGAAATGCACACACTAACGTGGAATCCTAAAAAGTGCGGAAATAAACAAACACTTAGGGCTCGTTTACATTAGCTGAATAGAGATGAACTGAACTGATCTCAACTTAATAGAGATATACTTGATAATGTTATGTTTGTTTATTATGGAAAATAATTTGTTGTTCTTCATAAAAATGATAGTTTTTTTTTTTATGAAGGAGATTTATCTAAGACAATTTTTTTTAAGGAGGTAATTCTCTTGATATCCATAATAAACTTGCATATTATTTTTTAAGTATTAATATTGTCTTGACATTAAATAGTGAAAGTGGTGTAAATTGGTATATGAAGTGTTTTGGACATAAATCCATGTTTTATCACTAATTATTGTGATGTACTTCAAATTTATATCAATTGGTAATCATGTATATAATGGAATCATATACATGTATGTGCGACAATTTTTATGTATATGATTTTATATAACATGGGGTCGCAAGGGTTTATGCAATATATTTTAACTCAGATGAATATTTATCTAAATATTATTGAGTTGAAATAGCATAAAAATGAAGGGTTTAAAACTATTGGACAATGTAAAATGAAAGGAAACTCAATTTGACGTTTGATACAATGTTAGATCTCAAATTCAATGAGTATAAAATTTCATTATATTTGATAATTTGTTGAATACTTGGTATGATTTTAATTCCAATGTATGTGGTAATTGCTACATGGAATTTATCTTTCATGATTTCCATTATTTAATGCGGGAAATAATTTTTTATTCTTGAAAATCATGATGAATAAGATAAATTGATGTTCTTTTTTATTATTTTTTACTATCACATTTGGTAGTAAAAATAATAAATTTTCTGATCTACTAAGGGGTGTGACAAGAAATTTTAAAGAATATGTTTGCAAATATTTTATTTTAAGATTTTTTGCTTTGAATAATACAATCTTTCAACGATTTGCAAAGAATATATAATACAACCTATCGTTTTTTCGTGAATAATACAACCTTGTCCTCAATTTTGCAACCAATGATACAGATAGCCTTTAACATGCTATTCAGGTTAAAACTATTAATTTTTTTATTTAAAAAATATTTTTTTTTAATTTTTTTATATTTTTAATAATTTTTTTTTTTGATTTTTTGATTTTATTTTATTTTGCAATTTTCTATTTTTTTCTTTTTAAAAAAAAAATTACAAGGACCAATGATAACATGACACGTGTCCCTTTAACCTGTTTTATAAGTCAAAAACCAATTTTGTATCATTCGTTGCAAAAATGAAGCCAAGGTTGTATTATTCACGAATAAACAGAAGGTTATATTATTCTTTGCAAATCGTTGAAAGGTTGTATTATTCAAAGCAAAAACTCCTTTTATGTATTCTTTTTAATTGTGGGGGTTATCTCATTCTATTATCAAGTAAATGTGATGAGGTTGAATGCATATGTATTTATGATAAACTTCATAAATTGTTTCTTAAATATAATATTTAAGTAGTACTTTAAGGTATAATTAGAGCATATTATGCATTTGTTATTTATACTCAGATTTCTATGTATGTTTTACACTAATATTGTGTGAATGGAATTTTGCATATGGTTATAATTTGAGCATGGAATATGACGGTTTGTCGTCATTTATAATTTTCTTAATAATAAGAAATTATGTTTGTATATAATACAAAGGGCGTGAAATATGATGTTCAAGTGTTTATATATCAAATTTGTGGACATATAATAATGTGTCAAAATTTCTATATATGGAGGAGTAAATCTTATACTTGGATTGATTTATGATAGAAATGGTTCCATGATTTATTAATTTTATACTTATTATTATTGGTATAAAGTTGATGGAAGATTTAATTTATTTATTTTCCATGGTTATTAATTCTATACTTATTAATAGTATAAATTGGTTGGTTTTTCTTCCACATACTATTTAATAGATGGATGTCATCATAAAATTCTTTGGTATATAAAATAATGTTTTATGCAAAAATGTTTAATGGATTAAGGAATTATTATTTCTATAAAGATAATTTCTTCATGGAGGATTTTTCATAAAGGCTCATAGTCTTTATGAAGGAGTTTTTATTCTTCATACATAAAGATGATATATTTTATGGAGGAGGTTTATTCTTCATAAAGATATTATATCTTTATGATGGAGGTTTTTGTTCATAATGATAGTATTTCTTTTTAAATGGTGTTTTAATTCTTTGGAATCCAATGAGTTAAACTTGCATGGTATTTTATATATTTTTAATATATATAAGGATATGTGACATATTATCTTGTAATTAATTAGATAGTGGAATGATGGTAATAATATCTTTAAGATTATTCCATGGTTTATATCACTAGTTTGTGATATGTTACATTGTAATGGTAAACAATGTAGGATTATATTTATAATGATAATTCACGACTCATGTGTGACGATTTTTTTTATGGGCATGATTTTATAAATATAATTAAAGTCGTGATTAATAATTTTGTACGTTATAATTTAACTTGGAAAAATCTTTAATTTGGCCAAAGTGTTGTAAAGTTAAGATTGTATAAAATTCTGAAGGGATGGTAATAAGCCTGATTTAAAATCACTAGTAAAGAAAACTTGATTCAACATCTAGTACAACGCTAGATCTTAAATTCAATGAGGATCCAACTTTGTTAGTGGTTTGAAACACTACAAATTTAATTCATCCCAAGGGTAGTGTTTGTTACTACAATGATAAAGGAGGATGAACTAAGGTTGTTAATAAATCTTTGATATTGGCTCAATTGCAGGAGCATGTGCGTAAAAATTTACCTATATGAGTTAGAAGTTTGGCCGCCTCGTTAAGTTTTAGGCTTAACTTGAAACGCTCATGAATAAATACGTACACCATGGCGACATAGGTGTAGGGGGTTAAAGGATACTTGTTGGTGTTCATGTGTATTGTATCTTCAATAATTCGTAATGTTTGTATAATTCAAAGCTTAGTCTATAATTACGAATGGAATTATTGTAAAGTATACATATACTAAGTAGAAATTCAATCGTTTCGACATTTCTATTTATGCACGCACTAGTAGAAAAATCGTAATTGGATGCGGGGGTTTTAGGCCCTTTGGATACGGTTCTACCCCGCAGCCAATGTCGTGGCAGCCATAAGTCTATGACCTATGGTTGCGGTTCCACCCGCATCCAAAAGTGGACTTTTGGATGCGGTTTTTTTTAAAAACCGCATCCAAAGCTTGGTTGCCTCCAAAAAAAGGAGGACTTATGGATGCGGCTCTCCCCCAGAATCGCATCCATAAGTCCTCCTTTTTTTTAAAAAAAAAAAAACAAATAATTTTTTATATATAAATATAATTACAATATATATCCTGCAATAATAATTAAATACATCGATATATATAGATAAATTGCAAATAAAAATGTTGAGCAAACATCTCTAAAACTCAAACGTTTATCAAAATATAACATTCAAACGAACCAATAATAATGTTTTGTACATACAAAATAAATCCGTAAGTATATATCACAAACAATTTTCTGTAAGAAAACTAGCGCATTTGTCTCGAACCACACTAATTTCTTGAACAGTAAAATGTCCTAACCTTGTTGCAGCATCAATAATCTAGGTGTAAGAAAAAACAAAACAAAAAAAAAACAAATTATAATTGTTAGAAAAAAAATATGACCACGAATACGCAAAAAGTACGAAACATGCCCGAACGTTAAACAAAAAAATGGTTCATCAAAATCATGGAATTAAACTCAAATATGCTTAATAAAACTCAAATAGGCAAGCAATCAAGAAAAAATACACAAACTTATAATAATCTACATAAATGTGGCCAAAACCACGCAAGAAATCATGAACAAATAAGCATACATTCAACATTCAACCCATATGTGGCCAAAACAACACAAAAAGGCCCAAATACATTTAAATAACTTCAAAATCATGTAAACAAACTCAAACACGCCTAATACACCTCAAATAGGAAAGATATCATTAAAAAAATACACAAACACGCAACATTCAACACACATGTGGCCAAAACAACACAAAAAGACCCGAATGCATTTAATTAACTTTAAAATCATGCAAACAAACTCAAGCACGCTTAATAAACCTCCAATAGGCATGAAATCATGAAAAAATATACAAAATGCAACATTCAACCCACATGTAGCCAAGACAACACAAAAAGACCCCGAATGCATTTAATTTACTTCAAAATCATGCAAAAAAAACTCAAGCACGCTTGATACACCTCAAATAGGCAAGAAATCATGAAAAAATATACAAACATTCAACATTCAACCCACATGTGCCCAAAACAACAAACAAAATACCCAAATAAATTTAAATAGCTTCAAAATCATGCAAATAAACTCAAACATGCCTAAAACACCTCAAATACGAAAGAAACTATGTGAAAATACACAAACATGCAACATTCAACCCATATGTGGCCAAAACAACGAAAAAAATACCCAAATGCATTTAAATAGCTTCAAAATCATGCAAATAAACTCAAACATGCCTAAAACACCTCAAATACACAAGAAATCATGAAAAAATACGCATACATTCAACATTCAACTCACATGTGCCCAAAAGAATGAAAAAAATATCCAAATACATTTAAATAGGTTCAAAATCATGCAAATAAACTCAAACATGCCTAATACACCTCAAATAGGCAAGAAATCATGAAAAAAATACACAAACATGTAACATTCAACCCATATGTGGCCAAAACAACGAAAAAAATACACAAATGCATTTAAATAGCTTCAAAATCATGCAAATAAACTCAAACATCCCTAATACACCTCAAATAGGCAAGAAATCATGTGAAAATACACAAACAAGCAATATTCAACCCATATGTGGCCAAAAACAATGAACAAAATACTCAAATGCATTTAAATAGTTTCAAAATCATGCAAATAAACTCAAACATGCCTAAAATACCTCAAATACGCAAGAAACCATGAAACAATACGCATATATTAAACATTCAACCCATATGTGACCAAAACAACGAAAAAAAATACCCAAATGCATTTAAATAGCTTCAAAATCATGCAAATAAACTCAAACATGCCTAATACACCTCAAATAGGCAAGAAATCATGTAAAAATACACAAACATGCAATATTCAACCCATATGTGGCCAAAACAACGAAAAAAAATAAACTCAAACATGCCTAAAACACCTCAAATAGGCAAGTAAAAATCCTAGTTCTCCACTACCTATCTACGCCACAAATCTAAACCGCCTCTATTATCTGCAACAGAAATAAAGGAAGACAGTGTTCATAACTGTTCCCTCTCTAAACTACAACAATCCCAATAAATCTCCAAACACCACCAATATTCCGCATTAAGCGAATGCCAAGTGTCTATCCTAACAATCTCTAAGTTCCATTCGTACAAGTTCCAACCTATTTTCCTTTGACAAGAAATATGTAAAATGCAGTGTACGCTACGTACCTTTTGTAGGTCTTCCGACTTCAAGCAAACAAAGACTACATCATGTATGTATCTCATCACATAGTACCCACACTCAACACCGTTTTGTTGTTGTGCACACTAATATAAAATCATGTGGAAAAAAAACACATATATATCTGTAATGACCCAGATTTTATCGGTATTTTTGCCGGTATTTATGTGTATTTATGTTTGTTATGTGCTAGTTCAAATTAATTTTTGAACTATTTATTTTAATTTTATATGAATAATTTCGATTTAATCGAAATATTTATTTCTTAGTTTTTATTATTTATGTTAATTATTATTTAATTAATTAGAATTTTATTTATTTGATTTTCTAATTAATTATTTAATATTTTGGGTGAAATCGATTATTGCATGATTAATTATGCGGTTTTCGCAAATTAGCCCAATTGAGCACGAGAGCCCAAATTTGGCCCTTTCCTCTTACTTGGCCGGTTTTCATAGTGGCATGACAAGGCTTGCCACTTGCCTTGTGTTCACACCTTAACTAACTCTATATATAGGAGAGTTAGTGAGGCCCTTGCTCATTTTTGCCATCAATTGCATTTGCCATCATAATCAAACACAATCCCTCTCTATTTCACTCATTCACACGCCATTTTTGGCTAAGAGATTCATCTCATTTGTTCATCATCCATTCAAACTCCAAACTTAAAGATTCATATCCCATTGATCTTTAGGTGATTAAACCTTCATTAATTTCCATTCATTTCATTCAAGATCACTTGTTGGGTTTGGTTTTGGGGTTTTGCTCGTGTGGAAGCCGTGTGGTTCGAGTGGTTCGTGTGTGGGGACCGTGTTGATCGAAGGTGGTTCGTGGTGGTGGCCGTGTACTGCAGCCGTGTGGTGGTGCTGAGTGGTGTTCGTGCTCGTGTTGCTCAAGGCCAAGCCGTGTGTGTGTGCCGTGACTTGACCGTGTAGTGTGCTCGTGTGGGTTGTGTTCTTGGACTGCATATTTGTGTTGATTTGTGTGTAATCTTCAATAAGGTAACATACTAACTCAACTTAATTGGTATACTATGTTTATAGTATGAATTAAATGCATGTTTGGGTTGATTAGTAATGATTATTCATGATTTCATGTGTTGTTTCTAATCTGAATTTCTATGTGGTTTTCATGATATTTTGATGATGAATTCTATGATTTTATGATTGATTCCATGTTATTTTATGATCATGAATATTATGTTAAAGTTTGATGAGTTTTGGATGAGTATAAGTTGCTAAATTTTCGAAAAGATGATGGTGATATGCGTGTAATATGTATGATTGGATGAGTTCTTGGTTGAAGATCTTGAATCTTGATTGAGTTCTTGATTGAGGATCTTGAATCTTGAATGAGTTCTTTATGCGTTCTTTATGAGTTCTTTGAGTTCTTCATGAGTTCTTGATGAGTCTTTATGAGTTCTTGATTGAATCTTGTAAGTTAAAGAAAATGGGTTAATTGGTAAAGAAAGTTAAAGATTAGGATTGAGTTGATTAAAGAATGAATAAAGATTAATGATTAATGATTGGTTAGACTCAAGAATAAGGCTAGAGGCAGTTCTTGAGAATAACTTCGATGTTTTAGCTAGATTAATTTCGAGAACCGAGGCTTTAGGCAGTTCTTGAACTTAGTTTAGTTAAGTGGAGGTAATAATGAATAATATGATTAAAATGAGTAAATGAATTAATTAATTACTTAGCTTGATTTCATTTTTAGACGCCTGATACTGAGAGTAAGATTCTTGGTTTTCGGGTTAAGACGTTGCCCCTAATCCATCCGCGGTATTGGGTTAGTTGGAGTCATACTATGTGATCTTCGTGAATTCCAGTAAGATTGGTTTCACGGGACATGGATTTCCAGTAAGATTGGTTTCATGGGGTTTGGGAGTAAGATTCTCAAATCCGAACATAGTAGAAAGTTCGAGCGCGTAAGATGCGTTCGTACGAGCACAGTCCGGTCTAGACTATGGATGATTGCGCCAAAGATAGTTGATTAGGTTGGTTTGAGTCAAGTTCACGTTTTGGGTTGTTCTCGTACTTTGTTTAATGATGATGTTCGTTTGATTTATGCTATGTACATGTGTGTTCCCATTAGGGTGAGTCAGTTATGTTACTCGCCACTGATGGTGGACTGTTGTTGTATTTTTTCAGGTACTTCAGATGATGATGTTCTTGCCTAGTCTTGGGTTGGGCGAGCGACGTTTCTTTCTTTTGTTTCCTGTTGTATTTACTGTTTTTCTTGGCATTAGTTAGCGATAGTATTGTATAGATGTTGTGACTTTACTTTTGGACTTCTATATGTGAAGTTTAAGACTCTGACATGTAGTTGGAGTTAACTTGTGTTTTTAGTAGTTTTAATTTGACTTTTGGATTTAGACTGTACAAACTTGTGGGTATTTGTACGTTTGTGGTTTATTAATAATATTTCAAGGAATTAGTTTTAATTTCTTAGGTTTTGAGTTGTAGTTTCTAACTATCTGACTCGTCGGTTTCTTCCGCTCCGGTTTAAGCGAGTCGGGTCGTTACAATATCAATACAATGAAAAGAAAATATTATTAATGAAATCAAAACGCATTTCATTTACCTTTACTGATATAATCTGAGGAGTAGCATCTCCTGCATGAAAATGTGATGCTCGCATTTTCTTCATGACACTGTAATTTCATTGACATATCAAATATAAAAGATTTATCCTAATTTAACAACATTAACCTTTATATGGTCGCTAAATGAAAATTATCATACCTTTTCATTAATGTCAAGATCAATAATATAATAACAATTGTCACGATCTTTTGACATTGTCTTCAATTAACTAAAACATAATATAATAACAATAATTATTATGCAAACATATCTCATGTAATAATAGTATAATAATTTCAACCAGTCATTCATTGTTTATAGTTCAATGATCTAATTATTATATTTGTTACACATTAAAGAAAGTGCAATCCAATCATATCAAATAGGTAAGAACAAAATTGATTTTATTGTTATAGTGTTTTAATTGCTATTTATAGACTCTTTAATTAATTTCATGATTTTTATCATAGATTATAAACCTTAAATAGCCAATAAATTATAGAAAATAAAAGAAAAAAACACAAGCATGCAACATTCCATTCAACACAAATATGGCTAAAACCACGTAAAAAAAAAAACTCAAACGTGCAACATTCCATTCCACTACCTATATCTACGCCACAAACCTAAACCACAAAAATCTCCAAACAACACCAGTATAATTCGCTTCAAATGAATGCGCAATAGAAAAAAGGGGATAACGAGTTAATTTTTAAAATAAATCGAACTCCATTGAGTTCATATTTTATTTATGCCACAAAGCCAATTCAACACATTAAAATCTCAAGAAAATAAGACAAATAAATAGAGAAATACTTGAAAATGAACACTTGTTGTTCGTTCTCCTAAGAAGCAGCGGCAATGAAGAAACTCACAAAGTTGGAATCCTATCTCGAAAATAATAACAAACTCACAATTAACAAATAAAAATAAGTCACTATAATAATAACAAGAACAATAATAATACTAATGCAAATTAATAACTAATCAAATCATGTATTTTTTTCTAAATTTAAATTGAATACTATATCATTGCATAATAATTAATCAAACAACACAATGAAAAACTAAGATTCAATTCTAGTAAAACAACCACAACTCGATGAACAAGTATAATCATTTTAATAATTTATACCATTTCAATTCTACTTTGAACCAATCTTCTAAATTGAATCCAATAAATTATTAAAATCCTAATCTTCTAAAGAATCTAAGTGATTAATCAAATAACACAAATTAAATATTAACAAAAAATATAATACCGGTATAATGTTTGCCAAAAAACCAAAGAAAGAAAATAGTACTCCCTAGTACTTTGAGAACGCAACAGAAGTAACTCACAACACAAGCAGTCAAGCACACAACAAGGCCAAACAAAAATTCGCAACAACACCATTTTAATTAACTTCATTTTAACTTTTGCTTTGTTTTTTAAGGATTGATTAAAATATTTAAAGACAGATTAACAACAACACTGCAACAATTCACAACCAAAACTGTCCAAAACCTTGAAACAAAGTAACTGGCCAGAAGTTATAACTCAACGACAACACATTAACACCTCAAACTACATGCAATACATTATACTATTAAAGAGTAATAGAGTTCATTTCTCCCCCTCTTTTTATACCCCCTCCAAACTTTCTAACTCTCTCAAATGAATGTTATATGACATGAAAAAACTTAAATGAATGTTATATGACATGAAAACAACTTTAAAACATAAAATGGCCTTGTAGGAGCGAAGATAGGAACGAAAATGTTAGAATTTAGCCAAATATGACCTATTTGGCTATTTTTAACTCCAAAATGAGCCTCTAGTTTGTAGAATCATACAAATAAATTACACTAATCTATGCAACATTTGCTTTTAATTATTAGAAATAATAAGTAATATTATAAATCAGGGGCCCTTGTTATTAGTCAATCCATGCAATATTTGTTTTAATTTCCATTGTTGTTTTTTAATTCTCATTTATCCATTAATTAAAATAGCAACCAATTTTCAACAATCACCATATTAAAGCCTTTTTAATAAAGCCTTTTTTTTCTTCTTGATCAAACTTGAATAGATTTTATAGGAAAAATTAAAATTGATGAGAAATTAATAAAGGTTGGAAAAAAACATAGTTGTTTGATGCCTTTAATGGTACAGGAAAATCAAACCATTTATAATTGTGAAGGATAGAGAACTTGAATCTTTCATTAAAGATAATTGAGGAGAAAATAAGAAATTTAAATGGAGGAGTTTAAGGATGAGCAAGCTTGTCAAAAATTGAGTTGAAGAATGAGAGAAGGCAAGGGTAATAACTAATAATCAATTAACATTCAAAGAGAAAAAATGAGCATGTTTGCACAGCCTTGGCACGGCCCTGCACAACAGCACAGCACCACTCTCTACCCACTGCACAGTAGCACAACACCACTCTACCCACTGCAACACCAACCCCCCCCCTGATGTGTCTAGTTTGTACGAGTTATTTAACTTCTTTTTAGTTCCTTTATGTAATTAGTTTAGCATAAGATTGCACATTTTGTTACTTTTGAGTTTAAACGAGAGTTTGGCTTGAAATGTAAAGTTGTAGTGTAATTTACAGTTTTTAATGCTTTTTAGGATAAGTGTAGTTTGTAGTTGCGGTTTGGTTTTATGTGTTCTTGTAGTCTTGAGCTACGAAACATCATTAGGAGCATTTTTGGAGTCATTGATTATGCGCCAAGCACACTTAAAGAAATCATTAAGCATTAGAGGGAAAGAAAAGCCTTATTGTGAACCTTCAAATGCAATAAGTCTAACTTCAAATGCAAATATCTCCCAATCTACTCATTGGATTTATGTGATTCAAATTGGAGGTTGTAGTTCTCTTCAATATCTTTCCAACGGTAGGTCATAAGCCTTATTTCGTTAAGGAACAAGAGAGTTATGGCTATTTTAGTCTAAGCTGCGCAGACAGTCTACAGGGGCGCGCCCTGCGCCTCAGAGGACGCTGCCAGCGCCCCCATTGCAGTGAGCATCAAGAAGAAAGCGCACCCAGCGCCCTTTGGGGCGCGCCCAGCGCCCCCATCACAGTATCCCTCCAAGGAATGGCGCGCCCCGCGCCTATGGGGCGCTGCCAGCACCCATGTTACAGTAGTACTTCCAAGGAGGGGCGCGCCCCGCGCCTTTGAGGGCGCTGCCAGCGCCCATCTGCTCTGTTCTGCACGCGGCTTCATCCACTTGATTTCTAGGTTATAATTTAGTTTAGTATAAATAGAAAAGTGGTTTTTCATTGTATAAAATCTATTTTTTCATGTTCAAGTAGTTCCTTATCTTAAATTCTCTCTAGTTTCTCCTTAGATTACATCAAAACTATTAAATCTTTAGTTTGTAATTTTGATCTTTTATCATGGAATCAATGAAGAATCTTTGTTCATCAATGGAAATGGTAGCTTAAACTTGTTCTTGGGATTGGTTTCAATGATTCCAAAAGGCCCCTTGTGAGGATTCTCTAACTCTAAACTATTCCTTTACTTCAATTATTTACTTGCTCTTATATGAATTGTTGTAATAACCCGAAATTTTGGGCCAGAAAATTTCGCGGTTATTAACGTTATTATTCAATTCTAAGTCCGATTGGGCCGTTTAAATTGGACTGTTTGCATTCCTTTTAGTCCAATCTTTTCTTCAAATTGGGCCAAAGACCCAATTCCCTTCTTCTTTTACCCATGGCCGGCCCTCTTGTCTTTAATTGGGTCAATGCTAATTTTTGATTTAATTAATTAATATTAATTATGATATTTTAAATTAATTAAATTATTTAATTGTTTTAAAACCCATTCAAAGTTGACCTAACAAACTTTGTTAAGTCAACCAAATTTTGCTCAACTATTTCCCTATTTCTCTACCCTCCCACACGGCTAACCCTAGTGAAAATTAGGGTTTGTTTATTTGCATCTCTTTAAATAGGACTAATATTTCATATTTGATCCTATTTTGCATTTTGTTCACAAAACCCTACAAAAATCGTTTTCTCCTCTCTTGTTCTTCATTTTGTCGAGTGTTCTAAGATTCACCAAGGGTGAATTAATTCTGTGTTTTGGAATTTAATAAGCGAATCCAGGTAACTTCGCTTTCTTATTTAATTAAAGGGTAGAAAAACATATAGTAAATTAGGAATTATATCATGAAAATTGTAGGAATTTAATCTTGTTTTTGGGTTGAAAATGTCGAGTATGTATATGAATTTTCTTGATTTATAATCATGTATTTCCATGATTTTATGTATGAATCCTGCTTGTTTTGATAATTAAGATTGCATAAATTGATTCTTGATAATCATGTTTGATTCGAAAATTTGCATGAATTTAATGATTATGTTCTTGATTTAAATCGTGAAATTTTCGAGTGTGAATATATAATTATGATGATTTTCTTTAATTGTTTAAGCATGATCATGATTAATTTAATTAGTATAAAAATTGAATCTTGAATTAAATTAAATCGTGTTTGTTGTTCTATGGTTGTCGAGTGAATGGAAAATTAAAGAAGAATTAAAAATGTTATTTTTATGTTAATCTTGATCATATAGAATTAATTATGTAAATCTTTAATTTGATTCTTAAATTGTATCTTGTTATTTTTAATTCTTGAATATATATAAGTTGTTCTTGAATTTGTATGAATGCCGAGTGGTGTATGAATTTTAAGCATGATGATTGATCTTGATTCTTTGATTTAATCTTGTTGATTATTGTTAAAAGTATGATTTTTATGATTATTGTTAGTTAATTTATTCAATTGTTGTGGTTTGAAATTGTATAAATTAATTGATAAAATTGATCAATTTAGATCAAAAATGTCGAGTGAGAGTAAAATAGAATTTTTATCATAATTTTGGTAATTTTAGTAATTAATTAATTAATTAAAATAATTTAAGAAATTAATTAATTATTGTTTGAAATTGAAAATGCCGAGTGAAATTAAATGTAATTAGTAAATTTGGTTAATTTTGAATTATTATTAATTTAGGAATAATTAATAATAAAAGTTACGGATAAAATAATTATCAGGGATAAGTTGTAAAGTGAAGGGATAGATAATATGACTATTATTATTACTATTAGTATTCGGCTATTACAATTATTAATAATAATATCTACAAGTTAATATTAGTGTTAATATTAAGATTAGGTATCCGTAGGGATAAGGTATAAAGATATGATAAGATATTGGGGATAGTATAAGATAAGGTTTGAAGTTGCATAAGATATTACTAGGGATAAGAAAGGAAACAGAGTAATAGCTATACATGTTATGTTTCGGTCTCTGGCTAGGAAAGACTTGGTATTTAAGGTGGCCAACATACGTGCCGCATCTCTCTTTCCTGGGACTCCGAACATTTCATTTCCTATTACGGTCACCTAGTATTTCCCAATATATGATATGATATGATTAATTAAAGATATAAGATATGATAAGGACGCCCACCTGATGACCCGAGTAGTCAGACTGGGTTAAGTTGAGGCCACTGCTCAATTGGGACGAGTACACGAGCTCCCCCGAGCAGTTCTGGGTCTTAGGATATGTAGTCGTCTAGTAGTAGTACACGAGCTGCTATTAGGGGTTATGGCCATAACTTAGGCTTAGTGGTGCACACGAGATCCACTACGGGTAGAGTACACGAGCTCCTCCCGGCATGTTCTAGGAAAGTTGTGGTGCATACGGGATCCACAACGAGTTATAGTGACCGGTCCAACGAATGATATGATTTGATATGAAATGATATGAAAAGGAATGTAAGTTGTGATATGATAATGAACGAAAGATACGATATGTCATGAAATGAATATGATAAGATAAGATTATAAGATATGATGTATGATTGGTTATAATATGAGTTAAGAAGGATATGGGTCATGAAATATTTATGCTATGATATGACTTAGGGTATAAGATGGGATATAGACTATGATATAATGAACATTGGGATAATGTGAGTTATGAGGATAATATAATATAAGTATTTGATTTAGAATGATATAAGACTTCCGCTGTGATTCTGTATTTGTATGAATGAAAGTGTAAATGTATGTGTATGTATGAATATGATTGATGGGTGTATTTTTATACGTATTTCTAACCGTATAATGCAGGGTTGATTGTACGTACATAATACGTAGAAATTATGTATTCTAACCGTATTCTGCAGGTGTATTTATACGTATTTTGTATGTATACGTATACGTACAAAATACGTATACGTATACGTATGTTTGTACGTATTTCTATACGTATTTTGTATTGTTGTATGAGAAGCATGTATTAAGTTTCTTTACAGTTTTTAGGTGCATTTCTATGATATTATATGTTTGGTGGTCCCTCGATTAAATGGGACAGCCTAGTTACTCGCCACTGACGGTGGACCCCCCCTCAGTTTCAGGTGAAGGTGATGCTGCTGATTGACGGGCTTTCGTGGATGGGCTTGAGTGGCTGAGGACTTAGTTTAGTAGACCTTAGTTGCTTAGTTCATGTTAGACTATTTTAATGTTTTGAGACAATTTAACTTAGTTTATTTCATTATCCCAGCATGTTGGGACTGTTTTAAGACAACTTATGTATTAGTGAATATTGAAATATTTGGATAATTAGTAGCTTAACTAATAAAAGTTAATTCATTTATTCGAATAATCTGATTTATTGTTTATTTTAAGTTGGTAATGATCCGTTTGTCGATTTTCCTTCGTAAATCGACATGTCCAAAAGTCGGGTCGTTACAATTGTTATTGGTTTTGTTGAATGTTTTAGCTTGATCTTTGTCTTGTTATTATATTTTACAAAATCATTACTAGGGTTTGAACACAATCGATTATTGTGTTCAACCTCGAGTAGCAACTATCTTGTTCATGCTTAAGCGTATTCTTATTGTGAACAATTTAGTAGAGCTTGTTTAAACGTTAATTGTTTATTGCGTATTCTCTAAACAATTGCGTTCTTATTGTGTCTCCGTTCTTAAAGCTTTTGTTCACTGCGTGTTCTTTGAACATTAAGGGTTTTAGGCAATTTACGATTTATCTTGTCTAGCTAATTAAGGGGACTACAAGAGTTTACTCTTGTCAATAATTAATTGAGTATTGAAGTGGTTTGGTAATTGAGAGTCTAATTCAATTAGCCGAGTTAGAGTCGTTGTAACCGAATCCTAAGATTCTTTAAAACTAGATTTTTCCCATAATCACTTAGTTCTTAGTTTCTTTTATCACTAAAATCTCCAATTCCCCCCCCCCCCTTTGTTACCAATATCGCTAAGGAATTAGTGATTCTCCCCTTTAATAATCCAAATATATATTAACACAATTAAATCAACATAAATCCGTTCTCTGTGGATACGAACCTTACTTGCCCTTTACACTAGTTGTAATTGAAGAGTAGGATAAATTTACTTTTGATAAGTCTTTTATTTTTAACGACATAAAAGGCCTACCACCCCCCACCAACAGCACAGCAGCACCAGCCCCCCCACCAACTACACAGCAACACCACCCCCCCAACTGCACGGCAGCACCAACCCCCTCCCCCCCCCACCAGCAGTAAAAAAATTGAACCAAAAATTCCAGAAAAATTCAGCACAATACCACCCCCCTAACTGCACAGCAGCACAACACCACCCTCTCCCCCCCTCGAGAAAATTCCAGAAAAAAATCAGCCCATAAAACCATAAATAAACCAAAAATCATCAAAACCCTAAAATTATCATATCACATACAAATAAACCAGAAATTTAAATTACAAACAACAATTAAAAGTAAAAAGTAAATAGCAATACCTAAGCAGGAGAAGCACCGGCGACGACACAGGAGCAGCGCATCACCGGCGACAGCAACACCGAACACGAAGAGAGAAGCAGAGACAACGAACAGAGAAGCAGAGACAACGAACAGATAAGCAGCGACGGTGCGTGCCAAACATGGTGGTGGTGGTGGCGGCGGTGGTGACGTGCGAGGAAGGAGAGATGCGGTGGTGGTATTTTTGATTTTGCAAGGAAGGAGAGATGAGTGAGAAGAGATCGTGAATGTATGTGATAATTAGGATTATTATTATTATTATTTTTTATTTATAAAAATGATTAAGGTAGTATTGGCTGCGGTTCCAAAACCCGCAACCATTGGTTTGGGAACCGCAGCCATACGTATCTATGGATGCGTTTTTTAGGAACCGTATCCATAAGTACATATGGCTGCGGTTTTTTACCCCGCAGTCATAAGTAGTGCATTTTTTTTTAATATTTTCAGTACTTTTGGATGCGGTTCCAAAAGAACCGCATCCAATGTGGCGCAGTATATGTGGATTTTTCTACTAGTGATGATCATGTAGTTGTATTTTATGGTACAAGTTGTGGTTTTAGCTTGTCCACATTTATGTCATAAATGGGAGGAGGATTGTTGGGACATTTATGAATAAATGGGCTAAGACATTGGACAATAGGTGTAGGGGTTGTTTTTACCCAGCTGACTACGTCACGAGTTTGTTCGAATGCTCGTTAACGCCGTACGTGAATACGAACTAGTGGGAGTCGCCACCGTGCGTTTATACGGTCCATGGACACCGAAAAAGTACCGAAAGCCAGGAGAAATCGGCCCCACATGGTCGTGCACCAGAGTATGGGTTCGGGGACAGGTTATGAGCCAATCGTGCATTGGGCCCGCACGCCTGCAAGCGGTCTCTACTAAGGCTCTTTTGTAAGATCATTGTTCAATTTCAGAGCAACAGAGATAACTTAATTTTAGCCCTAATTTGCGAATTATTAAGTCAGTTCAGATTAATACACAAATTAGCCTAAAATTATTTTGTGACCACTTTGAAATTAGTCAATGTTATGACGCTAGAATGAAGCCAAAAGTACGGGAGAAGACAAGGGTCAAATCGCATAAAAAAAGAAATTCAACATGATGATGACATGGAAAAATGCGAACGTACCTCGAATCCCGTGCAATTATAATATCAAAATAAATAAATAAAAAATGCTACATGAATGACATGAAATATGTAGAAGAAAGGGAAGACATGGATTAAAAATAAAAAAGGCTACATGAATTAAAACGGATTAACACAAACAAAAAAACAAAAAAACGCATGTCATTATGATTAACGCAAGTCATAGATTAAAATGAAAATTGAAACAAAATTAAGCATGTTGACATTGAATAAAAAAGGGGTCTAAGAAATGTGTACCGGAGTGTGCGGTGGTCGATTACGATCTTGAGATTAGCATGCCAAATGCCAAGTGACAGAGTTTTGAATTGATTTTGACAGAGTTTTGAAGTATTTTTGTGAGAGAGAGTGTATAGTAGAGAGAAGAGCAGAAAGTATGAAGTAAGAATGTTGTGTTGAAAAGCCGGACGGAGGGTTGTATTTATAGGCAAACAAAGGCAAAAATCGACCCCGGAGGACACTAGACCTGCGCCTAGGCGCAGGTCCAGTTACATGACCTGCGTCCAGAAGTAGGTCAGTATTTTTGACCTGCGTCTATGCGCAGGTCCTGTAATATGGACCTGCGTCTAGGCGCAGGTCCAACTATGTCGGGGTCGATTTTTTTGCTTATTTTGCGCGTGATTCTCTGAGATATTATGCGATTATGATACGATTACGGGGATCATTATCTAATTACCGTAATATTTGAGATTCAGGGAGATTTCGTGAGGTTCCGAAATAATCCGGGCTATTCTAGACTGTTCTCGAACCGTTTTCGGGTTTTTCGGACTATTTTGAAAAAATATGCTAAAAATGCCAAAAAAATATGAAAAAATTCTAGAAAAATATAAATGAGTGAAAAGTGGAGAAAAATTTGACGATGCTGGTGTAAAATTACTAAAATTCCCCTAAGAATGGAAAATGTTTCAAAAATTCATAGAAAATAGATAAAAACTCAGAAAATTGTGGAAAAATTACCAAAAATTTCTAGAAAAAAGCAATTAACCTGGGAAAATTATTTGATGCAATTTAAATTGACTAAAATGCCCTTAGGTAATAAATATGCATGAAAATAAATTAATAAAAATCCTAAAAAATGTCCGAAAAATCGTAAAACGAGTCGTGAGTCTCTAAAACGCCTATAAATGGTGTGAGAGTGGTATGATCGAGAGGGATAAAGAGGTGAAATTTTGGCATACTAGCTCAAGACCAAACCTGTGCAACAAGGTACATTCATCATAGACCGTTGGGAGCTAACTGAGGTGCCAAAATTAGGTGTCTACAATAGGTAAGTAGGCTCGGCAAAGGAACCACGAGGCAGAGAAGGCCAGGCCTTACGACTCGCGACACAATCGCGACCTGCGAGGAGCCTTCGTGACTCTTGAGAAGCTACTGGAAATCTGGGTGTGGTTTGCTCAGTGCTCGCGACCCACGAGGAGATGTCGCGGCCCGCGAATTCTCTTTGGAAAATTTGAGCCAGTTTGTTCGAATTCTTAGATTCTTTTCCTAGGATTCCTTTACGTATTTAAGCTTGTTTTTTGAGCTTCAATACTGATGTAAAGGGGGGTTAAATCATATTGAATGAGAAGATTAAGAGCTAGCTTAGTTAAAGGAATCATCATTACTTCATTCCTTAAACCAAGCTAATCTTAATTTCAGAATTCATTGGGTTTAATGAGTGAAATCAACTCAGAATTTTCTGAGTTTTTCACTTGCTTATGTGCCTATAAATAGGCATGTATTGTTCATTGCAAAGTACAAGATTCCCAAGTAAAATTCTGAAATTCTTTGTGCTTATATACAACTTGTTAGCATTTGAATATCTTTAGCTAATTTGTCTAAGTGTGATTCTAAACACAACAAACACAAGTCCTTTTGTTCTTATACTCTTGAGATCACTTGAGTATAAGGTTTTCGTTCTCCAATCCGTTGTATCTCACTAATCGTTCGTGGTAACCCGGTGATCTATAAGGGGCGAATCAAATTAGTAGGATAGTGTATTTTCACGCTTTGGAGGGTCATTATATTCATCATCATCATCCTTTATTCAACACCAACAATTAATTCATTTAATTTATTCACAATAGAAAATATTAGATTTCCTTGAGAAACTAGAATAATGAAATCTATAAAAATAATTTTTTACTACTACTACTACTACTAGTATTATTATTATTATTATTATTATTATTATTATTATTATTATTATTATTATTATTATTATCTAACTTTATTTTGTAGTTGTTTACCATATATATTTTAGTAAAAAAATAAAATTAGGTTGTTCTAGTTTTCTTTAAGTCGTTTAATTTTAATGATTTTTTTTTTCCATAAAAGAACCAATATTGTAGGAAGTATAACAAATAATTTCGTTTTGTGCACCATATTTATTTGTTTGATTAGTCAATATGATATACTCCTGGGGCGAAATTTTGTATAATTTTCCCAAATGAACGTTCATCAAAGATTTGTACATTGTGCTTTATTATATTTTTAGGACATTTTTATTTATTAAGGTGGCCCTATCACTTTCTCCCCTTTCACTTACTTTTTCCCCTTCTAGACATTTTCTCTACAATTTATTTTTACCTTTTGACCTCACTAAAATTATAATACATTATTTCCATTTTTTCACCCAAATAGTTATGTACAAAAATTTGAGGAACAAAAAATTATGTCGATTTTCAAAACATAGGCCAAGGCTAAATTTTTGAAATTAATTAATTAGTCATAAAATTATCCCACGCATTGGATTCATATGAAGTTAGGGGAATGTCTCTCCGCCCGATTCTTCTCTTTAGGCAACGCCTCCCCTAGTTTCTGAAGCATTGGCTCTCCGCAATGGTCTTCTTTTAGCTCGTGAGTTTGGGTTTTCTTCCATTTTTATTGAAGGCGTTAACCTTACTGTTATCAATTTTTTGTAGGGTAAGTTCTGCTGCCCCTGGAAAATTCAGCTTTTGATGGACGACATTAGGAACATCCTCCGCGACTTTCGCGACTATGCGTCTTCTCATATCTATCGTGAAGCTAATCAATCAACCGATTATATAGCGTCTCTCGGGCATTAGGATCCTAAGCATATCGATATAGATCCCTTTATGGATGTCAAGTTCTCCTTTTTCTTAAATGCCGACAAATCGGATTGTTTCTTCGAGAGGAAAGCAACCTAACTTCACACTGTCTACCTTTTCTTAAAAAAAAAATTGATGTTAAAAGTGTATCCTGCTAATCATCAAGTTGTAATGGTTGTGGCTTTTTTATTTTGTGCTATCAACTAGGTATAACTAATTAATAAATAATAATAGTTGGTTGTATAGATAAGTAGTTAAAATTAGAGTGAAAATATTAAATTAAAATGAATAGTAATTACACCGATCAACGTGCAATTATTTGCCCCATACAATCCAAAATTTATACTCAGTCATATATATTAGGAAATATATTAAAGATTATGGGTGTACCAAGTAGGGTGTGTTCTCTTCAACTTATATCAAATAAGATCAGATCAAATCTCAACTCATCAATTCTCATAAGTTTTTAGATCATATCAGAAAATTTCAGACGAAATGAACACACTCTCAGTAAGATCATGCAAACTTGTTACCTACAAATTTTGAAAAAAAAAAATGCTAACAAAAATCAAATCAATGCGAAGGATGCATGCTAATAAACACTACATAAATAAATATGCAAGTAATTGAAGTAAAGATATAATGATGCATGCATGCATGCTTCATACAGTTCATTTAAGATGCAAATTATGTATAGATATGCTTTATAAATAAACATGGCAGGAAATTAAAAAAAATAAATAAATAAAATGAAGTGTGTTTTTCTGAAGTGCCTGGAAAAATGTCAGATATATGATCAGATGAGCAAAGGTTTAAGGCAGCAAGGTTTGACGGTTTGGATTCCCCAAGTCAGTCCATTGTATATTTATATATATATATAGTACTAGTAGTACTCCATAATATTGACAAAGATGTTGTTTTCTTATAAAAACTGAATTAATTTGAAATTAACTGAATTTGTCTGAAATAAATTGATCTGAATTAAATCTTGTTTGACAATTGGATGTTGGCTTTTGGTTAATTTATTTGACTTAATTATTTGATTGGCTAAAAATATTGATTGTATGTGCAGGATGATTCTAGTTTAGTCTCATGAATACCGACTATCGTAGTGGATAGCTAGGATGACAAGATTTCTGATTTATTTTTTAAAGTCCTTTAATTAGATTTCTTATTTTAGAAAAATAATTTTTGATTTTTCAAGAATAAAAACTGATTTTAGGAAAAATAAGAAATTATTTTCCTAAAATAAAAATCTAATTAAAGTATTTTAAAAAATATTTTTAATTAGATTTAGGAATTAAAAATAAATCAAAAATCATGCAATCATAACCGTAAACTACGGTAGTCTGTATTCATAAGACTACAATAGAATTTTCAGTATGTATTGCCTTTTTTTTTCATTTAGGTGTTTAAGCCAGTTGTTTGGAAAAGTGTTTGGTAAAATTAATTGTGATTGTTGGCTTTTTATTAGAGAATTTGTGTGCCAAAAAACCAACCAAAAAATCTTTTTCAGGTAAACTTTTTATTTTGGTTTAAAAGTCAGCTTTTCAACCTATAACCAAACATTTTTTAAAATTGTTTGACCATATTTATAAAAAAAAAACCAACAAAAAGTTGTTTTCCAAACACCCATTAAATTAAATATTAAAATCAGCATCCGCAAATAAACTAAACTAACTGAATTTATCCTGAAATTTCAAAAATTAAACCCTAAAAATAGAAAATAATGAAATATATATAACCATGCATTGCATATACGGAGTAAGAATTAGAGTAGGTGCTTACATACGTCATGATGTCATAATAACGTAAGATGGCCGGGGTTTTTGTTTTGTTGCTGTTCCTTGTTGAGGATCACATAAGTCAAACACTCAAACTTATGCATCAAGTAGTGGTGGAATTTTGGACACACGAACTACTATTTGAATGGAAATGAGTATTTGAACGATTAAAGCATTTACTTCTAACCACTATATAAGGAAAAATGAGTTAATTATATAAGTTACATACATAAATACATACATGTATAGATTTTTGAGTACTATTAATAGCTACCAGTAGTGCGTGGGATGGGTACCTATTTTTTGTTCCTTAGATTTTCACTTTGACATCATCCGCAATCTATGCTCTTCCTCCCTTATATTAATTTACCCATGTATTTAATTTGCTCCATCATTTATCAATTTGTGTACCTCCATATAGGCATTATTATTATTATACTTAGAGCTGGCAAAAATAAAGCCGATTCGTTAGTCACCCGAAAACTGATCCGGAAAAAGTAGTGGGTCATGAACAAGAACAATCAACTCGAAAGTCGTTAAATAGCCTAAGATTAGACCCCGAAATTAACCCAAAAACCATTATAACCGAAATCCGCTTTTTGACCGACCAAAATCGACATGACCGACCGATTTTCCAGGCATAATCATATACTCTCTTCGTTTCAATTAAAGGTAAGAGCTCTATATATCTTGACGATGTACGTATGTTTTTTAGTAAGTAATTTTTGATACGTTTATTTCTATTTGGATGCACAAGAAATTATCAACTATCATGTAAGATCTCGTTTGATTTAATTGATTTATCAAACTAATACTTTTTTAGTTTGATAAATAAGCCAATAGTTTTTTTACTTGTGTATATATGGGGTTCGGATTTCTAATTTTTAAGATAAAAGGTGTATGTATTATATATCTAAATATCATCATCTTTTTATAATATATACTTAATTGTCAAATTTTATCTTGAAATTATGCAAAAGCAAATGGATCTAGCTATTAATATCGGACAAAGGGATTAATATATTATTAAACGCATATAGGAATATTGATGCTTAAATGGGTTGGGCCGACACGAGGGCTAACTCATCGGCATAACAAGAATGGGGCTTGCCTAGCATGAGCTTGCTAATCGCATGGTGCATGTGAGAGGAATGATGGGTCATGGACCATACACGGACAATATTTTTAAAATTTTGACATGGGCACGACAATTCAAGTTGACCAACACATATTATGAAAAAATTTCGTAAAACTATAAACAAAATTCACAATACATACTCTTTTTTTTTTTGACAAGCATAATACATATTCTTAATAGGGCAAGACGCACTATACAAACTAGGATGACACAAAATATTGGTCTAGTCGTGCATGGACCTTACTTTTTTTATAAAACTTGGCAATACACTCATTTCTAATTTCTTGACCTGCTATAGACATGGTATATATGTGCCCACTGCCACCGTTTCATGTAAGCCAAAATATTTAGGAAATCCGTTATTATTATCATAACAAATACACAACTAATAGAAAATTTTTAAAAGAAAGGGCATTAGCTTAAAAAAATCTATGTACAAATTTTATTTTTTTTTGAACTATAGACCAATTTTTTGAGGTTAATTAAGACTAGATCAGAGATTATTGTAGCATAAATCCATAATTCTTAGTCCAATTTGTAGTTCCTCTTTAAAGTTTACAACCCTTAATTGTTGCCCCTATGCTTGTTCAACTCTGATCTCGAATATATATAATTCCTCCGTTCCAAAAAAAGAACGCAACAAACTTATTTGCACGCATTTTAAGAAAAATATTTAAAGGTTTACACGGGATCAAATTAATATATGTAATTTTAAGACAAGTAACCTATAATATCATTCTTATTTGTGTTAAAATTATTTTGATTAATTTGCTCATTTATACCCTTAAATCACTTACTTAAAATGCGTGCAAAATGGTTTGTTGCGTTTTTTTTTTTAACGGAGGGAAAAAAACGGAGGAAGTATAAGTATATAACCTAATAATATACATTTGATTTTTATCACAAAATCTCTGTTCAAATTTACATTTACTCAAATCCCTAACGGATACATTTACTCATAAGCAATTATTGATGTGTAGAGTTGTACTGTTATATGTAGGTAATACTTTACCTATGTTTGATCAGGTGTATATAAAATAAATATAGCACTTATATTATGATTCACTACTCCATTATTATTATTGATATAGGGATAGATAGATGTAGGTTAAAAAAAAAGCGTGGTTCTTGCAAAATTACCTTATGGATTTTGCATGGCAGGCAATAATTAAAGGTCAATTGGCTGTTGGAAATAAAGTTGTTTTCAAGAGTAGAGTACGACTATACGAGTTAAAACAATAATCAAAGTTAGCGCATGTCAGCTGTGCACTACATTAAAAGTTTTCTTACTAATTTTAAAAATAATTTGTTAATTCTTTTATTAAATGTTAATGCTAAAACTAATTAATATTACCAATAAATTCTCAATTAATATTCCTAAAATTTATTTTGCATTATTAATGTTTTTTAAAATATGAATAAATCCTTTCCCCATATTTTGAAAAAAAACATAAATAAATATTTTCTTAGGTTATATATACCGAGCATGAATCAGACTAAAAAATAGTATTACGTAGTACTAATTTTTGGCCCGATTCATGCTCAATGTAGGTAACCTAAGGAATTATTTATCTTAAGAATAACCTAGTTGGTGTGTAAAAAAAATGATGATTATGAAATTATACACTTAAGTTCGTATTTTAATAGAACCGCCTTCTGCTTCAACCAATCATAACCGCCTCTTCTGCCACCTCCAACCCCAACACCGGACCACCTTCTAGGCCCCCCGGCCCAGCAGCTCTGTTGTCCCACCAAGGTTTGGCGGTACTCCAGTCACGCACGCGTCACATATTCACATCATTCCTAAGGTTATTACATCGCTATAATTTCATACAAAGTCTCTTTGGATGGCGGAATGAAGCGGCATATATATAATTAATAAGTTGTATCTATATATAAGTTATAAGTTATAACGAAATACTCACTCTGGTTCAAAATGTTGGTGGTTTCCTTTTTTTTTTTGTAATTTTCAATACACATGTTTAAACATGAACATTTTAATTTCCACTTCGCTTCATTAAAATAAAATTAATAAAATTTAATGTTTTAAAACTATATGTGGCAAACGAATCTAACAGGATCGCATATGACTATGTTTTTTTTTTTATATATTACTCCTTATTATAAAATACTTAATTGATAGTTAAAGTTTCTCGATCTAATATTTCAAATGTAACCAAGCAATACAACATTATATAATGGATGGAGTGGTAGTAGAACACAAAGATATGTTTAGCTTTCTTGTAATCAAAATGAATAATCGACAAGTTGAGCAACGAATTTTTGCATGGTGCTAGAGTTTTGAGACATGTTACACATGATCTGGCACACTTAATAATTATTAGATTGTGTTGTGTCATGCCAATTCGTTTAGTTAAATGTGGTAAAATCCTTAGCTTGATCCAAACCTGTTGATCTTGTATAGTGTTCGGGCCGTATTAGTGTGTCATAACAAATTTGTACTTAAAAGTTTATAGTTGAGTGCAATCGTGGTGTTGTACTTTAGTTGTTATTGTTCGATCTTCTTCTTCTTATTGTTGTTGTTGGTGTTATTATTATTTTTTTTTATTGTCCCAATGATTATTTTCGAAACCGTTTTTTGGTGAACTTTTCCAATGAATTTTTCTGATGACGACACTTTTTTTTTTTTGCAAATTTGGCTCTGATACCATGTTAAATTTGTTTGAATATTAGAAACGGGTCTGGCCAACGCAATAAGAAAGAGGAGAGTTAGGTTACTTACAAGCCATAGGAGGTTCCATCCTAAAACCAATTTGTGATAAGAAGAGTAACTCATAGACTTATAAGTTAATTTAGTCTCTCCTCATCTTCCGATGTGGGACACTCATCACTAGTGCACTATATAGGGTTCCAACATATATTCCAAAACAATGAATTTCCAGGCAAATGTTTATGGTGGAATTTTACAACAATAATTTTTTAGCAAATTTGAACATTTTCTGCAATATTATTTTCCTAAAAAGAATTAAATTAAAGGAAATTTTGTCAGAAAAGACCTTTTAAAACATTCATTTTGCGAGAAAAGACCTTATAAAAAATTTGTTGTGAGCAGGGACCTAAAACAAAAAAAAAAGTTGCAAAGAGGCACCTTATCTCTATTTTCCGACGTTGACTGTGAATCTCCGGCGTTGACTCACTATTTTCCTCCATTTTTGCACGAATCCTTTCGTATTTAAAGGGGGTAAGAGATGAGGAAACCCAAATTTAAAAGAAGAGAATTTTAAATGCTAGAAGGAAGTGTTAATGTAGGGTTTATGTATATGAATTTAGGAGGGAAAATGGAGGGTGAGAAAATGAATTTATAGTGAAAAGAAAAGGAAAGGTTAAATAGAGAAGAAATTATTTGTCGAAAATTGGAGGGAAATAGCGAGTCAACGCCGGAAATTCACAGTCAACTTCAGAAAATAGAGGTAAGGTCCCTCCTTGCAACTTTTTTTTGTTTTAGGTCTCTGTTCACAACAAATTTTTTATAAGGTCTTTTCTTACAAAAATAATGTTTTATAAGGTCTTTTCTGACAAATTTTCCTAAATTAAATTTAAAACGATTTTTCCAATAGAGAGTACCATATTTGTATTTTTCTTATTTAAAATTCATTTTTCCTCATTTAATATGCATAGTTTTGCTTATAAAATTATTATTGCTCATTTACAGATTTACTATTCTAACTTGCTTAGTTTTAAATGGTGTACATTTTTTTAGGAAGGGGGAAGGTTAATGAATTAACTAATTGAAATTTATATGACATATATAATAGAAATCGATAATAACCAAATACATATCAAAATGGATCAAATTAAAATCAACATTGAAAAAACATAGATCAATACACACATAGCCGAATTTATCTTGAAAAATGTACACCCTGTAAAATAATATATAACCGTATAACATATTGTTAAATTCGTGTCGATCAATACATAACAATATATAAACATATAACCTATTGTTATGTTGGTATTGATCAATACACACAGTAGCTTTATAGTATCATTTAAAAAAAAATTATAATATATATGTAATTAGAAATATTACTCCGTAATTAAAACATAGTGACAAATGGAGTAAATTAATGTGGATGAGTAGTTGGAAGGATGAGTAATTGAATTTTGGTGGTTGAATTTTGGTGGGAATAATTAATTGTGTAATGAGTAGATTAAATTTTATTGAGATGTAATTAAATGAATGTGAGTTATTAAGTAATGGAAAAATTGTAAATAAGAAGACAATTTTTTTACCATTTTTGAAAAGATATAAGTTTGTTGCCAGAATTTTGTTACACCCAAATATGACAATTGTTGCCAGAATTATGTTACAGAGGAAGTAATTCCTAGCTATTATCTCTTTGCGTAAGCGGCTCAGCGCTTGCTCTTAGAGGAGCAAAAAGTGTTATCTCAATGTTTATATATATATGTAGTCCCAAAATACAAATAGAAGGTGATAATTGATCTGATATGTTATTAATTCTATTCGTAAAATTTGACAATTTTTTTGAGAAATCTATAACCTAATTCAAAATACTCAATTAGACATTAAAAATTTGATAATTACATTATAAACCATATCCTATAGAGAAGCAAAACAAGCATATAACTATATATTTAGTGAACAAATGGTCATAATTATGATAAAACAGCATGGTCTCATCGTAGCAAATTTTATATTTCCTAATCATCTGTAAGTGATTGGCATGCATATCAAGTGAGGTTAACCGAATTCATTTTCCTATGAATAAGCTAAGGAAAGTATATTTTATTATTTTGTATAGAAGGAAGAGAGAGGATTCCATATTTTTTGCATGGTAGGATAGATAAAACTAACCCAAACCTCAGAGTTTGTGCCTCCTTTCATTAAAAAAAAAAAAAAAAAAAAAAAAAAACACTCTTGCATTATTTCGAATTAAGGGACGGAGTTCGTTATTAGTGAAAATCCAATTTTACATTATAAATAAAGTCGTCAATTTTCGATCCGATCCGAAAAACAAGGGGGTGTCGGGTGGGTGTGTAAAAAATTTCACTGTACAGGGCCCCGTTATATAAAGGGCCTATTTTTTATTTTTATTAGTCATTTGTCTTAACTTATTCTTATATTTTTATATAAATTAATGATTTTCTACTAAAATATTTTTGGGATGTATACATATATTGTCAAAATAATATCAAATATTAGCATTTATTAAGATCTGAAGGGCCTAAGTACAATTTTAGAACAGGGCCCCCGATAACTCCGACACGGTCTTGCCGAGAAACCCAATAAATCCGACCCGTAAATAGTCAGTTTTGACTAAAAAATAATGATTCAAACTCGTTTTGAACCCATTAAATATAACCCGACCCGACCCGAAAATCATTAAAAATGTATTAAACTTATGATATTATAGGAAATTTTAGGCGAAAACACTTCCTACCATTAAAACATTGTATTTAAGATTATTTTTATTAGACCACAACATCAATTATTTGCCATGAATTATCTATTAATGAAGATATTTCCTATAATTTCTATTTTTTAGAACGTTTAAGGTACATTTTAGTACATATATTGCAGTAAAATATGAAAAATTAAAGGGTGTTATAAAACTTTTTAACCCGTTGGGTCAACCCGATCCCGAAGAATTTGTGTTATAAAAAAGCTTATACTGACCCAAACCTGCTGACACCCAACTTGACACAACCCGAACCCGCAACTATTTTACACCAATCCGACCCGACCTATTTGATAACTCTAATTATAAGGGTAACTTCAACACTACTGAACTAGTGCTAGATCCTTATGACAAACGCGTTTGGGCTGCACTTGCCACGAGGGAGTGTAAGTCTATTTTAAAAGACTAATGTGGGATTTTATCACCAGAACACTCTTCCTTAATTCCAAATTCTTTTTACACTCACATGTGAGCTTTGTAAGGGCGCAACACTTCCTCTCATATGTGAGTTGTGCATAATTTTGGCACAGATCAATCCAAACCCAATCTAGGCTCTGATACCATGACAAACAGGCATGGGTCGCGCCCCTCACGGGGGAGTGCAAGTCTACTTTACAAGACCAAAGAGGTTTACGGTTGGGACCTTTAATGGCTTTAGTATGATAATACGGGGTGTTACAGACTTACAGATATGGCCATAAAGGGGAGTGCTGTGGTGATCCAACATTGAAGAAATAATAAAATTGTCTCCACTTTATACGACTAATGGTTACTCGATCCTCTTATTACCATATGATTTTTGAGATAGAACCTCTTTAGTCTTGTCAAGTAAACTTGCAATCTTCCATGACGGGTGCGGCCCAGACCCGTTTGTCACCTTATGACACTAATCTACTCCATCCATAACATATTATAACAGTGGAAAGAAAAGCAAGGGAGTACGTGCACACAAATAATTGCCTTGCAATCAGTGAGGTTGAAATTCTACTTGATGGGTGTTTGACATTTAAAGACCGGCCTTGAAGTCTGGGGGGAAAAGCGGAAAGCTATAAAAAAAAAAAAAACAACATAGGGAATCATATCATATCATATCTTAGTAGTAGGGAGCCTTAGCTTTTTTATATTTTTCACCCTCCATCCTTCTCAATTTCACCACTCCACCATTCCTATGAATCATGATCCAACACTTTGCTTCTTACACGCAAACCCAACATACATACATAGTTACATACCCTAGCTTAGCTTGCTACTCCTCCTCCTCATTTAATTCATCTACTACATATATACACTACGTATTTATTTTATTTTGAACTTGTATGATTTGAGTAGAGGCTATAGATTATAGATTATTGCATGTTTGTACATTTGAGCCAATTAGGTGTATTAAGCTAATTCATTCATACCCAATGTACATACTCCCCTGTCCCAAATTACTTGCTACAATTTCCTTATTTGGATGTTTCAAAATACTTGCTACATTTCCTTTTATAGTCTATGGGCCCCACACATATTTTATATTTTTACCTTCTTTTTTGCCATTTTTATCATTTTAAGCCAATCTTTTTCTTCAACTTACCTTTATCAATGGTGGTCCCACATGAAAATTGATTTGCATAAAAATTTGTTCCAAAATAAAATGTAGCAAGTAAAATGGGACGGACGGAGTATATATTTTGTATTTATATTCGAATAAAAATTTAATACTACCTCCGCCCTAATTTAGTCGTTGAAACAAAGTGAAAACACTGACCCCTAGACAAAATTTGTTTCTAAGTGTGAAAGATGTATATATAGAGAGATAAAAAGCATGTGAAAACGAGAGAGATAGAAAGAAATGATTAGTTATTAAAGAGAGTAAATATTTGTTGTAACTAATGTGTACTGTAGTAACCTTTTTGGATAATTGTTGAACTAGATGTGGTGGGGGTAGTACTCCCTCCATAACATAATAAGTGCAACGATTTGATATAAAGTAGAGAGAAAAAAATGTCAAACCATTGCAGTTAATAAGTTACGGATGAGAGTATATATGTTTTAATTGTAGCTAGGAACCTCTTCCTGTGCTCGAAATCAAAAGTTTTGGTTAAGTTTAATCAAGCAATGCCTTCATAAATTTAGAGATGATAAGATACATATGATAAGTTGTGTCCCTAAACTATCTTAACGTATCGTTAAAAGTTAGATATGTAGACTTAAACAAAAAGAGTCAATTATCTTTTTAGATAATGTAGGTGGTACTAGGCCTTGAGCCATAGCTACTGCAGAATACATGATCCAATTTAACCAACATACGCATTTAAAAGGAGAAAGATAAAGAATCCTCACAAATGCGTATGCTGAGAATCAACCTAGGACATCGTGCCTAAAATCCTCATAGGAGTCAATTATCTTCTTCGGTATAAAGATCAAATTGAAAAAATCCTATGTATTTTGCATAAACTAGCTAGGAACACTACAAAACATTTCTCCATTAATGATGGGAGAGCATTAATGACGGGCCTAAATTCCGTCGCAAATGTAGATCTTTTATGACGATTTTTTAGCCCGTCGTTAAAATTCACCTAATACCCAACCAAAACTCTATTAAAATTGACTCATTTGCGACGGGATTGCGACGAGAGAAATCATTTGCGACCCTCATTTTAATTTCTACGACGGGGTCATATTTTTACGATGTGAAAAATTATTTGCGACCCCTCTTTTCTATGACGGGATCACATTTTTGCGACGGTAATTTCCGTCGCAAATAACATTTTTTCTAGTAGTGGAAGTTTTGCTCAAAATTTTCATTGAAAATTTCTTCATGGTGCATGCATGGTAATCACATACCATGTACCTAGATTTGAAATAAAGGATTCATGCTGTGCATAAATTTTTTTTTTAAAGTGCATACACACGCATGGTATGTTGTTCATCATTATGGACTCAAGTTCACAATTTATGTGATAAATTTCCATGCCAGCCACCATTGTTTAATTTGCTCCTTACAATAACTAATCAATGGATTAGTGGATTACAAGCATATATATATAGAAGTTGTCCATGGTTTTTGTTGGGAACTTGTCCATCCCAAGTCTCACATCGGAAGAATAAAGAGTATAAGAGCTCTTTATTAGTGTTACCAAGTACCCATTAGTATGAGGCCTTTTGGAAAGGTGCCCAAAAACAAATCCGTGAGGGCTTGGCCCAAAGCGGACAATATCATACTAATGGTTGAGCTGTGGTGTGTACGCCTGCGGCCTTACAAGTGGTATCAGAGCCCTTGGTTTGATCTGATCCTGGTCAAGTGGCTGCTGTGGCGGTGTGTATGTGGTGTGGTGCCCCTCATGTATGTGACAATGCGATTGGGTGATCTGGTTCCATGTATCAAAAATCCGGGGTGCTTGATGGATTTGACAGGTCAAGATTTATTGCTTAAGGGGAGGCTTTGAGCCTTGAGACCCCCTTGTGTGGTCCTTGGTTTGAGGGGAGGTTTGTTTGGAAGTTGTCCACCCCAAGTCCCACATCGGAAGAATAAAGAGTAGGAGAGCTCTTTATTAGTGTTACCAAGCACCCATTAGTATAAGGCCTTTTGGGAAGGTGCCGAAAGACAAATCCGTGAGGGCTTAGCCCAAAGCGGACAATATCATACTAATGTTTAGTGAATGATCCCCATGCACAACTCTTATTATATTAAAGATAGATCAGAGGAAAATAAATGGCCATAACATACATATTAATTATCTAAACGATAAACGGTGAAATTCAAACAGGGAGTATAATTTATCTGATCTTAATCTTGAATAATGATATGTTGAAGTTTATTGATTTAGAATATAAATGTATATAATTATGAATATTAATAATACTAGACGTAGTATTATGTGTTTTGAAGTTCGTAATTATGCAAATTTTTTAGCGATATAAGTCGTTGAATGTTGAGGTAAAGTGCAGCAATAACAGTGGAAAATCGCGAGTAGTGACTTGAGGTCGCGACCCGTGAGATCAGTCTGAAGTGCAAAAAGTGCACGAAAGAGGCAGAAGCAAATCGCGACTCGCGACCTAAGGTCGCGACTCGCGAGCCTGGTGGTTATGCGTCAGTTTGCTTGGTTTTTTCCCATTGCGTTGTGCCTGTTCGAAAGGACGGCTGTGCATTTTGGAGAAGTTATTTAATAACTTCTCTAAAACTGAAATGAGACATAAGAAATAACTATCTATCTTCATTTCTATCTCTTGCATACAACAAAAGTTTTCTCCATTATTACAAAGAAGTTTACATATACAAATCCCTTCTTCATTTCGTAGTAATTGGAACAAGGCTCGATTCCTACGGTTTCTTGTTGTATCTTGTTAACGAATTTCCTGCAACCCGGCCTCTGTATTGGGTGGAAATATTGTTTTCAGGGAAGTGTCATCCGACACGCCTCAAGTGTTTGTCATACTATTCACCCACAAAATTTCCATCAATCTGAAAACAATATTGTTTAGTATAGCATCAATCAAAGACTTGACAACAAACATTGCCAAACTTGACAAGTTCGAGGGTGTAGAATTCCGTCAATGGCAGAAAAAGGTACACTTCTTGTTGACGTCGTTGGGTGTGGCATACGTTCTTACAACACCAAAGTCGGATGACTACGAAGAGGGGGAAGCGCTCGAGACAACGAGGAGGCGCCTGAAATTTGAGAACGATGACTATATTTGCCGAGGTCACATCCTTAACGGTATATGTCCGATCCTTTGTTTGACATATATCAATATTATGACTCCGCTCAATCACTTTGGCATGATCTTGAATCTAAATATATGGTAGAAGATGCTTATTGTAAGAAATTCTTGGTTAGTAATTTTAATACATATCGTATGGTTGATTCAAGACCCATCATGGAACAATTTCATGAACTTCAAAGGATGTTAGGAAGATTAAGGCAACATAATATTGATATGAATGAATTGTTTGTAGTCTCCTCTATTATTGATAAGTTACCACCTAGTTGGAAAGATGTAAGGAACCAATTGAAACATAAAAAGGATGATATGAATGTTGAACAACTTGGAGCCCATCTTCGGATTGAAGAAGGGATTCGAGTTCAAGATGGACAAAAGGTTGAAAAACCTATGACTTCCACCGTGAATGTTGTGGAAGGGAGGTCCAAGGGTGGTAATAACTCGAAAAAGCGTAAGTTCAGTGATAAAAACAAGGATTTCGGTAAGAAACCGAAAGGTGACAGTGATTCCCATGAACCGTCCACTCGTGGATGTTGGGAGTGCGGGAAACCGGGTCACTTCAAGAAGGATTGCTCCGTGTGGAAGCGAAGGATGAGTAAGAAATCTCATAGAAGCGGGAATGACGGTGGGTCATCCCAAGACAAGCAAGGTATGACTTGTACACAAATTTCACTTAATCGGTTTTATGATTATGTGTGTGTGATTTCTGAAATCAATTATGTGCAGGATGATTGCGGGTGGTACATCGATTCAAGCGCATCAAAGCATGTGTGCAAAGATCGTAATCTATTCAAGACCTTCGAGGAGGTTGGAGATGGAGAACGATTATACATGGGGAACGATTCTACGACTAGTATTTGTGGCAAAGGCCAAGTAGAATTGTTGTTCAGTTCTGGGAAAACAATCATCCTTCGGGATGTATTGTATTCTCCTGAACTTAGGAGAAATCTTGTATCTGGTGCGTTATTGAATCGATTAGGATTTAAACTTGTTTTTGAAGCAGACAAATTTTCTATTATCTAAAGGTGGTGTGTTTGTAGGACTTGGTTACTTATGTGATGGTTTGTTTAGACTAAGTGTAGATAAATCTACACGGAACAATGTGTGTGTAATTGATGTTGATTCTAGCTTGTGGCATTGTAGGCTAGGTCATGTTAATTATAAAAAGTTGTGTTTTATGTCTAAGCATGATTTAATTCCTTCTTTTGATCCTAGTACCGGAAAATGTAAAACATGCATGCTTACTAAGATCACTAGAAAACCTTTTCCAAAATCAATAATGAGGGACTCAAATTTATTAGACTTGGTGCATAGTGATCTTTGTGATTTTCATAGTACCCCATCTTTAGGCAATAAAAACTACATAGTAACATTTATTGATGATTGTTCTCGGTTTTGCTATGTCTACTTATTATTTTCTAAAGATGAGGCCCTAGACAAATTTAAAGAATTTAAAGAAGAAGTTGAGTTGCAATTATATATAAAAGTTAAAAAGTTAAGAACCGACAAAGGAGGTGAACACTATAATCCTGAATATTTCCGATCAGTAGGTATTATACATTAAACCACGGCTGCCTATACACCACAAAAAAATGGTGTAGCCGAAAGAAAGAATAGGACACTTGAAGAAATGGTTAACGCCATGCTTTCCTATTTGGGTTTGAGTGATGGTTTTTAGGGAGAAGCAGTTGTAACGGCATGTTAAATTCTTAACCGAGTTCCGATGAAAAGGAATGAAGTTACTCCCTATGAGCTATGGTAAAAAAGAAAACCTAACTTGAGTTACTTCAAGGTTTGGGGTTGTAGGGCAATAGTCAAAGTGCTAGAACCCAAACGAAAGTAATTAGGTGAAAAAGGAGTTGAATGCATTTTTATAGGATATGCGGTTCATAGCAAATCCTATAGGTTCTATGTTATAGAACAAAATGACTATTGGTCGGTTCACACGATCATTGAGTCAAGGGATGCAATTTTTGATGAAACAAGGTTTTCATCATTGCCTAGACCAAGGGATATAACTCCGATTACTAGTGTTCAAGACTTTGGTCAAACTTCGTTTGAACAAGGGGATGATGAACTTTCTAGTGATGAAGATGTACCATCTACTTCGACTCAACCGAGGAGAAGTAAGCGGGCTAGGAAAGAGAAATCTTTCGGATCTGATTTTCATGTATACTTACTTGAGGGGTCAAGAGAGTCCATCGTGACTAGATTTCCATATATACTTCATGTGAAGGATGATCCTTCAACATTTGGTGAGGCCATGAGGTCTCATGACGCTGCCTTCTGGAAGGAAGCAATTGATGATGAGATGGGTTCCATTATGGGAAATAACACATGGGTTTTAGCTGATTTACCCCCAAAGTGTAAGCCGATTGGGTGCAAATGGATCTTCAAAAAGAAATTGAAGGTTGATGGAACTATCGATAAATTCAAAGCCCGACTTGTGGCACAAGGTTTTACCCAAAAACCGGGAATTGATTATTTCGATACATACGCACCGGTTGCTAGAATCTCCACTATTAGATTATTGATAGCTCTAGCAGCTATTAAGAATCTAGTGATGCATCAAATGGATGTTAAGACGGCTTTTCTTAACGGAGATCTAGAAGAAGAGGTTTATATGCGACAACCGGAAGGGTTTGTCGTGGAAGGTCAAGAACATAAGGTTTACAAACTCATTAAGTCTTTGTATGGGCTAAAGCAGGCACCAAAACAGTGGCATCAAAAGTTTGATGATGTGGTTTTGTCTAATGGTTTCATGCTAAACAATTCGGACAGGTGTTTATATAGCAAATTCGATGACAACAGTAAAGTAGTCATCATTTGTCTATATGTTGATGACATGTTGATATTTGGAGCGGATTTGGAACAAGTTGAATTAACCAAGTCCTTCCTCTCATCAAAGTTCTCCATGAAAGATCTGGGAGAAGCAGATGTCATCTTGGGCATCAAGATCAAAAGAGAAAAGGGAAGTCTCATCTTATCACAGTCTCATTATATTGAGAAGGTGATTAAGAAGTTCGGTGTGAACGGTGAATGTCTTGTTTCTACGCCAATGGACCATAGCATAAAAATTCTACCTAATGAAGGTGAAGCGGTATCACAGCTTGAATATGCTAGAGTCATTGGGTGTCTTATGTATGCAATGACATGTACAAGACCAGATATTGCCTATGTTGTTGGCAAGTTGAGTAGGTATACTAGCAACCCTAGTGTACAACATTGGCAATACATTTATCGTGTGTTGAAGTACTTGAAGAAAACCATGGATTATGGTTTGACATATAGTGGAAGTCCTTCGGTTGTAGAAGGATTTTCTGATGCGAGTTGGATCTCCAATAGAGAAGATTATTCATCAACCAGTGGATGGGTTTTCTTTTTGGGTGGAGGAGCTATTTCTTAGGCATCCAAGAAGCAAACTTGCATTGCGGACTCCACCATGACATCGGAGTTCATTGCTTTGCATTCGGCTGGTAAAGAAGCCGAATGGTTGAGGAATCTCATGTTTGAGATACCTTTGTTATCAAAGCCAATTTCACCTATCACAATTCATTGTGATAGTGATGCGGCTTTGGCCAATGCATATAGTCAGGTTTATAACGGGAAGTCTAGACACATTGGTGTTAGACATAGTTATATTCAAAGTTTAATAAAGGAAGGTGTGATCACAATTGACTATGTACAAACTAATTTGAACCTAGCGGATTGCTTCACTAAAGCACTTCCTACATGTTCTGTGAAAAGGATGGCAATCGGTTTAGGATTGAAGTCCCAGGTTTAATTGCGTTTAAGGGGATCTCAACTTGACGCCTAATAAGACGTTAGGTCTCAAGTTCAACGAGATAAATCTTCTTACAAGGTGATTGTGGAACGGTTTTCATCCAAGTGAGTTCCAGGTTTGTGATGTTTAAGGCGGTATTTGTTGGTTGTGCTAGAATCACAATAGCATGTTGACCAAAGGATAAGCCTATGTGAATGCGAGGTGTGGCCGCTTCAAGGAGCTTGTGGGAAGAGCTTTGATGCATTCATGAAAGATACGAACACATGGCCCTCAAATTGTGTTGATATAATGAGTTTGGATATCTAATCTTGTGCGTATAATATCTTTAAGTTATCACTATGTATTGAAAATAGTTCAATCGTCTTCGACACTATTTGGATACGATGATTCGAAATGTGTATTATACTAAGTAGAAGTTCAAGTCCTATTACACTTTCATCTATGCTTGAGATTGCTTGTAATTCTGAATTGTTTGTGCAAAGGTTGTTTATATTCTAAATGGGGGAAGAAATGTTGAGGTTTATTGATTTAGAATATAAATGTATATAATTATGAATATTAATAATACTAGACGTAGTATTATGTGTTTTGAAGTTCGTAATTATGCAAAGTTTTTAGCGATATAAGTCGTTGAACGTTGAGGTAAAGTGCAGCAATAACAGTGGAAAATCGCGAGTAGTGACTTGAGGTCGCGACCCGTGAGATCAGTCTGAAGTGCAAAAAGTGCACGAAAGAGGCAGAAGCAAATCGCGAGCCGCGAGTCGCGACTCGCGACCTAAGGTCACGACTCGCGAGCCTGGTGGTTATGCGTCAATTTGCTTGGTTTTTTCCCATTGCGTTGTGTCCGTTCGAAAGGACGGCTGTGCATTTTGGAGAAGTTAATAACTTCTCTAAAACTGAAATGAAACATAAGAAATAACTATCTATCTTCATTTCTATCTCTTGCATACAACAAAAGTTCTATCTCTTGCATACAACAAAAGTTTTCTCCATTGTTACAAAGAAGTTTACACATACAAATCCCTTCTTCATTTCGTAGTAATTGGAACAAGACTCGATTCCTACGGTTTCTTGTTGTATCTTGTTAACGAATTTCCTGCCACCCGGCCTCTGTATTGGGTGGAAATATTGTTTTCAGGGAAGTGTCATCCGACACGCCTCAAGTGTTTGTCATACTATTCACCCACAAAATTTCCAACATGATAGAGTATATAACATACATATTTTCAAGGCGGCCTCAATTATTAGCTTAAGCTTTTGATTGAGATGATCCTTTAACAAATATTCACTATAAAGAATTAATCGGACATATATTACTAACTAAATAAGCTAATTACTGTAAGATCAACTAATAATCAATTGAGGTGATGGAATGAACGAAAAAAGTGTAGCAGAGATGTATAGATTATGTGTAGCCATTAGATTACTTACAGTACTGATGTACATACGTACGTCGGTACGAACAACATGATGCTTCTGTTGAGGATTTATATAAAAAAAAAACAAAAAAAAAAAATTAAAATAAGGGGACTCATTTCATTACTCATCATCATTTATGGATATAGTAAATGTCAGAAGGACAACCCTTGCTTGGTTTCGTAAGAAACCTCTCTTTCCCTTTCATTCTACTTTGAATTTTTTTTTTACACCTATCTTGTGAATATTTATGGTGCATTTTTTTTTAACTTTTTTATTAGATTTCATAACTTATCAAGTTTGAACAAGTCGGATTAGGTCAGGTTGGGTTAGGTCAGGTTTTATAAGTTATAATCAAACCGGATTTAATAGATTTAATCAGGGCATGTCAAGTCAGATCAAATAAGTTGAAGAGAACGCATCCTTATTAGCCAACAATTCTCATGTCAGACCATATGATGGTCCAACTTTTCGCCAAAAAATATAACTTTTTTGAATATAACCAAAACTGTTCACACATTTATACATATCTTAATATGTTATGCAATGAGTTATGGATTTATAGTAAAAAGTTAAAATTTTAGTTAAAAAATACTATCAGACCGTCTAATAGGAGATTTTGTAATTATTATTAGTAGAGGAGGGCATGGCAAAAGGGATGATAAATATAATACTCTACCGCTCTACGTACTCTACCCTATGCCATGCCATGCCATGGTATGACAGTAGCTGAAATCACTCAATTGTTCTTTTGCATGCATGAATTTTACTATTACTTTACTATTTATTTACATATAATATATTTCTTCAAGTTTTGGTATTAATTACACTACGTATCTAAATCATAATATACGTATCTTTTACTTTAGGAATTTTGCACTATAAATAGAGGGCATGTATGGCTGAACTTTGTGCCACCCAAAACACAACACAACACAACACAAACACTCAAAAAGAAAATAAGTAGATGGTCTCTCTTAAATAAAACAAGTAGTAATTGAAATAATATTTTTGGGTGAGAAGCTCCTTGTTGGAGAAGCAGGGCACGTGCAATTCGTATATACAACGAACATACACTTGCACGTGCTCCACTTTTCCACCACGGGCTCCTCTCCTCCTTCATTGTCGGACTTCGATTTGCTGCCGGAAAATTTTAACTGATCAAAGAAGTAATTATTTTCGCCTTTTTTCTTAGTTTTTTTTTTTTAATTAATTTGTATATATGTGATTATCTATGTTTATGTTTTCATAATAACTTGAAATTTTTTGTGCTATATTTCAAGTAATAGAATCTATATACAAGTTGAAATATTGTCTTTATGTATACTATTTTCATGATCAACGTTGGGACCTTATTAGCTTGGTGGGCACCTATTATTTATTTATTTTTGAAGGAAAAGCGTGCATATTATTTCATGGAATATTTGACATCTTCTTTTGTCCTTTGCACTACATGCACATGCATTATGAAAAATGAGCATCATAAAAGTTAATGTGAGTTGATCAACTTAAAACTTGATACTAACTTAATTAACTAGAGTAAAGTAACTAATGTTTAATAATATACCCTTAATAAAGTTGAGATTAATTAAATAATGCTAATTATATATATTTCATTCTTGTATTTGATGAACATAAATATGTAGTTTATTATATATTGTGCACTTTTTTTGGTTGTCATCATTCTATATAGGAATTATAATTTTCTGAAACTCATGAGTGGATTTTTTTTTTTTTTCCATTTTATTTCTCCTCTTTAATTGTAATTGATAGATTATAAATTAATTAGCTAAAGTAATGCACAATTATATATCTTTTTTATATGTAATTTTTCTGTTAATTCCCTATAACCCATTGTTGATATAATTTAAAGCAACATGTATGAGGTGTAACCTAGTTTTCATGATGTATTAAAACATATAGAATTATCCTATCTTAGTGTGAAAATTTGTTCTTGCATACGGCCACACGGGTGTGTGGTGATCATTATGTCGCACCTGCTCTTAAAATAGAACATTTATGCTATGCCTTTAGAATATTCAAGTTTTATTACTGTCAAATCACTTATTATTATTATTATTATTATTATTATTATTATTATTATTCTATGTACTATGTCTTTCAATAAAGAATTTTTTAAATTTAGGTGCATGGTTTTCATTTTGCACTCGGCTTCACAATTTACAGATTAATCGAGAATATTTTTTAAATAGAAAATGAAAAAAAAGGTTCCACATTTAGCATGCATGTCCGCATGCAAATAACAATTAAATTTTTACAAATTGCATGACAATCTTACCCAAGACAAACCTATTTATAGAAAAAAAAAATCTAAACAAAATTTGAGGCAGTAAAAAAAATTAAAAAGAACAACAAACCAAAAAAAAAGCTTGTAATGAGTTGGGACAATGAACACAAAAACCAAAATTCCCAAAAAAAGAGGTTATTTTGATATTATCCTTCATTATAATTGATGAATAATTTCCATTTTAACATAAAAGAAAATGGAATATTATTCATGTCAAAAGAACCAATTTATTTTCTTGTACCTTGTAATGATACAAATATCCATGTTAATATCCATTTCAACGTCATTCAACCCGCAATCGCCACCCAAACCCGTAAAAGAAGTTTGCCATAGAAGTGGGAAAGAATTATTGAGGATGGAGAGCAGAATGAAGAAATTGGGAAAGTGTAAAGATGTGTCTATTATATACAAAAAGCTACTGACATAAAGGAGTATATATACACATAGGACAAAGACTAAAGAAAAACTAAAAGTTTATTAAGTAAAATATCCTCTTATATCCCCCCCAAGCTTGACAAACTTTGTAAGCCAAGCTTGTTACATAGAAGGATATGTCTAGAAGAGACAAGTGGTTTGGTGAGAATATCAGCCACTTGATTTGTAGAAGAAACATGATGAACACAAAGAAAACCTTGCTCTACTTGTTCTCGAATGTAATGCATATCTCGTTTGATATGTTTCGTTTTTTCATGGAACATGGGGTTGTTGGCAAGATGTTCCGCGGAAATGTTGTCACAAGCTATGGGAATGGGAAAACTAACTTGCACTTGTAAGTCTTGTAGAAGTCCTTCAAGCCAAGAGACTTCACTAGCAGCACTAGACAAGCTCCGATACTCTGCTTCGGTGGAGGATTTGCTGACTGTGAGTTGTTTTTTTGTTTTCCATGATACTAAGTTTGTGCCTAAGAAGACAGCATAAGTGCTTAAAGATCTGCTCGAAAAAGAGCACGAACCCCAATCCGAGTCACTATAAGCTGTTAGAGCCAGATCAGAAGCAGAGGAATAGTGTAGACCATGTTCTGTTGTACCTTTTAAGTACTTTAAGGTATGAAGAACGGCTCTTAGATGAGGAACCCTTGGATGTTGGGAGAATTGAGAGAGATGTTGTGTGGCATAAGACAAGTCGGGCCTTGTAAAGTTGAGGTAGAGAAGTCTACCCACAAGTCTTCTGTACACCTCAGGTTGATCAAGTAAGTCACCTTCTTCTGTTGAGAGTTTAAGACCAGTAGGAAGAGGGGTAGAAACAGGTTGACAATTGCTCATACCTGCATCATTTAAAATGTCTAAGATATATTTTCTTTGGGACAAGAACATTCCTTGTTTAGTTCTATGAACTTCAACACCAAGGAAGTAATGCATTTGGCCCAAGTCTTTAATAGTGAACATGAGATCAAGATCTTGTTTGACCTTTTGTATTTGAGTTAAAGAAGAACCAGTTATTAAAATATCATCTACATAAACAAGTAAAATCAAGAAATCATTATTTAGAGTTCTAGTAAAGAGAGAATAGTCTTGCTTAGATTGACCAAATCCATGAGAGTTTAGAAAGCTTTTAAGCTCTTTATGCCATTGCCTAGGAGCTTGTTTTAAACCATACAAAGACCTTTCCAATTTACATACTTGACCATTTTTAGCTTTAGTATATCCGGAGGGGGGTAACATGTAAACTTCTTCTTCTAATTTACCATGTAAGAAAGCGTTATTTATATCCATTTGAAATATTGGCCAATCTTTTATGGTAGCTAAAGCAGTAATAACCCTAACTGTTGCTAATTTTGCAACAGGAGAAAAAGTCTGATTAAAGTCTTGACCCTCTCTTTGTTGATACCCAGTTGCAACTAATCTTGCTTTATATCTCTCAATACTACCATCTGGGTTAAGTTTTGTTTTAAAAATCCATTTAGACCCTATAGCATGTTTTCCTTTAGGTAGATCAGTTAAAACCCATGTTTTATTAGATTCAAGAGCTTGAAGTTCCATATTCATAGCTTTGGTCCATTCTTCACTTAGTTTAGCTTGTCTATAAGACTTAGGAGGAACAACACAAGAAGAATCAACAGTAAAAGTTTTAGACTCAGAAGTGGTAGAACTATCTTTGGTTTTGTGAGGTATATAAGTGCAGTCATAATCATTCAATTTTATTGGGAGTTTGACATGTCTAGCAGAGGTCCTGTGCCCACACATATTATCATCATGCTGATTTATAAAACTACCATCTTCATGTGTCATGCTTTGTATTTCAGAATTTAAAGAAGGGAGAATACCTGGACTGAGATGATTAGACTGCTCAGAATCTGGAACTACCCAGTTCTGGTCAGTAGGGGCTGCAACTGTAGCAGATTGCTCACAGGCAATCTGGATGGAGTCTGCAGCAGTAGCAGAGTGCTCATGGGACTGACCTGCAGAAGGGTTAGGACTAGACACAATATGTGCATCAATATTATGCATATCAGAGGTGGGTGTATGCATGGGATCAATTTCACAAATATTGTTTTTGGTAGAAACATTGATTGAATCATAATTCTCATTAGTTCCTAAAGATATTAAAGAGGAAATCACACCATCACCATGAGTTTCTTTTTCTTGAAAAGGAAAAATGTGCTCATGAAATTTGACATCTCTAGACATAAACACTGTTTTTTTGTTTATATCATAAATTTTATATCCCTTTTGTCCATTAGGATAGCCTAGGAAAATACCTTTTCTAGCCCTAGAATCAAATTTATCTTTATTGTTGGAATTATTAACAGCATAGCATAAACATCCAAATATCCTAAGATGCTCATAGGTAGGTTTTTTGTTAAACATAGTTTGGAAAGGAGTTTTCCAGTCTAAAAGTTTAGTAGGCAACCTATTGATGAGATAGGTGGCTGTCAAAACACAGTCTCCCCAAAACCTTTTTGGTAAAGAGGCATGAAACCTTAAGGCTCTTGCTACTTCAAGTAAATGTCTATGTTTTCTTTCCACTCTTCCATTTTGTTGGGGAACACCAACCATTGATTTTTGATGAATGATTCCTTTTTTAGCAAACAATTTTAAACAAGGTTGATTTATGAATTCAGTGCCATTATCACTTCTAATTATTTTTATCCTTTTATTAAATTGAGCCTTAACATAGGCTATAAAGTCAGTTATGGTTTGTAAAACTTGTTGCTTATTATGCAACAAAAAAGTCCAAGTAACTCTACTAAAGTCATCAAGAACAGTCAAAAAATATCTAGCACCGCTAATAGATTTAACCCTATATGGTCCCCAAAGATCCATATGTATTATGCCAAACAAGTGATCAGCCCTAGAAGAACTCATAGGGAAGGGTAACTTATGCAATTTAGCACTAAGACATACATCACAATCATATGAATTTAAATTTGAACAAGCACAATCCTCAATGTATTTCATTTTAGAAAGAGATACATGACCTAGTCTAGCATGGTACAAGTGTAACCTATCATTTGCTTTATTGAGAGTTCTTTTATCTCCCAAGAGAAGACTTTCACAGTTCTTTTCATTATCTACATTATTACAAACATTGTTAGCACTAGCATTCTTAGTAGGATTAGGAACTTTTAGACAATAGAGGCCTTGCACCTTCTGTCCTGTTGCCACAATAGCTTTACAATGGTCCTGTAAAATACAACCAGTTTTGGTAATCACAACCTGCAAGTTAGCCTTTTCAACAAGTCTACTAACAGATATAAGATTGTGTTTAAAATCTTCAACCAACAGAACATCATGTAAAACAAGCCTAGGATTTATATACACTGTACCACACCATTCAACTAACTTGTGATTACCATCAGGCAATCCTACTCTTATATAAGTAGCTAATTTTCTTTTATTATGCAATAGTTTTGAATCAAAAACCATGTGATCACTAGCCCCTGAATCTACAATCCAGAGTGTATTATCACACAATTTAAGCATAGAGGAGTTGGTTAGTTCCATACCTGCAGAGTTGGCATAGGCCATGTTAGAAGACTCTGAATGATTGTTGGTCTTGCCTTTCATGACCTTTATCACTTCTTTGCAAATTGAGGACACCATCTTAGTGTTGGCAGCATCATTTTCATTGTCATCCAAAGGACTGTCAGAATCAATCTCTTCAATGGTGACATTGGCAGCTAACCCTGTCTTGGGAGCATTCTTTCCAGCTTTCAAGGTGTGATACCAATCTGGGTATCCAATTACCTTGAAGCATTGATCTGAGTTGTGGCCTTTGGCTTTGCAAACATCACATTTTCTCTCCATCTTTTCTTTTCTCCAGTCTCTTTTCCCTTGTATTTGACCCCTAGCAACATAGTTCTGACTCCTAGTACCATATTCAGGCCTTTGAGAAACAGTCAGGGCACTTGATTCAGCTAGATCATTATTTAGGCTACTTACTTCCTTTTGTTTCTCTACTTGCAGGACAATGGAATAGGCTCTATGCATTGAAGGTAAAGGATCCATTGATAGGATATTAGTGACCACATTATCAAATCCACTATTTAATCCCATAAGAAATTGCATAAGCCTATCTTCTTCCTCAATGTCACTACCACTTTTGACATAACCACATGAGCACTTATCAAGAATTCCACATGAACAGATGGGTTTCTTCCTTAAACTAGACAATTCATCCCATAATCTTTTCATTTTTCCAAAGTAAGAAATTAAAGAAAGGTTTTCTTGTTTTAAATTGGCTATTTCTTTCTTTAATTGAAATACTAAGGGACCATTAATTTGACCAAAACGTTCCTTAATATCTGTCCAAAGCTCAACTGAAGTATCAGCATAATCAAAATCTTCAGCTAGTTCACTAGACATCGAACTTAGAATCCAAGACCCAACCATATAATCTGCTCTTTTCCATTTTGTAAAATCTTTATGACTAGGGTCAGGTTGTTTAATTGACCCATCAATTAGACCTAATTTGTTCTTGGCACCTAAACATCTAACCACATTTCTACTCCAACGCATGTAATTTGTTCCATTAAAGACCACTTTGGTCACTGCAGAAGCTGGGTTATCAGAAATTGCAACAAATAAGGGATCAGATATACCTTGAATTGAAGGATCTTGAACATCTGAATCAGCAGTAGAAGAAAGCGCCATATCTTCAAGCTCAAAGAACTCCTTAATCGGGCGAACAAGAGCCACGAGCAGAACAACCCAGAGCAGAGAGAGATTCAATTAAAAAGAAAAACTAAATTTGTGGAAAAGAGGAGGAGGGAGGATCGAAAAACTTGGAAAAAAAAAAAATCAACAATCAAACCCAAGAGTTGGGCGATGCTCTGATACCATGAGGATGGAGAGCAGAATGAAGAAATTGGGAAAGTGTAAAGATGTGTCTATTATATACAAAAAGCTACTGACATAAAGGAGTATATATACACATAGGACAAAGACTAAAGAAAAACTAAAAGTTTATTAAGTAAAATATCCTCTTATAATTATATTGGTATTGCATTTCAGTATTTAATACAGGATCAACAGAAAATGGAGACATGAGATTTCTCTCATATTATACCCTAGACTTTGCTGAAAACAACGCCACAAACGTGTTGGATCGGATCAATTCGACCCTAATACCGGATCAACCCGACCCGTATGTACAAGAAGTGCTCAATGTGTGCAAGGATGCATTTACCCGAATGAAGGATGTACTAACAAACCGGGTCAACCCGATGATTGTGGAAACGGGTAGGTTTGAGGAAGCTAAGGCATGGGTTAATTATGGGATTGGGTTAATGGATTGTTGTAGGATGGTTTGTAATGCTAAACCTAATGTTGTATGTCCTTTGAAAATTAATGTTAGGGATACACAAGATGCCTTAAAGCTACTTGGGGTTGTGCTTCAACTTTTGACCGAAGGTGTTGTCTGATTTTTTTTTTTTTGTATATGTATGATTATGTTGGAGATCATAATTAAAAAATCAAATTGTGACGAGAAAAAAAAAGGATGAATTATATTGAAGCAAATAAGATACAAAAAAAACATTAATTTTTCTTTAATTTGTAGGATGAAATTATTTATCGTGGCCCCAAATTAATAATCACATTGATAATTGAACAAATTGAAGGGAGTTCATGTGAAGGAATGGACTATGATAAATGTTATTGCACATCATGCAAATATAAGAATATGAATTTAGCTTAGAGTAGTTAATTATTATGGAATGAATTCAAATTGAAGCTAGAATGAAGAATGAGGCTTAGTCAATTGTTGTTATTAGATGCCTATCTCTCCAATACTTGCTAATATAATGTTAGGGGTAAGGATCAAACTCCCGCCTAGAGACTGGGAGACGGGAGTAAGCTCCACTGAGCTATACCCACACCTTCGCATTTAGATATAATATTCAACTTGTTAGGAGGAAGCTACCAAGAGGAAAAGGTGCACATTTGAGTACCTACCAAGAGGAAGCTAAGATACTCATGTCCCAAAACACAAAATTTTGTAAATAAAACGCAAGAGTTTAATTTTAACCAAAAAAAAAAGTGGATTCGATTCACACAAAAACCGTTAACATTATTTTTAATTATGAAAAAAGCAAAACATGAAAATTGGAAAATGAAAGATTATAATTTCTTTCGAATAACACTATTTTAATCATATAGTGAAAATTAGTTGAAAGATTACAATGAATTAATGTTCATCAACTTAATCATAATGAACGTTCTTTTGGCCTAATTTTAAATTTTGAATAATGTTCATTAGCACACGTTTGTCCGTATGAAAATAAAATAAAGAATTAGTCCAAAAAAGCAATCCAAAGCAATAAACTTTACCTTATTAGTGATTTACATAGATTATATATTAATGAAGGTTACAACCCAATTCGCAAGGGAGATGAAGAGCATAGTAGAAGAAAGACGAACTTGTTTTTTTCCAAAGAGTAATTTAGGTTAATTGTTGGAATTTATGAAAATAATAATAATAATCATAATAATCATAATAATAATAATAATAATAATAATAATAATAATAATAATAATAATAATAATAATATAATGTTCACTAAATATCATTTGCAACTCACATGGTTTGATATTTATCAGCTATTGTAGGTCATTAGGTTGATTGGTATATTTATATAAAATTAAGTATTTAGGTTGGACTATTCAGGAATAATTAAAAGTTTGTTTTGTTTAAAGCAAATCGCTAATAGTTCAGTTTGTTGGTGTCAATTTTTCCAAAATAAATGAGATTGTACTTAGCAACATGTAAAAAGAGTTTGTTTGGTGGTTCGATTTTATTAGAGGTGATCATGGGCCGAATAAGGTAGGTTTCAGGCTGGGTCGAGCCCAACGCATAAAATGAAACCCATTAATCAGACCGCGCTTAGGTTGGCTCAAATTTCTTGTCCAAAACTTGAAAATTTGGTGCAGGCTTTTCTTGCTTTTTTAGGCCGGACCTAAAAAATAACCAAAAATCCTAATTTTATGCGTCCAAAGCTCGCACAAAGAAGTGAAAAAAAAAACAACCTGGGCCAGGCCGAGTCCGAAATTGGGTCGAACATGCATGTTTAAAGCCCGCAAATTAAAATCGGGCTGGGCTGCGTTTGATTAGCTCGAGCTTGTATTTCTCTTTAAAATACACATTCCTAGAAATTAGTTAAATGCCTTTGAGTTTGGTTAGCTAGTTATTACACTAGCTAGGAAATAGAATTTCCAAGACAAATAAAATTAGTCACCTATCTTTCCTTTGGTAAAAATGCAAATTCCTTTGTCAATTATAAATTTCTAATCTCAATCAAACACAAATTAAATACTGAATCTATATATTTCCCATAAAATAAGATTTCTTCTGGTAATTAACTTTCCATAAAATGAGACTTCTCATGAGAATTAGCTTACAACAAGCTTAGGGATGTAACAATGGGTGAAACGTTAGTAACCGGACGGTGAAAACAGGTCATATGAGCCCTTCATAATCAATCGATACTAGAACTTCAAACGGGTCGGGTCAGGTCAGGTCAGGTCGGGATAAAATACTTTCGGGTTCGAGGTGAACACCTCGTTTTATTAACGGGTTTGGGGGTCCTAAGATACATGTTTATGACCCATGAACTTCGGGTTCGAGTCGCCCCAATGGGTTTAGAGATTCAAAAATAGGTACGTATTATATAATTTTTATCTTTTAAAAGTAACATATATAACGATATTTGCAAAAAAAATAAATCTAAATTTGTACCTCAATTAATAAGACTTAATATATACTGTTCTTGAGAACCATAGTCAACAAATAAACGACTAAAATAAAAACATTGAACTATGTTATTGGACATCCTTATGCAATGCAATAAAAAAAACTGACAATCATCGAATTCTAATATAAGACAAACAATTAGATTAATTTTAATAGAGACAGAAGATAACATTAATCTAAATATAAAAATTACCAAATACTAATAAAAAATATAAAAGTAATGGTCAATAATAACTTAACGTTATAGAAATATATCCGCTTAAAAATAAAGATAGAAAAGTACTTAACCTGATGGGTTAAAACAGGTCGGGACGAAGTTGATTGGTTTTAATAGGTTTGAAAATACGGGTTTGAACGGGTCAAAAATATAAAAAAAAAATGTCAAAATCCACTATTTACGGGTTGACTTTATTGGATTTTTGTGGTCAGGTTGAAAATTGACAGCTCTCTAGTCGGTACCAAACAGTCTTATTCAGTATCTGATCCAATTCGGTACTTTACTTGGCGGGTATTGGTCATCGGTTTCGATACAATATTTATCGGTCTGATCGTTGTCGAAAATAGGTTACATTTGGTCGATCACAAAAGATTTTTTGCAGGTCATAATCAGTATGCATGTCATAATCGGTCGGTCACGATCGTTATGCAAGTCGTAACCCGTAAGTCCTAAACAATCAGTCTCAATACAATCGATCAATTCAAAACTCGGACTAGATGTCAATTTTTCAGTTTGGGTCAGAATTTTTTGCTTAGAAGTTTGAAATCAAAAAATTGTGTCCACCCCTAAACTGACTTTTGGGTCAGTTTGAAACCAATACCATATTGAATTCACAACAACACTATCATTTTACTTATTTTCATAAATATATATGAAACAAAAATGATATAATTAAGTTTTAATTTAATTGATTTAGATAAATTTTTAATTATTTTTTGGCAGCTTAATCGGTCAAAAAATGGTAAGTCCAAAACAATTTAGATCAAAAACTCAAAAAGGTCAAAACAAGTTTTAAGCGGGTCGAAAACAAAGTTCAGTGCCGGTATAATAAAAACATGTCGGAAACTGGTTCTAGTTTAAACATGTTCAAGTTTAAAGAGGTTCGGTACTGACCGATTTCGGTAGACATAAAACAATTCGAAACGATTTCAGTCTACATGCGAGTTCGGCAAAGGTCGGTATCTAGTAACTTATATTCAGTTAAAAAAACGGGTTCGATATCGACCAAACAAATTTGTGAACACAATTAGGGGTTGTTTGGTTGCTTGCATTTCCTGTGGGCACTCAAAATTCACATGAATTTCATTTTAGCCATGTTTGGTTGACACAAAAAAAGGAAAATATAGACAATGAAAATTCATGGGAATTTTAATTTCTCACAAAACATGGGAATTTACTTACCCAACCGGAAAAAACTTAGGCTACCCACCGGGTTGACTACCCACCACTAATAAAGAGTTGTTGATGACATTGATAATAAAGTCTCATTTAATATAAATAATATTATTTAATTACTCTATTAGTAGTGGATCGTCAACCCGGTGGGTTGGTGTAGCAATGTCCTATCCAACCCCCCCTTGATAAGTTATACTACCTCTGTCTCAATTTACTTGCCCCTTTCTGACTTTGGGCACTATTCACACGTGAACTTTGACTTTATTCAATTTAATATACCTAAGAAAAAAAAACACAGTCATGTACTTTTCAAATATATAATTTTTATAATTTTTTGATATAGATAGTTAAAAATATTTTTAGGGACTTGTTAAACGTCGCCCGCATATTACTTAAAATCGCCCACGATAAAAAGTAAAAAGACAAAATTGCCCTTGATTTAAAATTACACCGCAACAACTTAGATTAAATATACAACGACGTCGTACACCACACCATGACCTCGACAACCACCGCCGCCACCACCGGTGGTGGTTAATTTTTTTTTTAATAAGGGGAGGGGTGTCCAGATCAGAAGCCCCAACCATGGAAGGGGCGTCCAGATCAGACGCCCCAACCATGGTGGTGGTGGTGGCGGCGGTGGTGGTCGAGGTCATAGCGTGGTTTCCGACGTCGTTGTATATTGTTGGGGCGTCCAGACGGCCCTACCATGGTTGGGGCGTCTGATCTGGACGCCCCTTCCCTTATTAAAAAAAAAATATTTAACCACCACCATGGTAGTGGTGGTGGTGGCGGCGGTGGTGATCGAGGTCATGGCTTGGTGTCTGACGTCGTTGTATATTTAATCAAAGTTGTTGTGGTGTAATTTTAAATCAAGGGCAATTTTGTCTTTTTACTTTTGGTTGTGGGTGATTTGAAGTAATATGCGAGCGATGTTTAGCAACCCGCTATTTTTATTTGAAGTTGTGTCTCGGTAGATGTGAAAAAAGAGGATGTAACAAGTAAATTAGGATGGAAAGAGTAATTCCTATGAGAATTTATTTCCCCATACTAACTAAATAAATTTCTTAAATTCCAATGAATTTAGGAGTGAAATTAAATTCCTACAAATTGAGAATTCATGTGGATTTTTAGTTAACCGACACCTTATTATACCCGGAGTATGGGTGCTTATTGAGTTGGGTAGCTTGCGAGCAGCACGAGTTCAACTCGGTAAAAGCTCGGTCAAAGCTCGACTCGAGTTGGCTTGTGTTCGCTCGAAATAACTCGTGACTCGATAATTTTAATAAAAATCAATAATTTTATACGTTAAATATTTGAAAAACAAAATTAACCTTGATATTTAATATAATAAATTAATAAACTTTAACAATATATAATTTTCATAAAGAAAAAAAAATATAATCAATAATTTTCTTTTGAAAAAATTAAGATTCAAGAAGACTAAAACAATTAAACGAGCAGCTCGTGATCGGCTCGGCTCAGCTTGGAACCTAATAAACACGAGTCGAGCGACCCCCAGCTCGCGATCGACTCGCTCGATCACCCCTAACCCGGAGTAACAGTTTAAAGGTGTAAAACCCCAACAAAACACGGAAAAGGAGTGCCAGCAAAAGGGCAAGGAAAGAAAAGATGGGGGAAGAAGGAGATGAAACTGCAGCTGCAGGAACGGCAACACAACAGTCGCCACCGCAAACACCATCGCAGCTGGTGGGTAAGCATCAAATGTTACAATGCGTCTCCGCCTTGGAGGCGGCTCTTCTCCCTTGCTTGCCTGCTCGTGAGCTTCAAGCTATCGATCGTTCTCCTCATCCTTCTCATCAAAGTACCCTTCTTTTCTTTCGATTTTTTTTTTTAATTTTGTATGATTTATGAATTTCCCACTTTCCCTTTTTTGTTATTGCAATTGTTGTTTGTTTGGTTGTTGAGTATTGTTGTAATTCATCTTCTTGTTATCATTGCTGAATTTATGATAGTGTTCAATGTTACCATATTATGCGACTGTGTTTTTCTGGGATTAAAATATGTATAGTTTAATGATAATAAGTGCACAATCCCCTTTTCTTGGGTGTAAAAGGGTGAAAAGGATTCATAATTTTAAGACCAATTACCTCTATAGATGTTTTCCTTCACTAGGGTTTGTTTTGTTTACACCAATTCCAATCACTTAGTTTTTCTAATCACTTATAGGGTTTATTGGTTTATTATTACTGTATGCTATGCAATTGAAAGAGGGCTATTTCTGACTTTTGAGGATAAACAATACGCGATCGACGTGGCTATGATGACATGGCATTTGATCCTGTCCATGATAATTGAAATTGTAGATCAGTGTCAACTACAAGTATTGTAATGGACAGGGTTATTTGTGTATGGGATTTTTTTTTTATTTATGAACCTATAGCCTTGCATTTTCAAATTGTGCAAGTATAAAATTTTAGTGAATGCAATACAAGAGTTCTAGAAGGACTTCTGTGAGTTAGGGACATGTTCTATTAATTAAGTCTATGCTTGTTTCAGTCAATAAGATTCCATTATCATCCTCCATGATCTTTGAGACTAGCAGTTGTTGACAGAAAGGCAGGAACCGATGTGGGTGTGTGTCTTGTATTTTAGTATGCAAGTGATTGTGATGTGTTAAATCCTTGATGTATTGATGGCGTGAAAAGAAGCTGCACTATATACCTTTCCTTAAATTTAGTCTATACCGTTATAGGAACGATCGTCTGATCCCATTGCAAGGTATGGGACTTAAATCCCACATCGGTCATATGGGGGTTGTTGTGGCGATTATATAGGGCTATGGGCTCTCTTTCCCTTGAGGAGTTGAGGTAGCTTTTGGGAAGACTCTCCTATGGTCTTGTATCATATACTCATAAGTCATAACTCTAAATGGAAAAAACAAGTTCTTTTAGACTGCAATGCTCTTTTGAGCTATCAATCATTTAGTCTTCTTCACTGCTATTGAGTATGGTTTCGGTTTCCAAATGGCCACTGTTGCCAAATCCTTGTTTCTTTATCACTGGGCTAGAGTTGTATTTTCTCGATGTACAAAGAAACTTTTATTTGAGCGCTGTTATAAAATTAACCAAATATGTCAATAGCTTTGAATCGATGGTCATGATTTATCTTTCTCGTCCAAAAAAAAAGAAAAAAGAAAAGGCAGTCTAGTTGATCATTTTAATGACTTTTACTATGCAATACAACTTTGTGGGTTGCTGCTGATAATGCTATTTGTTGCTTCAGTTGATGTTGAAAGACATGCAAGAGACTTTATGGAAGCTGCTAAAAAGCTTCAGGTGTATTTTATCAGTCTGCAACGAGAGGATCAACCTACCAAGGTCGAAATGCTTCAGAAGGTATATAGGGAATAATAGAATGTGGCTCGACTTATGTGTATAAAAGCTCTTCTAATACTAAAATCCACTGACTGATGATCTTGAATGTTTATCAGGAAGTATCTGTTTTGGAAGAAGAGTTGAAGGTCAAAACAGAGCTTATTAAAAAGCAAGATCAGCTGATTCAAGGATGGAAAAATGAGTTGAAAGAGCAACTTGACAAGCACAAGTCTGAGCTGGAGAAAGTGTAACTTAGGGTCCGTTTACTTTGGTGTAAAACATTTTCGATGTAAAATGATTTTCCACGAAAAACATTTTACGTTGGAAAACTCATTTTCATAGAAATTTTCCAATGTTTACTTGCATGGAAAATAAGTTTTACTTCCAAATTTGGAGGAAAATGTTTCCAATAGGGTGTAAAATGAGTTTTCACCCAAAGTTAACATTTTATTTTTTCATCCAAAGTAAACGATGTAAAATAGTAAAACTGTTTTCAGGGAAAACGTTTTTCGCTCTAGTAAACGGACTCTTATTGTAGCTAATTTATAGTCCTGAAGTAACATGACTAGTTGTAATATTAAAAGGCTAGTTTTTTTTTTTTTGATGATGTCTAGGTTTAGAAATCCATCTCTGTACTAGTTTTTGAATGTTCATCTCTTCTCCCTGGAATTCCTAATTCTGCATTTTTTCGCCTTTTAGGGGTGGTAACGAAACAGGTCTTATTGCATGTAATTGTAAGACTATTCACAAAGCCCAGATTCTGGAGATTTGAGAAATTGTGGATGGAGAAAGTAAACAAGTAAATGTAGAATTGCAATGTTAAGAAGGTACATTTTGAAACTTATTAAGAATGCAAAATTTGAGGATGATATGTGTTTAAAAAAGGAGTATTAGGCTATTAGCCGCATGCCCATAACTCATAAGAGCCTTAAAAATACTGAAGAGTCTATCTAGAATTACACTGATCTCCTTCCTCGATTATGCCTACAAAATCAACAAATCCGCATATACAAATACAACCCCTTTTTCTAATTTCCAAAATACTGTCCATGCTGCATGGGCTAAAAAAAATCATTTTTTAACATCTACATCCATTAGCGGCTTTCAACCCGTTTATCCCTTTCAAACAAATAATGGAAACTTTACATACTTAATGTACAACTAGTTTTTTTAGTAATTCATTTGCAAAAAATTTACAAATGCATAATTAAAATTACAAATACTCGAAATTGTTCCTCATCAAGTGTGAAAATTATAAATGTTATAATTAAAAAGGAATAGATGAGGTAGTAATAATAATATGGGAAATTTTGTCAGAAAAGATTTTTTAAACATTCATTTTGTGAGAAAAGACCTTATAAAAAAATTGTTGTGACCAGGGACCTAAAACAAAAAACAAGTTACAAAGAGGGACCTTACCTCTATTTTCCGACGTTAACTGTGAATCTTTTGTGTTGACTCACTATTTCCCTCCAATTTTGCACGAATCCTTTCGTATTTAAGGGGGTAAGAGATGAGGAAACCTAAATTCAGAAGAAGATAATTTTAGATGCTAGAAGGAAGTGTTAAGTAGATGAATTTAAGAGGGAAAATGGAGAGGGAGTGGAGGAAAAATGAATTTATAGTGAAAAGAAAAGGAAAGGTTAAATAATTAAGAAATGATTCGTCGAAAATTGGCGGGAAATAACGAGTCAACGCCGGAAATTCACATTCAACGTCGGAAAATATAGGTAAGGTCCCTCCTTGCAACTTTTTTTTTTGTTTTAGGTCTTTGTTCACAACAAATTTTTTATAAGATCTTTTCTTGCAAAAAAATATTTTATAAGGTCTATTCTGACAAATTTTCCTAATAATATTATAATTTATAATAATCTATAAAATAATAACCTCCCTCGGCCAATAAAAGTGGGGGAAAAAAAAGTAAACTAAGGACATGGACTGTAATCTTGGGGAAAAAAATGCAACTACATTCTTAGAATTGTCTTTTTCCTAGCAATTTAGGAAAAAGTTCAGTTAAAATAACATTACAATCCTGTTTACTTGAAAAATTGCTCCATGAATTGCAAAGATTTTGAACCTTTCTCAAGCTATTAAAAAAAATGGCTATTTTATAATAATAAAAAAAAATCATAGGAAAACGAAGGCATCAAACCATTCAAATATGTTGTTGAAGCCTGTTATAGGAGTTAAAAATACCATCTTTCTTTAGTGTAAAAGCTCTATGAAGGAATGCAAATCCAACGGTTTATATAAAGCTATAGGTTTAAATGTATCAGACTAAAACAGCATACAGATTTTTGGGAAGTCAGAAAACATAACAAACTGGGATCAAAACTATTTGAATCTTGACTGCAGTTGAAAAAACCTATCCAACTAAAATTTTACATCCTGAACTATATATATAATCACTGTGTACTAAGAATAGCATGAAGGACAGTTAGCAGCTCAGAAACAACATTACAACTTTTAAGTTCCTAGACCACAAGCCATTCCCAACATATGCAAGGTTAAAAACAGAAGCTCGTCTATTTCTTTGCATACGTGATTAACATAGCATTATCTCCAACCATCTTGAAGTTTTGGAGTGCGTTCATTGCAACTGTTGATTGCATTTCATTTTCATACTCCACAAATGCAATCCCCGGCTTTGCTTCTACCATACGCACCTCCTTGAAGCCAGGGTATTGTCTAAAAAGCACGGACAGCATCAATGGAGTTGCCTCATGTGGGAGATTCTGAACAAAAAGTATGTTATTTGGTGCTGCTGGGGCCTCTGGGATGACTGGCTTGGCACCCATGAACGGGATCTGTGAAAGCTGCAATGCTCAGAAAAAATAAATTACCAAGGGAAAATGGGACCCTATAAAAACTTTTGTGAAATTTCTATGGCAAACAAGGCTTAATATGTCTGAAACAAGATAAACTTCAAGCACTTTACAGGAGCCCACAATTGGTGGTTAATGTACTATCCCTTAGAGTTACAACTTACAAAGCTATTTATCCCTAACAGTAAATGTCTTCCCTAGTTCAATCAAGCTACAACTGATGAAATATATGCACCGTTTCCCACTCTTTCAGATGTGTCTAAACAGCAAATTTCGAGTTCTGTAAATTATATCTAATCCAAGAAGGTGCAGGAAAAGGCAAAATTTAGTTTACTCTGCAACAGAGTGACTACACTACACATGACAAGAGCAGTGATTATAGGTATACAGATAAGTGAATAAAAGATTTAAAACTAAAACCTCTGGTGCATACAAGTGATACAACCCAAATTTTGGCTGCTTTTAAGATAGCCCTCAGGGCCTCCACTAGCAAGTTTTCTGTGGTATTTTCCATTTTATATGATACTCTCTTCTATAAATAGAATTGATAAAAAGACAAAGCATAATTCCAAATAGCAAGCTAACAGAGGTATAGAGTAACTTACAGGAGGAGCTACACCATATGCCCCAGCATAATTCATACCAGCAGCTGCTTGATTAAGATCTTGTTGTTCCTTTCGCTTCTTACCTGTTCAGAGCATAAATAGATTGTATTGGCTCAGAAGCTTAAAAGCTGACATAAAAACAACCATTGGGCTAGGCAATTGTAGAAATTACTAATTAGGAAACCCCATATTAAATCGTTCTAAAAGCATCTGCATATTCAAGGGAGAGAAGGCACATTCTGACAGATTTTTATCACAACTCTTGTTCCCCTTTTCTTTTTGTTAGTGTGAACTTTATTATTGCTTCCTTAAGTTTGTTAGCAATTAAATTTTGTTTTGCATTCTGCAGAACTATCCCAATCCACATCAACAAAAAACAGGAATAGTACAGAAAGTATACATTCAGACATGATCTTGATGGTCAATAAACACAACTCCAAAGGTTGAGTTTAAATTTCCATCTACTCCTCCCAACGGTATCTATGCCCACTTATCTTGTAGCAGTGTCTTCATATCAACAAAACACTATTCTACATGGGGAGATATGAATTCAGGAGTCAGTTTATCATACAAGTCATTCCCACACACTGTCCACCCTCAAATTAGTGACCACCAGGTCCTACACATACCATCATCTCCAATAATTATGACCTCAAGTAATATCTTCTTATGCTGGTATCTATATCTATGAGAGAGAATGTCTAATTTAGAGGGATACATAGGGATCTAGGAGTAAATACCAAAGCATATTCAACTTCCTAAGAGGGGGACTCATTTGAAGGAAACCAGTATCCAAAAAGTTGTTTTCAGCGCAAAAAAATTCTTTAATAGGCTTAAAGCTATGTCTGTAGTTATGCAATCATGCTTTACCCATCTTTCAATCAATATGAATTTGGCACACAATCATGCTTTACCACATGAGAACAAGAGAATTTTTCCAGTTTCCAAAGAAGTGGAGTTTTTATGGTCTTATAGACAAGTCATCAACAGTGCATTAATCATATTACAAGCCAAAGCAAGCTTCATGGCTAATCACATACATGTAACGCATCCTTTACAAGCCATTAGATATAGGTGGAAAGGCATATCTAAGAACAGTGAATACATAGATTAAGGCTGTCACAGCATACTGGAGAAAACTATAATAAATTTAAAGGATAAATGAAGATAGAACAAGAGAAAACTAGCATCCAATCTACTATACACAGAATATCATACTAGACATATCCTATTTTAGATCTACAAAGCATCACAAAGTCAGTGAAGTAATGCAATACCTAGATTGCTCGAGGCCAGCTATACACAAGAACAATGAAATTAAATAGTGAGTCAATGAATACATAAAACCTACATATATACATTAATACATATGCATTAAACACAACATTGCTAGCTAGACCTGTATTTTCTAGCTTATAAGGGGGTTTGTGAACAAAAGACAAAAGAAAATGTGGGCCATCTACAAGCACTAAAGACGGAAAAGGAACACACAAAGAAAAAGGAAGTTCTTTTTTAACTAGCTAATTGTGAACACTGAACAGTAAAGTTTTGCTAACAGACATATAGAAGCTATTTAGATTGTGATCCAACTAATTTCTTCCCAAAAGAAAACTGCACAAGAATCCTCTAAAGCAGTAAAATTATCTTAATCATTATCTCAATTTTCCACATAACACCACTAGACACTAGATATCACAAGTTCACAGTGAGTCCCTTTCCCTTTTTCTGGGGGTCATTCCTGGTAGTAGAACCCACATTGGCACATAATGCCACGCCAATTGGATTAGCATAGCCATCAAAATATAAAAAAGTGCACATTATCTTTCAAGGATATAAGCATGCAACAAATTCAATTAATTCCAGCAACACCCTAACCGAACAATTTTGCAGATATCCTTTCAAGATTTTGCTGATCCAAGCTTTAACTTGGAAGCTTTGTAAAAAAATCGATTGATGACATCATAGACATTGAAAGATGATGCCTTACAACGTACATTTTACACCTTACTTTCCCCTTCAAACATTCAAAAGCAAGAAGCGTATATGTGCATATGGTTTCGTGAAAGATAAAGAGAAAAAAAAAGTATAAAAAGAAGTGGGGCACAGTGGCACACTAAGGCAATGGTGGTCGTAGAGTCTAGGCGAAAGCATGAGGTTATTTATGTGAGGTTCCCTTAACAAAAATAATATTCAATCTGTTTCCATTTGTTACCTCCTTTGGAATTTTGACAATAATCACAATTAGAGAGAAATCTGTTAAATTCATCTTAATTTTTTAAGAAAAAATGCTAATGTAGGATCTTGTTTGATCCATGTCAATGAGTACTTTGTAACTATTCATTTTTGTATAATTGTTAATAATACATGATTAAGAATATTAATAGTCAAAGGTATGCATTGACAAATGTGAAAAATCAAAATGTGAACAACAAAAGAAAACGGAGAGTACTTCAGAATACAAGTTGATGAGGATCTTAAAAGTGCCAATTCCAAAATCATCTCAAATGGAAAAAATAAATGTGCCTCTTATCATGGCCCCTTTGTAAAACCTTATACATTGAGAAAAAAAGTAAAGCATTTTACAATGGGAGGGGTGAAGTGAGAAACAAATTTGCCAAGATTAGAATAAAGCAATATTATAAACAAACAAAAAAAAAAATGTGGCTTCTAACTTAGAAATAAAAGGCAGAGGTCAAAGTATCTCGTGCTTAAAAAATGGGAATAAGTACATTGCTTAAGTACATTAAGAAACAAATAAGTAGGGTATCTCCAATTATGTTGTATGAAAACGTTCCGTAAATGCGGAAACACAAATTTAAAAAATTTTAAAAAAAGAAAAGAAAAGAAAATGAGGGAACATTTCATGTATTACATAGCAAGAAAATAATTTTAACATGTCATGGATATACGAAAAAAACTTGAACTATATTACACAACTTCGGTCATTGAAAGAAAACGTCTAACTACATCTCAACAATAATAATGACCCTAGTAACAATGTAACATAGGAAGAGAGGACATATAATCTAGAGAGTTGTTGCAAGCGATGTTGTGGAGGGACACGACAATGAAGGTGACAGCAATGATCGACGATGAAGAGAAAGATTAATCAGAGAGTATTTATTTTTATTTTATTTTATTTTAATTTTTTGAGTTTTTGGGTTAGGGCTCCACATTCAAGGTGTAAATAGGATTTTAAAGCATTTTTGCATTTGTTTTCAAGGAGGAAACATGCACATGTAACCCACAAAGTTTCCAAAATGTTTCCTCCATTTCCAAGTGGAGTTTCTTATTTCACGATATGTTTCTTATTTAAAAAAAAACCGGAAATGTTTCCTAGGAGTGTTTTTATGTTTTTGAGTTTCCAAGCCCTCGAACCTCGAGGTCCCAGAGATTTCTAGATCCCACGTGGTCCAAAGTATGAGATAGGTTAAATTCCGAATGATCATGCCTTTTTTATAAAAAACAGAACTTTATATCTTTCATCACTCAACATGGAATTTCTTCTTCATCCTCCAATATAAAAAGCTTAATTGTGAAGGCCAACTTGCCAAGTAACAAACCATAAATAAAAAGCAGCTAAACTATGACAAGGTGCTTGAACTAACTACCAATTACAATATATCTTTGATATATTCTATATTATTCAAATTTTAAATTTATTAAAATAAATTTCCTTATTATTATTTAAAATTATAATGTACCTAGACATCAGAAAAAAGAAAAAAAGAAAATATTGCTTTATCTTTATTCTCAATTTCTAGGAGCAGGATAGCATTAGATTTGAAAATATCACTAGTTTGCACTTGTTAGAGCACCATTCCACTCTCCATGGGACATATGCTAGTAGTTATTATACTACTATGGGTGAATATGAACATCCTAATGGCGAAATAGTCTCTTGATATAATTTTGATAAACATCTTCAAAGGATTCACACCAATTCACCTACCTAAGCCAAGTAACTAGCCTCATTTAAAAGAAAAATTAGAGGTACTTAGCATGCCAAAATCTTTCAAGTAGAGATTGAGCACAACGAGAAAACTCACTTTGCCAAAAACTTGGATATATCTTTAGATGCCAAACCATATTGTACAAGGGAAAAGATTTCTCAATCAACTTTCTAGAGGTTCATATAAAATCAATTTTTATGAGGAAAGGAATTCTAAGTGAATCCATTTTTCCATAAAAAGTCCAGTCTTGGGCAAATAAGCGGCGGTTTATATAAAGCTAACCAACAGAGACATAAAAAGAAATTAAAGTGCAGACCTCTCTCCTCGTGTCTCTTTCGTTTTTCTCGGGGAACAAAAGAACCATCAGCTTTTGCAACTACATCTGACTTCGTCTTTGCATATTGTATTCTCTGCATTAACCAAGAAATATTTATCACTTTTACCATTTAATCAAAGAGAAAAGTAAATGAATTTTACAACCAAAAAATATAGGAAAATGGTAGATTTTCCGGTTGGCAAAATGAACATACTTTATTATTTATAATTACATATGTAAATTCCAAGACAATCTTCATAAGAAAAACTTGATAAGAACTAAATATCATTGTTCCTCTTTAAATAGTCACACCATCTATTTAACTGAGATTGGACTCAACTTTATCGCCTCTATCTATATCTATCTAAAATTCTTGCCACTAAAAAATCCCTCCTTCCCTCCCATTTTTCACTTTTTCCCTCCTCTTTCCTCTTAAATCTACTTCTCTTTATTTAATACCATAATAATTATAACCTAACAAATAAATAAATAAATATCTTTTTTTAAAATAAAAAAACTCATACCACTATTTCACTCCTAATCTCACATTTCTACTTCTCTATTTAATAACATAACTAATATTTCCTCAAAAAAAAAAAAAAACATTTAATACCATAAAATTTTATCTTTTATTTCATTACCTTAACTAAATTTTATCTTCTCTCTCTTACTTTTTTTTGCATAACTTTTATCATAATTTATGATTTTTTCCTTTTTCTATTACTCTATTAGTTTATTGGTATTGATGAAAACAAAAATGAGCAGATAAAAAAAATTGGGGTGTATTTTATTATAATTTTAAAAAATTTACATCTCTACTAATCTTTTATACTACCTCCGTATTGCAATACTAACACAAATGAGCAGATATAAAAAAAATTGGAGTGTATTTTATTATGATTAAAAAAAATTTACATCTCTACTAATCTTTTATACTACCTCTGTATTGCAATACTCGCTACATAAGTATGCGATACGGACTCCTAGGCAAAAAATGAATTTAAAGAGAAATAGAGTGAAATAATTAATTAGGCCCACTACAAAAATAAAGTTTAAAAAATAAAAAAGTGGCAAATGGGTAATTTTTTCACCAAATATAGTAAAAAAATTGTTGTAAATATTATGTTACAACTTAAAATGACAAAAGTTGTGACTATGAAGATACAGAGGTAAGACTAACTTAGGAACCGAAAAAAAATATTTTCTAAGCCCTTATTATCCATCCTAACATATCAATAATTCTATTCGGTATAGTATATCAATACTTTTATACTAATATAGTAACCACTACAAAAATCTTTCCTAACCATTAATTAAAACCGAGCATTTGCTCGGGTATTATTTAGTTGTGACTAATTTGCATTACACGATACTGACGTCCCTCTTCTCTACTGAGCAAACTACTCCATCCTCTTTCATTTATCCTCTCGAATTTCATTTATCCTCTCGAATTTCATCCATGATACTCCCCATCATCTACAACTATATGTTGGCACCCTAAGATTTTGGATTTCAGACAAAATTCAGGTTCATTCGATTCAAAAGAACACGCCTGCAACAAAAGCATGAGATATTGTCCCTTTTAATGTTTGATTATAATGGCTCATGAGTTTTACATGATTAGACCATGGTTAATTTATTGCTATTGGCTAACTTGTGTGTGGGGGGGGGGGGGGGGGGATTATTTTACAGGGTTAATAATTGGTATGACTCTTGCTGCATTTTAAAGTATTGCTATTTGAGAGTTGATTACTTACTCCTTGGAACCAAATATAGTTGTAATTAGTTGCCTAATGTAATATTAACATAGTTCCTTTTACTCAGATTCGAGAGAGAGAGAGAGGATGAAGCAAGAAATTTGAAAGTTAATATGAATAGAAAAGGAGTGACATTTATTAAAAAGTCACGATAAGAAGATAAAACCAATTGAAGAAGAAGAGAGTCATTGATAAAATCATGTTATTAAAATTAGGGTCTTATGAAGGACATCATAACTCATAAAGTTGTGTCTGATTTAAGCTAATTAAAATTTGGGCCAATCGCATAATGCACTAGTATGAGATTAGATGTAGGTTCACAGATCACTATCAAAGTTGTTTAATTGGACCAAAAGTTACAAACTCGCCAGTATAATTGAGCTTTTTTTTTATTACGGTTTGTGGAGGATGGGGGAGAATAATGTAACAGCAGGCTGGCCACTTCAAGATGGATGACTATACTTAGGACTATCCTTACCATTTTTTCATGTCCCAAATGAAGATGATCAAATGAAGCAACACAAAAGCTTCACCGGTGTACACCTCCATAACCCTAAGCCAGACCCAAAAAACAAGCAAAATTAAATTGCCTTTTGTATCAACTAGTCACATAGCATCTTCTCCTAATTCATTCCTTTACTTGTTTCTTTTTCAGTTTGGTATAATGGTAATGCAGCCAAATGAGAACAAAAACTTGAATCCTAAATCATTTCGCTAGTCCCTTGGAAGATGGTTACACTTTGTTTTCCACAGCCTCAAATGGTAATGGACTCACAGAGTAAGCCAATAATGTCTTACTATGCACAAAGTATCAGTAAGAAATACTACCTCCGTTAATTTTTATATAGAAGAAATGAATGTGTTCCAGTATAAGTATTACTGTTCAGGTTTCACTAACACTTAACCACAAAATTCCAAGTGCAACCATGTTTATGACTCGAAGTAATGTCTAATAAATACCACCAGAAGATACAAATTTCAAGCTGTACATTAGTTCAAACGCAATGATTATTAGTATGAAGAAACATTATTGGAATTTCAAAATTTGACCAAATGAACATTGTTGGAATTTCAAAATTAGACCAAATGAACATTGGTCATCATTTCATCAACCTGAACATCTACTTATTTTGGGTTAAATTTTTATGGAAAGTGTTTTTCAGTAGGTGCTCACTGATGAACATTTAGTGAATTAAATTAGTATGGAAGAACCCTAAAATATCCTAAAATCCTAATAGTAACTAAATTAGTAAAGGTGAAACTAAATTCAAAATTATGGAGTTAGAAACTGAAACAACAGAAAAGGCCTAAAAAACACACCATAGGTTTGTCGTAGAAAGGGAAGCCTTGCATTTGGCGAAGCGCATTAGTAGCAGAAGAAACATCTTCGAAAACAACCCAAGCTTGACCTTTGTGTTTCAATGTCTTGAATGCTAACACCTCTAATATCTTCCCGAATTGAGAAAAGACGGCATTTAACGACTTCTTCAACTCTGAAAATTACAGAATACAGTTAACAAGAGAGAATGACATCGATTATGGAGATTAGGGCAAAATTAAAAGTTACCATCGAGCTTAGTCTTTTCGTTGAGATTGTTGATGTAAATAGTTTGGTTTGGAGGAACATCACTTCCAGAATTTGGCACTTCCGCCATAACTGTTCTTCAAGCTTTTGTGCTCGCAGTTTATTTATGTTGTTGTAGCAGTGATTAGTCAGATACTACAATGGGTTGTGCCCAGAATTACATGAAAGTTTGAGAAGACAGACGTTAGTGGGCCTTTTTTTTGGACATGAATTGGTGAGGCAATCTTGTGAAAGCTGGCCCATGAATAGGTCCTTTCTGGATTATGGGTTACTTTGGGCTTAAATTGGACTTTTTTATTAAGATCCAATTTGGGGTCACGGTAATTTTGTATTTTTTTTTTAGGAAAATTTGCTAAAAAAAAGAAAAAAAAAAAACTTTTTAAAATTTTCATTTTGCGAAAAAAAATCTTTTTGACAAGTTAAAACCCAAACCCTAAATTTTGTTATGACAAAAAATCTTTGTGTTTTTCCTTTATTGAAATTCAAGCAGGAAATGAAGTTAAGATGTGGGAGAAAAGGAGGGGAATGAAGCAAGTGAAAAAAAAAAAATGAAAACATCTCATTGGAGTCAACGCCTGAAACTTAGTCAATGAGGAAAAGGCACAAAAAGGTCTTATGTCACAAGAAAATTTGGGGTTTGGGTTTTAACTTGGCAAAAAAAAAAATTAAAAGGTTTTTTTCGCAAAATAAAAATTTTAGAAGGTTTTTTTTGTCAAATTTTCTGTTGAAGATAAACAATCCAAGTCACACATGGAAGAAATATGGAGTTGAAGAGCTCCTTATTATGGTTAATTCATCATACTCGTATGATGCCTTTTGGGTTGTGCCCAAAAACAAATCCGTGAGGGCTTGGCCAGCCCAAAGCGGACAATATCATACTAGTGTATGCGTGAACGTTTGACGATGGCCCAACAAGTGGGTATAAGTGTTGGGAGCCAAGTGGCGAGGTTCGGTCCCGGGCAGGGGTGGCTGTCGTGGTGTGGGAGTCCCCTGTTTGCCCTCGCGATTTGGTGATCTGGTGGTCCTTGTATCAAAAGCCCTCTAGCCACAGTGGAGTTCTGTGGTGTTCGCCTGTTCAGCAATGTAAGATGGTTGTCACCCTAGTAACGGGGGTGAGTTTGGCCAGATCAGGGTTGTCGTTCGAGGGGAGGCCATGAGTATGTGGACCTTGGTTTGAGGGGAGGATTATTGAAGATAAACAATCCAAGTCCCACATGGAAGAAATAGGGAGTGGAAGAGCTCCTTATTATGGTTAGTTCACCACACTAGTATGAGGCCTTTTGGCTTGTGCCCAAAAATAAATCCGTGAGGGCTTGGCCGGCCCAAAGCAGACAATATCATACAGGGTATGTTGCATAAAAAATCAAATCTACAATAATCATTATAAGGTTGAATTAGAAAAATTGTACTAGTTCAAAACACGTATTATTAAGTAAAATAATTATATTATTTGTATTACTTGATAATCCCCGAGTAGATGCTCGATTTTTAAATAAAATTGAGGCGAACTGGAAACACAAATTTGGGCTAATCGAGTCTTTTTTTAACAAATTTCAACCTCGAATCTGACTCCTAACGATTAGAGCTGATGAAAAGTGGTCCGGCACAACCCGACCCGCTTTTTGGTGGCTTTGGATATGAAAATTAGGTCAGAACTTGGACCCGACCCGGCCTGATTTTTATTTCTTCGCGCGAGCCTTGGACGTACATTTAAAATTAGACTTTTTGGTTCTTTTAAAGGCCCGGCCCAAAAAAGCCCAAAAACCCCGCCAAGCCCGTACTAAATTTTCGGGCTTTGGCTAAGAAGTTTGGGCCCGAACCCGACCCGCTTTATGGACTTGATTTTTTTTGCATCGGCCCGGCCCATGATCACCTCTACTAAGGATTAAAATGGCTCATAAAACCTTGAGAGGACAATTTTTACCGCATTGGTCTACGTCCCAATTCGCCTTGATTTGTGTGCTTTGATCTAAGTGTAAAAAAAATGTTCTCTTAAGATTTCACGGGTGTTATTCCTGTAGGAACACTGCAAGAGGGGGGGTGAATTGATGTGTGGAACTTATAGCACAGATTTTCGTCAGAATTGAAAACCTAAAGGAACTTTGAGAAAAGCGAAATGTAAAGAGTCAAATTTCAACGAGAAAAACTTCCTGGCCCATGGAAGAAAAAACTCCACTTTTATATAAAGGCCTTGTAAACTATTACAACCCTAATTTCTCTCTGGACCTCGTGAGTTCCTGTAGGAACTAACGATTCTATTCTCTTTCTCTCTTTCTTTTTCTTTCTCTTTCTCACGACTCTTTCTTCTCTGTTCTCTCTAAGTTCTCACACACTTCTCTTCTCTTTTCTCTCAATTACAACTCAAAGAATAACTCTAATAAGTACATGCACACATAAACTGAACTGGAACTCTAATGGAACTTTGACACACACTTAGTATATTTTTTCTGAAATTCTCTCTGTTTAATGCTCTTGTGTGTTGTGTCTTTAATGTCAGAATAAAGGTGGTTCTTATAGTAGTAATGGATGGAAGTTAAACTTAGCTTGATGAGAAAGTAATCAACCGCCACTTTCCCATGCATGCACAACCATTCCACCACTAACACTCCACTACCTTTTGACTCCTAAATGATAGAACACTAACACCCACTTTGCTGACCAAATTAAATCAGAAATAAATCTACCATGACTCAAGAAAAACGGTTTTTTTAAACAAAAAGCAATATTTAAAAAACTTTTAACTAGAATAAATAAATAAAATTAGTAGATTTTATAACAAATAAAATCAGAAATAAAGACTCAATAAAATAAATAACCGACTTGACCATGACACATTCAAACTAGTTTGTTCAATTTCCTAAAATTAAGGAGACCACTACTCAGCTTAATTCTGAAGGTTTTACTGAGATTAAACTAATTCAAAAGACAGTTAAAGTGATGCTAAATTATAGCTAAGGACGTGGACTACTATAACCAACCTGACAGACATAGTTCCATACCCTAAAGTTCCAGTATGACTGAGTGCATTCACTTACTTACAATTTCCCTAGAATATTATCTCATAACCGGCAGCATAGAACCGGCAGCTTGTGAAGTGAAACCGGCAGCATGTGAAGTAAAACCGGCAGCAGAAACCGGCAGCATGTGAAGTCCAAGACCGGCAGCTTTGAAGCCTAAAACCGGCAGTCTTAAAATCCAAGATGGCATCGTCAAGACGGCAGCTTCAAGATGGCAGCCACATCTTCAAAACTGGCAGCCTACTTTAAGGTTCCACAACCGGCAGTTTGTAGAGGAATACAAGAAGTCATCCATGCAATCAAAACTACAAAAAGCTTCAAGAAACCTCACTTGACAGCACCATCTTTGATTCATGATTCCAACCTCCACTTGAATCACCATCTTGTTTCTTCAAATGATTGAACCTTCATGCTTGAATCTTCAATGCTTATTTATCTTCAAGATCTAAAATTCTCCAAGAACTCAAAGATACTTATTAGTAATTAAGTTTGAGGTTTATGTCATCATCAAAACACAAAAGGAATATGTCAACAATTTCCCCCTTTTTGATGATGACAAACCCAAGCAAACTTAATTTAAAACTAAACCAAATATACTCGTTGAAAAAGGATTTTTAAATTTTTTTTTATTTTTCCAAATTTATAAAACATAAAAACATTCAATTAAATATTTTGGAATTTTCAATTTTTTAAAAATTAAACTAATTAAGAACTAACGTATACTACCCAAGTTATATACATCTTAACTCCACATGGAATCAAGAAAGTTAGTTAACTATTCACAAGTTAGTAAATTATTCACAAGTTAGGAACGTCATTTCATATGAGAATAAGATGAAAAATAAGACGAAAAAGAATAAAGTTAGTTTGCCATTATTCTTCCCCCTTTTGGCATCATCAAAATCAAAATCATCACGCCTCAAACATTTTTCATCACAGCACCATTAAAACCAGTAATGGCAGATACCTGATCTCTAGAATAAGAAAACAACTCAAGTAGCAATCTAGCAATATTAGTCATCATAATAGCATCAAGGATGAAATTGCAAAATAGAGCATAGATATGTTCCAAGGACAAAAGAAGAATAGAAAGTAGCGACTACCCGACTATTAAGACTCAAAAGAAAGAAATGAAAATGTCAAAACGAAAACATAAAGAAACCTAAACCATGTTTAAAATATTACAACCATATCGAAATTGTTTGAATGAAAGAGAAAAGAACAAGATCAATCGCTGTCCGGAGGAGCATCACTATAAAGGCCAGCAATGTGGCCCAGAGAAGTTCCTTTAGGAACAACAGAGGAAGTTCCAGCAGGTTTAGGGGCACGAGTTCTGACAGGAATCCCCGTAGGAACAGATGCTGAGCTCTGAAGAGACGCAAGCCGTGACATAACCTCGACATGATTCTGATCAGTAGATGCCCGTAGCTCAGCTACCTCGTGTCGAGAGGCGGTGGCTCGTTCTTCCAAGACTTCGATTCTTTCCCTAAAATGTTGAATCTCCTTCAAAATATGAAGAAGAATGTTTTCCGTGTTAGCATCCATGTTCTCAGTCTCATCATCCTTGAGCTCCTCATCATCAACCAAATTCACATGTGGAACTTCACCCGGAACCTTAGGTTTGGATGAAATTCGCCTACTTTTACGCACCGGCTCTTTCACTCCAACTGTGTTTTTCCCTTCACCCATGACCTCCGCTGCTTTGGCTTTCCTCTTAGCCTCATTGGCTTGTTTAATATCCGAAAGAGTGGTCGTACACCCATCTAATACCCCCAAATGCCAACCCGCAAGTGTAGTTCCTTGAATGAATTGTTCTTTCTTTAATCTTAACTTCCCATACCCCTCAAGTGGCACTTTAAAGTACTTAAAAATTTTAGTCATGAAATTTCCATATCCCACTTTCTTGCCACTTGGGATAGTATCAAGCATGTGGGAAATCATTAAACTAGGGAAGTTGATAGGGATATCATTGGACAAGCAATACATCAAAGAACAATCATGCAAATTGGCCTCATTTCTTTTATATGACCGTGGCACTAAGGTCCTCCAAACAAGATTAAACAATACTTTGTGAAAAGGCATAAGAGAATTAAGCTCAATCTTGTTTTTCTTAGAATCACCATTTAAACTTAACATTATTTCAGATTTATCTACCCCATTAATCTTCAAATTGTAAGGTCCCTTAAAATATTTATCAAATCCATCATTTGGAACCTCAAAAACATTAGCCAAGACATCAACATCGAACTCAATATCAACCCCATTCACATGACTCTTAATAACCCTTTGTTGTGAGTCAAAATTCTCACAAAATTCTCACAAAATTCTTTCATTGCTTCTGGATACATAAACTCTATATAATCACTAAGCATTTTATCCCAATTTTGAAATTGAAAAACATGCAAAAGTTGGTCATACCCATTTTTAGAACACCATTCACGGTTGAGAACGAGTACACGAACGAAGTGACTAGCCAATTGGTCGAGTTCCTTGGGGATATCATTGCTAACTTCTCCCATCTCCAAGCTTTCAAGAAATGAAGGTCCTTCGTCCTCTTTTCGTGGTCTTTTTTTCGAAGTTAGGGTTTGGGATTGTGGAATTTTGGGAGGTGATTGGTGAGTGGGGGATGCATTTGAGTCTTTGGTTGATTGGGTGTTGGAAGTATGAGAAGTCATTGTTGAAGAGGAGTGTAGAAGAAGAAATTTTGGGGAAGAAGAAGGAGGGGGTGCCGTGTTTGAGGAGAAAGGAAAGGGAGTTGGGTGTAATTGGGAAGTTTGAAATTGGTAGAGGTATGTTGAGGGGGTTAGTGGGTAGAAACCCACGTGTGGAGTTCCCCTTTTTTTTTTGTTTTTTTTTTTTAATTTGAAATATGGAGATATATACATAAACATGGTGACACTCTAATTGGACTTACTTAATGGGTAGTTTTCTTTGGCTACAAAAGAAAAATAATTTGTGGAAAATAAAATTAATTTGTGAAAAATAAATTAATTTGTGGAAAATAAAATGAAAATAAATTAATTTGAGGAATAAATTAATTTATATAAAAAGAAGAGAGAAATAAAATAAAAATCATAGGAACATATTGATGCACACATTTAATTCATCATCCAAATAGCAATCATGAAAATAAGAGTAATATTGATAGACATTTACGAGTATAAATCTCAAATTCCATCAGGAACATGCTTTCGCACCATAATTGCAATGAAAATTATTCTAGGAACTTTAATAATTGAGTTGACGTACCTGGAGGAACTTCTTAGCAAATTACTTTAATTTGATCATCCCAAGTTCCATCCGCAATTTCTCATATCTTTCTCTATTCAATGGCTTAGTTAATATGTCAGCAATTTGATCTTCAGTTTGACAAAATTCAAGTTTTATCAGACCTTTTTCTACATTGTCCTTTAGAAAATGATGACGTATGTGAATGTGTTTCACACGTGAATGGTGAACTGGATCCTTTGATATACAAATGGCACTGGTATTATCACAATATATAGGAATACAATTATAATTAATACCAAAGTCCCTTAGTTGTTGTTTTATCCAAAGCAGTTGTGAACAACATGCAGCAGCTGCTACATATTCGGCTTCTGCAGTGGATAGAGCAACTGTGTTTTGCTTCTTGGAACTCCAAGAAACTAAGAACGTTCCAAGGAACTGAACCATACCTGAAGTGCTTTTCCTATTCACCAAATCACCGGCATAATCTGCATCAGCAAATCCCTTGAGTTCAAACGTGTCATTGTGAGGATAGAACAAAGTTAGATCCTCAGTTCCTTTCAAATATCTCAATATCCTCTTGACTGCAGTGAGATGTGACTCCTTTGGATTTGCTTGGAACCTAGCACATACACCAACACTAAAAGAAATATCTGGTCTACTAGCAGTTAGATACAATAAGGAACCTATCATGCCTCTATATTGCTTTTCACTCACACTAGTTCCTTTGGGATCTTCATCCAATCTGGTGTTAGTTCCCATAGGAGTGTGATTTATTTTGGATGTTTCCATCCCAAATTTCTTTAGAAGTTCCTTTATGTATTTTTGTTGATGAATATAAATTCCCTTTTCAGTTTGCTTTATTTGCAAACCAAGAAAGAAATTTAACTCACCCATCATGCTCATCTCGAATTCCTTGCTCATTAAATTTGCAAATTCCTGACACAAAGATTCGTTAGTAGCACCAAATATTATATCATCTACATAAATTTGGACAATGAGAAGATCAATTCCTTTTGATTTTAAAAATAAAGTTTTATCAACTTTTCCTCTTTTAAATTCATTTTCCAAAAGGAACTTGGACAACCTCTCATACCATGCTCTAGGAGCTTGCTTCAACCCATAAAGGGCCTTGTCAAGCTTGTAGATATGGTTAGGAAATTTGGAGCTTTCAAAACCAGGAGGTTGTTCCACATAAACTTCCTCATTTAAAAATCCATTTAAAAAAGCACATTTAACATCCATTTGATATAATCTAAAATCCATGAAAGAAGCAATAGCAATTAGAATTCTAATAGCTTCTAACCTTGCTACCGGAGCAAATGTTTCTTCATAATCTATTCCCTCTTGTTGATTGTATCCTTTTACAACTAACCTGGCCTTGTTCCTGACGATCGTGCCATGTTCATCTAGCTTGTTCCTGAACACCCACTTCAATCCAATTACCTTTTGGTGTTCGGGCTTTGGTTCAAGGTGCCATACCTTGTTCCTTTCAAACTGATTGAGTTCATCCTGCATGGCTAGTATCCAATCTGCATCCTCAAGTGCTTCTATGTGATTTCGAGGCTCAATGATGGATAGGAACACACTATGGGCACAGAAGTTCCTGATCTGAGATCTGGTCTGAGTTCCTTTCCCTATATCACTTATGATAAGATCAAGAGGGTGGGACTTCTGATATTTCCAAGGTTTTGGTTCAAAGTCTCTGATTGGAACTGGTCTTTCTTCAGTCTCTTCAGGAACTCTGATCTCTTCTTCTAAGTTTCCCTCAGTCTCTGGAACTTCCCCTTGAGTTCCTTCAGGAACTGGCTCTTCTTGTCTTTCAACATGAGGTCATTCTTCTGGGATATTTGCTCTTTCTTTATTATTGGATGTTAACTTTTCTTCATCTGGATCCTTTCTAACCAAGCCTATCTCTAAATCCTTAAGTTCCTGCAAAATGTTAGTATCACTATTTACATAAGGATTAGTTTCATCAAATAAAATATGTACACTTTCCTCGACACTTAATGTCCTCTTGTTATAGACTCTATATGCTTTACTATCAGTGGCATATCCTAGGAACACGGCTTCATCACTTCTCTCATCAAACTTCCCTAAGTTCCTTTTACCATTATTGTGCACGAAGCACTTACAACCAAACGATCTCAAGTGAGAAATGTTAGGTTTTCTTCCTTTCATTAGTTCATAGGGAGTTTTGTTTGTGATGGGTCTTAACATGATTCTATTGATTATATAGCATGCCGTATTGACGGCTTCAGCCCAGAAGTTCCTAGGTAATCCACTTGCAATAAGCATTGTTCTTGCCATGTCTTCTAAAGTCCTGTTTTTCCTCTCCACAACACCATTTTGCTGTGGTGTCCTAGGAGCGGAAAAGTTATGATCCATGCCATTTTCCCTGCAAAACTCATCAAACTTTTGATTTTCAAATTCAGTACCATGATCAGATCGTAAGTGAATTAATTGATAACCACTCGACTTTTGTATCTTCTTAGCAAAGCAAATAAATTCTTCAAAAGTCTCATCTTGAGTAGTCATCAACTATGACTAAGACATACAATTTTCCACTTCTACTTTGGACTCTCATGGGCCCACACAAATCCATATGAATAAGTTCCAATGGTTTTGTGGTGCTCACGAGCTTTTTGATTTTAAAGGAACTTCTAACATGCTTGCCTTTAGCACATGCATCACACAATTTATCACATTGGAACTTGATGTTTGGTAAACCAACAACTAGTTCCTTTGTTCTTAATTTATCCAGTAGAGAAAGGCTAGCATGTCCCATTCGTTTATGCCAAAGTAATGGATCATCCTCAATGACACTAAGACAAGTAAGAGTAGTTTTAGGAATTGCTTCGAGGTTCACAGTGTATGTGTTCCCATTGCGTTTCCCTTCAAGAATAATTTTATTAGTGTCATTGTTGATGATTCTACAACACTCATTAGTAAAATGTACAGAGTTTCCTTTATCACAAAATTGTGAAATACTAAACAAGTTATGCTTCAAACCATCTACAAGAAAGACATTATCTATGCTATGGGAACTTGACTTACCTACCTTACCTACGGCAATAATATTACCTTTCTGATTGTCACCGAATGTCACAATTCCCCCTGAGTAGGCTACTAGTGAGAGAAAGTTTGATTTGTCTCCGGTCATGTGCTTGGAACATCCACTGTCGAGGTACCATGTGGTGTTCCCCCTCACTAGTTCCTGCAAGAATAATTAATGGTTAGGTTGAGGAACCCAGGTTTCCTTGGGTTCCTTTGTAGACATATCATCATAAGTTTTTTCAATCCATTTAACATGTCTATGATTCTGATTCAAGCTGTTGTTCCTCTTGGAACACTGGTCTTTCAGATGACCTGAGTTCCCGCAGAACAGACAGACTTTGCTGCTTGGAAGTTCCACATACTTTTTCTGATTACTCCCTTTTTGTTTATAATTAAAACCTAGACCTTCGGTCCTCTTTTCTTGGGCATTCAGAATCCATTGTGGAACTTCTCGTTGATTATCTTTATCCCTTTTTATTTCAGTAAGTTCCTCTGTCAATTTCTTATTATCAGATTTTACTTTTTCCAGATCAGTCTTCAGTTCCTTCAGATCAGAAACCCTAGAGGAACTTTCATTCGAATTTTCAGATTTCAAACTAAGATTAATCAACTTATAGCAGTTAAGTTCCATTGTTGTTTGGCTTAATTCTTTTTCAAGATTTTTAACCTTAGTCATTAAAACATTGTTTTTATCAAATAGGTCAAAGAATCTATTTTCAGTTTCAACTTTATTACCCTTAAACCAATCACTATGTTCCCTACTTACTTTGAGTGCGTTCTCACACTCATTCTTTTCTTTCTTAACAGTCATCCAGTTTTTATGAAAATCAATAACTAAATCAACAAGTTTTTGTTTAGGCAGAGAATTTAAATAATAAGGATTAAGGCTTACCTTCTCGTCGAGTTCCTGTGAGAACTCTGGCACATCAGATCTTGCCATTAAACACAATTGGGCCGTTTCCTCTTCAGGCTGTTCCTCCACCTCTTCTTCTGATTCAGAATCACCCCATGCAGCTATCATCGCTTTTCGAACATCATTTTTGGAAAACGAAGGCTTGTAGTATTTTTCTTTGTTGTAATCCTTCTTTTCCTTAAATGATTCCTTCCCTTTGGACTTTGTTTTCTCATTTTCCCATTGTGGACATTCTTTGATGAAGTGATCAGTGGAGCCGCACTTGTGACATCCAAATTCCCTTTTGGAACTCGTCAGTTTCTTTCCTGAGTTCCTGAAGGAACTTCGGTTTCTGTTGAAGGCTCTTTTGAATCTTCTAACGAGCATAGCAGTCTCGTCATCTTCTTCAGTATCACTTTCTTCTGCCTTCAATGATAACCCCTTGTTCTTAGAACCTTCTCCGCTGGTTCCCAGGTGTAATTCATGAGTTAGCAAGGAACCCGCCAATTGTTCAATGTTGAACTTTGTCATGTCCTTTGATTCCATAAGTGCTGTTACTTTAGATCTCCATCTATCGTCTTGTGGTAGACTCCTTAAGATCTTTCTAACCTGTTCATCAATGGGTATTTCTCTTCCAAGGGAAACAAGCTCATTTATGATGTTAGTAAAACGAGTAAGCATATCTTGAATAGATTCCTTAGGCATCATCTCGAACCTTTCATATTTAGAGATCAATAAATCAATTTTAGACCTTTTAACTTCATTAGTACCTTCGTGAGTTATTTGTAGTAAATCCCAAATTTGTTTTGCACTCTTGCACCCCATAATACGATTATGTTCATGGGGTCCAAGACCACAATGAAGCAATTTTATGGCTTTTGCATTAATTTCCATTTTTTCAAAGTCTTCACGTTCATATTCAGAAATTTCCTTAGGGACTACCTCATTATTAGCATTAGTTTTGGTTACCTGATAGTCACCGACTTCCACGACTCTCCATACCTGATAATTTTCGGCTTTGATGTAGATCTCCATGCGATTTTTCCAGTATGCATAAAATTTCCCATTAAACATGGGAGGTCTCTGAGATGAGTACCCTTCTTCCAATTTCTCGCAAGTGTTCATACTGCCCGGATCTCTCGTCAAGGTGTCTTGAACGGTCTGAGTTCCTGCTCTGATACCAATTGTTATTCCTGTAGGAACACTGCAAGAGGGGGGTGAATTGCTGTGTGGAACTTATAGCACAGATTTTCGTCAGAATTGAAAACCTAAAGGAACTTTGAGAAAAGCGAAATGTAAAGAGTCAAATTTCAACGAGAAAAACTTCCTGGCCCACGGAAGAAAAAACTCCACTTTTATATAAAGGCCTTGTAAACTATTACAACCCTAATTTCTCTCTGGACCTCGTGAGTTCCTGTAGGAACTAACGATTCTATTCTCTTTCTCTCTTTCTTTTTCTTTCTCTTTCTCACGACTCTTTCTTCTCTGTTCTCTCTAAGTTCTCACACACTTCTCTTCTCTTTTCTCTCAATTACAACTCAAAGAATAACTCTAATAAGTACATGCACACATAAACTGAACTGGAACTCTAATGGAACTTTGACACACACTTAGTATATTTTTTCTGAAATTCTCTCTGTTTAATGCTCTTGTGTGTTGTGTCTTTAATGTCAGAATAAAGGTGGTTCTTATAGTAGTAATGGATGGAAGTTAAACTTAGCTTGATGAGAAAGTAATCAACCGCCACTTTCCCATGCATGCACAACCATTCCACCACTAACACTCCACTACCTTTTGACTCCTAAATGATAGAACACTAACACCCACTTTGCTGACCAAATTAAATCAGAAATAAATCTACCATGACTCAAGAAAAACGGTTTTTTTAAACAAAAAGCAATATTTAAAAAACTTTTAACTAGAATAAATAAATAAAATTAGTAGATTTTATAATAAATAAAATCAGAAATAAAGACTCAATAAAATAAATAACCGACTTGACCATGACACATTCAAACTAGTTTGTTCAATTTCCTAAAATTAAGGAGACCACTACTCAGCTTAATTATGAAGGTTTTACTGAGATTAAACTAATTCAAAAGACAGTTAAAGTGATGCTAAATTATAGCTAAGGACGTGGACTACTATAACCAACCTGACAGACATAGTTCCATACCCTAAAGTTCCAGTATGACTGAGTGCATTCACTTACTTACAATTTCCCTAGAATATTATCTCATAACCGGCAGCATAGAACCGGCAGCTTGTGAAGTGAAACCGGCAGCATGTGAAGTAAAACCGGCAGCAGAAACCGGCAGCATGTGAAGTCCAAGACCGGCAGCTTTGAAGCCTAAAACCGGCAGTCTTAAAATCCAAGATGGCATCGTCAAGACGGCAGCTTCAAGATGGCAGCCACATCTTCAAAACTGGCAGCCTACTTTAAGGTTCCACAACCGGCAGTTTGTAGAGGAATACAAGAAGTCATCCATGCAATCAAAACTACAAAAAGCTTCAAGAAACCTCACTTGACAGCACCATCTTTGATTCATGATTCCAACCTCCACTTGAATCACCATCTTGTTTCTTCAAATGATTGAACCTTCATGCTTGAATCTTCAATGCTTATTTATCTTCAAGATCTAAAATTCTCCAAGAACTCAAAGATACTTATTAGTAATTAAGTTTGAGGTTTATGTCATCATCAAGACACAAAAGGAATATGTCAACAACGGGTTATTTTAACTCTTAAGGGTCAGATTTTAGGTCGAATTTGCCAAAAAACAAAAAAATTAGCCCTGCTTTGAAAATAATAACTAACGATATTAGTTTTGAATTAGTAGTAATGGAATTCTGACCATTTTTAGTGACCTTTACCTAATGCAAGTGATAAAAAAATTTGATGTATTTTGGCTATTAGGCCTAACCCCATGGGTATCTGGGGAAATATCCCTAGGGGAATCTTGAAGCAAGATTTTTATGGGTTTTAGGGATAATGCAAGACTAGTTTGAATCTTGAGTTACAAAAAACTCAAATCAAGACTCACCCTTGCCAAGTGTTAAAATTTGATTGGGTGAATTGTTTTAGGTATCCATTTTTTTTTATAAAAAAAGGTGAATTTGGCCCCATCATATAACTCCTACCTCAGGATAATTGAACTGATGACAACACCTGGGGGTTGGGGGTGTTGATCCATGGTCTCCGAGGAAACCAGATGACTTGATCACCAACCGAACCAAGCTCACTCAACTGTATCAATTTTATTGGCTGTAAATGTAACGCAAGGTTTCATTTTTTTGGGTTTGGTGGATACTGTTTGATGGGGAAAAATGCAACCATTAGTTATTGGGCCAGCCACTTAAAAAGCTAAGGCCCAATCCAGCCATCAACGACATGAAAGAGGCACGCCACAAGGAAAGCCCATAAAAAGATCAGGCCCAGATTCAAGCCAAAGTCTGTACAGGGGACCTGATCACCTAAGTCCACGCTCAAGCACCCACCTGGTCAAGATCACATCTACCAGTCCAGGGAATAGTAGCCTGGTCCAGATCCAATCTACCAGGTCCAAGGAACGCCTACCAGGTCCAATTCAACCTACCAGGGGCAGTTTCCTCTTACGTTCTCATGGTACTATAAATACTCCATGACCATGCACACGCAAAGGTATCCAAAAAATACTAAACACACCTCAAACTTCTCCCCCACTTTCTCTCTCTACATTCTTACACTTTACTGACTTGAACGTCGGAGAGTCTTTCCCCGGAACACCTCCGGGGGTAGCTCACGTTTGTTCTTTGTGCAGATCAACGAGCACATTCACGTGGATTTGAACTAGCTCTCGGCCCACAAATTACATTTACATTGTTGTGAACCAAAAATCACCTCAACAATTTGGCGCTAGAAGGAGGGTTCGAGTGCCATATTCAGTTCATTTTTCCACCTCCAGACATCCTTGAATCATGTCTGAGCATGATGACTCCGGTGATCGTCCGAGCAAACATTGCATCCACAACGTTCGAACCAAAAGAAAAGTGGCAGTATGCACACGCCTCATGTGACGCGAAGTAACCGTGGTGCAAGTGCAATGCCAACGCCCTCTCATGTAGAAGAAGCTTTTCGAATCCTTCGTGCAGCTTCTCTACAGAAGGAGGAAACAGAAATAAGCGAGCCTAGTGCAACCAAACGATCGGAGGATGAGGATGAGCCCTCAGACGAGGACTACTCAGTAGCCCCGTCACGACCATCCTCCTCCGTCGACACGAAAAGGCCATCTACTTCAAAAGCTCCATCCAAAGACGACCCAAAACAACCTCGCGTGCGTAGTAGAGGTGATCATGGGCCGGGCCGGGCCGATGCATAAAAATCAAGCCCATAAAGCGGGCCGGGTTCGGGCCGGGCTTAGTTCGGGCCCAAATTTCTTAGCCAAAGCCCGAAAATTTAGTGCGGGCTTTTCGGGCTTTTTCGGGTCGGGCCTAAAAAAGTAACCAAAAGGTCTAATTTTAAATGTCCAAGACCCGCACGAAAAAATTAAAAAATCGGGTCGAGCCGGGCCGGGCCCAAATTCGGGCCTAATTTTCATGTCCAAAGCCCGCAAAAAAGCGGGTCGGGCCCGCGGGCCGGGCCACTTTTGATCAGCTCTAGTGCGTAGGAAGCTAAACTACTCACGTGGGTCGAGTAGTCGAAAGGTTTCAACCAACAAACATAGATCCACCCCACCTACATCTCTTCCAGGGGGTGGGAAGAAAGTGATTGGGATACGACAAGGGAAGCACGAGACCACCCAAGTTGGTTCTCAACATCAAATAAAACAAGGGTGCAAGACGAAACTGTCCAGGCAACCCGTGAGGTGGTACGAAGACCACCAACTGCTCATGAGACGAAGCACCTTCGCCAGCGGTCTCCGTCGCCTCGTACCACTGTCCGGGAGGAAGCTAACACGGGGTCTTCCTACCGGACCACAGTGTACGATAGGCTAGGCGTGAGAACGCCCGTACATCAAAGGCTGGGTGCACCAATCTCCATCCAGGACAGGTTAGGAGAGCCAATACCTGTCAGGGATAGGTTGGGCCCACCCCCAGCAGCTAGATCAGGTCTGGAGCCTGTCCAACATAGGACTCCAGGACCATCCGCAAGTCTCAGAGCAGGTCGGCCACCAAGGCCAGAAATAAGAACCCCCACGAAGTCACCGTTCCATGCTTCGGTCATCTTCGAATATTCTCAAAGGGTGAAGCTACCTGGTCATATCAAATATGACGGGACAGGGGACTCCAACGACTACATTCAACTTTATGAAGGCCATATGTACCTGGGCCCTTACACACACGCTACCTGGTGCAAATATTTCCCTACCACCTTGACAGGACTGACCCAATCCTGGTTCCAGAGCCTGCCACCAGGTACCATCTACGACTTCACCCAACTCACTGAACAGTTCACCAGCCATTTCATCAGTGGACGAAGAAGAGAAAAGAGCTTAATAGAGCTCATAAGTGTCAAGCAGAGTAGGGAGGAAAGCCTGCGAGAATACTTGGCTAGATTCAGCAGGGAGGTAATTGCTGTGTCTCCCCTCAAAACAGACATAGTGATGATGACCTTGAAACATGGCCTGCAACCAGGGTCCTACAGAGACCACCTAGTCAGGAAAAATATCTCCACCCTCACAGAGGCAATACAGGAGTCTGATAAGTTCATCAGGACAGAGGAGTTCAACAAAGCTCTAAGAGCTCCCCCTGGTGAAAGAAGAGGAAAACAAGAAAAGAAGGGAGATAAGGGGAAAAAGAAGCAAAGGGACTCAAGGAAAAATGATTTTCCAACGTTTGGCTCCACACCCCCCTGACCGTATTAGTGGCAGAGATTTACGCTGCCCACAAGAATGAAGACAAGTGGCGTAGACCACCACCCATGAAGACAGCTGGTCGAGAGAGGGACATGTACTGTGATTTCCACGACTGCCCTGGTCACGCCACAGAAAAGTGCAGGACCCTACGTGACAACATTGAAGACCTGATTAATAGAGGGTACTTCAAACAATACAAGGACTGGAAGGCTGCCCGACAAAAAGGAGGCCCTGCTCACGAGAAAAAACGTGACCAGGAGCCACAAAAGACAAAGGCCCCAGAGACACCCTACAACATCATAGCGGTCATCTTTGGAGACCAGCCTTCCAGCAGCTCCTTGCGGGCAGACTTGTGAGCCATGGGATCAGGCAGGTCATACCAGGTCGGAGACCTGCCAAACAGCAGGCCGTCAGTTTTTCCCACCATCTCATTCGAACCAGGGGATTGCGAGGGAGTATCTTATCCTCACAACGACCCCCTGATCTGCTTAGTTCAAATTTCTCACAACTTGGTGAGAAGAGCCCTGATCGATGGAGGTAGCTCCATCAACATTTTGTATACTGCATGCTTCCACAAGATGGGCCTGAAAGACAACATGTTAGTCCCCTCCCCTGGTCCAATATCAGGCTTCATGGGTGAATTAATAGTGTCCAGGGGAGAAATCAACCTACCTGTCAAGCTGGGACAGGAGGATTCTGAAAGGATTTGCATGGTGAGATTCCATGTGATAGATGCACCTTCACCATACAATGCCATTCTGGGCAGAACTTTCATGGACCAATTTGAAGGTGTAGCATCCACTGTAATACCCCGAAATTTCGGGATATTTTAAATTTTCTTAATTAATTAAATATTTAATTAATTAATTATTTAATTGATTATTATTTAATTAATTATTAATTTAGTTGTAGCAATCTAATTATTTAATCCTGGCCCAAACCTTTTCCCTTGTCATGCTAAGACCCAAGCCCAATTTCTTTCCCCTTTCACTACACCTCACGGCTCCCCATTCCTTTTCTTTAATTAATTTATTTAATTTGTTTTACTCAATATTATTAATTCTTATATCTATTTTGACCTTTACCTAAAAATCCTATTTTTATCTCAACCTCCCCTAATTTGACTACTAAATTATAGGAACTTCTAACCCCCCTTTTTCTTCCATTCCACACGGCCCACCCAAAGAGGAAAACAAGAATACAATATATTTCTATTAATATCTTTCAATCCTTGCTACAACTTATATCACTAATTATCCCTGATTCTTTCTTATTGTTCCAACCCTCAACAAATTGAAACAAGAAGCCAAAGAACACTGAAGAACCGTGTGATCCCTAGTATTTTCGAACCTTTCTTTTTCTTTAACACGTAATTAGATTGCTTTAATCAATAGGATAGATTAGTTATATAATTTTTAGAATAGGTTTAATCATGTCTAGAATTGTTTAGAATGGTGTTGTTTAAATTTTGAATTAAATGTTGATGGATATTAGTAATTATCGTGTGATGGTCGAGTAGAATAAATGTGATTTTGATGATTTTTATGATATTTTCTTGAATTATATTGATGATCTTGATTATTTAATTGTTAAATTAAAGTCGTAAACTAAAATTACTATCTTGGTTCTTGATTGTATAAAAGCCGAATGGTTGTATGATTAAAAGGGAAATAAAAATCTGACTTTTCTTGTTGAATCTTGATAATTCTTGAGTTATTATTAGTAATCTTGAATTAAATCTTTAAATTTAATTATGATAATATTAATTCTTGAAATTATTCTTGATGTTTGTTTGAACCATCAAAGCCGTGTGATTCATGTATGATAAGGGTTGATTTTGATCTTGTTTTAGTCCATGTTTGATAATTTAATGTTTAAAGTATAATTTTATGATTTATTATTAAGTTTATATGATTAATTATTGATAATTGTATTTGAATAATTTAAAGTGTCAATTTTTGGTTGATTCACTCAAAATGTCGAGTGGTTTACAATAATAAAAAGAGGATTTTTATCATGTTTTAAGTAATATTTGTTGATGATTGTTAGTTTATATGATTATTTATTTATTTAATTGATTGATTGAATTGTTTATATGATTATTTAAGAATTGAATTAATTATTGTTTTATTGAGTATGTCGAGTGGTACAAGTCTTAGATTAGAGTTATGAGTCAAGTTAAGTTGAACTAGAATTGATTAGAAGTCAAGTTGTGTCATTAAAGGATTGAGTTGTGAACTAGAATTGAGAACATAATTGTAATATGGAAAAGATGATTAACTATGAAGTGACCGCCTATCTAGTGGCTAAAGTGCCATGAACATAGGTATAGTCGAAGCCACTGTCCTATCTTCGGATTTGGGACAGTTCTTGATCCCAGTGCCAGGAAGTAGATCAAACGTGGTTGACCCGGCATGAGCAAGGAAAGTTGGGGAAGAATTAAGGTTTCCCCTACGAGCATATGACTGGTCACGGATTAGCACCTGAACTGAATAGAACTGAAGGGTCAATAGTGGTGTCAAGAAGTCTAGAATTGGATAGTTTAATCTAGAAGGTCTTGGTTTAGCAGGTTATTATGACTGTTTTCCGCTGCGTACTTGAATGTTATTGTCTATGAATGCTTTCCTAGATGATTTATTTGACTGTTTGGTTGACCTGTTCTGATTATTATGTTTCTAATTGTGTTCTACTGATTAAGTAGAACAATCTAATTACTCACCACTGACTGTGGACCCCAAAATCCTTTTCAGGTACAGGTGATGATTGATTGAGTTACGCAAGGGCTGGGATTGTGTGCAAGATAGCTTAGTAGTTTATCTTGTTGACCATTTCTAGCCTTTGTATTATTAGTATTAGTGGACTTTTCCTTATTTTGTAATAATAATGGACTTTGGAACCTTATTAGTTTTGGATTATTTAATGGTTTAATTTGAATAATATGAACTAAGTTTAGAGCTTCCGCTATAATTAACGAATCTGATAATAAAAGTTTTTAAATAATAATGATCTGTATTGTTGTTTTCTCCGAAAGCAACGATGCTAAAATACGGGTCGTTACATCCACTTTCCACCTATGCTTTAAGTATGTGACTGATGCTGGGGGAGGGGGGTAGCCACCCTCAGGGGATCTCAAGAGGCTGCCAGAAGCTACAACCTGACCCAAACCAGGCAATCCAGGCCTGAGGAGGTGGCCACGACCAGAAGGTTGGCTCAAGAATTATCTGAGCTAGTCAAAAACAGCCCCAACAAAGTTCGCCTGACAGGGGAAGAGCAGCCTCAGCCAAACAAAATTTTCACCACCAGTCACGATACTACCAGCACGTCAATGGAGATAGACCCACACCTGGACCCAGAAGCCAGACCAACTGAAGAGCAAGCCAAGGACCAGACCCTTCAACCTGGTCAAGCCACAGAAGAGATTCTGTTGGAAGAGGGGGCAGGCAAAACTGTCATCATAGGGACAGAGATGAATAGAGAAGAGAGGTGTAACCTGATCACCCTACTTAGAACAAACTGTGATATCTTTGCCTATGAGGCCAGTGACATGCCTGGTATAGACCCTAGTCTAATCTCCCATCACAAGAGCCTCAAGTACATCTTGCGAGCAGGCATACCAGGCATGTCACTAGTCCGATTCGTTTGGACGGAGGCTTGCGAGCAAGCATTTCAGGAGTTGAAACAGAGATTAGTCTCTGCTCCGATTCTTACTCTTCCGAATGATGAAGAGGGCTTCGAGGTCTACAGTGATGCTTCGAAGAGTGGCTTAGGCTGTGTGCTCATGCAGGGTGGGAAGGTCATCGCTTACGCATCGAGACAACTGAAGGTGCATGAGCGTAACTATCCTACGCATGACTTAGAGTTAGCATTTGTAGTGTTCGCGCTCAAGATTTGGAGGCACTATCTCTATGGCGGTTCGTGTAGAGTATTCACGAATCACAAAAGCCTCAAGTACATCTTCACTCAGAAAGACCTCAATATGAGGCAGAGACGGTGGCTTGAGTTGATCAAGGACTACGACCTGACGCTCAACTATTGCGAGGGCAAGGCGAACTTGGTCGCAGATGCACTAAGTCGCAAACATCGCTTGAGCTTCAGTAGAAGCCGTGGTTCTGTCAGACTTCGTCTGACATCTATGAGTGCCGAGCCTGATTTAATTCAGGAACTGCGCGAGGGTCAGCAGAACGACCCGCAACTTGCTAGGATTCATGAGGCTATACGGCAAGGTAAAGCCGTAGGGTTCGAGATCCCTTCCGATGGTGGTATGCGCTTTCGAGGGAGATGGTGTGTACCGGACTGTTCTGATCTTAGGAACAGGATCATGTCCGAGGCACATAACTCGCCTTATTCTGTTCATCCCGGTGGTAATAAACTTTACCAGGATCTTAGGGGCCAGTTCTGGTGGCCTAAGATGAAGAGGGATGTAGCGGAGTTTGTTGCTCGGTGTTTGACCTGTCAGAAGGTCAAGATTGAGCATCAGAGACCAGGAGGTCTGTTGCAGCCACTACCTATTCCGACCTGGAAATTTGAGTCGGTATCTATGGACTTCGTAGTGAGCTTACCCACTTGCAATGGCTTGAATGCTATTTGGGTCATAGTGGATAGGTTGACTAAGGTCGCTAGATTCATTCCGATGAAGATGACCTGGTCGATGGAGCGTCTAGCTGAGGCGTACACTCAGGACATAATCCGACTTCATGGAGTTCCGAGGGAGATTGTTTCTGATCGGGATCCGAGGTTTTTATCTCGTTTCTGGAAGTCAGTTCAGGAAGCCTTTGGGACGAAATTGAAGTTGAGTACCGCTTTTTATGCGGCGACTGATGGTTAGACTGAGAGGACCATCCAGACTTTGGAGGATATGCTTCGAGCATGTACCCTGGAGTATCACCAGTCTTGGGTGCGTATGCTCTGCTTGATAGAGTTCTCCTATAATAATAGCTATCACTCCAGCATTGAGATGGCTCCGTACGAGGCCCTGTATGGCAGGAAATGTCGGAGTCCTATTTGTTGGAATGACATCAGTGATTCTGTGGCTTTGGGACCTGAGATGGTACGCGATACTATCGAGAAGGTCCGAGTCATCCGGTCTAAGATGCAGGCCGCTCAAAGTCGTCAGAAATCCTACGCCGATAATCGACGTAGACCGCTGGCTTTCGAGGTAGGTGACAAAGTCTTGCTTAAGGTTTCGCCATTCAAGGGAGTGGTACGCTTCGGTCAGAAGGGGAAACTCTGACCGAAATATGTGGGACCTTACGAGATACTTGAACGAGTTGGGGAGGTGGCATATCGATTGGCATTACCACCTAGTTTGGCTAATGTACATGATGTATTCCATGTTTCCCAGCTAAGGAAATATGTACATGATCCTACTCATGTGATTACAGCGGATCCGGTCATGATCGAGCCAAATCTGACTTACGAGGAGCGACCCGTCCAGATCTTGGATCGGGAAGTAAGGACCCTGCGGCGTAAGCAGGTACCGCTTGTCAAGGTGTTGTGGAGAAATCAACACCATGAAGAAGCAACTTGGGAGACGGAAGCGTCCATGCGGCAGAAGTACCCGGAGCTGTTCGAAGGGGAGCGATCTCCTGCACCTTGAAATTTCGGGACGAAATTTCTTTAAGGCCGGGAGGTTGTAATGACCCTGATTTATTGGTATTTTTGCCGATAATTTATGTATATTTATGTGTTAGTTCAAATTTGCTTTTGAACTATTTATTTTATTCTATGTGAATAATTTCGATTTAATTCGAATTATTTTATTTGCAGTTTTTATTATTTATGTTAATTATTATTTAATTAATTAGAATTTTATTTATTTAATTTTCTAATTAATTATTTAATATTCTGGGCTAAATCGATTTATACATGATTTGTCATGTAATTTTTATAAATTAGCCCAATTGTTTACGAAAGCCCAAATTAGGCCCATTTGTCCCTTTGGCCGGTTTTCCTCTTAGTTGGATGGCAAATTTTGCCACTTGCTTCATGTTCACACCTTCACTAATCTCTATTTATAGAGTGGTTAGTAAGGCTTGATGATCCTTTATGTTCATTTGCCATCTCTTGCCATCAAAAGTCTTAAACACAAACTCACTCCATTTGCTCTCCTCTTTCACGCCATTATCAAAAGTTTTAAACACAAACTCACTCCATTTGCTCTCCTCTTTCACGCCATTTTTGGCTAAACATTCATCACATTTGTTCATCATCCATTCAAACTCCAAACTTAAAGATTCAACCTCTATTGATCTTTAAGTATCAAAACACAAGTTAAACCCCAACAATTTCGTTCAAGATCATAAGTTTTGGTTGATTCTTGGCTTAGTTCGTGTGAGGGGTTAAGGGTGGTGTCTCGTGTGGTGGCCGAGTGTGAAGGCCGTGCAGTGACAGCAGTGGCTCGTGTGTTCGTGGTGCTCGTGGTGGTGCAACCGTGAGGATGGTGCAGTGCAAGTGCTCGTGGTGGTGCCGTGTTGAAGGCCGTGGTGCAGCCGTGCAGTGGTGCCGTGTGGGTGTGGCCGTGTTCGTGTGGTTGAAGCCAGGCCGTGCTCGTGTGGTGCCCTCGTGTTGCTTGTGGCCGTGTGGTGTTAGTTTCCGGGTTGCAATTTGTGTTGATTATTGTGTGTATTCCTTAGTAAGGTAACATGCTTTCTCAACCTTTTTGATATACTATGTGATGGGGTAAAATACACCCACTACTATTGGGCTAGCCCACGGTTATTTAAGCCCAACTATGTCCTAAACCAACAAGGGGACCACAACCACAGGAAGGCCCACTCCAGGACCAGGCCCACATGTGAGATAAGCCCAGTACATATAATCTGGCCCCACAGGGTCCACGCTCCATTATATACCTGGTCCAGCCCAACTGACCAGGACCAGCCCAGCTGGCCAGGTCCAGCCCAGCAGACCAGGTCCAGCCCAACCAACCAGGGGCACCAAGTCAGTCCAAAGGTATTATAAATACCCCTCTCTATGCAACAAGAAAAGGGGAGACATCACAAACACTTTCTCTCTCTTACATTCTCTCTCAAATTATTTCTCCCACACTGTACTGACTTGAGCGTCGGAGTGGCCTCCCCCGGAACACCTCCGGGGGGTAGCTCACACGTGTTATTTGTGCAGGAACGGTGCTTGATCGGGTGGAAGCGGAACTTGCTCTCGGCCCATTGTTAGGTGTACCAAAAAATGCCTCAACAATTTGGCGCTAGAAGGAGGGTCGAGGCGCCACTACGGTTTTTCTTCCACCTCAAGTACCGTCGATCATGTCACCTTGTAACAACTCCGGCCACCATCGCCGGTCACTTGGTATTTCTCAGATCGAAGCGTAAAGATGGGAAATACAACTCGCCAGTCACTGTCCGTGGCAACTGTCCGATTTTTGACAAAATACAACTCGCCAGTCACTTGGTATTTTTCCATTTTTACCACCATAAAGATTACCTTTTTCCATCCACTCATTTTCTTGGCCCATGTAAAGATTATCAAAGGTCATTAGCAGTAGTTTAAAAAAAAAAAGGGGGAAAAAGAAAAAGGGGGATTAGTAGCAGAAAAGGTGGAGGAAGATGAGGAAATATTGTTGAGTAGAAACTAAGTTTGTTTGTTGACTGGAGCTTGCAAGCCACGTGTAAGATGTTATACATCTACTCAATTGTAGCAAAGGCTATATGCACACATGAGCGCACCATACATGCAAGCTCAAATTAGTTGTACATCTACTCAGTGGACAATAGAAAGGGATTGGATAATAAATTTCACCCCCAAATCATAAAGCTAAGTTCTCTTACTACCTCTTAATTATTTGTACAAGCTCATAATTTCTCTTAATTAGTTGGGCATAAAAGGGTTTATTTGGTGAATTTTATTATTGATTTACCATTAATTTGTACTTCTCATGTACAAAAAGCTAGATCTAAAGTATAATGGTCATATGAGAGCTAAGTATAATGGTAGCACACCAAGTGTTTGATAAAATGCTCAAGTGAATGTTTTTCACTCCCATGCCATGAAAAGACCAACCAACCTTGCCAAGTCCATTCGGGTCGGTCCACAACACCTTTTTTGGTCAACACCACCTTGGTCACCCAACACCAACCTGGTCGGTTAGTAGCACCCTGGTCGGTCAAAACCACCCTGGTCGTGCAGTACCACCCTGGTCAGTCAAAAACACCTTGGTAGGTCAAAACCACCTTAATTGTGCAGTACCACCCTGGTCGGTCAAAAACACCCTGGTCGATCAAAACCACCCTGGTAGTTCAGTACCACCCTGGTCGGTCAAAGCACCCTGGTCGGTCAAAACCACCCTGGTAGTTCAGTACCACCCTGGTCGGTCAAAGCACCCTGGTCGGTCAAAACCACCCTGGTAGTTCAGTACCACCCTGGACGGTCAAAGCACCCTGGTCGGTCAAAACCACCCTGGTAGTTCAGTACCACCCTGGACGGTCAAAGCACCCTGGTCGGTCAAAGCACCCTGGTCGGTCAAAACCACCCTGGTAGTTCAGTACCACCCTGGTCGGTCAAAGCACCCTGGTCGGTCAAAACCACCCTGGTAGTTCAGTACCACCCTGGACGGTCAAAGCACCCTGGTCGGTCAAAACCACCCTGGTAGTTCAGTACCACGCTGGACGGTCAAAGCACCCTGGTCGGTCAAAACCACCCTGGTAGTTCAGTACCACCCTGGTCGGTCAAAGCACCCTGGTCGGTCAAAACCACCCTGGTAGTTCAGTACCACCCTGGTCGGTCAAAGCACCCTGGTCGGTCAAAACCACCCTGGTAGTTCAGTACCACCCTGGTCGGTCAAAGCACCCTGGTCGGTCAAACCACCCTAGTAGTTCAGCAACCATCCTGGTTAGTTCGCAACACCCTGGTCGATCCTCAGAACATCGGTCGACAAGCACCATCGTTATCAGTCGAGACTACCCCGTCGACGATCAGAAAGCTCCTCAAATAAAGTTGGTTACAAAAGCACAACGATCATTACCACATATTGATGGTGATGGGATACACGCGCAAATGAAGAGTCAACTAGGCAACCCTTCCTAGAAGGTGGGTCTAGCTTGATACTGATGCGAGTTCCCACGATTATATGGAGGTCATCAAGCACCTAGTCTACTTCATAAGCGCATCAACTCATGCATGGCACGCCTGGTCATAAGAAACAAATACCACGTCCTCGGCATACTCCATCTCACTCACATGTAAGGGGGAAGCTAACACTGAGTCTTCCTACGTCCCAACCGAATACGAAAGGCTGGCTGCACCACCATCTGTCCACAACAGGTCGGGTGAACAAGCACCTGCCGTGATAGGCTGGTCCCAGCGGAGGAGGACAGGCCTGGTCGGGAACCTTTCCTACCCAGGGTAGCTGGTCCTTCCTCAAGCCACAGGGCAGGAAGACCACCTAGACCAGGGGTCAGGATGCCTACCAGGCCTCCTTTTCATTCTTCTATTCTCATTGAAGTCTCTCATAAGGGGAAGCTACCAGGTCACATCAAGCACGATGGTACTGTGGACCCAAATGATCACATACTAATTTTCGAGGGACCACCTCACAACAATTCTCACACTGGCCAGACCTGTATCAGTAGGACTCTGGAGCAGGCGTGGTCTTGATTTCTCCAAAGGGGCATCTAAACGAGTATGCCATGCCCTCAAGTTTCAATTTGCTACCAACAACGAGGTTGAATATGAAATAACTATAAGTATCACCTCATCAAAAGTTCTGGTCTGGTGGGGGCAGGTGAAAAAGGTTTGCTCAGCAAACACACCTGGTCTCATTCCTAGCCCAGTCCATGTACTTCTTCGACCCAAGGTCATACAAAAGTACATGTTTTAAACAATCTGGTTTTGGGTGGACAGGTGCGAAAGGCCGAAGGCACACCTGCCCATATACCCTGGCCAGTCCATGCACCTCATTGGCCCAAGGTCACACACAGGCGTGTGCCCTAAAACGATCTGGTCTGGTGGGGGCAGGTGAAAAAGGTTTGCTCAACAAACACACCTGGTCTCATTCCTAGCCCAGTCCATGTATTTATTGGCCCAAGGCCAAGAATGCATGCCTTAAAAGTTCTGGTCTGGTGGGACAGGTGAAAAAGGCCTATACAGCAGGCACACCTGGTTCCATTCCTAGCCCAGTCCATGTACTTCTTCGACCCAAGGTCATAAAAGAATACATGCCCTAAAACGATCTGGTCTGGTGGGGGCAGGTGGAAAAGGTTTGCTAAGCAAACACACCTGGTCTCATTCCTAGCCCAGTCCGTGTACTTCTTCGACCCAAGGTCACACAAGAGTACATGCTTTAAACGATCTGGTCTCAGGGGGACAGGTGCTAAAAGCCGAGGGCACACCTGCCCATATACCCTGGCCAGTCCATGCACCTCTTCGACCCAAGGTCGTACGAGAGTGCGTGATCCAAACGATCTGGTTACAGGGGGACAGGTGCAAAAGGCGGAGCGCACACCTCCCATATACCCTGGCTAGTCCATGTGTTTATGTGGCCAGTTGATCACACAAAAAAAGCAACAAAAGTACGAAGCATTTACAAAAAGAGCAAAAGGTACGAAACACTTACAAATCCAAAGTAAACTCATTTACCTAACCTCTGGTCACACAAAAGCACATGCATTCACAAAAAGCAAGAAGTACAAGATCTACAAATCAAGCACAGGCAGCTCAACCACCTGTTAGAACTCCTGCAACCTTTATCTGGTCAGAAGATCACTCTGTCACCTTCCAACCAGGGGGGCAGAGAGCAGACACGACATATATATATAGCACATATATATTTGCAGAGACAAAAATTCAAAGTCCAAGCAAAAACCACATGTTCATACAAAAGTGTCAATTGAATATTTGAAAAATAGCACAAAACACATCCACCCCATGGTGAATGGTAAAAATGTTAGGGATTCATACAAGTTTGATATCAATAGGGTTGACGACCACCTGGCCCAAATATGCCCAAGCAGAGGCCAAAAAAGAAATTGTTCTTACACAAAAGAGAAAGACAATTTAAAAACAAAAAGTTAGAAAAGCTCAAAGGGCACAAGGGCACACCACCATCACACTCCAAAACAGGTCAACCAAAAGCATGACCAGATGTGCTAGAACAGGAAGAGGCACTCCCCAGGTTACAAGGTGATCACCAAACTTCCTAGGCAGGGGTGGACCCCTACTATCCTAGTTCTCAGGAGCACTCTGATCATCCTCCATGGCTGGCCTGGCCTGGTCATCTGCTCCAGGGCAGTCCATGTGCTTCTTTGACCCCTGGTCATACACAAGCATATATACATCATCAAAGAGGACGAGAGTATTACACTTCTATAAAAATCCTCGTCATAGGCAGGACGAAGTATCACACTTCTATAAAACTCCTTGTCATACTTCTTTGGAGACAAACCAGCACCCCTCCTGCTCGATCTCCGACCAGGCCCTGGTAGTAATCTAGCAGCAATAGAAGGGGATCCTACAATGTCAGCCTTGGGCTTGGGGGATAGCCCCTGCTCATGATGGTCCTAGCATCTCCACCAGAAACCGTGAGCAGGTCAGATGCATCCTTAAGAAGCAGCACCCAGTGTTAGAAGTAACGTGGCAATGAGTGAAACTCCGGTCATTCCCAGAGTAGTATACTTCAGCCCTTCTAAAGGTCACAAAAGAAAAGTATCTCTTCTGCTCAAATGATAAACAGCCAGGCTACAAAATTTAAAGTCACAAGTCAATTAATTAGACGTGGCCCGGAAATGCTTCATACGTGGCTAGCCCATCACATAAATCCATAAAAACTGCCCACATAATTTATGGACTTGGGGGGCAAATTGATGGGGTAAAATACACCCACTACTATTGGGCTAGCCCACGGTTATTTAAGCCCAACTATGTCCTAAACCAACAAGGGGACCACAACCACAGGAAGGCCCACTCCAGGACCAGGCCCACATGTGAGATAAGCCCAGTACATATAATCTGGCCCCACAGGGTCCACGCTCCATTATATACCTGGTCCAGCCCAACTGACCAGGACCAGCCCAGCTGGCCAGGTCCAGCCCAGCAGACCAGGTCCAGCCCAACCAACCAGGGGCACCAAGTCAGTCCAAAGGTATTATAAATACCCCTCTCTATGCAACAAGAAAGGGGGAGACATCACAAACACTTTCTCTCTCTTACATTCTCTCTCAAATTATTTCTCCCACACTGTACTGACTTGAGCGTCGGAGTGGCCTCCCCCGGAACACCTCCGGGGGGTAGCTCACACGTGTTATTTGTGCAGGAACAGTGCTTGATCGGGTGGAAGCGGAACTTGCTCTCGGCCCATTGTTAGGTGTACTAAAAAATGCCTCAACACTATGTTTATAGTATAGATTAAATGCATGTATGGGTTATTTGATGAAGTTTATTCATGATTTAGTGTATTGTTTCTAATCTGATTTTGATATGGTTTTCATGATATTTTGATGATTTTATGATTGAATATATGTTGTTTTATGATCATGATTATTATGTCAAAGTTTGATGAATTTTGGATGAGTTTAAGTTGAAGTTTTTTTGAATGAATCATGATGATATGCGTGTGATGATTATAATGGATGAGTTCTTGATTGAGTTCTTGAATCTTGATTGAGTTCTTGATTGAAGATCTTGAATCTTGAATGAGTTCTTTATGAGTTCTTGATTGAATCTTGAAAGTTAAAGAAAATGGTTTAAATGATAAAGAAAGTTAAAGGATGTGTCTAAAATGATTAAAGAATGATTATTGAATGATGAATTAAGGTTGGTTAGACTCAAGATAAAGGCATAGAGGCAATCTTGAGTATAACTTCGATATTTTAACTAGTTATTTTCAAGAATCAAGGCATTGAGGCAGTTCTTGAATATAATTTGGTTAGGTTGAATAATAAGATAATTGAATAATTAATTAATTAAGTTAGCTTGATTTCATTTTTAGACGCCTGATACTTTGAGTAAGATTCATTGTATTCGGGTTAAGACGTTGCCCCTATTCCACCCGCGGTATTGGGATAGTTGGAGTCATACTATGTGATCTTTGTGAATTTCCAGTAAGATTGGTTTCACGAGACATGGATTTCCAGTAAGATTGGTTTCATGGGGTTTGGGAGTAAGATTCTCAAATCCGAGCATAGTAGAAAGTTCGAATGCGTAAGATGCGTTCGTACGAGCACAGTCCGGTCTAGAATATGAATGATTGCGCCAAAGATAGTTGATTAGGTTGGTTTAAGTCGAGTTCACGTTTGGTTGATCTTGTACTCTAGATTATTGATTTGATGTTGTCTATTTGATTTATGCTATGTGCATGTGTATTCCCATTAGGGTGAGTCAGTTATGTTACTCGCCACTGATGGTGGACTGTTGTATATTTTTCAGGTATTTCTGATGACGATACTCTTGCTTAGCTTTGGGTTGGGCGAGCGACGTTTACTATTTCTGTTATCTGTTGTATTTACTGTTTTCTGTTGTTTTAGATGGTAATGGAGTTACATAGACTTTATACGTTGTTATTGGACTCTTTTACGTTGTTTAAGACTCTGACATGTAGTTGGAGTTTACTCGTATGTTTAGTATTTCTAGTTTGACTTTTGGGATTAGTATGTACAAACTTGTGGGTATTTGTACGTTCTTGGTTATTAATAATAATTTTGAGGAATTAGTTTAATTTCCTAAGTTTTGAGTTGTAGTTTCTAACTATTCGACTCGTCGGTTTCTTCCGCGCCGATTTAAGCGAGTCGGGTCGTTACAGAATATGTATAAAAATACATACGAAATACGTATAAAAATACATACGAAATACGTACGGGATACGTACAATATACGTATAAAGTACCTGCGAAATACATATAGAAATACATACGAATACGTACAAAATACGTATAAATACGTATACAAATACCTGTAGAATACATATAGGGAAAACTACATACATATATACATACATAAATACATACTTAAATACATACTTACCAGATGTACATAGCGGAAGACTTAACACATCATACTTATACAATACATAAATATCATACATTCATATAAATACGTTAATACATACATAATCATACCCAACCCGTATAATACTTATCTTATCATATTATTACCCAAAATCCTTCTTTTAACCATCTTCTTAACTTTATGACCGGTCATTATAGCTCGTAAGGATGCCCGTGTACATCCCAACTTTCCTAAAATGCGCCGGGAAGAACCCGTGTATTCTACCCGTAGCTCTCCTTTGCAAGAACTAAGACTAAGCTATGGGCATAACTCCTAAATAGTAGCCCGTGTACTAGTACTTAGACGACTACACATCTTAAGATCTAGAATTGCCCAGAGACCGCAGTAGGGCAGTGGCTTCGACTTAACCTAATCTGGTGACCCGTGTATCACCAAACAGGCATCCGTTCCTTATCTTATCTTATCGACATGGCCATCGTGAGACCAATACGTCTTATCATCTTATAAATTATCATTATCATCTTATTATTCCTTTCCTTCTTATTGCAACTTATCTTATTAATTCCTTTTTATTCCTTTAATTATGTTAATTCCTAAAATTACAATCTAAAATATTATAGGTTAAAAATTAAACTAAAATTGATCATAACCTTATCTAATCCACTCGTCACTTTCGAATAATAGAACAACAATTAATTCAATTCTTTAAATAGATAAATAAACAATTTAATAAATCAATCAAATAAACAATTAATCATATAAACTATCAATCATCATTTAATATTACTTAAAACATGATAAAAATCCTCTTTTTATTCTTTTGAGCCACTCGACATTTATATGTAAAAATACCAAAATTGACACTTTAAATTAATTAACTACAATCATCAATAATTAATCATATAAACTTAATAATAATAATAATAAAATCATGCTTTAAACATTAAATTACCAAAATTGGACTAAAACAAGATCAAAATCAATACTTTATTATACATAAACCACACGGCCTTCTTGGCTTTAAAACAATATAAAGATTAACTTCAAGAATTAATAGTATCATGCTTAAATTAAAGATTTAAATCAAGATTGTCAACAATAATTCAAAAATTATCAAGATTCAACAATAAAAATTAGATTTTTAATTCCCTTAATTACTTTATGTCACTCGAAAAATTATATAATATGATAAAAATAGTAATTTTAATTCAAGGCTTTAATTAAACAATTAAATTATCAAGATTATCATTTTAATTCAAGAAAATATCATGAAATTATCATCAAAATTATTTTATACTACTCGACATACATACAAAATTCCAAGAATAAGATTCAACAATTTAACATGCAATTATTCAATATAAACATACAATTAAAGAAATTATCTTATGCATAGAATTTACTAAAACAATTAAAGATTCATAAAGATTACATAAAATATCAAGAAAAAAATATCATGATCATCATACTATATGGTTCGAACTAAATCATCCTAACATGACACTAATTCTATTAATTTTCCTAGTTTAATCCTAATTAATTATATGGAAAACTATACCAGATTTAAGAGAGATAGTCTAGTTACCTTAAATCCGGAAGAAAAGCAAGAAAATTTTCTTATTTTTTGGCTCGAAAATACACGGCCACTAGAGGAATTTTCAGGATTCTTTTGTGAGTTTAGAGTTGTTTTGAAAATAGGTAAACAGGTTATGAGCTTTGTTCCCTATTAATAATAATAAAGAACAAAAAAAAACACATTAAAGAAAATAAATAAAGGGGGCGTGTGATAGGAGGAGTAGTAGGAAAGGTTGAGCAATTTTAGGAGACTAGGTATGAGGTTGGTCAAAAATGGGGTTTTTAGATTTAATAGGATAATGAAATAAAAATTGGATATTTAGATATGGAATTATCTAAATAATAAAAATAATTAAAAAGGAAAATATTCCTTGGCCATGCTTATAAGGGTCCGGCCAGGGGAAACATTTATTGGTTCATTGGGCCCAATTTCGAGATAAAAGAGAAATTAAGAAAACAAAGTCCAAATATCTGGGCCCTTTGGACTTAGAATATTAAAATAACATTAATTAACCGCGAAATTTTCTAGCCCTAAATTTCGGGTTATTACAGTGTTGTTGTTTGCTCTGCTGCTGCTGCTGTTTCTGTTGCTGTTGTTGTTGGGATTGTTGTGGTTATTGTTGTTGTTGTTGTTGTTGCTGCAGCTGTTGTTGCTATTGTTGTTGTTGTGGTTGCTTGATTATCAGCTGTGGAGGTACCAAGTGCCTCCAAGATTAACTTCTCTGCCCCCACTTAGGGGGCAGGGGTAACAGAACTGATAGGGTCAGCCATCTCAGCAGACCTCCCACTCCAATTTGAAAGCTGGGAGTAAGAGGGTATGCTAGAAAGCCCTGCCTTATCAGATGGATGGCTCCCCAAAAGGAACTCATCCCCACTAGTAGGAGAGCCCAAGTCCCCTTGAGCCAGGTCATCCTCATGGATGGCCATGGTAGTACAAAGTCCAACTTCCTCCTGGACCCTCCTCCTCCTTCTCAGCCTCAAGGGCTCCTCATCTTCATCATCATCGTCATCATCGTCATCATCAACGGTCACGACCTCCTTCCCCTTCCTGCTCGCCTCCTCATCACCAGGAGACCTGGACCGCTTACCTGCTAGGGCCCCACCTTCATTAATGACCAGGGAAGACCTAGTGCCTGGTCACCGCCGCCCTAGCACTCCCGGCCACAGGAGGAGCCAACCCAGCACTCCTCCTGGACCTCCTACCTGGTCCAGTCACCAGCCTTGAAGCAATGGAAGAAGGAGCATCAGCATCAGCCTTGGGCCTGGGGGGCAGCCTGCTAGGAGCAGCCCTGACAGTCTCAGGGTTGAATGGCACAAACCTGGGAGCAGGACGAAGAGGGAGGCTCTTATCGTTCTCCAGCAGGACAAACTTCATCCTTGCTGGAGGCTCCATAGGGATGGTCCTGGAAGGCTTCCCCTTATCATCCACTCCCAGCCTCTCATAGTCCACCCTCACCTGGGCCTCAGCTGCCAAAAACAGGTCAAAAGACGGTGAGACCAAGGATACACCTAAGATGACCCAGGTCAAAATGACCAGGGCTCAAAAAAGCAAAGAAACACAACCAAAACAAATTTGAATAAAGAGACCATGCAACAAAAATGGTTAAAAGAAAGTACCTCTGGTCATCTTGCAGCTGAGGTTGGACAAGGCCAGATAAGCCTCGTTCCTGATCAGGTCTAGATGGGGAAGCCAAACAATAGGTGTGGCGCTCCTGGTGCTGTTGGTAGAGGGGTAAGCAGCAAACTCCCTAACCACAGCCTGCTCGGCAGCAATCATCGTCTCGAAGCCAACCCACTCCGTGTTCCGAGGCCTGGTCCACTCGGTCCTGGGCAGGTATACGTTGGGGTCACTGCTCTCCAATGGGACCCCCAACCACAAGAACTCGTAATACCAATGCCCCATCTCCCTGGACATGGGATAGGTGGTAGCATAGGTTTCGTTGTCCTGCCTCAGGACCTCCACTGTCCACCATCCTTTGGGCACATTTGACCCCCTGTATGGCTTAAGCCTATACATGGTCCTAAAAGCCCTAGAACTCAGAGGAAAACCCCTGAATTCACATACCCATATGAACTCAACCAGCCTCTATATGGCGTTGGGCACCAACTGCGACAAGCACACGTTCCAGACCTCTAGCATCTCAACTATAAATGGGTGCAGAGGGAACCTGACTCCAGAGTTCAGGTGGGCAAGAAAGACAGGGATGTGACCTGGTTCAGGATTCCAGGCATAGGAATCAGAAGAAGTGGCAGAGAATTGGTACCCGTCCAGGCCAGGGGCTAGGGCCAGAACGTTTGCCCTAGTCATCAGGCGAACTTGATGTATCTTCCCCAAAAGGCTGTGGAAGGCCTGATGTGCATAACCCCAGAAAGAGCCTCGGGGTCCTCCCACCTCACTGTGGTCCAACGCCCCTCAGCGTCCAAATAATGGTCCCTGTCCACTGGACCCCCAATTCTGATTTGGACCCTACGGTCCTCGTTCCTCACGACAAGGGCCCTCCCCTGTTCAGGTTCCTCAGGGAGTTCCCTTTCCATCTCTTGAAGCTGCTCCGCGATAATGGCGTCGCAGCTCACATCTGGGCCCTCATCAAAAACCTCATCCCCAGGCTCGTTCAGGGTTAGGGAGAAGCCATGATCCGAAGGTTGCTAAGCCATATTTAAGAGAGAAGATTGAGTTTTTCGAAGGAACTAAATGGAAGGAAGATGAAAGATTTTAGGAATTTGGGAAAGAGAGAGAAAGTAAAGAGAATGAGAGTGAAGTGATTTCTAAATGAAAATTCGAAAATCCTTCAACTCCTCTCTTAAATACTACACTCCTCCTCTCCAGCCCATTAAGCACGTTGGTAAGTGGCTCAATTAAAGTTGCCATAACTGCTGCTCCACGTTTCTCAACTGTCAAAAAAAAAAAATCTTCAAATTCAAAAGAAGAAGAAGACTGTTCCTAAGGTCCTGCTACCAGGGCTAGGACCCACTCGAAAAAATCCATAAAAATTCCTACTTAATTTTTATGGACGTGGGGGGCAAATTGATGGGGCAAAATGCACCCATTAGTTATTGGGCCAGCCACTTAAAAAGCTAAGGCCCAATCCAGCCATCAACGACATGAAAGAGGCACGCCACAAGGAAAGTCCATAAAAAGATCAGGCCCAGATGCAAGCCAAAGTCTGTACAAGGGACCTGATCACCTAAGTCCACGCTCAAGCACCCACCTGGTCAAGATCACATCTACCAGGTCCAGGGAACAGTAGCCTGGTCCAGATCCAATCTACCAGGTACAAGGAACACCTACCATGTGACGACCCGACTCGCTTAAATCGGCGCGGAAGAAACCGACGAGTCGAATAGTCAGAACTAACAACTAAAATACTTAAAAATTAAGAACAATACCTCAAAGTATTATATTACTAATCCCAAAAGTACAAATACCCACAAGTTTGTACATCACTAAACCAAAAGTCAAACTATCAATACTAATAAACGTAACTCCAACTACATGTCAGAGTTTAAAACAAATGTATACAAACATCACTACTATAGTCCAATATTATCCAAAACCATAAAACAACGAAGAAGAAACAAATAAATCATAATAGCGGCGCTCACCCAACCCAAAGCTAAGCAAGAACCTCATCATCAGAATTACCTGAAAAGTAACAACAGTCCACCGTCAGTGGCGAGTAACATAACTGACTCACCCTAACGGGAATACACAAGAACATAGCATAAATCAAATATCCGAACCAAACATCAAATCATGCGAAAATCATACCAATACACAGACTCGACTCATCTAACTTATCCAAACTTATCTTTGGCGCAATCATTCATAAACTAGACCGGACTACGCTCGTACGAACGCCTCTTACGCGATCGAACTTTCCAACTATGCCAAGATTGAGAATCTTACTCCCAACCCCATGAAACCAATCTTACTGGAAATCCATGTCAAAGACGACATAGTGGTAATCACTATCCCAATACCGCGGTCAGGATAGGAGCAACGTCTTAACCCAAAAACATAGAATCTTACTCTAAGTTTTAGGCGTCTAGCTACGAAATCAAGCTAATCTTACAATCTTTAACTTTAATCCGAAGTTTACTCACTTAGTTACTTCTTAAGTTGCATCTTACGCCTTGACTTAAGAAAATAACGCGTAAACCAAACATCTTACAACATCTTAACGTTTTCTTTAACTCTTTCTTTAACTTTTCTTTACTTTCTTTAACTTTAAAGACTTAATCAAGAACTTATCAAGACTCATCACGAACTCAAAGAACTCAACCAAGATTCATAAAGAACTCATCCAAGATTCAAGATCTTCAACCAAGAACTCAATCAAGATTCAAGAACTTCAATCAAGAACTCATTCAACATACATAATCCACACGCATAAATCAATACATATACATGAAATTACCAACTTACTAGCATCCCAAAATTCATCAAACTTTAACATGATAAACATAAACTTACTAATATCATAATCAAACATAAAATCATCATATTCAATCATCAATAAACCACATAAAAATCAGATTTACATCCATACATAAAAACATGATTAAAACTTCAACATAAACTAATCTTATGCATTTAATTCATACTATGATTCATAGTACACCAATTAAGTTGAGAAAGCATGTTACCTTGATGAAGATTAACAAGGTAATTACTAAAAACTTGCTGCCCGGAAAATAAACCACACGGCCCAAGCACACGGACCACCACGGCACACACACTGCTTCACCACGGTCCTTGCACACGAGCCCACAAACCGCACGGCTGCCTAGCACGGCCTCTGCCACGAACACGACCACCACAGCACGGCCACCCACACGAGCCACCTCACGGCTCACGTGATACACACGGCACACACGAACCCCAATCGAACAACCCCAAACCAATCTCGAACTAGTGATCTTGAAAGCAATTTAGGTGGTTTAGATTGTGTTTTGATACTTAAAGATCAATAGAAGTTGAATCTTTAAGTTTGGGTTTTGAAAAGATGATGAACAAATGTTCAACTTGGAAGAGCCAAAAATGGCGTGAAAGAGGAGAGCAAAGTGGAGGTGTTTTGTGTTGTAAACTTTGATGGCAAGAGCATAAGATGGCAGTTTATCAAATAGATCATTAAGCCTTACTAACCCTCCTATAAATAGAGGTTAGTTAATGTGTGAACATAAGGCAAGTGGCAAAACTTGCCATCACACTTAAGGGGGGGCCGGCCAAGGCAAGGAGAAATGGGCCAAAAATGGGCTTTCGTGAATAATTGGGCTAATTTACAAAAATTACATGATTAATCATGCTTAATTCGTTTTAGCCCAAAATATTAAATAATTAATTAGAAAATTAAATAATAAAATTCTAATTAATTAAATAATAATTAAAATAAATAATAATAATCGCAAATAAAATAACTCGAATTAAATCGAAATTATTCACAAAAAAATAAAATAAATAGTTCAAAAAAAATAAATTTGAACTATACATAGCAACACATAAATACACATAATCACCTGGCAGAAATACCTATAAAATCAGGGTCGTTACATACCAGGTCCAATTTAACCTACCAGGGGCAGTTTCCTCTTACGTTCTCATGGTACTATAAATACTCCATGACCATACATACACATGCAAAGGTATTATAAACACACCTCAAACTTCTCCCCCCCACTTTCTCTCTCTACATTCTTACACTTTACTGACTTGAGCGTCGGAGAGTCTTTCCCCGGAACACCTCCGGGGGTAGCTCACGTTTGTTCTTTGTGCAGATCAACGAGCACATTCACGTGGATTTGAACTAGCTCTCGGCCCACAAATTACATTTACATTGTTGTGAACCAAAAATCACCTCAACACTGTCTGTGCTGTTAATAATTGATAGAGGGATGAAAAGCTTTTTTTTTATTTCGTATTTGTGATGTTCGAAATTATGATTTAATGCAATAACATATGAAAAGGTTTTCCTAACATTTTTTTTGACATAGGGCAAAGGAAACACATACATAAAAACTAACTATAATAATACATAAAAACTAAGTACTCCGTATTTTTTTTTTCTAACATCACTCTCTCCCCTTTACATATTTCCAATTCCAAAAATAACTTATCTAAAGAATTAATTTTCTTAATTAACGTACAAAAGTCAAAATGTACAATGTAAACAGAATAATAGATAAGGGAGATCAGAGAAGATACAGAAAATTGATGTTTTAGTTTATTCTTAAACAATAAAAACTTAATATTACAAAGTGTTGACATATTCCTTTTATGTTTTGATGATGACATAAACCTCAAACTTAAGTACTAATAAGTATCTTTAAGTTCTTGGAGAATTTTAGATCTTGAAGATAAATAAGCATTGAAGATTCAAGTATGAAGATTCAATCATTTGAAGAAACAAGATGGTGATTCAAGTGAGGGTTCGAATCATGAATCGAAGATGTTGCTGTCAAGTTTCTACAGAGAAATCAGAGAGGTTCCTAAAGAGAATTCAGCAAGGAACATGAGAAGAACTTCAAGTATTCCAACGAATTACTTGTTGAAGAGAAGAGAAGCATCCATGAATGTTATAATATAATGTTCTAGGGTAAATGTAAGTATATTAATGCATTTAAGTCTGGTTGGAACTTAGTCGTGTCTGTCAGAGGAACTTTGGGTCATGTTCCCAGAGGAACTTGTGTCGAATCAGTTAGTTATTTTAGTCCACGACTGTTGCTACTTTTTAGGGACTGTTTAAACAACTCCTTGACTGTTTTAACTGGTTTAAAATGGTCAAAGACTAACTGAATTAGTGCAGCCTAATTTTAGGAATAGTGGGTAAGTGTTTTTGAATTAGTTAGTAGTCAAATTAGTCTCCTTAATTTTAGGATTTAGTTGGTTACTTTTTAATTCTGATTTCTTTTATTTTATTAGTTTATGTTTGGTTTTAAAAATTAATTTAAAGTTTTAGAATTTTTTTTTTAAAAAAAGGAGAAATTTCGGGAAAAAAAAAAAAAAACCGGTTTTTTATTTTTAATTAATTAATTAATCTATTTTTTTTGGTAAATTACTTAACTTATTATTTCTGATTTTTTAGGTCAATAATTAAGTTAGTGGGTTGTTTAAGTTAGTGAGTCAAAGTTAGTGGTGTGTGAGTGAGAGTGGTGGACGTGTAAATGGTGTTATGAGTGGTTAATTAGGCTTTTTCTCCAAGCAATTTTATAACCATTCATTTATATATATACACACATATAATTCTGATTAAACACACCCACACAACAAGAGAGCATACTTTCAGATTTATATTTTTGAGTCTTGTGTCAAAAAGTTCCAGAGTTCCAATCCAGTTCTTACTTGCATTTCAATATACTAGAGTTATTACTTTGAGTTGTAATTGAGAGAAAATAAAGAGAAGTGTGAGAACTTAGAGAGAACAAAGAAGAAAGAGACGTGAGAAAGAGAAAGAAAAAAGAAAGAGAGAAAGAAAGAGAATAGAATCGTAAGTTCCTACAGGAACTCACGAGGTCCAGAGAGAAATTTAGGATTGTAATAGTTTACAAGGCCTTTATATAAAAGTGGAGTTTTTCTTCCGTGGGCCAGGAAGTTTTTCTCGTTGAAATTTGTCTCTTTGCATTTCGTTTTTCTCAAAGTTCCTTTAGGTTTTTAATTCTGACGAAAATTTGTGCTATAAGTTCTACACAGCAATTCACCCCCCCTCTTGCAATGTTCTTACAGGAATAACAATTGGTATCAGAGCAGGAACTCAGACCGTTCAAGACACCTTGACGAGAGATCCGGGCAGTATGAACACTTGCGAGAAATTGGAAGAAGGGTACTCATCTCAGAGACCTCCCATGTTTAATGGGAAATTTTATGCATACTGGAAAAATCGCATGGAGATCTACATCAAAGCCGAAAATTATCAGGTATGGAGAGTCGTGGAAGTCGGTGACTATCAGGTAACCAAAACTAATGCTAATAATGAGATAGTCCCTAAGGAAATTTCTGAATATGAACGTGAAGACTTTGAAAAAATGGAAATTAATGCTAAGGCCATAAAATTGCTTCATTGTGGTCTTGGACCCCATGAACATAATCGTATTATGGGGTGCAAGAGCGCAAAACAAATTTGGGATTTACTACAGATAACTCACGAAGGTACTAATGAAGTTAAAAGGTCTAAAATTGATTTATTGATCTCTAAATATGAAAGATTCGAGATGATGCCTAAGGAATCTATTCAAGATATGCTTACTCGTTTCACTAACATCATAAATGAGCTTGTTTCCCTTGGAAGAGAAATACCTATTGATGAACAGGTTAGAAAGATCTTAAGGAGTCTACCACAAGACGATAGATGGAGATCTAAAGTAACAGCACTTATGGAATCAAAGGACATGACGAAGTTCAACATTGAACAATTAGCGGGTTCTTTGCTAACCCATGAACTACATCTGGGAACCAGCGGAGAAGGTTCCAAGAACAAGGGGTTAGCATTAAAGGCAGAAGAGAGTGATACTGAAGAAGATGACGAGACTGCTATGCTCGTTAGAAGATTTAAAAGAGCCTTCAACAGAAACCGAAGTTCCTTCAGGAACTCTGGAAAGAAACTGACGAGTTCCAAAAGGGACTTTGGATGTCACAAGTGCGGCTCCACTGATCACTTTATCAAGGAATGTCCACAATGGGAAAATGAGAAAACCAAGTCCAAAGGGAAGGAATCATTTAAGGAAAAGAAGGATTACAACAAAGAAAAATACTACAAGCCGTCGTTTTCTAAAAATGATGTTCGAAAAGCGATGATAGCTGCATGGGGTGATTCTGAATCAGAAGAAGAGGTGGAGGAACAGCCTGAAGAGGAAACGGCCCAATTGTGTTTAATGGCAAGATCTGATGTGCCAGAGTTCCCACAGGAACTCGACGAGAAGGAACTAGTGAGGGGGAACACCACATGGTACCTCGACAGTGGATGTTCCAAGCACATGACTGGAGACAAATCAAACTTTCTCTCACTAGTAGCCTACTCAGGGGGAACTGTGACGTTCGGTGACAATCAGAAAGGTAATATTATTGCCGTAGGTAAGGTAGGTAAGTCAAGTTCCCATAGCATAGATAATATTCCTTTTATGTTTTGATGATGACATAAACCTCAAACTTAAGTACTAATAAGTATCTTTAAGTTCTTGGAGAATTTTAGATCTTGAAGATAAATAAGCATTGAAGATTCAAGTATGAAGATTCAATCATTTGAAGAAACAAGATGGTGATTCAAGTGAGGGTTCGAATCATGAATCGAAGATGTTGCTGTCAAGTTTCTACAGAGAAATCAGAGAGGTTCCTAAAGAGAATTCAGCAAGGAACATGAGAAGAACTTCAAGTATTCCAACGAATTACTTGTTGAAGAGAAGAGAAGCATCCATGAATGTTATAATATAATGTTCTAGGGTAAATGTAAGTATATTAATGCATTTAAGTCTGGTTGGAACTTAGTCGTGTCTGTCAGAGGAACTTTGGGTCATGTTCCCAGAGGAACTTGTGTCGAATCAGTTAGTTATTTTAGTCCACGACTGTTGCTACTTTTTAGGGACTTTTTAAACAACTCCTTGACTGTTTTAACTGGTTTAAAATGGTCAAAGACTAACTGAATTAGTGCAGCCTAATTTTAGGAATAGTGGGTAAGTGTTTTTGAATTAGTTAGTAGTCAAATTAGTCTCCTTAATTTTAGGATTTAGTTGGTTACTTTTTAATTCTAATTTCTTTTATTTTATTAGTTTATTTTTGGTTTTAAAAATTAATTTAAAGTTTTAGAATTTTTTTTTTTAAAAAAGGAGAAATTTCGGAAAAAAAAAAAAAAAAAAAAACCGGTTTTTTATTTTTAATTAATTAATTAATCTATTTTTTTTGGTAAATTACTTAACTTATTATTTCTGATTTTTTAGGTCAATAATTAAGTTAGTGGGTTGTTTAAGTTAGTGAGTCAAAGTTAGTGGTGTGTGAGTGAGAGTGGTGGACGTGTAAATGGTGTTATGAGTGGTTAATTAGGCTTTTTCTCCAAGCAATTTTATAACCATTCATTTATATATATACACACATATAATTCTGATTAAACACACACACACAACAAGAGAGCATACTTTCAGATTTATATTTTTGAGTCTTGTGTCAAAAAGTTCCAGAGTTCCAATCCAGTTCTTACTTGCATTTCAATATACTAGAGTTATTACTTTGAGTTGTAATTGAGAGAAAATAAAGAGAAGTGTGAGAACTTAGAGAGAACAAAGAAGAAAGAGACGTGAGAAAGAGAAAGAAAAAAGAAAGAGAGAAAGAAAGAGAATAGAATCGTAAGTTCCTACAGGAACTCACGAGGTCCAGAGAGAAATTTAGGATTGTAATAGTTTACAAGGCCTTTATATAAAAGTGGAGTTTTTCTTCCGTGGGCCAGGAAGTTTTTCTCGTTGAAATTTGTCTCTTTGCATTTCGTTTTTCTCAAAGTTCCTTTAGGTTTTTAATTCTGACGAAAATTTGTGCTATAAGTTCTACACAGCAATTCACCCCCCCTCTTGCAGTGTTCCTACAGGAATAACACAAAGGTTGACAACCTTTAATATTAGTTAATCACTGCCTCAGCAGTATTTATGGATTACTCGTATTATCTTGCCTACTCCCACCATTGCAATTTTATTCTTTACATTATTTGTTTGCATATAGTTTTTAATGCATTTGTTTAAATGTGGATTACTTCGTAATATCTTATACACTACACTTTATTCAAAATTATAATAAAAATACATTTAAAAAAAACACATTTAGACGAATCAAATAATATCCTATGAATATGTTAGTTCAGAAAATGATTTTGGCAGTCCAAAATTGATTTTGGCAGTCCAAAATTGATTTTGGCACCCCACCACCCATTAGTTACTATGTACAATAAAGATTGTTCATTTTTTTACTTTTCTCTCTCCTAACATCCTAAAAAAACCAACGTAAAAAACAAAATAAGATGAATGAAGTACTCCGTAATTATTAGTATACTGGGCAAATTGATCAGTCATGTTGGTTTTGGTCGATCAGAAACGAATTTCGGACATAACGAGTTTTGAATTCTAGGTCTAATCTTAGATAATTTAATTTCAGGTTGTTTTTCTTATTTTGGGTCTACTTTTTTGGGATCAGTTTCCGAATGACCAAGGGATCGAGTTAATGGGCAGGTCAACAACAACAAACATCTGGTTGATATTTTGTTTTTTTGTCACCTGTGGTCGACTACCATTTGACGTTCCCAACACTCCAACAGGCAACGACAGGCAGCAAGTCAACAACAAACATCGGGTTGATATTTTACTCGTAAAATTGCATAATTGCATGTTACTTTCCTTTACGACGTTATTCTTTTCATCCTAATTGCATGTTACCTTCTTTTGCCACGTGCTGCTATTTATTGCTACTACTCACTAGGCGAAAAGCGACTTGAGTAACTACTGTTTTTCTCGATTCTTAAAGGAATGAAATCAATGATTGAGGACTCGATGGTGTATGAAGAGAAAAATGGAGAAGATTTTTAAATTTTTTTTATTTTAATGCTAAATAAGGTGTCAAAATCCTATAATATGAAATGAAGAGGATCCTAATTCTGTTTTTGAAGCCTCAAACACAATTTAAGGGCAATTTTGGTAACCCATACATTGATATTCACTAGAGGTGGGAAACCTTGACACGACCCGCTAACTCGACACGAAATCGACCCATTATTAACGGGTTAGTTTGGGTCGACGATGTCAACCCGTTTAAATTAAATGGGTTGACACGACACGGCACGTTTAATAAACGGGTCGAGTTAGGGTTGAAGGAGTTCAACCCATTTAATTAAACGGGTTAACTCGAACCGACACGATTTTACCTGATTTTCAACTTTAGCGTGAAAAAACTACGTAACCCGCCAACACGACCCGAATTCGACACGAAATAAACGGGTTTAGTTCAATGATTTTAACACCTTTAATATAAACGGGTTGACACGACATGACCCGTTTAGGTTGAGGGGTGTAAACCCGTTTAATTAAATGAGACGACACGAACTCGACACTACACAACACGTTTCTCACCTCTAATATTCACACCAATCACACCCCTTTGTGTGAGACACTGAGACATGAATAATACTTCCTCCGTTTTTTTAGTTGTTGTACTTTATTATTTTATTTCTCACATATATTTTAAAAGTGTAACAATTAAAAAAAAATGGAGGAAGTAGAAAATTAGGTTGTGGATATCTCATATTTTCTCCGCTCCATATTAATTGTAACACTTTGATCAAAAAACTTTTTAAATTGGATCAAAGTGTTGCAACTATTATAGAGCGGAGAGAGTATCATATTAAAGGGTGTTTAAGTCACTCCACACAATAATTTAATGGTGAATTGAATTATATATTCAACTTAAAAACTCTCCAATTTGATCAAATTGTTGCAACTATTGTAGAGCGGAGAAAGTATCATATTAAAGGGTGTTTAAATCACTCCTCCCAAAAATTTACTCGTGAATTAAATTATATATTCAACTTATATTACACCTAAACGGCTAAACTAGTGCCGTCTTGGTCGATATTGGCCCATAGAGCAAAAACTAAAAGGGGACCTTAATTAATTTATAAATAATATATTTTCACAAATTTTAAAGTTCAACTATCAAATTCAAATTAAATTACTCCTTTCAACCTTTCTTTGAACAATGTTTTGTGTATTTAACTATTTACTGTTAGAGGAGAAAATAAGGATAAATTTATTAATATGAACGAGGTTAAGAATAAAATAAATTTGAGAGAGTGTCTGTAAAAAAGAATAAAGTAAAGGGAGATAGGTTAAAAACCAAAAATAATCTATAGTGTGTACCAAAATGAAATAAAACACAATGCATGTACAAGACATTACAGAACGTCCAAATGAAAAAAATGCACACAATATTGTAGAACTGAGGGAGTATATGTATATATATATCAATATGATATAAAAAAATTCTACTCGTACAAAGTATGTATTTAAAAGTGTGTCAAAATTAAGAATTGCATCATAGTCATTTAAAAATTCTGTCTTTTCTCAAGCATTCCTTGAACCAAATTCCTTAATTAAGTTGTCATATATAATTCAAGCAATAAAATTAATATATTCGGAAAAGTATCTGAGCGAAAAACATTAATGTTAATAGAGAAATATTAGGAGCCATAGTCTTATAACTAGATATATGAATTAATTCGCTTCTCCTCCCAAAATCCTAACCAAAAAATAAAAAAACTAAAAATATTTAGGGGATGTCATGGATGAAAAATTTCATGGTAAGCCCAAAATGTCCATCTTAGTTTGTTGTTTATGCAGTCAGTGGTGGACCCAGGAATTTGACGGTGGGGGGGACAATTTAGATAATTATATTTGTTAACAAAAAAATCGGGTACATAATTATAAAAAATTTCAGTACATACTCATTGGCTAAAATACCATAATAATATTACAATATTACTAAAATATCACCCAAATTACCAATTCTTCAAAGTTAGATGATTAACAAACATCTAAAATGACAAAGTTTTAATTAAATTGAACTTGGCATATCCTATTAATAAAAAAAAAAATATGAATCATATTCAATAACCTAATTGGCTAACAATTCAATATTTAATTCACAAACTAATTTCTAACAATTCAATTCACAAAAAAAAAAATAACAATAAAAAAATATAAATCCATAATTCAGTAAATTGACTAACAAAATAACTATCCCAAATTCACTAAAAAATAACAATTTAATATTTCATTTCACAAACTAATTCATCCTAGCAATTCAATTCAAAAACTAAAAATAAAAAAACATTCACATAAATAAAAAAAGAACATAATCGCTAGCTGGTGGGTTGTGGACCGGTGGTGGCGAGAAATGAAATAATGGTTGAAAGAAATAAAGGCCAAGGCAGAAATAAAAGCAAATTGGTTGTAAGGAGAATTGAACCCTTGACTAGGGTCTTTTTATTCAATAGGCCCACATGTGCTTCCACCAACTGAGCTAAGCATTATTCTTATTTAGAGATTACACTCGTTAATATATATTGCATTTTTTCCTGATTTTTTCTGAACATGGGGGGACCACTGTCCCCCATGTTTCTTAGTGGGTCCGCCACTGTATGCAGTTGTTTAATTATTTATTGGTCAATAAATGAGTCTCTTTATATGTGAGTGTTTTGTCCTCTTTTTGGGATTTTATATGTATTGCCTTAATGACAGTTTTGTAGTATTGTTTTCATTTATTACAAGTTTGAAGCTGCTGGAAAGATGATGATGGTCCAAGAATGTATAATATATGGTACAATTTATCCATTCAAGACAACTATAGCACAGACTATATGAAGATTTCTGCCCGTAAAGATGCATAGACATCGAAATTAAGGAGGTGTTTCCTCATTGGATCCATCGTCCAAGAAATGCACTCGAGTATGTTTGTATTTAATAGTTGTTTTAGATATGAATCTTGTTTCTGTATTTAGCTTTTCTTGAATTATGTATTCATATTCGATGTAAATGTCGTGTGGCTAGTTATGAATGAATTTCATTTTCCCGGTAATAAAAAAAAACTAGATATGTGGATTAAGAGAGGAAAATACATTAACGACCCGTTTGGTTTGTTGGTAATAAACTGTGTTAATGATAATGAATTTTAAGTGTAATTTGTTAAGAAAGAACTTCATAATCCCCATGGATTACATATTTTGCATTTCTCAAACTTGAAATTTCTTTTTATTTTCCATTACCATCCATTACCATTGGGGAATGTGGTATTAGATGGGAATGGATATTTATGAAGAAAATTAGATAAATTGGAGTTAAACTAGCACCAATATGGGAATGAATTTTAATTTTTCCTTCTAAATTTAATTACAAATTCATTCCAATTACACTACTTATAACCGGCTATCAAACGGGCCGTAAGTGGAATACAATTTGGGAGATCACATAAGAGGGGGTGGGGGTTGCCACATACTTCTAGTTGTTCTTCCTTTATATGATTTTTTTTTTTTATAATTTATTTTTTTATGTTTTTTTTTTTCTAAGAAATACGGCCCCTCAAAAAGGGAGTCTGAGTCGTTGCTCTTGCTCACTTTGCTCTCCTTAAAGGCGACTTATTTGAACTGAATTTATTAAAATTGAAATAGTAACTTTTCTAAACTTATTTGAATTTATTAAATTATAACTTGATTGAAAATTATTGAACTTATTGAACCTGATTAGTCCTGATGAAAGAAACAATTGAATCTTACCATCACATTTGATTGGACTTGATTAAACCTCATTGAACTTGTTAATCTGATTAGACCTTATTTGCATTTATGTGAACTGAAATTTATTCTTTAAGGTGAAAAGAATGAATCATAGATTAGTAGTGAATATATCTTAGCAATAACTATAAAAACTCCATATTTTGAAAATATAGGGTGAAATAAATAAAACAATATTTTAATGTATCAAACTATAAGGAATTGGTCACTTCATTAATCCACTGATATCCAATAAATGACAGATACAGAGGTTTTTTGGATCAAAGGATGGCAAAATCATTATTATTACTATTTTTTTAACTTATCTAACAATTTTTTAGATAGAGAAAATACAATTGAAATATCAAGTGTAATAGAGGAACATAAAATTGTCAGGGCTCAAAAAGCAATGTTGTACATAGCACAATAATGTAATGTCAAACATTATACATAGCGCTTCAGTTTTAAATGTTGAAGTTATAGCCCAGTGGTTAGGGCTTCAGAATTAAGGTCCTGGGTTTGATTCTCACCCAATACCGCACGCATTTGCGAGGATTCTTTATTATTTTTGTGTTAAAGAGAGTGTACTAAATAAGCAATTTGGACATCAAAATGAGTAAAATTGTACTCCCTCAGTCTCAAAAATACTCCAAATATTTTTAGGGTTATTTTTAAGAATTTAATTTTTTTTTTGTCATGTAGTGGCTAGAAAGTTTTTTTTTATTATTATTTATTTAAAGAAGTACACTTTTGAAACATAAAAGTAATTTTTTTGGTGGGTCATATAACCAAAAGTTGTAACAGAACATTTATTTTGAAACGGATAAAAAAGAAAATGAATCATTTAGGGTACTTTCTCTTCAACTTATTAGATTTGAACTTATCTAAACGTATCTGAACTGCTATAAGACATGATTTAACTTATTAGACACCTGATTGAAACTTATTAAACCTTATTAAATTAAACTTATTAAAATTTATCTTAATTTATCTTAATTTAAAGAAGTACACTTTTGTAATGTTTTTTTTTTTTTTTGTTTTTAGGTAAAAATTTATCTGTTTAAAACACTGTATCATGGTAAATTATTGTATCAGACTTAATGTGAAAAAAAAAAATGAATCCTTTTATATTGTAGAGGATCAAAATATATCACACTGGGATGTAAGCCGTAGTGGTCCGAGAACTCTTGATCAGTATAAGAGATCAAGGGTTCGAAAACAAAAAAAAATTGATGTATCATAAAAGATACATCATTTTTTTTTTATTTTTTTTATTTTATTTTTATGGAAGAAAAGAAAGGTAAGGGAGCAAAATACAATTATATTATCATTTTATGAAAGAAAATATTATATGATAGGACTATAGGTACTAGTTAGTCATAAGTAAGGATAATGCAAACAAAATAATATGGAGATATAAAAGTATGGTAGTGTAAGAAATAAGTCAAATATCATATGACAATTGTAGTAAGAAAAATGCAATAAGTGCATAATAAGATAAGATTCTAAATAGTGATGCATGGTACAATAATGTAATACTTAATGTAAATAATGCATGAGTAAATAAATACAACAAAGTAATAAGTGAAGAGTGTACTCCCTTGTATTCTACCATATGCATGGCTACTTTGCATGAAATTTTGTCCATAAATCATCAAAATAATTGTCCAAAGTCAAGTCATGTATATAATATTATTTGATCATTTAAATATGATGGTCATTCTCCTTTTTAAGTCTAACCTAGTATTATGGTACCGGATTAGTTTAATAAAACTAGTACATGTATATAATTTTGCTATCATTAGGTGAGTAAAATTATAATTAAGTTTTTAGCATATTTGACATTAAATTTTAGTAAAAGTATCATTTTGAGTTTTTGATATAGAAGATCCGAATTTTCGGCAACTATAGAGCGTACTTCTCAAAATGATCCCTTGAAAGAGTAATGAAGTTAGAAATTTTGAATGAATTTTAGATCATTACCTTTAAGGGAATTCGTGCTGATAACGTGTTAAGAGTAGTAGTAGTTGATTAGTAATAAGAAGATGAATGGGGAGGAAGTAGATGGAGATGTATATTGATATTGTAGTAGAAGAGGTGCATCTTAAGCCTTTACATAAGGTGCCTATTTATAGGCAAAGGTAAGAGTGGTAAATACAATAAATTACAATATATGTGTACTTGTGGGGTAATAATTATTCACCTCAAGTGGTAATTTCTCAACAATGTCAAATATTATACATAGCGCTTCAGTTTTAAATGTTGAAGTTATAGCCCAGTGGTTAGGGCTTCAGAATTGAGGTCCTGGGTTCGATTCTCACCCAGTACCGCACGCATTTGCGAGGATTCTTTATTATTTTTGTGTTAAAGAAAGTGTACTAAATAAGCAATTTGGACATCAAAATGAGTAAAATTGTACTCCCTCAGTCTCAAAAATACTCCAAATATTTTTAGGGTCATTTTTAAGAATTTAATTTTTTTTTTGTCATGTAGTGGCTAGAAAGTTTTTTTTTATTATTATTTATTTAAAGAAGTACACTTTTGAAACATAAAAGTAATTTTTTTGGTGGGTCATATAACCAAAAGTTGTAACAGAACATTTATTTTGAAACGGATAAAAAAGAAAATGAATCATTTAGGGTACTTTCTCTTCAACTTATTAGATTTGAACTTATCTAAACGTATCTGAACTGCTATAAGACATGATTTAACTTATTAGACACCTGATTGAAACTTATTAAACCTTATTAAATTAAACTTATTAAAATTTATCTTAATTTATCTGAATTCATTAAACCTAAAACTTTTTTTTTTTTTAAAGGTGAAGAGAACGCATCCTCATTTTAAAACCAACAATAGAGTAAAATTATACGGAGTACTTGCATCCAATATGAGCCTCAAATAAAAAAGAGTAGCATTAGAGTCCTACTAGTCCACCCATATAGAGCCTCAAATAAAGGAATAGAGGCGTAGTATTAAGGGGCAGCAAAGCAAATGGACCCTAGGCCATACTTAAAGGCCGACGAAAAACCTAAGAACATGAGAAGCCGCCCAAATTTGACGCGGTCGTTTATTAACCCTAGTGGGCTTGCCCGCACCACTTGCCTTTTCCCCTCTCTATAAATACCCCCTCTCTGCAAATCAATACTCATCTTCATTACGACTACATTTCTTACCAGGCAGGCACATACATCAACCCACATACGCGTAGTAAAAAGCTCTTCTCAAATCTCATCTTCTTCCGCCGTCGTTGTTGGGGGTTTTTGTGATCATCATTAGCTTCCTTTCTACGACGGCGTTTTTACTAATTTGATTTCTTCGTTTTTTTTTTCTTTTGTTTCTGTAATCGCCAAATTAAACCTAATTTCTACCATATCAATGGCTCGCTCTTTGTCTAATGCTAAGGTCTTCTTCTCCCTTGTTGCTGACACCATCTCCATTTCTTCCCAAAGGTAATAACACTTTATAACTCACTTCGATTTCTGGGTTTTTCAAATACACAATAACCCAAACTTGTTATATAAAAAAATGTTTCGTAAAGGTTGACCCTAAATTTTTTGAATAATTGATAGTTGCGAATTTGTGATTATTCTTTTGAATGACAATTTTTACTAAATTTAATACAGAGAAACAAAAAATAACAATTTAATACTCACTCCGTCTAACAAATTTTATTATTATTTTTTTTTTTCACATTCTAAGGAAGCCATTTAAAGGATAAACGAAAAAATTAATTAAATTAGTTTTAATACAAACAAACAAAAATATAATTATAAGTTACTAATATTAAAATTATATTGATTAATTTAGTTGTTTACATACTCAAATTGTTTCCTCAAAATGTATGAAAATAATGGTTTAAATCTTTATATCAAATTTCTGATCATTGTTTTTTTTAAATACAATGATCATAAATTTTCTCTCTATTTTATAATTGCTCAGTAACAAAATAACTGCAACGATTTGAAAAAAAAGTAAAATCGTTGAAATTAATACGTTATGAAGTAGTCAACATTATTGCATAAAAAACCTATCTAAAAATTAGTTTAAAATTTTATACTAACTGTGGTTTCTTATATGTTTAAATATTAATATCTTTAATTACTGTTTGTATCGATATCGTGTTTGGAAATGAAATTAACGATTAAATTTGGAAATGAAGGGGATACGCTGCAGCGTCTCAAGGGGTGGCATCAGTAGCAAAAGGAAGCGCAAAGAAGACAACCCAGGAAGACATCGGACGGTCAGCAGAGAACGCATGGGTCCCAGATCCCGTTACTGGATACTACAGGCCGGCTAATCGTGCGGCTGAGATTGACGTTGCTGAGCTCCGTGAGATTTTCCTCAAACAGAAGACTGCACCTCAGTAGATTTTTGTATTTTGACCGCTAAAAAAAATCAAAAACAGCAATGAAAAAAAGGGGAAAAATGATCAATGATACCGGTTAGGGTTTATGGAATGGACCATCGGTGAGATTGTTGGGTTGGCAAAACAAAGTTGCGTTATAAAATAATGTAATGTAATGTAGTAAAGCATAATTGATTATGTGCTCTGTTTTTGAGTGACATTCAACTTAATTATAGATGTTTCTTATCTTTAATACAAGTAATATATTCAAAATAGTATTCATTTGCTTTAATTACCCATCAATGAATTGCAAGTTACGGAGTATTACGTATTTTTATGAATGGCATTAATTTACTTGTAGAGTCGTAGAAAATACTAAAGGGAAATTCCCAGTGGTATACCCGAACTTTTTGGAAATCCCACTGGTATATCCGAATTTTTTTTAATCTCAGAGGTGTACCTAATGTTAAACATAATTTCCAAAAGTAATCTTTTTGGTTAAAAATTGTTAAAAACACTAACCATGGTTAATAAATTGAAAAAAAAAGAACAAAAAAAATAAAGGAAAAACAACCACAAATTGGGGGTAATCGGATCATTTTTTGCAAAACCCGACATCAAATCGAAACCCTTAAGGATAAAAATGACCCGTAAAACCTTGAGCGGACTATTTTTTTCACATAAATCAATGTGCGCAAAACGAGGCTGATGGGGTAAAATACACCCACTACTATTGGGCTAGCCCACGGTTATTTAAGCCCAACTATGTCCTAAACCAACAAGGGGACCACAACCACAGGAAGGCCCACTCCAGGACCAGGCCCACATGTGAGATAAGCCCAGTACATATAATCTGGCCCCACAGGGTCCACGCTCCATTATATACCTGGTCCAGCCCAACTGACCAGGACCAGCCCAGCTGGCCAGGTCCAGCCCAGCAGACCAGGTCCAGCCCAACCAACCAGGGGCACCAAGTCAGTCCAAAGGTATTATAAATACCCCTCTCTATGCAACAAGAAAGAGGGAGACATCACAAACACTCTCTCTCTTACATTCTCTCTCAAATTATTTCTCCCACACTGTACTGACTTGAGCGTCGGAGTGGCCTCCCCCGGAACACCTCCGGGGGGTAGCTCACACGTGTTATTTGTGCAGGAACGGTGCTTGATCGGGTGGAAGCGGAACTTGCTCTCGGCCCATTGTTAGGTGTACCAAAAAATGCCTCAACAATTTGGCGCTAGAAGGAGGGTCGAGGCGCCACTACGGTTTTTCTTCCACCTCAAGTACCGTCGATCATGTCACCTTGTAACAACTCCGGCTACCATCGCCGGTCACTTGGTATTTCTCAGATCGAAGCGTAAAGATGGGAAATACAACTCGCCAGTCACTGTCCGTGGCAACTGTCCGATTTTTGACAAAATACAACTCGCCAGTCACTTGGTATTTGTCCATTTTTACCACCATAAAGATTACCTTTTTCCATCCACTCATTTTCTTGGCCCATGTAAAGATTATCAAAGGTCATTAGCAGTAGTTTAAAAAAAAAAAAAAAGGGGGGAAAAAGAAAAAGGGGGATTAGTAGCAGAAAAGGTGGAGGAAGATGAGGAAATATTGTTGAGTAGAAACTAAGTTTGTTTGTTGACTGGAGCTTGCAAGCCACGTGTAAGATGTTATACATCTACTCAATTGTAGCAAAGGCTATATGCACACATGAGCGCACCATACATGCAAGCTCAAATCAGTTGTACATCTACTCAGTGGACAATAGAAAGGGATTGGATAATAAATTTCACCCCCAAATCATAAAGCTAAGTTCTCTTACTACCTCTTAATTATTTGTACAAGCTCATAATTTCTCTTAATTAGTTGGGCATAAAAGGGTTTATTTGGTGAATTTTATTATTGATTTACCATTAATTTGTACTTCTCATGTACAAAAAGCTAGATCTAAAGTATAATGGTCATATGAGAGCTAAGTATAATGGTAGCACACCAAGTGTTTGATAAAATGCTCAAGTGAATGTTTTTCACTCCCATGCCATGAAAAGACCAACCAACCTTGCCAAGTCCATTCGGGTCGGTCCACAACACCTTTTTTGGTCAACACCACCTTGGTCACCCAACACCAACCTGGTCGGTTAGTAGCACCCTGGTCGGTCAAAACCACCCTGGTCGTGCAGTACCACCCTGGTCGGTCAAAAACACCTTGGTAGGTCAAAACCACCTTGATTGTGCAGTACCACCCTGGTCGGTCAAAAACACCCTGGTCGGTCAAAACCACCCTGGTAGTTCAGTACCACCCTGGTCGGTCAAAACCACCCTGGTAGTTCAGTACCACCCTGGTCGGTCAAAGCACCCTGGTCGGTCAAAACCACCCTGGTAGTTCAGTACCACCCTGGTCGGTCAAAGCACCCTGGTCGGTCAAAACCACCCTGGTAGTTCAGTACCACCCTGGACGGTCAAAGCACCCTGGTCGGTCAAAACCACCCTGGTAGTTCAGTACCACCCTGGACGGTCAAAGCACCCTGGTCGGTCAAAACCACGCTGGTAGTTCAGTACCACCCTGGTCGGTCAAAGCACCCTGGTCGGTCAAAACCACGCTGGTAGTTCAGTACCACCCTGGTCGGTCAAAGCACCCTGGTCGGTCAAAACCACCCTGGTAGTTCAGTACCACCCTGGTCGGTCAAAGCACCCTGGTCGGTCAAACCACCCTGGTAGTTCAGCAACCATCCTGGTTAGTTCGCAACACCCTGGTCGATCCTCAGAACATCGGTCGACAAGCACCATCGTTATCAGTCGAGACTACCCCGTCGACGATCAGAAAGCTCCTCAAATAAAGTTGGTTACAAAAGCACAACGATCATTACCACATATTGATGGTGATGGGATACACGCGCAAATGAAGAGTCAACTAGGCAACCCTTCCTAGAAGGTGGGTCTAGCTTGATACTGATGCGAGTTCCCACGATTATATGGAGGTCATCAAGCACCTAGTCTACTTCATAAGCACATCAACTCATGCATGGCACGCCTGGTCATAAGAAACAAATACCACGTCCTCGGCATACTCCATCTCACTCACATGTAAGGGGGAAGCTAACACTGAGTCTTCCTACGTCCCAACCGAATACGAAAGGCTGGCTGCACCACCATCTGTCCACAACAGGTCGGGTGAACAAGCACCTGCCGTGATAGGCTGGTCCCAGCGGAGGAGAACAGGCCTGGTCGGGAACCTTTCCTACCCAGGGTAGCTGGTCCTTCCTCAAGCCACAGGGCAGGAAGACCACCTAGACCAGGGGTCAGGATGCCTACCAGGCCTCCTTTTCATTCTTCTATTCTCATTGAAGTCTCTCATAAGGGGAAGCTACCAGGTCACATCAAGCACGATGGTACTGTGGACCCAAATGATCACATACTAATTTTCGAGGGACCACCTCACAACAATTCTCACACTGGCCAGACCTGTATCAGTAGGACTCTGGAGCAGGCGTGGTCTTGATTTCTCCAAAGGGGCATCTAAACGAGTATGCCATGCCCTCAAGTTTCAATTTGCTACCAACAACGAGGTTGAATATGAAATAACTATAAGTATCACCTCATCAAAAGTTCTGGTCTGGTGGGGGCAGGTGAAAAAGGTTTGCTCAGCAAACACACCTGGTCTCATTCCTAGCCTAGTCCATGTACTTCTTCGACCCAAGGTCATACAAAAGTACATGTTTTAAACGATCTGGTTTTGGGTGGACAGGTGCGAAAGGCCGAAGGCACACCTGCCCATATACCCTGGCCAGTCCATGCACCTCGTTGGCCCAAGGTCACACACAGGCGTGTGCCCTAAAACGATCTGGTCTGGTGGGGGCAGGTGAAAAAGGTTTGCTCAACAAACACACCTGGTCTCATTCCTAGCCCAGTCCATGTATTTATTGGCCCAAGGCCAAGAATGCATGCCTTAAAAGTTCTGGTCTGGTGGGACAGGTGAAAAAGGCCTATACAGCAGGCACACCTGGTTCCATTCCTAGCCCAGTCCATGTACTTCTTCGACCCAAGGTCATAAAAGAATACATGCCCTAAAACGATCTGGTCTGGTGGGGGCAGGTGGAAAAGGTTTGCTAAGCAAACACACCTGGTCTCATTCCTAGCCCAGTCCGTGTACTTCTTCGACCCAAGGTCACACAAGAGTACATGCTTTAAACGATCTGGTCTCAGGGGGACAGGTGCTAAAAGCCGAGGGCACACCTGCCCATATACCCTGGCCAGTCCATGCACCTCTTCGACCCAAGGTCGTACGAGAGTGCGTGATCCAAACGATCTGGTTACAGGGGGACAGGTGCAAAAGGCGGAGCGCACACCTCCCATATACCCTGGCCAGTCCATGTGTTTATGTGACCAGTTGATCACACAAAAAAAACAACAAAAGTACGAAGCATTTACAAAAAGAGCAAAAGGTACGAAACACTTACAAATCCAAAGTAAACTCATTTACCTAACCTCTGGTCACACAAAAGCACATGCATTCACAAAAAGCAAGAAGTACAAGATCTACAAATCAAGCACAGGCAGCTCAACCACCTGTTAGAACTCCTGCAACCTTTATCTGGTCAGAAGATCACTCTGTCACCTTCCAACCAGGGGGGCAGAGAGCAGACACGACATATATATATAGCACATATAAATATAAATATTTGCAGAGACAGAAATTCAAAGTCCAAGCAAAAACCACATGTTCATACAAAAGTGTCAATTGAATATTTGAAAAATAGCACAAAACACATCCACCCCATGGTGAATGGTAAAAATGTTAGGGATTCATACAAGTTTGATATCAATAGGGTTGACGACCACCTGGCCCAAATATGCCCAAGCAGAGGCCAAAAAAGAAATTGTTCTTACACAAAAGAGAAAGACAATTTAAAAACAAAAAGTTAGAAAAGCTCAAAGGGCACAAGGGCACACCACCACCACACTCCAAAACAGGTCAACCAAAAGCATGACCAGATGTGCTAGAACAAGAAGAGGCACTCCCCAGGTTACAAGGTGATCACCAAACTTCCTAGGCAGGGGTGGACCCCTACTATCCTAGTTCTCAGGAGCACTCTGATCATCCTCCATGGCTGGCCTGGCCTGGTCATCTGCTCCAGGGCAGTCCATGTGCTTCTTTGACCCCTGGTCATACACAAGCAGATATACATCATCAAAGAGGACGAAAGTATTACACTTCTATAAAAATCCTCGTCATAGGCAGGACGAAGTATCACACTTCTATAAAACTCCTTGTCATACTTCTTTGGAGACAAACCAGCACCCCTCCTGCTCGATCTCCGACCAGGCCCTGGTAGTAATCTAGCAGCAATAGAAGGGGATCCTACAATGTCAGCCTTGGGCTTGGGGGATAGCCCCTGCTCATGATGGTCCTAGCATCTCCACCAGAAACCGTGAGCAGGTCAGATGCATCCTTAAGAAGCAGCACCCAGTGTTAGAAGTAACGTGGCAATGAGTGAAACTCCGGTCATTCCCAGAGTAGTATACTTCAGCCCTTCTAAAGGTCACAAAAGAAAAGTATCTCTTCTGCTCAAATGATAAACAGCCAGGCTACAAAATTTAAAGTCACAAGTCAATTAATTAGACGTGGCCCGGAAATGCTTCATACGTGGCTAGCCCATCACATAAATCCATAAAAACTGCCCACATAATTTATGGACTTGGGGGGCAAATTGATGGGGTAAAATACACCCACTACTATTGGGCTAGCCCACGGTTATTTAAGCCCAACTATGTCCTAAACCAACAAGGGGACCACAACCACAGGAAGGCCCACTCCAGGACCAGGCCCACATGTGAGATAAGCCCAGTACATATAATCTGGCCCCACAGGGTCCACGCTCCATTATATACCTGGTCCAGCCCAACTGACCAGGACCAGCCCAGCTGGCCAGGTCCAGCCCAGCAGACCAGGTCCAGCCCAACCAACTAGGGGCACCAAGTCAGTCCAAAGGTATTATAAATACCCCTCTCTATGCAACAAGAAAGAGGGAGACATCACAAACACTTTCTCTCTCTTACATTCTCTCTCAAATTATTTCTCCCACACTGTACTGACTTGAGCGTCGGAGTGGCCTCCCCCGGAACACCTCCGGGGGGTAGCTCACACGTGTTATTTGTGCAGGAACGGTGCTTGATCGGGTGGAAGCGGAACTTGCTCTCGGCCCATTGTTAGGTGTACCAAAAAATGCCTCAACAGAGGCGAATCGGGAACGCAAATTGAGGGGCAATCGGATCATTTTTGGCAAAATCCGACCTCAAATCGGACCCCTTAAGTGTAAAAATGACCCGTAAAACCTTCAGCAAACAATTTTTTTCATGTAGATCAATGCGCGCAAAACGAGGCAAATTAGGAACGCAAATTGGGGGCAATCGGATCATTTTTTGCAAAATCACACCTCAAATCGGATCCTGTAAGGATAAAAATGTCCCGTAAAACCATGAGCGGACTATTTTTTTCACGTAGATCAATGCGCGCAAATCGATGCGAATCAGGAACGCAAACTGGGGGCAATCGGATCATTTTTTTTGCAAAAACCCATTAATTTAATATATTATTAGTTTTAAATTTTTTGTTTTTAAAGAAAATTAAAAAAATTGTTAACCAAAGTTAAATCTAACCTTAAAATAGGTATATTTCATTACATTTAGCGGAGTATACCTTCTAAATGTAACGGATGAGAATTAGACATAATTTCAAGTATACCACTGGGATTAAAATAAACTCGGGTATACCAGTGGGATTTCGAAAAAGCTCGGGTATACCACTGGGAATTTCCCAATACTAAATTTGTTTTTTAAATGTTGATTACAGTTTTTTTTTTTTCGTTTAAATATTAATGTTAGAGAACCATCTTAACCATAAGCTTACCCTAATAGTTAAGGGTCAGGAATATGTTGTATTTTATCACTCCCCCTCACATGAAAGGCCCTTTGGGCTTGAAATATGAATGCAACACAGGCCCACCATACCTGGTTTTAATTAATTTCACTTGGAATAGAGAGGGAAGAGAGATTGGAACACGTGACCTTTTTACGTCACGTTGGCTCTTGATACCATGTTAAGCTAATAGTTAAGGTCCAAGAACATATTATATACTATATCAATTAACATTTTTCGCTAAATCCTTGGAAAAACTTAGTTAACCCACCGGGTAGACTGCCCATTGTTAATTGAGAGTACTAGGGAGTAGTGATAGTGGAATCCACCCAACTTAATAATTAATATTTTAATGTTTTATTAATAGTGGGTAGCTAATCCATCGGGTCGATGTAGTCATGTCCAAGGGAAAATTATCCACGGAATGCAATATCCTTGGTGACGAGATATCAAATTTTGTTTCTGTGTAGTGGTATAACATGGTTTTCTTATGCATAATTAACTCGATTTGGAGTAAAGGCAATGAAGATGCGCATAATTAACTGTTAGGGAAAATTAGGGTTTGTATTTGAGACAAAGATGTATGGATAGAATTTGAAGAAACTTCGAGACGTGCATTCACTTTCCTAAAAGTAGTATTTCGACCCTACGAAAGCCCGGGTATCACGAAATCCACCTTTGAGATACAACGAAGAACAATAATACTCAAGCTTTCTTTAAGTATTACCCAATGAAACAAAGTATATTTATAGAACTCAGAAGATGAACACTTAGGGCTCGTTTACATTAGCTGAACTGAACTGAACTGAACTGAACTAAACTGAACTGAACTGAACTGAACTGAATTGAACTAAACTGAACTGAACTGAACTGAACTGAACTGAACTGAACTGAATAGAAGTGTATTAATTGAACTGAACTGAACTGCACTGAACTGAACTGAACTGAATTGAACTGAACTGAACTGAACTGAATTGAACTGAACTGAACTGAATATAATCTGAAGTAAACAAGCCCTTAGAACTTTTTGCAATAATAAAAGAGAATGAAAAGCTTATGGTTTCAATCTGATTTTAATTTCACTCAACATGTAGCCAATACTCGGCCACATACACGTACAACATAACCCACGAACATAGAGAACGTGTTTTGACCAAAAACCGCAACAAAACTGTCACGGGCCATTTGTCGCGGGCGCGATCACCATCTCGGCGCGGGCGCAACACCAAGGAGTGCGGGCGCGACGCTGCCTTGGCGCGACCGCGACGCCTATGGCTCTGCTTGGGTCGTGTTCGTTGTCGCGGGCACGGGAAATTGGTCTTGGGCGCGGAAATGCTACTGTCCGCGACACCACAAAATGACACCAATGTTACCCCACTTAGTCATATTTTTGCCATATTTTATATCTTACGATATAATATAAGTCCGGCAATAACGCGTATAAACATTATTTAATTAATTCGTTACACCGTGTCCACACAAATTAATTAAATAAACTTGAGTATATTATAATACTCTAAATAAATCCAACAATCCTCCCCCATTTAGAGTATTCAAGAAAATTGCAACATCATCATCATGTTCTCAATCTAATGCATAAATGAAAGTGTTAAAAACTTGAACTTCCACTTAGTATAATACACATTTCAAGAATCCGAATCGGAATGGTGCCGTTAACCGTTTGAACCATCCAAAACATATTGGAAACAGAAAGATATACAAAAGACCAACTACCTTATTACATTATATAAATGACACCTAAAACAGCCTTGTGTCCGTATCTATTCATAAGTACATCAAAGCTATGCCCACTAGCTTCTTGAAGCGGCCAACCCCGTACTTACATAGGTAAATCTCTAATAAACATGCTCTTGTGAAATAGCATAATGTCAAGAGATTTATTAAGAAAATCCAACCTCCTTATTCATCACAGGAATAGAACTTACCTAGGATGAATATAATAAGTTCCCGAACATCAAGATAAAAGAATTAATCCTATTGAACTTAAGACCCAACTTCTTACTGGGCGTTAAGTTAGGATTCCTTTATTCGTGTTCTTTAGCAGGCTCCAATCCTAAACCGATTGCCATCCTTTTAATCACTTCTCTAGCTAATGGTTTAGTAAAACAATCAGCTAGATTAAAATTCTTTCGAACATAATCCACAGTGATCACACTATCTTTTATAAGTGCTTGGAGATAACTATGCCGTACTCCAATGTGCCTTGACTTTCCATTGTATACTTGGTTATATGCCTTACCCAATGCAGCGTTTTTGTCACAATGTATCACTATCGGTGATATCGATTTTGGCAACAAAGGTATCTCAAACATGAGATCCCTTAACCATTCGGCTTCTTTACCAGCCGAATGTAAAGCTATGAACTCCGATGTCATTGTCGAATCCGCTATGCATATCTGCTTCTTTGAGGCCCAAGTAATCGCACCTCCCCCATATCGGAACACCCATCCACTAGTGGAAGAGTGATCTCTATTTGAGATCCAACTCGCATCTGAGTATCCTTCTACAACTGAAGGGTATCCTCCATAGGACAAACCATAGTCAATGGTTTCCGTCAAGTAATTCAACAAATGGTGAATTACTTGCCAATGTTGCATACTAGGCTTGTTAGTATGCCTACTCAATTGCCCTACGGCAAATGAAATATCCGACCTTGTGCTTGTCATAGCATACATCAAACATCCAATCACCCTAGCATATTCCAATTGTGAAATTGCATTGCCTTCATTAGGCAATAACTTCACGCTAGGATTCATGGGTGTTGAACAAAGAGAATTGTTGTCAACATTGAACCTTTTAAGTACCTTTTCAATGTAATGTGACTGTGATAAAATCAACTTATTCCCTTCTCTCTTTATTCTTATGCCAAGAATGACATCCGCTTCTCCCATGTCTTTCATGGAGAAAACTGAGCTAAGGAACGATTTAGTCACTTCAACTTGTGATAAATCCGTACCAAAGATCAACATGTCATCAACATATAAGCAAATGATGACCCCTTTACCGTGTTCATCAATATTGCTATATACACACTTGTCAGAATTGTTCAAAGTAAACCCATTTGACAAGACAACTTCATCAAATTTTTGATGCCACTGTTTTGGTGCTTGTTTTAGCCCATACAAGGACTTAACCAACTTACAAACCTTGTCTTCTTGACCTTTCACGACAAACCCTTCCGGTTGTCGCATATAAACCTCTTCCTCAAGTTCCCCATTCAAGTTCGCAGTCTTAACATCCATTTGATGGATAACTAGATTATGAGTAGCTGCAAGAGCTATTAATAATCTTATGGTGGAGATCCTTGCAACGGGTGCATATGTATTGAAACAATCGATACCCGGTTTTTCTCTAAAACCTTGTGCCACTAACCGGGCTTTGAACTTATCAACCGTTCTATCAATCTTCAATTAATTTTGAAGATCCATTTGCAACCGATTGGTTTACATTTAGGTGGTAATTTTGCCAACACCCAAGTGTTATCTCCCATGATGGATTGCATCTCATCATCAATTGCCTCTTTCCAAAAAGACGCATCATGAGACATCATAGCCTCATTATATGTTAAAGGATCATTTTCCACATTAAATACATATGGAAATTGTGACAGAACACCGTTTCTTGAACCTTCAACCAGGCATACATGAAAGTCCGGGCCAAAAGATTTATCTTTTCTTGCCCTCTTGCTTTTTCTTAGTGATGTGGAAGTAGATGCTTCATTCTCAAGTTGAGATTGATCATCTACACCCTGATCATTGTTACCATGATCAAGAGCTTGAGCTTCGGTACTAGGAATTATATCCTTTGGTCTTGGAATTGAATTGAACCGATTTTCATCGAAAATTGCATCTCTAGACTCGATGATGGTGTGAACCGACCAACAATCATTTTGTTCTATAACATAGAACCTATAGGATGTGCTATTTACCGCATATCCTATAAAGATACATTCAACTCCCTTTTCACCCAATTTCTTTCTTTTGGGTTCCGGCACTTTTACAATTGCCCTACAACCCCAAACCTTGAGATGATTCAAGTTTGGTTTTCTCTTGTACCATTTTTCATATGGAGTGTCAATGTTCTTGTTCATAGGAACTCTATTTAATAAATAGCAAGCTGTTAATACCACTTCACCCCAAAAACCATCACTTAATCCCGAATAGGATAACATAAAGTTAACCATTTCTTGCAAAGTTCTATTTTTTCTTTCCGCAACACCATTAGATTATGGCGAATATGCAGCGGTTGTTTCATGTATAATACCCATGTATTGGAAATAAATTGGATCATAAAATTTATCACCTTTATCAGTTCTAAATCTTTTAAGTTTAGCACTAGTTTGCAATTCTACTTCATTTTTGAAGATTTTTAGTTTGTCCAAGGCTTCATCTTTAGATGACAATAGGTAAACATAACAAAATTTTGAATAATCATCAATAAATATTATTAAATACTTCTTGTTACCTAAAGAAGGAGTGCTATGAAAATCACATAGGTCATTATGCACCAAATCAAGTATGGAATTATTTTTGTCACCAATATTAGGAAATGGTTTTCGTGTGATTTTGGTTAACATGCATGTTTTACATTTATCAATACTTGGATCAAAAGATGGTATTAATTCATGTTTAATCATAACATAAAGCTTTTTATAATTAACATGTCCAAGTCGAACATGCCACAAAGAAGAAATATCATTAACCAAACAAACATTGTTTTTCAACACATTAGAAATACTTAATTTAAACATTCCATCACACAAATAACCAAGTCCTACAAACAAACCACCCTTAGATAAAATAAATTTGTCCGACTCAAACACCATTCTAAAACCTAATCGATTCAAAATAGCACTCGACACTAAATTTCTTCTTAGTTCCGGAGCGTACATCACATCTCTTAATATAAGGGATTTCCCGGAGCTAAGCATCAACTCGACTTGCCCTTTGCCTAGGACTTTTGCTGTCGAATCAGTGCCCATGTACAAGATCTCTCCATCATTGACCTCATGTAATGACTTGAACAATGAGTGTTCTTTGCACACATGCCTTGATTCTCCCGAATCGATAAACCATGAACAATTATCCTGCACACAAAGGATTTCAGTAATCACACACACATAATTCAAAGAAGAATTAAGTGAAAATTGTGCGCAAGTACCTTGTTTGCCTTGGGATTGCCTAGCACCGCCCTTCCCCTTGTAAGCCATATTTTTGCTCACTTTCTTCTTCCAAATGGTGCAGTCCTTTTTCATATGACCGGGCTTACCACACTCCCAACACGCACGTGTTTTTGGTGCTTCATTATTTCGTGGCTTTTTGCCATGTCCATGATGATCATAGCCTTTTCTTTTAGGATTATAACCATCCTTTGCTTATTCATCCTCTACCATATTAACGGTAGGGGAATTAGGATTAACCTCCTTTTGACCATCTTGTTGTCTTATCCCTTCTTCAATCCGAAGATGGGTGGCCAATTGTTCCAAATTTATGTCATCTTTTTTATGCTTAAGTGCATTTTTAACTTCTTTCCAGCTAGTGGGCAGTTTGTCAATAATAGATGACACAATGAAAGTTTCATCAACATTAATTCCATGTTGTTTAAAGCTACTAACAATTCTTTGCAATTCATGAAATTGTTCCATCACAGGCCTCAATTCAGACATTTTTTAATTATGAAAATTACTGACTAAAAAATTTTTGGAGGATGCATCTTCCGCCATATATTTGGCTTCCAATACATCCCACAAATATTTGGAGGAATCATGAAACTGATAAATATCAAAAAGATCATTTGACATACCATTGAGGATATGACCTCTGCAGATGTAGTCATCATTCTCCCATTTGTTTCGTGCCCTTGTCTCCTCCGCAGTTTCAGTTTCTTTCTCCTTTGGTTTTGGAGTAGTAAGGACATAGGCCACACCAAGAGATGTCAAAACAAAATGCATCTTTTTCTGCCATCTTCTGAACCTCACACCCTCGAACTTGTCCAGCTTTTGGAAGTTGGCTGTCAAATCTTTGATGGTATACGTCTTAAACTTTGAAGTTACTACTTTTAGATTGTTAGGGAAAATTTGTATTTGAGACAAAGATGTATGGACAGAATTTGAAGAAACTTCGAGGCGTGTATTCACTTTCCTAAAAGTAGTATTTCGACCCTACGAAAGCCCGGGTATCACGAAATCCACCTTTGAGATACAACGAAGAACAATAATACTCAAGCTTTCTTTAAGTATTACCAAATGAAACAAAGTATATTTGTAGAACTCAGAAGATGAAAACTTAGAACTTTTTGCAATAATAAAAGCGAATGAAAAGCTTATGGTTTCAATCTGATTTTTCACTCAACATGTAGCCAATAATACTCGGCCACATACACGTACAACATAACCCACGAACATAGAGAACGTGCTTTGACCAAAAACCGCAACAAAACTGTCACGGGCCATTTGCCGCGGGCGCGACGCTGCCTTGGCGCGGCCGCGACGCCTGTGGCTCTGCTTGGCTTGTGTTCATTGTCACGGGCATGGGAAATTAGTCTTGGGCGCGCAAATGCTACTGTCCGCGACACCACAAAATGACACCAATGTTACCCCACTTAGTCATATTTTTGCCATATTCTATATCTTACGATATAATATAAGTCCGGCAATAACGCGTATAAACATTATTTTATTAATTCGTTATACCGTGTCCACACAAATTAATTAAATAAACTTGAGTATATTCTAATACTCTAAATAAATCCAACATTAACTCGGTCTGGAGTAAAGGCACCAACTATGCAACGGAGAATCGAAGATCCATGTACAGGCATGGCTTCGGTTCAGGGCCCTCCACCTCGAGATCGGGGTTGAGCTGCTCCTTCACCTTCGAACGCGCAACAAGCACGCACCAACAACAAAGTTTCAGTCCTGGCCCCAAAATGGGTCCGTTTCTCTTCGTTTTCCGCTATGAAGACTTTCCAACATTGCTTTGGCACTCGGCTTAGCTTATTTATGATGACTTCCGGCTTATTTGGAGCATGTTTTTGGCTAAATCCTGTCAAAAAACAAGAGAAATATACAAAATACGCCAAATAAATTAGCGGTAAAACAACTCTGAAGAGCACAATTAGTACAATAAAACTATACAAAATAAGAGAAAAAACACGAAATAAACTAAGTCGTTATCATTTGACAAACCTCCTCGATCTTCTTCTCATCAAACATCTTCCTTGCAAGTGGCAACATATATATATATATATATATATATATATATATATATATATATATATATACTAAACATAATTTGACAAATTTGATTGATTAATCGATGATTCGAGCAAAATTTTATTTTAATTAACATATACCGGTGATAAAAAAATCATTCAGAACGTTGTTTTTTTTAGTAGAGAGAGAATATTATGTTGGTGATCTACTATTGTTATTATTACTGTTATAATTGATTTATATATGATTTTTTTTAATGTGACAAGTGCGTGGTCTAGACCAGTATACTACTATTAGGTTTGCATGCAACTATAATTGTGTGCGGTTCACACTTAGGACGCCACCCCTAGCATTTGAAGCTCTAACTACATGTATAGGTGGAAAAATTGACGCAACCTATTAACTAGATACGAAATTGAACTGTTATTAGTGGGTTTGGATTTCATACGACCATTTTAATCGATCGGGTTGACATGACGTGACATGTTTATTAAACGAATTGGTTTACGTTTGAGGTCTTGATGTTTTAACCCATTGAATAAGTTGACACGACACGATTACATCAAATTGACAAATTAATATAATCACACGACCCGTTAACCTGAAAAAAATCAACTCGTTATTAGACTAATGCCTATAATATAAAGGAAAAATTGCCAAGAATAAGCCAACCTTTGGCCGATCTTCCACAATTAAGCCAACCTTTTGAAAATCCAGAAATAAGCTAACCTTGTTATCATTTAAGCCAAAAATAGGTTAAACGATTATTTGATCTATTATTTGTCTGTTGTTTCAAGTTACTGTTATCATTTAAAGCAAAAAATATGTTGAATGATTGTAAAATAGTGATAAAAAACAATAGAAAATAACATGTTAAATAATCATTTGACTTATTTTTGGCTTAAATGATAACAAGGTTAGCTTATTTCTGGATTTTCAAAAGGTTGGCTTATTTGTGGAAGATCGGCCAAAGGTTGGCTTATTCTTGGCAATTTTTCCTAATATAAAAGAATTTTTAAAGTTAACCGTCCATGGTTGATATTAAAAAAAGAGTGTAAATTTTCCATTTTTTTTAATGGAAGTGCCGAGTGGGCCGTTTGTGGATGAGTTATGTACGTATGCAACGTACGTAGATTGTAGACTCGGTAATTAGGGCTTGTTTACTTCAGCTTAAATTCAATTCAGTTCTATTAAGTTCAATTCAGTTCAGTTCAGCTCTTAATTTCCTTCTCTTATAAAATATTACTTTCAGTTGTATTCGGTTCAGTTTAGTTCAGTTCAGTTATATTCAGCTAAAGTAAACGAGTCCTTAGTGTCTGAATTAAGATCATCTCTATTTTTTATCATCAACTTCTTGTCTTAAGATTTTGATACCTAATTTAGCATTAAAATATAATTTTTAAAAGTCTCCTTTATTTTCCTTTAGACACATTCTCTAAGAAATGGAGAGGATTTTGACTCAGGCGTCTAATTTTGTGACTCGTGATTCGGAAGAGTAGATAATGATATGAATGGTCAACTTGGGTAGAAGTATAGAACATAGAACTTGCCTCTTTATGTGTTGTGCAAGATATCAGTTCGTGATTATTTTATATGATCAAACCTTTTAACAAAGTTATCGTGTTATAAATGGTTGAGCTTTAGCATTATTTCACTCAATGTCGGATCGAGTGATATTATACTTACAAATTATCACAGCATATGGATATGCATCTAAACTAATAACAATGAATATTATGCAATGATATGATAATACTTAAAAAAATAAGAGTTTTTACAAGAAACAACCTTTAAAGGCTATAAAAGGAATCAAATAAGGAAATAGGATGAGTCAAACTTAATAAAAAATCGAGAAAATCACCTAAAGATGGGTTAGAGTGGGTGTGGTGCGTGACAATTGGCTTGAAATTGATCGAATCAGTTAGAAAGATTTTGACCACCTCTAAATATTTAGGGCATAACTTGGAGCTACACACATCGGATAAACATGATTTTTGCGGCATTAGAAACAAGATTTAAAGAGCTTTCTAATAATTAACAGCATGTCATACGCCCAATTCCGACTTAAAACAAATATATTATACCCATTTGAACTTGAGAGTCAGGCAGGAAGGGCCAAGTATTATCCTGCCCCAGTGCCCCTACAAAATATGCCCTTGATGACACTGGAGTATACCTTTCAATCTAAAGGTTGTAAGTTCGATTCTTACCACCCTTTCCTCAATAAATATAAGGGTTGTGCAGAGGCAGATGCAGGATATTGTACACTAAAATTACATATCCATAATTATCCTATAATCTAAGTTTCCTTTAATTTTAAAGGAGTAAGAAATGTCAGCCATACATATAATATAAAAATAAAACTATGCTACAAGATAGGTAGATACCAAAAGAAAAAAAAATAAACCTTTGAGCTAATGCTAACTACATGAACCAATTAACGAAATCTTAAATTATCAATATCAAAAGTAAAAGGAGAAATAGGGGCTAAGGATCGAACATAAAACCTAGCAAAACATAGAGTATATACTGTAGAAAAACAACTATTCTTGGTAATATTTTTTATTAATATAAACTTTTAGTAAAATCAACAAAAAAATTTGTCTAATATGGGTTAGCATTTTTTATTTTTTATTTTTACAAAAATGGGATTTTTTTTTTTCACAAAAATGGGGTAGCATCTGCTACCCCTTGTTTCTTCATAAATCTGACACTGGGAGATAATATGATGATTGTAGGGGAAAAGAATGATGTTTTTTGTGTAAAGTGTTAAAAAAAAGAGTTAGAATATTTTTTTTTTTGTTTTTTTTTGGCAATAATAGAGTTAGAATATTGTGAGTTAGGTGGTAAGAGCACCTACTACAATAATGAACAAAATAATATTCTCGAGGGAGTGTAGCATTTCATTTCCTAAAGCCATGAAACAAGTACTCCCTTTGTTATGTATTAGTACCAACATTTTTGTATTATTTGTGAAATATAAATTATTCAATTGTTGCTGCGCAATTAATGTGTAACGTATGGAGTAGAACCTTTGCTGCGATAAAGATTTTGGATAAATTAGTGTAAACAATAAACAAATACATAAAACATAACAAGTAAAAGCAGATCAAAGTAAAAATTCTTCTATAGTCGTCGAAAAAATAACCACCGAAATCAAGTAATTTAAACCGAAGTCAAACATTTGACAATAAGAGGTTATGATAAGGAGGTATCGTAGTTTCCAAACTCTTGCATTCGGTGACAGTTAAACTCGGGGTTATAACTCTTATAAGTTACAACTTCGGCCAACTAGGTACATTAAACTAATTAACTGGATATGATTCTTAGAAAAATGGAAATTCTTTATCATGATTTTGATGTATTTTTTTTTTTGGTATATCACAACAAGAAAATCTCGTTCGCCCGACCGATTTCACCGACCGACATTTTCTTCGTCATAAAATACCGACCGATTCCGACTGAACACAGTCGGGAATTTTTTCCGACCGAAGGTGCGGTCGAAAAAAGTTTACCGACCGTCGTAACCGTCAGTAGCGGTCGGTAATTACCGACCGTTCCCGACCGTTGTGGCGGTCGGAAAATTTTAAAATCTTTTAAAACTCCAGTCGTGAAATTTCGACCCCATTCGAACGTTTTCATTCCACTCTCTCTCCACTCTCTCTCTCCCTCGAACCCCCAAACCCTGACCCCCCCTCTCTCTCTCTCTCTCTCCCTCGAACACTCGGCCACCGGTGACTGACGTCCGCCACCCCTCCGGCTGGCCTCTCTCTTTCTCCTTCTCTTTCTTTCTCCTTTTCTCTTTCTCCTTCTCTTTCTTTCTCCTTCGCCCCTCCGCCCCTCCACCCCTCCGCCTCCGCCCCTCCGTCCCTCCACCGACGCACGACCACCGCCCTCGTCAAATTGTGGTTAGGTTTTTTTTTTTTGTTTTGTTTTTCAATTTATTGAATTGTGTATATATGTATATGTATGTATTATGTATGTATTTGTATGTATATGTGTATGTATTATGTATGTATTTGTATGTGTGTATGTATTACATATGTATTTGTGTGTATGAATTGAAAATTTTAGTTCATTCTTTGCTAACTTTAAGATTTTGTTTAATTATATTCTAATCAAACAAATTTTGTTCAAATCAAATTAATTTAGTCCAAAACAACGGCTTTAAAAAAAAGGCGTTACTCTATGGCTAGGGTGCTCAACACTTGTTCTTAGTAATATCACACTCAACCTATGCCCAAAAAAACACTCAACACATTTTAGGCCGTGTTCTTTTGGGCTAAGAAAATAGCAACTGAAATGAACTAAATTGAAATGAAATAAACCGAACTGAAATTAAATGAATTGAACTAAAACGAAACGAAATGAATTGAAAATGTTAATGAAATAATTTTTAATTTTTTACGTTTTATCTTTATTTTCATTTTTATTTTTGTTCTTGTTCTTGTTCTGCTTGTTCTTGTTTTTGTTTTTCTTTTATTTTTGTTTTTGTTTTGTTTTGTTTTTGTTTTTGTTTTTATTGTGATTTCTGTCAATAACTATTAATCGTGCAAATAATTTACTCATTACTTTATGCAGGAACATGTCAGATTTGGCAGATCAGAGTCAGAACTCCCAAACCCGCCAGCATTCTCCCTCTCAGTTTTCGGTTCGTCCTAATGGGTCTATCTAGGCCGATATTGCGTCCTGGTGACCTTCATCGTCGTGTTGAGTCGTCTAGGAGACGGTCGGCGAGTTCACCTTCCGGTCCTTCTCAGCCTACGTTTACGTTACCTCCACCACCAGAGTTTACATTACCTCCAGTACCACAGCTTCGACCTCGGCATCGTCCTCTTCGTCCTCAGCCATCTGTGTCTCAGGCTGCTATGTCTCAGCCTACATCGCTGCCTGAGCCTACTCCTACGTCTGAGCTCACTCCTTTGTCTCAGCCTACTCCATCCTTGCTGCCTCCGGTCACTCCTTTGTCGCACTCTACTCCTCCGCCTGTGACTACGCCGACGCGAGAACCCGAGAGACAAACTGGTGAGGTTGAGGGTGGAGACAAGGATCAGGGAGAAGCTTCTACATCCACAGCTGGGGTTCGAGAATTGGACCCCGATGGCGTATGGTGAGTTTTTATGTAATTTTTTTAATGTTTTCACTATTGAAATTAAGTTGTATTCATATGTTGTTTAATCTTACTATGTTTTGTGTGCAAGGTTTGACAAGGGTGCTGTTGTTCGATCAATAACACACGTCATCAAGTCCTACTTCCATCAGCCTTGGAAGAACTACACTGAGGTAGATCAGGCGACCAAGGTACATTGGTGGAACATGTGGAAGGTCAGTAAGACGAATTATGTAATTTGATACAATATGTTTTTAAATATAATCTCTTACATTAACATATTTGATTGTCCTTGGTCTATGCAGAAACAGTACACTTGGAGGCCTGAGCTCGAGGGCACTGTGCGGGATGCGTATGATACCAAGGCTGGATTACGGCTGAAGGACATATTCAATGACACAGTGCACAAGCGGAAAGACCGACCAAATTGGCTTGGTGATGAGATGTACCAGGCAATGAAGGGTAGGCTCGATGACAAGGTATTCAAGGAAAGGTCAGCTCGAGCGAAGGCAAACAGGAGAGGCGGCGACGCTAGTGGCAAGGCCCAGGCCTCTCACTGCGCGGGATCTGTCTCCACTACTCAGCGAGCTAAGCAATTGGTTAGTCTACTATTTCGTTAATTTATTGTAATTAATGCACATTTGATTATATATATCCTACCCTTACGCACATTTGTTTGTGTTGTCCAAGGCAAAAGGAGGAAAGCTGCCTGATGCTGCGGATCTCTTCCTCGATACTCACTTCAAGAAGCAACCAGGGAAGGATCCGGTTCCGATTAGCGATAAGGCCAAGGAAGTGATGGTAATGCTTTCTTCTTTACTATGCATTTGATTTTTAGAGCGGAATTCCGGCTTCAAAGCTGAAGAGTACGAATAGGATTGATTTTTTATTATTTGCAATTGATGTTTAAAGCGGAATTCCGGCTTCAAAGCCGAAGAGTACGAATATGATTGTTTTTTGATTATTTGCAATAAAATGTCTATATTAATGTTATGATATGTGAATTTGGTTTAAAACATGATTTACGTTGATCGGTGCGAAGTTGGGAATGAAAACACCCAAAACGAGCCAAAAATGGCCTATTTAGGTTGTTTTTGTTCCAAAACCCTCTAAACTTTCCCAAAAACATGCAATAAGTGATAGAATGTCTATAATAATGTTATGAGATGTGAATTAACCTTTAAAACATGATCTACGTTGATCGGTGCGAAGTTGGGAATGAAAACACCCAAAACGAGCCAAAAATGGCCTATTTAGGTTGTTTTTGTTCCAAAACCCTCTAAACTTTCCCAAAAACATGCAAATAAGTGATAGAATGTCTATAATAATGTTATGATATGTGAATTAACCTTTAAAACATGTTCTACGTTGATCGGTGCGAAGTTGGGAATGAAAACACCCAAAACGAGCCAAAAATGGCCTATTTTTAGGTTGTTTTTGTTCCAAAACCCTCTAACTTTCCCAAAAACATGCAAATAAGTGATCGAATGTCTATAATAATGTTATGATATGTGAATTAACCTTTAAAACATGTTCTACGTTGATCGGTGCAAAGTTGGGAATGAAAACACCCAAAACGAGCCAAAAATGGCCTATTTAGGTTTTTTTTTGTTCCAAAACCCTCTAAACTTTCCCAAAAACATGCAAATAAGTGATAGAATGTCTATAATAATGTTATGATATGTGAATTAACCTTTAAAACATGTTCTACGTTGATCGGTGCGAAGTTGGGAATGAAAACACCCAAAACGAACCAAAAATGGCCTATGTAGGTTGTTTTTGTTCCAAAACCCTCTAAATGACAAGTGTTCTTTTATTCATAATGTCAACTTTATTGTTCTTATTTTATTTTGAATTGTTTGAACTAACTCCGCCCATAATTTACAGGAACAATATAACCAGAATCTTTTGGAGTCTCAGGCTAGTGGCTCGGAGACGGATCCCAACCAGGTCTTCTTTGATACAGTTGGTGGCTTCCGGAAGGGCGAGGTTCTAGGGTTCGGCAAAGACGGAGCTTCTCTCTATTATGAGAGAACCTCGCGGCGGCACGTTGGATCTGCCTACTCTCCATCAGTTTCCGCTCAACTGGCAAAGATGACCGAGCGTTTGGAGGAGTCCGAGCATGTGAGGACAGAGTTAGAGGAGCGAGAGCGCCGTCTGGAGGAGTGAGACCGTCAACGGGAGGAGCATCAGCGCCGTCTGGAGGAGGATCAGAAGAAGCAAGCGGAGTACCTCGAGCAGATGAAGGCGCAGATGGACGCTTTCATGAGGCAATTCGGCGATCAGTCTTCCATTCACCGACGACCCCCCGACGATCGCACAGAAGGTTCTGGCGGTTCTGGAGCCTTCGTAGTGCAGTTGTTTGTTATATATATTTCGGTTTATTAATTTACGTTTTTAGAAACTGTAATATATATTACATACTTTTGTGTATTACGAATTATTTATATAAATAATATAAAATATTATTTCGTATGTATAAACTGTTTTTCATTAATAAATAATTTAATATATTTTGCAAAGGTTTTTTGTTATTTAATGAAATGAAAAAAAAAGACGTAACAATTTAACGACCGCCAAATGGTCGGTATCCAAAAACTCAAAACCGCGAAAATGGTAAATATTAAAATTAAAAAAACCGCGAAAATTAATATGTCGACCGATACACGGTCGGCAAATTATTAGGCGCGAAAAACAAAATTGGCTGGAATAAGCCATTTTTCGACCGTCATGGCGGACGGTATTGCCGACCGTCATATGGTCGGTCGGTAATACCGGCCGTCATATGGTCGGTCGGTAATACCGACCGTCATATGGTCTGCCAGTAATACCGACCGCCATGACGGTCGGAAAATAGCTCTCCAAATTTATTTTTTTAAACTTTTATTTAGTCGGTACACGGTCGGTAAATTATTTCCGACTGAAAGTCGGTCGGTGAAAAAATTTTACCGACTAACTATACACCGACCTCCTTTTATCGACCGGCGACGGTCGGTAAATTGAGGCACCGACCGTTAACGGTCGGTAAATGGCGGTCGGCCGAGGACTAGTTTTTTGTTGTGTATAATAATTATGTCATTATTAATAACTATCCGTTAATTATACTTTTACACTAAGCTAATTGTTTCTTTAAAAAAGTAAAAAAAAAAATTAATGCTTTATATATAATGTACTGTTCTATATTATTGTAATTAATTTAGAGTATCATTCTTTCAATAATTTTTATAGTTTATATTTTATTTAAATAATTTGTTATAATTTACTCTAAATAATATGTAAAATATTAACTATAAAAATTGTTATAGTTGTATGATTAATTTTCTGTTAAATATCCCTCTGGTGTTTTTTTTTTTAAAAAAGAAAAATTAGTCTCATCAGCACCACCTATAAGTTGGGTGCACAAAACAACACTACCTAAAGCGGGTGCGCAGAGCAACACCACCCTTTGCATAGGATGCAACGAGCAGCACCAACTATAATATTTAAGCACTTGGATACAATATTGAACTTGTTTGATACAATGTTGAAAAAGTTTTTAAAAAAATATTTTTAAAAAAAATCACAAATAAGACAAAAATAAATATTTTTTGCATATGTTACGGATCCATAAATCGTATCAATTAATCCCCCACCAAAAGGGAAAATGGCCAGAAATCAAAGGAGACCTTAACCAAAGGTAAATATGTATTTAGATCACCATTATGAAACCTTAAAAACTAGCTTAGATTCTCCATTCACTAAAACCTAAAAGGCTAAAACATATTCAATTGCTTGAACATGGAAAACAACTAGACAATGATACATACTCCTGCTATGAAGTAAACCATAGCATGAACAAGTAAAAAGATCATAAGCTGCCAACAAATATACTCCTGCTCCAGCACTACACTACTGAGCAAATCCTTGATCAAGTCCCATATAAAGGACTTATACTTCAAATGCAGTTTGTTACTCCCAATGTCTCAAATTATAAGTTACATTTGCCCAATAAAACTCTCACATTTTTTAGTCGAATGTTGCTTATTCCTTCTCCAAAACATTGAGGAACTTCGACTAGCATAGTCAGGCGACTCAGGCTAGATTAGCTACTTCCTCCATTTCGAGAAATCAGAAATTTTCATGAAACTAGCAATCTCTATAATTTCCCAACTTACCCATTACACCAGCCACCAGAATACAGGCTTACTTCCCAAGAGATTATACTTCCAAACAAATCACAAATCTTTGAAATTACATGTAATTTTCAAGATTGTAAGCCTCTAGATGAGCAATTCCCAAGTTCTCACATTGATAAACTGATTTTATTCACAATGGCATTTGTTATAATTTTGAGTGAAAATTAGTGACATATGTGTCTAGCTATGTAAAAATCGGAGCTACTTTGGAAATATATATTTTTTTGGCAAAGTTACTTTGGAAATATATTTTCATCAAAATTACATGGAAGTGAAATCGGAGAGAGTTGTGTGTGACAAAGAAGTGTGAAAAACTCAAAAATTTCCTCGTAGGATCTCTAAAAAGTGAAATTGTTCTAGAAAACGTATTTGATTGATTTGTTTATTAAATCCTCCAACAAAGATTTCAATCAATGATGATCATTTAATTCTCAAAGCACTAATTTTTAGCTCCAATTATCTCAACATAATCCTCCAATGAAAATTTTAGCAACATGCATCCTAATTTCATCTACATAAGGCTCCAACTGTTGGAGAACACAAATTGTCATTATTTCTCATCTCTTTTCATAGCATAATCAATCTCAACATAACCAAATTCAAACATTATCTAATTGGGAAAAAAAAGTCATCTATCCTCATCATAAAGCAAAATTGAGACCTCCCTTTCCCAAAAAAAAAAAAAGGCAAAATTGACACCTGTTTCACAGCAAATCATCTTTCTCCATTAAAAAAAAATCAGGAGAAAAACAATATTACCAAAATTTTCACAATTATAAAGCAAACAGAACGGACTGCAAGAAACAAAGTTATCATAATTTTTCAGGAACCAAATTTACTTACAACAAGGGTCAACTTAAACCATTCATGGTTAACCACAAATTAACCCCAAAACAAAACAAACCCAGAAATTAAAAACCCTTCAAACCCATTAAATCGAAGAAACAGAAGATTCAATTTTATTAACAATCTCCCTAACCTGATCATTACTGGTGCGATGAGGATCGCAAATTAACCCACAACCACATTGTGGGCACTCCTCAAAATTATCAATAGAGAAATTAGCAGAAGCAATTCCGACAGAAAATTCAAGTTCATCACCAATCCTTCTGACTTCAACGATATTGAGCCACAAAAGGAATACTTTGACACTAACCCCATTGAGATTTTTGAGCCTGTTTTTGGAGATTGTACCACTAATTGTTTTCTTGTAGCTGAGTTGATAAGAACCCTCTAATGAAAACTTACAAGTGCCATTGAAATAAGCCTTGAAATTTCCTGATTTCTCGTTTAAATCATAGCCCAAAGCACCTTTTGGAAGAATACCCATTGGGAAATTGAAGGTTTTTAAGGCTTCATAAGCTGATAGATTCTCATCGGCGGTTGTGATGGAGGACAGAGCAAGGAAGGAGATGAAAGAGATGCAGAGGAGGGTTGAAGAAGGTGCCATTATTTTTTTTCTTACTGGGGGAAATAGTCGGATTCGTAGTTGTGAAAAATTGAAAGCCTGGAACTTGAAAGTTTCTACTTTTGTGTAAAAGGTGGGTTTTTTTTTATTGATGGTTGTGTTACTTGGGTATGTATGACGTGTGTTATGAGTCTTTAACTCTTTATGAGTAAATGAGTAATGTGTTTGTTTGTCTTATTTAGATGCAACATGTCTATTATGAGATGCCAAAAGACGCTCACATATTGGTCTAAATTTTTTTGGTGGAAATTTAACATACTACCCTCATATCGTAATACTCGTTACATAAATATACGATACGGACTATTAGGCAAAAAATAGATTTAAGGAGAGATAGGGTGAAAAATGAATAATTAAGTGGGCCCACAACAAAAGTAAAGTTAAAAAAAGCTTCACATGGGTAATTTTTTCACTAAAAATAGTAAAAAAATATTTTTTATAAGTATTGTGTTACAACCTAAAATGGCGAAAGTTGCGAGTATTGCGATACGGAGGTAGTAAATGATGTGTCTACTTTGACAAAGAGCATTATTTAGAATAGGGTCTCAAAGGTGCGAAAGTTTGGGAAATAATATCGTGTTTTTTTTTAACTTAAAGAGAGATCGCATTCTTTTATTCCTTTTTAAGAGCAAGAGCTTCCGCAAATAGGATGGAAGTAGTTTTGTGAATTTTCATTGGTCCTGAATTGAGTATGCTTTCATTATTGTTTCTTATTATAAATCCTATAGATGTACTTACATTAGAATATTTTGAACCATCAAAATTAAGCTTAAAGAAATGTTTTGGAAGGGGGGGGGGGACCAGAAGCTATTGGATCGGTTAGAAGCCTGATTTTGATCTGATTTGTGGACAACAGAAGGAGCTTCATTTAATAATTTATACCAATCTTTAAGGTGGCACTCAATTTGCTTGGCTATTTGAAAAAGAGGTGTGCTAGTGTTACGAAATACTAAAGAATTTCGTGCAAACCAGATATACCACCAAGTAGTAGCAATAGAGTTGAAAGGGTTAATCCCTATCTTTTGTTTAAGTAAACAAATTTTGTCCACTAAGGAATGGTTAAGATCATAGCAGAAAGAAGAAATATGGTGACAAATTTAGACTAGAAAACATCTTTAATATAGGAACAATCAAACAAGAGGTGTTTGGCTATCTCATTATGGTGATTGCAGAACTGGTAGTATTGGGGAACAACAACATTACTTCTACCCAAACTTTCTATAGTTGGAAGGGCATCAATGCAAATTTTCAATAAAAAATATTTGATTTTGGGGTGGGGGAATCTATTGACCAAATCCAGTAAAAAGGGATTAGCTCAGAATTAAAGCTGGGGTCCTGGATTAAATGAGATGTTGATTTAATTGTAAAGCCTCCCTTGGAGGAGAGCCCCCAGAAGAGTTTAACTTGAACTAAGTTAGTATGAATGGGGATTGCAGTGATTGTCTCTGTGATCCAGCTTGGGAGTAAGGATTTGAGCATAGGAATATTACATTGTTTTTCTATTGTGATAAAATCCATCACTTTCTGATTAATAAGATAAGCTGGGTAATCTACAAGTTTTGATATGGGTTTTTCGTCTTCCTAGAAATTGATAAGATTGGCAGCTCCTAGTTGTCAACGAAGGCCTTTCCTGAAGAGAGGTCAGAGCTTCATTAGATTCTTCTATTGCCAAGAGGAGCTGGCAAAAAGGGTACACACTGCTTGAGATAGGTTATTTGCTTTCCATTTTGTAAGTTGTGCTTTTAAGGAGGTTATTAAGACCTTTTGAAAAGTTTGGTTAGTGACTTTCTTGTTGATAATAGGACATCCTAAATAGGGTTCAAGAGATGAAATAGATTGATTGCATTTGAAGAATATGTTCAAAACTAGGGATGGATTCAAGAGGAACATTCTTAGTACATTAAATAAGCAAACTTATGAAAGTTGACTAATTATCCTGAGATTCTACAATAGTTGTCTAGAGTTTGTTTGATGGTATGATAATTTTCTAGGGTGGCTTTGGCAAAAATCATCGTATCATCTTCAAATGTTAGGAATGAGAATTTTCATAGCCGATTTGCCAAGAGCAATTCCTGTACCATTAGCAAATTCTGTACGTGCACTTTACAGTTGTCTGACTAATAATTCCGCACAAATAATAAAAAGATAAGGGGATAAGGGATACCCTTGTCTGATCCCTCTAAAGGGGAAGAATTATTTAGAGGAATACCCATTGACTAGAACAGAATAGTAGACAGTTTCTAAGCATTCTTTAATCCACTTAATCCCTTTTTCGTGAAATCCCAATTTAGAGAATGTGACGTATTTCCATTCAAGTCGATCATGTGCCTTTTCCATGTCTACTTTAATTGCAATCATTAACTTTCCTCTTTTGTTGTTATAGTTGATGCTATTTACAATAATAACATTTGAAATATTTAATAAATATCTCGTCTTGAAAATCACATATGTCTAAAAAGTGGACGAATTTGAAAGTAAGGTGAACATTTGAACCAAACATTTCCGAGTATTCATATTTTTTTGTTTCATCATCTAAATTTATTTAAAGTAAACTGTTGATTAATTAAGAAGGGCACTTACAATTGTTACAACAAGTGTATATAGGGGAATAATTAAGGAACTATTATCCAACTATTGAACTACATACATCTACTATTCTACCAACACAGCTCAAAAGGGTAAAACAACCCAGCAGTACATCTCTGAATTCCGATTCCCCTTAATTATTATTTCTACCTTGCTCTTTTTCGGAAAATTAATTGTCACGAACTAGTTCAAAATTACACTATCAACGTGACAAACTTAAATCAACCAACAAGCTTAAATAACCTAGAAATTAAAACCCAGAAATCAGGAATAATCAAGAAGACGAAACCGATGAGCTCGAAATTCGAGCATCAACGCAATCAAACCCACATCCACATTGCGGCGATTCAAAGAACCCATCAAGTGGAAAATTAGCAGAAGCAATCCCAACAGAAAACTGAAGCTCCCCATTTCTATTATCAACTTCAACAATGCTCAGCCAAAGAAACAAAACCCTAACACTTACACCTTTCAAATTAGAGATTCTATCTTTAGTAACTACTCCAGTAATGGTCGATTTGTACTCTAAATCGTACCCATCGATTGTGAACTTACAAGTTTGAGGCAAGTAAGCCGCGAATTCGCCGGTTTCTGGGTTGATTTCGTAACCAGTAACTCCTACAGGGAGTATACCGGGAGGGAAGCCGTAGGTTTCGAGGATTTCGTAGGCGGTTGGGGCGGTGGTTTCGGCGGTGATGAGAGAGAGTGAGATGAGGATGAGAGAGAAAATTGTGGTGGTGGAAGACATTGCAGATGATTTTACGATTCGAAGTTGATCTGAGAAATTGAATGGAAAGTTTTGGATGATTTTTGGGTATATAAATGTGTTTAAGTGGGAAACTGGGTAATGTAGCGGATGGTTGACACGTGTGTTTGATAGGTTAGATTGGGTTAATGAATGGTGGTTGATAACTTAGAGTAGACAAGTTTTTCTCCTCCCCCGAGTCCCACGTGGGAGTAAATATCAAACTAGCTTCGGTTGTTCTGTGGACTAAATTTTGTATGGGCCAGATTTATCCGGGCCGAGGACAAATTTTAAGCAATTCAGCCACGTAGTAGCACTGGGCCTAGTCTAAGTTTGGACACAAAATTGAGTCGAAAGCTAACATAGGATTAACTTTGATCACATGTTTCCGGAATTCTGACTAATTTTTTATGCACGCTATGCGCGTGATCTTAAAATTTGTTCAAAATATGATTAAAAATTTTCCACATAATTATAAAAACAATTAAATAAATATTTTTTTCATATTTTAAAATTTAATCTAGTTTTTTCGTTTCGCTCTTACATGGTAAGTATATTGCAAATTGGATATATAATTTATTTATCTAAAAGATTGACGAGTATTATTTATGAATAAATTTTCATTAATTTTACAATTAATTGCAATTGCGATTTTTAAATATTGTGATTAGTTGTTTCAGATAAGGCTATTAATGATTTCTAAAATCAAATATCATTTTGGAAGATTTTAATATACAAATGACTAAATTGTCCCCAACTTGTCTAACAATTGTGAAGATTGAGTAACGGTAGTTTGAATTTGTTATAATCTACTTAGACACCACCGCGACATTACCCCTTCCCTTATATAATAGAGACAATGTTCTTTTTTTTTTGGACATCATAGAACTAAACAGATAGTGCTCATTAGTCATTAGGGTGTATACGAGTTATCCGACGACTATTTTATAAATATTAAAAAGTTTTAGGATTAAAATGCAAATATCACAATATCGTTTATCAACACCTTCAAAAGCTTTATATTCTCTCTCCTAACACACCCTACATTCTTTCTTCACCAATTTGTAAAATGGAACACGGGAATTCCTTCAACAATTCCAATTCATGTACTATCTCCGTATCGCAATATTCGCTACATAAGTATGCGATACAGACTCTTAGAAAAAAAAATGGATTTTAAGCGAGAGATAGAATGAAAAATGAATAATTAAGTGGGCCCACAAGTAAAATAAAGTTAAAAAAGATTCACATATGTAATTTTTTCACTAAATATAGTAAAAAATATTTGTTGCAAGTATTGTGTTACAACCTAAAATGACAAAAGTTGCAAGTATTGCAATACGAAAGACTATGAAGAATATAAAATTCCATCTTCAACTACAAGCATTAATCGCTTCAATACAGTTACAAATAATATTTAATGCATTTTATCAAGTAAAATATGAATTTATTATACACTAAAATCATTTTTCATTTTAAAAAATAGTAATACAATAGCATGATTAATTATTGTGTATGGGGGCAACCAGTACACTGGTATGACCATACCCATTCGAAGCATCTCTAAGACACCGGAGTAACGAGGGGCCGTCACATCTTCTGACGGCGTCCCAAGGCCAGGAGAACCCGAAACCTCCGCCGGTACCGGGAGAATGCAAACTCACCCAGGGACGGCGAATGTCTGGTCCCAACTTCCACGTGGCGCCACTCAAGGCACCACTCGAGCACCTAGGCCCACATTGTAACAAACTAACTAACTAACCAACTACGGAGAGACGTACACGTGGCGGCCATCCAGGCCACCACTCAGCATAATAACTATCTAAGATTCTCAGGCTGGCATCAGCCAACCACAGGGTGACACGTGTACCCCTGGGTGCCGGCACCTACCAGAATCCTCCTCTATAAATAGAGGAGGATGCACCTCATTCATGGTACATTCTAATACCCATATACTCTCTCTCTCTCTATATATATATATATCTTCCTTTGGATTGAATCCCCTTGCTGACTTAAGCATCGGAGGGTCTTTCCCCGGAAACAACCCCGGGGTTAGCTCACCGTTGTTCCTTGTGCGCAGGAACCACCACGAGGATCACCACGAAGAGGCGCTCCATCGACCAAGCTAAATTAGGACGGAACAATTGGCGCCGTCTGTGGGGATTTTGCAACAAAAGCTTGTCCTAAGATCTAAAAAACATACAAAAACAACCGTCCTAAAGTTTCGATGATGGACCAACAACCACCACAAATAAAGCCCTCCCAACAACTTCCTCCACAACAACCACTCAACTCCACTCAAAAACAAACCTCTATCTCTGTCCATACTGACAGCGAGAAGACCAAAACCAATCCCAAACTCAAAAAGAAAATTGTCGCCCAGGGAGAATCCTCAAAGCCCTCCAAAACATCCTTCCTGGAGGCGATCCAACAGAAATTCACCCCTGAGCAATTGTCCAACGCAGCGGCGATTTTGTCTGCGCTGGCAACAACCACCCCTATCACTCGACCAGAAGCCCAAGAGAAGGCCACTGAAGGGGGGAATGCTGAGGCCGTTGCCCCACATTCCCCAATCAGGAGTATGCAGCCCCTGACTTCAGCCAATGAGGCTCAGGAAGAAGTGGAGGAAGAAGAAGTAGAAGAGGGGGACGCTGAGTCCAACCCTGTCATACTGGAGAACCCCCCTCTAGTCCCACGGCAGCCCCAACAAAATACCGTGCAGTTCCAAACTGCCTTTACACCCCGGCGGACTCCCAACAACGTCTGGCAGCGCACTGCCAGGGGAGCCCCCGGAGGATCCACAGCTCCGGCCCACCGCGCTGGAAGGATCACTCCACAAGGCTCTCCCTTCTTTCAGCATATCCTGGATGAGGATATGCCCCGGATCAAGATGCCCATGTGCCGTTACGACGGCACCTCAGATCCGGCAAACCACATCTGTGCCTATGAAGGGCACATGCAGCTCTACACGACAGTAGAGTCAGCATGGTGTAAAGCGTTTCAGCTAACCTTGACTGGGGTCGCTCAGAGCTGGTTCAAGTCGATACTGGCGTCTTCTGTGGCTACATGGGAAGAGCTCTCCCTTAGATTCTTGGGTCACTTCGTGAGCAACAAGAGGAGGCAAAGAATGACAGGATATGGGGATTAAACAAAAGGAGAATGAGAATCTCCGAGCTTTCATCACACGCTACAATGCTGAGACAGTTACCATTCCTGACATGCAGCAGGAGGTTGCTGTCCTAGCTTTAATGACAGGACTGAGGGATGGACCGTTCCGGCAGTACCTGGGTCGCAAGAATTACAGGACTTTGGCGGAGGTTTTGAGCAAAGCCAATGAATACATAAGAGCTGAAGAGTTCAGCAAGATGGGAAGCGGAGTCGCATATGCTGGCGCCTCCGAGAAAGAAAAATTTGGGAAGAAAGAATTCAAGAGAGAACTCCCTGCTGACAGCAAGGATTACTACGGGCGGTCCTCTGCGAAGAAGGAGGTCGCCGTAGCTGAGAAGAAGCCTAGGACAGAACGGTATGACAGCTATACCGAGCTGACTGTTCCTATGGCTAAAATATATGAGTTGCACAAGAACGAATACACTTGGTGAAGGCCAAGGAAAATGCATTCCCCAAACAGGGATAAGAGCAAGTGGTGTGAGTTCCATGAGGACTACGGCCACACGACGGAGGACTGCCAGCACCTGAAAGATGACATAGAAGATCAGGTGCATAGAAGGTACTTCACCAAATACAAAAGAAAGGCTGAGGTGACATACAAGAAGCCACGGGGTGGCGGAGGAAACTAGAAGGGCAAGGGAAAGCAACACCAAAATGAGATCCTGGTGATTATTGGGGGGCTGGTGTACGAAAGTACCTCCAGCGATGCAAAGGCGAGCCTAAAGGAAGTCAGGCACCAGGTCAATTACAACAACCAACGGCAATGGCCGAAACCTCCCGAGATCCTCGACATGTCCTTCACAGCGGAGGATGCCAGGGGGGTAATCTACCCTCATGATGACCCTCTGGTTCTCTCCTTCACCATCTCCAACTGCTTGGTCCACCGCATTCTGGTCAACGACGGATCCTCTGCTAACATCCTGTACCGGGAGGCCTTCAACAAAATGGGCCTGAAGTTACAGCGCCTGAAGCCTGTCCACTATTCTATTAGCGGCTTCATAGGAGCAAGGGTGACACCAGACGGCATCATCAAGCTGCCGGTCCAACTAGGAGAGGTGCGTCAAATTAGGAGAGTCATGGTGGACTTCCTAGTAATGAATGTGCCGGCGGCCTATAATGCTATAATGGGCTGGCCGCTGATTGGCGACATCCAGGCTATTCCGTCAACTTACCACCAAACTATGCTATATGTGGCGGATGACGGAAAGCCTGCGAAGATCAGGGGCAGCCAGGAAGAAGCCAGGTCTTGCTATGTGGCAGCTATGATGCCCCCATCACCTCCACCCATCGCAGATAAAAAGAGGAAGAGAGAAACTCCGGTGGATCCTATACCGATAATACCGCTGGAAGATTTGCTGCAACCTGGGTCCGAGGAGAAGCCCAAGCCTGAGGAGGAAACGGAGGATGTCCAGTTGGCAGATGATGATGTCACCACGACTGTGAAGATTGGGAAGAATCTCTCATCTGAGCTGAAGGTTAATCTAGTTAGTCTATTACAAGAAAATTCTGATGTATTTGCTTTTTCTACGGATGAGATGCCTGGCATCCATCCTAGCGTTATAGAACATAGACTCAATGTAATAGATGGAACTAGGCCTGTAAAGCAGAAGAAGCGAGCCTTCTCTGCTGAAAAGAATGATGCAATTAAGTCTGAAATAAACAAACTTTTATCAACAGGGTTCATTGAGCCCTGTGACTATCCTGAATGGCTTGCTAATGTAGTAATGGTTAAAAAGGCTAATGGACAATGGCGGATGTGTGTTGACTTCACAGACCTCAACCGCCATTGCCCAAAAGATTGTTATCCACTTCCACGAATAGATCAATTGGTAGACTCTACTGCCAACCATGCTTTACTAAGTTTCATGGATGCTTTTTCTGGATACCATCAGATAAGTTTGTGTGAGTCTGACAGACCCAAAACAACATTCATTACGGATGCCGGAGTATACAACTACAAGGCAATGCCTTTTGGTTTGAAGAATGCCGGAGCTACCTATCAGAAATTGGTTGATAAGGTTTTTGACAAGCAAAAAGGTATGTTGAAGTTTATGTAGATGATACTATTGTTAAAAGCAAAACAGAAATCAATCATCTGGCAGATCTGCAAGAAACCTTCCAAACCCTCCGTTATTATCAAATGAAACTTAACCCTAAAAAGTGCGTGTTTGGGGTTAGGTCGGGAAAATTTCTGGGTTTCATGGTTTCTGAAAGGGGAATTGATGCTAATTCTGACAAAGTCAGGGCGGTATGTGAGATGCCGGAGCCTAAAAGGATAAAAGATGTCCATAAACTAACGGGAAGAATGACATCTCTGACAAGGTTCATAGCAAAGTCCGCGGCACAAGCTCTCCCATTCTTCACGGTTATGAGGGCAAACAAAAAGTTCGAATGGGGTGAAGAATAGAGCACGGCATTCCGGCACGTCAAAGAATATTTGCAACAGTTACCAACAATGACACGACCAGAGGTAGGGGAAACCCTACATCTGTATATATCAGCTTCTGACACTACGGTGGCAGCAGCTTTACTAGTTGAAAGGGAAAAACAACAATTGTCGGTCTACTTTGTAAGTCATGTGCTGACTGGGGCGGAGACACGCTACCCATCCATTGAAAAGCAAGATTTGGACATAATGGTGGCGGCACAAAAATTAACTCCGCCTTTACTTTGATGCCCACCCAGTTGTCATCCTCACAAATCAACCTCTGGAAAAAACTTTCCAGAAGTGGAAGGCTTCCGGCAGAATGATGAACTGGGCAATTGAACTATCGAAGTACGAATTCAAGTTCAGGCCTCGAACCGCCATTAAAGCTCAAGCTCTGGCGGATTTCAGTTGTGAAGCCAACTTCACATCCGAAGCAACACTGCTACAATGGACAGTTGAAACAGATGGTTCATCGTGCCAAACCGGATCAGGGGCCGGCGTCATGATCACGAGCCCTGACGGCACTCATCACAGATACGCCCTTCATTTCGAGTTTAAAGCTACAAATAACGAGGTTGAGTATGAAGCTGCCATCGCCGGCATACATTTGTGCATAACGGCTGGGGCAGAAAATGTAAAGCTAATCACAGACTCCCAACTCATGGCAAATCAGATGGATGGGTTGTCAGAGGCTAAAGAACCTACCATCATTCAGTATCGAGACGAGCTCAAACAGTTGGAATCTCAGCTGACGACCTTGGATATTCAGTTGGTCCCAAGGGCTGAAAATACACATGCAGATGCCTTGTCCAAATTGGCTAGCTCTCCTATCTCCAATTTGGGTGGGAGTGCCATGATCGAGGTCCGGCAGACTCGGGCCATAGCGGCAAGTACAATTGCCAATACCCAAGCCTCAGACAAGGAATGGTACGATGATATGAAAAATTTCAAGGAGAACGGCGTCGAGCCAACTGAGAAGGCAGAGGCCGCCAAGTTACGCCGACAGGCTCCTTGGTATTGCATCTTCCAGGGAGTCCTCTACAAGAAATCTTTTCATAGACCTTTGCTCCACTGTGTGTCTAAGCATGAATCCATCAAGATCATGGAGGAAATCCATGAGGGCATATGTGGCAACCATATTGGGGGTAAAGCTTTGGCCTTGAAGGCCATACGCGCCAGTTATTACTGGACTACTATGATGCAAGACTAACAGGAGTATGTGAAAAAATGTGACAAATGTCAAAAATTTGCACCCATGATTAATTCACCACCCAATGACTTACAACCTATCCTTAACTCCATTCCCTTTGCTTAGTGGGGTATGGAAATCTTGGGGCCATTCAACACAGGCAAAGGGGGGCGGAAGTTCTTGATAGTAGCAATTGACTATTTCACCAAGTGGATAGAAGCCATCCCAACCGCTAGCATCACGACAACTCAAGTGAAAAAATTCATCTGGGAGCAAGTGATAACAAGGTTTGGCATGCCACAAGCCATGGTATTTTATCATGGCACTCAGTTTGACTGCAAACCTCTTCAGGCGTTCTTAGAGTCATTTAAAATAAAGATGGCATATTCTGCAGTCTCCCATCCTCAAAGTAATGGCCAGGCGGAGGCCGCAAACAAACAAATATTAAATGCACTCAAGAAGAAGCTTGACGACCTTAAGGGAAAATGGGCTGACCTGGTTCCAGAGGTCTTGTGGGCCAACAGAACGATGGAAAAGGAGGCTACTGGAGATGCCCCTTTCCGTCTTACTTACGGGCATGAGGCTGTCCTCCCAGTTGAAGTAGGTCTGCCCTCCTTTCGGGTGCAAACTTACAATCCAGAAGCTAATGATGCCCTCCTCCGTGAAGATCTTGACCTCCTCGAGGAGGTAAGAGTCATAGCAGAGCTCCGGAAGACCTCCTACAAAGATCAAATCTGCCGTGCCTATAACAAAAAATTCCAACATCGTCCGATGGATGTTGGGGACTTGGTATTACGACGAACTGACGCCACTGGCAAGTAGAACAGAGAGGGTAAGTTGTCAGCCAACTGGGAAGGCCCATATTGCATCACGAAGACAATAGTCCCCGGAGCTTATAAGCTGGCAGATATGGATGGCAAAGAATTAAAGAACACGTGGAATGCAAAAGCCCTAAAGAAATACTATGTATAATAATAAATGTATCTTTATAGCCTTTCTACATTTTTGCATATGTACTAGACTATGATGGTTAGCAAAAAATGCTAATTTAAGGTGAAGACCACTGCCATCTTGAGGGTCTAAATTTGTAAACACAAGCCGTCAGGGTTAGTTACAATTTGTAGCTAAGGCGAAGGCCACCGCCCTGATTGCTCATAATAAATAAAAGATAGAGCTTTGAGTTTGTGTTTGCAATTTACTTGTGATTATATATTTTACTGTAATAAAAAAAAAATAAGAGTTCATAGAGCTGCTGCCACGAAGGGGGCAAGAGCTCTATGCATCTGCTATCTAGAAAAAAAAATGAAAAAAAAAGAGTTCATAGAGCTGCTGCCACGAAGGGGGCAAGAGCTTTATGCATCGGCTATCTAATCAAAGATAAGAGTTCATAGAGCTGCTATCTCAACCGAAAAAGGATAAGAGCTCACAGCACCGCTATCCTATGGATAAGGGTCTGTGAAGCTGCTATCTCAAACAAAACAAGATAAGAGCTCACAACACCGCTATCCAAGGGATAAGGGTCTGTGCAATTGCTATCTCAAAGTATGATAAGAGCTGATAGAGCAGCTGCACAGCAGAGGCAAGTGTTCTGTGCAACTGCTGTCACCAATAAGATGAGAGCTCCCAGAGCTAACACCTAGCGGAAGCAAGTAAAAAAAAAAAAAAAAAAGGAGGCAAGTTTGCAGAATTGAAATAGGCAAAATGAGTTGCAAGAGTATAGTAAAAAATATCTTGTATTATATTCAATTGATGCCGGTAATGACCGGCGGCATTTTACAATCCAATCACTTGGCTTGCGTTATAGCAAGTGTTACAAAACACTACAACAGTAGTTACAGGTAACCTAGTCTATACAATAATTACACTAGTCCAAAACAAGAGGCTGCTTGATAATAAGATGAGAAAACGCCTTTAAAGTACTTTGTCAATAATCGCAACACAGAATTGCGGTACTCAGCTGATCTGCCATGCATCAATGTTGGCAAGCCTAAGCGACCAATATGACTTAAATGCGATGTCAGACAACAAACGTTTTCACTAAAGCAAAGAGGCCGCCAGCTTGGAGTTGGAAGAATTATCACTGAGGTTGCTCTGGAGGCTTGGAGGTGTCAGCTTCTGCTTCTGGCCTTGACGGAGGCACGACGGGGATCCCGGTGCAGACCAAAGAGTAGTTCCCGGCATGTTCGATGGGGAATGCATCTGCATCATTTAAGGTCTGTGACCCTACTCCATTGTTGAAAGCAGTTTCGACGGCATCCCAGTCAAAATCTAGGTCAACATATAGGACGCATCTCATAGCAGCCATCCATCCCCCATCGAACTGGTCAGTACAATACTGGCGGAGTTCAGTCGAGGCAATAAATTTTTGAATAGCTTCACGGCTCGACGACTCCGCCATTTCTTCAACTGCCTTGGCACGACTCTCCGCCGTCTGAGCTTGGGCTTCAGCTGCCAGGACGCGGTTGTTTAGAAACCTCAGAGCATTATCTTTTTCAGTACTCTGGGCCAGGACATCATCAAAATCCCTCCCCAGGTCCCTGATAATGACGTCTTGATCCGCCAGCTCGCGGGATACCCGGCCAACCTCCTGGACATGCTCTGTAACCCTAGTGTTTAGGGTTTCGATCAATTCAGCATCAGTGGAGCCCTTGGCCGGGAGGCTGGCATTCTGTTTTTTCACCTCGACCAACTCCTTCTCCACAGCCTTCTTGGCGTCCTCCGCAGCCTTCTGCACTGCCTCTGCAACCCCTTTAGCTTGGGCAAGCTCTGCCCCCTCACGGGTCAGAGTGTCGTTTTGTTTCAGCAGAGGGTGGATCACCTCATAACAATGATCCAGATCGTGTTAGAGGCTCTGGTAGGCCTCCGTCAACTCCACAGCAGAGTTGGCAGCCTGCAAACGTAAGAAGGTGTGTTAGTGGACAAAGTATTGAGCAGTTTACATTCATAAAAAAAAAGAAGGGGACTGCAAATACTTACGCAGGCAAGATCATGGCACAAGATTGGGCCAGAGTTGGTCCAGGCACCACGAACGCATTCAGCTGGCAGCCGGACGCCCTGCAGAAGGCGGTAACCCAGGTCCCCTCCAGGGACTGACAGGTCCGCCATCAGGGACTCATTGTCCCTCACATCCAAGGCCGGGCGGAACACCTCCCCCGAACCATACATAGGGGGCAGGAGCTCCGCCGGCATCCTCTGGCTTTGTACCCCAAACCGCCCGGGTTGCACATTGACGTTTGGGGGCAGGGTGAATCTTAAAGACCCAACCGCCCGTCAGAGTCCAGAGATAGCGTACCTCCGGCTCCGCGGTGGGGTACCCCAACGCTCCGGTAAGCCACGGAGTCGTCAGGGATCCCCACTTCACGAGACCCGCTGGTCTCTGTATACCCCTGGCACAATCAAGATAAAACAAATAAGCATCAAATTATTATCTAACAGTGAATTAATACGAACGCTCCCACCCCGTGAACATACCGTTACAGGGTCTGCAAGGCGTACCTTTTCTTGATGACGACGCATTTTTGCGTCGTTGGCTTCTAAAGCCGCATTTCTGCAGGGCTTCCGCGCCTAGCGGAGGAGCGGGCCCCTCTTCTTTCTCCTTTCCCTTGTCAGTGGCCACCATAATTTGGCTCACTAACTCCTCTTTGACGTTGGTCTCAGGCTCGACCAACGTCAGATCGACAACACTAGGGAACCCACCATCCGCTAACGGAGATGGTGGGACGACAGCAGCATTCCCAGCTTCTCTGGCCTCAGACGCCAGGAATAAGTCATCTGTGGTAACCCCTTCCTCGGCTGGGGCACCCTCACTGCCACCCACAATCGGATGGACGTCCTCCACCACGGCTGAGGCCCCTCTAGTCGGGACCTTTTCCATCGCAGCAGTATCATCACCCTCAGGAACGGTTGATGATACCCCTGCCTCCCCTCCCCCCTTTGGAGGGACAGTAGCACTAGACCTGCCGCCGCCCAACTCCCCCTCTAGAGACTTGACGGCCAATTCCCAGTCTGCCGTAGTCAGCCTCATAACCTTCGCCGGTCGTGGCGGCGTAGGTTCTTTTTCCTTCCTTTTCTTGTCGTGATGACGACCGATTATGGTCGTCATAAGCCCACCTTTCCTTGAGGGTGCCCTTACAGCCGTGGGCTCCCTAATAACAATGCCGGCGGAGGGAACATTAGTTCCAATCCCACGGACGGAGTCCCTCGCACCTCGTCCATCCCTCCTCGGAGCAACACGCCCCCTAGCTGGAGCTGTTTTCCCTTGGGTAGCTGTAGCTACCTTACCACCCTCACCGGCCTTCTCCGCCGCGGTCACCTCTTTCACGATCTCGGCGACCTCCGCAGGAGTCCTCAGCTCGTCCATGTTCAACTCTGCATAGAGCATAAAACATAATAGTAAGTTTCCTTTTTTTTAAAAAAAAAATGCATGCATAAAGAATGTAATTGAAAATGTATAAAGAATGTAAGGGCAAATGCCCTCGACTCGTTATCAGTCATTACCCTTCTCCTCGACATACCACCGCCCGCATAAGCCTACGAAGGCTAGGGTGGCATGTTCACCCAGGATGTAGTCTGTGCTGGGCAACAAATACTTAGGTCCACCACCACGACCCGCGCGGAAGTACTCCACCATTCTCCGCTCCGCCACCATAAGGTCACGAGGGAGGAGATGCTCCATCCTACCTTTAGGATGGGAAAGGAGGCGGGGGAACAGCATCCTTGCCTTTTTCGATGGGGCCACCCACACCCATTTCCCCACCCAATCCTTCAGCCCACTCTTGTCCAGGACGGCGAAGCAATATAATGTCTCCCGGATGACGTCCAGAGATAGGGCCATCCCCAGATACCGGCAGACCTAGAAGACAGACAGTAGAGCCCGGAAGGAAAAGGGCATTAGCTGCTCAATAGTTATGTTGAAGTGCGCCAGCACGGACATTACCGCCGGATCTATTGGCAGCCTCAGTCCAAATTCGAAATTCCTGGTATAGGCTCCAAAGTACCCGAGCGGCGGGTTAACAATGGTGTCCTCTGGCTGAGGGGCCTTGAGTCCCCAGCTCTTAGGAATTAGGTACTTGTCCCGGAATTCCCATTCCCATCCCTCTGCTGACGTCTCCGCGACCCATTTGTCGCTCGAGTGCACAGCGGAAGGACTTTTTCCCCCAAAGTTCTCATGAGCAACGAAGTCCACCTTAGGGAAACTTCATCGTTCATTTTCGAACCAGTCCCTTCTAGCGTCCTTCTAGGCTGGCTCTGGACGTTCTTCCTTTCCGCTACTTGCACATATAAGCAATGTAAAAACAAACATAGAAATGTTACCACAAGATTAAATTACCTAACGTGGGTCGTCCACTGGAGTTTTCCCATCCCCATCTGACTTTCCTCAAGGCGGAAAAAGGATTAGGACGCCCCGGATCATAGTTCGAGCCATACTGGTCAAACTCCTTGTAATAGGTCGCGGAAGCAAACCAGTATTTCTCTGCTATGACAGAGGGTCGCCGTCGCTCCCCCCGCAGCAAGCGGCGGAGGTCTGCCACATCCTTTTGCTGCTCAAAGTTAAAGTCAGAGAGCTCTCTTGTAATGACCCAGATTTTATCGGTATTTTTGCCGGTGTTTATGTGTGTATTTATGTGTTTATTTGCTAGTTCAGAATTTATTTTGAATTATTTATTTTAATTTTATGTGAATAATTTCGATTTAATCGAAATGTTTTATTTCTTAGTTTTTATTATTTATTTTAGTTATTATTTTATTAATTGGCCCAATTGAGACTTCAAGATGAAGCTGCCAGTTTTAAAGACGAGGCTTCAAGCTGCCGGTTTGGTCTTCATAAACTGCCGGTCCTGAACCTTGCAAGCTGGCAGTTCTATACTGCCGGTCTTGGAGCTTGCAAGCTGGCAGTTCTATACTGCCGGTCTTGGAGCTTGCAAGCTGGCAGTTCTATACTGCCGGTCTTGGACCTTGCAAGCTGGCAGTTCCATACCGCCGGTCTTGGACTTCACAAGCTGCCGGTTTTTGCATGATTAGTCATGTAAATTTAGTAATTTAGCCCAATGGATCACAAGGCCCATTTTGCTTCTCTTGGCCGGTTCTACAAAGGCATGGCAAGGCTTGCCACTTGCCTTGTGTTCACACCATGCTAGCTCTATTTATATGAGAGTTAGTGAGGCCCCTTACTCATTTTGCCATTCTACTTTGCCATCAACTTGCCAAGCACATAAACACTCTCTACTCTCTCCATTGCTCACGCCACTTTTGGTGATTGAACCTCCATTGTTCATCATCTTACCTTGCCCAAAAACTTAAAGATTCAAACATCATTGATCTTTAAGCATCCTAAACACAATCCTAAACACATTATTTCAACCAAGATCTTTTGTTGGGGGTTGTTTCCGGGTTGTTCGTGGGTTTGTTCGAGTGTGGCCGTGCGTGAAGGTTCGTGGTTGGGGCCGTGTTGCTGTGACCGTGCTGCTGTGCCGAGTTGCTAGGGCCGTGCAGTGGCCGTGTGTAGTGTTGCACTTGTGTGGTGTTCGTGTTCGAGTGGTGTGCAGAACCGTGTGCTCGCGTGTGTGCCGTGTGTGGTTCGAATTCTTGGACTGCATATTTGTGTGTTGATTTGTGTGTTGATCTTTATTAAGGTAACATACTAACTCAACTTAATTGGTAATACTATGTTTATAGCTTTGATTAAATGCATGTTTGGTTGATTGATGATGATTGATTCATGGTTTTAAAGATATATCTATAATCTGATTTTGAAGTGTTTTAATGGTGTTTTAATGGTGGATTTTCATATCCTAAGATTGTTTTATGATATTTTGGAAATCATGGTGTTTGGGTTTAAGTTTGTTGAATTTTGATAAAAAGATGTTGAAATTGCCGTGTGATAGTGATGATGTTCATGCGTGTATGTTGAGTTTGTTTGAGTTCTTGGTTGAAGTTCTTGAATCTTGATTGAGTTCTTGATTGAAGTTCTTGAATCTTGAATGGTTTCTTTATGAGTTCTTTAAGTAATAGATGAGTTTCTTGAGGTTCTTGATTGAGTTCTTTAGAGTTCTTGTTGAGGTTTGATGAGTTCTTTAAGAGTCTTGAAAATTAAAGAAAGATGTTGGAAGAGTTTTGAAAGTTAAAGATTTGGGATATGTTGATTAAAGAATGAGTTAAAGATTGATGATATGATGTTGGTTAGTCTCAAGAGTATGGCTATAGGCAATTCTTGGGTTAACTTCGATGATTTAGTTGATTGAATTCAAGAGTATGGCTTATTCTTGTTTTAATTAAACTATGATGATATGATGGGATGTTTAGCTTGATTTCTTTTCTAGACGCCCTTGACTTTGTGTATGGCTTATGCATAGTTTTTGGGTTAAGACGTTGCCCCTATTCCATCCGCGGTATTGGAATAGTCTTGGAGTCTCACTATGTTATTCCTAGTACGCTCAGATTTATTTGGGGATTAGGGACACGAATTTCCAAGTATGAAGTGGGTTCGTGGGATTTGGGTGTATGGCTTATGCCCGGTCCTGACATAGTAGAAGTTCGGTTGCGTAAGATGCTTCCGTACGAGCATAGTCCGGTCTAGAACTAGAATGATTGCACCTGAGTTAGATTTGAGTATAGAGATGTCGTATATTGAGGATGTCGAGTGATGAGATTGATTTTGGATTACGAGCTTGAGGTTGTCTCGTGTCTTCGAGGATTGTATGTGTGATGTTATTTGATTATTGCTATGTACTTGTGTATTCCCGTTAGGGTGAGTCAGTTATGTTACTCGCCACTGATGGTGGATATGTTGTGGTTTTTCAGGTACATCTGACGACGATGCTCTTGCTTAGCTTTGGGGTTGGGCGAGCGGCGCTTTGTGTGCTTTCTATTGTTTATTTCAGTTGTTTCTTAGCATTAGACTTGTTAGACGTTGTTTCAGGATTTATGATATACATTTGTTGTATAAGACTCTAGCATGTGGTTAGAGTTGCACCTTACTTTTGTTTTAGTACATTTGACTTTAGGATTTAGTTTTGTACAAAATTGTGGGTTATTGTACATCTTTGGTTTAATACTAATATTTTGAGGTATTAGTTTATTTTCTTAGTGTTGAGTTTTGGTTTTATAACTACTTGACTCGTCGGTTTCTTCCGCGCCGATTTAAGCGAGTCGGGTCGTTATATCTCTACTCCAGTTACGAGCCCCCTCCCTGTTGTCCCCCGTACGACCTACCAGGACATAGTCCGGCAACCGTCTACCCCTAACGCAAGGTGGCGGAAGTGGAGGGAGGCGATTACCCCACTCCGACCTCTCGGTATCAGGGCATGACGGCGGCGGACGTACCGGAAGATGACGGTCCAGGATATCCTTCCTTAGTTGAAGAGGATATCCTGCTCGAGGACGGCAGAGGGAGGATGACTTAATGCTTGTCATGTATGGAGTGTCCTTACCTGACATTGCTCTTTTTTGAGCAGCAGAGGTTTCGGCTGTAGCAACAGAGGTCTCCACCACGACTGCAGGGTTCGCAACCTGATTTACTTCCTCCGCTAAGGAAGCGGTAACACTCGTCTCTCTTGTGCGAGAGGAACTAGGCTCACTGCGGACCTGCCCACCACTCTCTGGGTTTTGGCTGTCGCTTGCATCTGACATCTTTTATTAACTGGCAAAAAACCAGTATAATAAAGCAAAGCCGGCAGGCAGTCAATCATAGTAGTAGCAAGCATAGCAGAGTAGCAGACCCATCCGCCAGCCAATACGGCAGAGGGGCTAGCAGTAACAAGTTGGGCTAGGTCGCCGTCTGGGCCTATCGGACCGCGGGCTAGGCATTATAGCATTGCCACGTGGTCAAAGTTGCACACTATGAAAGGACATAAAGCTAAAACGTCGCATCGTTGTGACGTCAACAACAACGTTTCAGTTCCGTTTGAACACTAAGAGCAAAAACGGGGTTTTTCGTTTGAAATCCACCCACATATACACTTAAAGAAGAGGTTCTACCCCGACGAGTTGCGGTGACGGAAACCAGAGGAGTCTCTTACTCTTATGCAGGGTAAGATAACAGTTCAGGCGTACCCCGATAGTTTCGCCGAATTATCGATGTTCGCTACGTCAGTCGTTCCATCCGAGGAGGAGCGGGACAAGCGTTACGTCAAGGAGTTGGATACGAGGTTTCGCGTTCGTATGATCAGCAGTGGAGCGAAGTCGTTACGTCAAGCTTACGAGGTAGCACTCGACTTTCAGGCGTCTGTTATCGAGGAGGATGCCAGCTAGAAGAAGACCCCGACCCCGAGGATGTTGCTATCCTTTGGGAAGCTTGATGTAGTACTCTTAGTAGTACCCCTCCGACCGCTAGATCGCATTAGGATTTCGACGGTTCGAGGTATAGAAGTTGCGCAAGAACTTCCACCCAGGGAAGCGATGTGACGACACGCCTATGGCATGTTTCATCGGCAGGAGAGGAGCTTTCGACATCGGCTAAGTCTCCAATGAAGGATCGAGTCCGTTGTACGACCACGGCAGTAACAGGGGTCCAGTTCGATGGAGTCTCGGTTTTCCGTTAGTTCGTTTATAACTCTCCCTTTTGGAGAGGATCTTGTTTGTCAGCTCGAGTTCCGTGGTTTGCCTAACGTGTAGCTGGTGAAGCAGGCGACAACCGATTTGAAGGATTTTCCGCTGATGAAGTTCGATGTCTTTATTGGCATGGACTGGCTGTCGAGGTATCGAGCGATTATTCGTTGCCGAGATCAGTCAGTGACATTCCGAGGATCTCAACCGAGTTATCTACTCTGGGTTCGTCCTTAAGAAAGGAGTGAAGGTAATCTCAGCCTTGAAGATGAAGAAGCTTCGCCAGAAGGGCGATATGGAGGCTTTTCGAAGACCGCTTCTTCGTATGAATACGACCACTACGGGTTTTGAAGTGATGTTGTCAGTTTCGTTTACGCTTCACCCGTGTTCATGGATCGGATGAACCGGACTTTTCATCACTTATTCGATAAGTGCGTCGTAGTCTTCTTCGATAATATCTTAGTCTAAACGAGAGACGAGTCTGAGCTTGCAGATCATCTCCGTATGGTACTAATGATATTATGGAGCAGCAGATGATTCGCGAATATCTCCAGGCGGGAGCTTTGTCTTCGCGAATTTGTATTTCTGAGTCGCGTACTCAACAAAGGAAAGTGTTAAGGTAGACTAGACCGGAACTTATAGGGGTGTAATTGTGGTCAGGAAACCGCTTGACCAACCGTATTCAACTTGAATCTAATTGAACCAAACCTATTTGATCACCCTTACAATTGATTTACGATTAACCTTATTTTCGTTGTTGAACTTATTTTTGTGAGTACTCTCATTGTTAACATAAGTAGCGCTATCGATTCATTGTTACTTCTAATTGTTAACAATATCGTTATTACCTTGTTCTAGTCGATTCTTTAACGTCCATGATGCCTTCATTATCGTTCAGGACAATTTGTTATATTGATTGTCATTCCTTTATTCGACGTCATAAGTTCTTAACCCTTGATCATGAGCGTCGTAATCCATTATCATCATTCTTGTCATCGACATCGTCGATCATGATCGTTATTGTCATCTATGACCACCCTTCTTCGATGTTATCATCATTACACCTAATTGAGGCCATCATAAATCATTAACGTTATTCATGTTGGCCGACCTCGTGTTTAACATCATTTCACCTTGTGTTATCCACCGTGTTTTTGGCCATTATTGTTGTTAATATCGTTCATCATCACTAGGATTTATCGATGAATAATTTATGCCATTTACACACCCTCGTATCGTTGTTTCTATTTGTATCCATATATATATATGTGTATATATATATTTATTATTTTGTAATCATAGTTATCCTATTTCTCGTAAATCGATATACTTCATTGAGACGTTCTTTAATCTCCGTATATAGTATTCGATGTTCATATCAGGCATTTATTCACGTCCTTGTTGTTCTTGTCATTCAAAGGTGGGCATTGTTTCGATCCCCGCATTCTAATCCAGATATTCTAAACCTGATATGGAATTTTGAAATTAATTGTTTGTTTTGGAATTTTATTCGATCGTCCAAGACAACTGATTGTATTCTACACTTACCCTGATCGACCGATTGTATCTGCATTTGTATTCTAATCAATCGATCATAACCCATATACCAGTTTTCGGTCATTTGATTGTTTTTACACCTCTAAGAGTTAAGTCTGGAGTCGAGGAGTAACTTGAGTATGTGACCGAAGTCCGTAAGTCTGGGTTCGTCGTTGAAGCGAAGGATAGACTTTTCATCTATCTTGACCTTCCATGCAACGAGGAGGATCCCGAGGTCTTTAGTAGTGCGTCGAAGGATGTTGGAGCATGTTCAGGACTTCGACGAACACTTTTCGATCGTGCAGGCAGGTTGAGCTGAGTGGCTGAAGCGTCAAGTCGCAAGGATCGGTTGAACGTTGGTGGAAGCCGTGGTTCCGTCAGACTTCGTCTGACATCGATGAGTGCTGAACCTGATTTAATTCAGGAAATGCGTGAGGGTCAGCAGAACGACCCACAGCTTGCTAGGATTCGAGAGGTTATACGGCAAGGTAAAGCCGTTGGTTTCACGATCTCTTCTGATGGTAGTATGCACTTCCGAGGGAGATGGTGTGTACCGGACTGTTCTGATCTTAGGAACAGGATCATGTCCGAGGCACATAACTCGCCTTATTCGGTTCATCCCGGTGGTAATAAGCTTTACCAGGATCTCAAGGGCCAGTTCTGGTGGCCCAAGATGAAGAAGGATGTAGCAGAGTTTGTTGCTCGATGTCTGACCTGTCAGAAGGTCAAGATTGAGCATCAGAGACCAGGAGTTCTATTACAGCCACTACCTATTCCGACCTGGAAGTTTGAGTCTGTTTCTATGGACTTTGTAGTGAGCTTACCCACTTGCAATGGCTTGAATGCTATTTGGGTCATTGTGGATAGGTTGACTAAGGTCGCTAGATTCATTCCGATAAAAATGACCTGGTCGATGGAGCGTCTAGCTGAGGCGTATACTCAGGACATAATCCGACTTCACGGAGTTCCGAGGGAGATTGTTTCTGATCGAGATCCGAGGTTTCTATCTCGTTTCTGGAAATCAGTTCAGGAAGCCTTTGGGACGAGATTGAAGTTGAGCACCGCTTTTCATGCGGCGACTGATGGTCAGACTGAGAGGACCATCCAGACTTTGGAGGATATGCTTCGAGCATGCACTCTGGAGTATCATCAGTCTTGGGTGCGTATGCTTTGCTTGGTAGAGTTCTCCTATAATAACAGCTATCACTCTAGCATTGAGATGGCTCCGTACGAGGCCCTGTATGGCAGGAAATGTCGGAGTCCGATTTGCTGGAATGATATCAGTGATACTGTGGCTTTAGGACCTGAGATGGTACGCGATACTATCGAGAAGGTTCGAGTCATTCGGTCTAAGATGCAGGCCGCTCAGAGTCGTCAGAAATCTTACGCCGATAATCGACGTAGACCACTGGCTTTTGAAGTAAGTGACAAAGTCTTGCTTAAGGTTTCACCTTTCAAAGGAGTTGTACGCTTTGGTCAAAAGGGTAAACTTCGACCGAAATATGTGGGACCTTACGAGATACTAGAACGAGTTGGGGAGGTGGCTTATCGATTGGCATTACCACCTAGTCTGGCTAATGTTCATGACGTATTTCATGTTTCCCAGCTAAGGAAATATGTACATGATCCTACTCATATAATCTCAGTGGATCCGGTCGTAATCGAGCCGAATCTGACTTATGAGGAGCGACCCGTCCAGATCTTGGATCGGGAGGAGAGGACCCTGCGGCGTAAGCAGGTACCGCTTGTCAAGGTGTTGTGGAGAAATCAACACCATGAAGAAGCGACTTGGGAGACGGAAGCGTCTATGCGGCAGAAGTACCCTGAGCTTTTCGATGGGGAGCGATCTCCTGCACCTTGAAATTTCGGGACGAAATTTCTTTAAGGAGGGGAGGTTGTAATGACCCAGATTTTATCGGTATTTTTGCCGGTGTTTATGTGTGTATTTATGTGTTTATTTGCTAGTTCAGAATTTATTTTGAATTATTTATTTTAATTTTATGTGAATAATTTCGATTTAATCGAAATGTTTTATTTCTTAGTTTTTATTATTTATTTTAGTTATTATTTTATTAATTGGCCCAATTGAGACTTCAAGATGAAGCTGCCAGTTTTAAAGACGAGGCTTCAAGCTGCCGGTTTGGTCTTCATAAACTGCCGGTCCTGAACCTTGCAAGCTGGCAGTTCTATACTGCCGGTCTTGGAGCTTGCAAGCTGGCAGTTCTATACTGCCGGTCTTGGAGCTTGCAAGCTGGCAGTTCTATACTGCCGGTCTTGGACCTTGCAAGCTGGCAGTTCCATACCGCCGGTCTTGGACTTCACAAGCTGCCGGTTTTTGCATGATTAGTCATGTAAATTTAGTAATTTAGCCCAATGGATCACAAGGCCCATTTTGCTTCTCTTGGCCGGTTCTACAAAGGCATGGCAAGGCTTGCCACTTGCCTTGTGTTCACACCATGCTAGCTCTATTTATATGAGAGTTAGTGAGGCCCCTTACTCATTTTGCCATTCTACTTTGCCATCAACTTGCCAAGCACATAAACACTCTCTACTCTCTCCATTGCTCACGCCACTTTTGGTGATTGAACCTCCATTGTTCATCATCTTACCTTGCCCAAAAACTTAAAGATTCAAACATCATTGATCTTTAAGCATCCTAAACACAATCCTAAACACATTATTTCAACCAAGATCTTTTGTTGGGGGTTGTTTCCGGGTTGTTCGTGGGTTTGTTCGAGTGTGGCCGTGCGTGAAGGTTCGTGGTTGGGGCCGTGTTGCTGTGACCGTGCTGCTGTGCCGAGTTGCTAGGGCCGTGCAGTGGCCGTGTGTAGTGTTGCACTTGTGTGGTGTTCGTGTTCGAGTGGTGTGCAGAACCGTGTGCTCGCGTGTGTGCCGTGTGTGGTTCGAATTCTTGGACTGCATATTTGTGTGTTGATTTGTGTGTTGATCTTCATTAAGGTAACATACTAACTCAACTTAATTGGTAATACTATGTTTATAGCTTTGATTAAATGCATGTTTGGTTGATTGATGATGATTGATTCATGGTTTTAAAGATATATCTATAATCTGATTTTGAAGTGTTTTAATGGTGTTTTAATGGTGGATTTTCATATCCTAAGATTGTTTTATGATATTTTGGAAATCATGGTGTTTGGGTTTAAGTTTGTTGAATTTTGATAAAAAGATGTTGAAATTGCCGTGTGATAGTGATGATGTTCATGCGTGTATGTTGAGTTTGTTTGAGTTCTTGGTTGAAGTTCTTGAATCTTGATTGAGTTCTTGATTGAAGTTCTTGAATCTTGAATGGTTTCTTTATGAGTTCTTTAAGTAATAGATGAGTTTCTTGAGGTTCTTGATTGAGTTCTTTAGAGTTCTTGTTGAGGTTTGATGAGTTCTTTAAGAGTCTTGAAAATTAAAGAAAGATGTTGGAAGAGTTTTGAAAGTTAAAGATTTGGGATATGTTGATTAAAGAATGAGTTAAAGATTGATGATATGATGTTGGTTAGTCTCAAGAGTATGGCTATAGGCAATTCTTGGGTTAACTTCGATGATTTAGTTGATTGAATTCAAGAGTATGGCTTATTCTTGTTTTAATTAAACTATGATGATATGATGGGATGTTTAGCTTGATTTCTTTTCTAGACGCCCTTGACTTTGTGTATGGCTTATGCATAGTTTTTGGGTTAAGACGTTGCCCCTATTCCATCCGCGGTATTGGAATAGTCTTGGAGTCTCACTATGTTATTCCTAGTACGCTCAGATTTATTTGGGGATTAGGGACACGAATTTCCAAGTATGAAGTGGGTTCGTGGGATTTGGGTGTATGGCTTATGCCCGGTCCTGACATAGTAGAAGTTCGGTTGCGTAAGATGCTTCCGTACGAGCATAGTCCGGTCTAGAACTAGAATGATTGCACCTGAGTTAGATTTGAGTATAGAGATGTCGTATATTGAGGATGTCGAGTGATGAGATTGATTTTGGATTACGAGCTTGAGGTTGTCTCGTGTCTTCGAGGATTGTATGTGTGATGTTATTTGATTATTGCTATGTACTTGTGTATTCCCGTTAGGGTGAGTCAGTTATGTTACTCGCCACTGATGGTGGATATGTTGTGGTTTTTCAGGTACATCTGACGACGATGCTCTTGCTTAGCTTTGGGGTTGGGCGAGCGGCGCTTTGTGTGCTTTCTATTGTTTATTTCAGTTGTTTCTTAGCATTAGACTTGTTAGACGTTGTTTCAGGATTTATGATATACATTTGTTGTATAAGACTCTAGCATGTGGTTAGAGTTGCACCTTACTTTTGTTTTAGTACATTTGACTTTAGGATTTAGTTTTGTACAAAATTGTGGGTTATTGTACATCTTTGGTTTAATACTAATATTTTGAGGTATTAGTTTATTTTCTTAGTGTTGAGTTTTGGTTTTATAACTACTTGACTCGTCGGTTTCTTCCGCGCCGATTTAAGCGAGTCGGGTCGTTATATCTCTACTCCAGTTACGAGCCCCCTCCCTGTTGTCCCCCGTACGACCTACCAGGACATAGTCCGGCAACCGTCTACCCCTAACGCAAGGTGGCGGAAGTGGAGGGAGGCGATTACCCCACTCCGACCTCTCGGTATCAGGGCATGACGGCGGCGGACGTACCGGAAGATGACGGTCCAGGATATCCTTCCTTAGTTGAAGAGGATATCCTGCTCGAGGACGGCAGAGGGAGGATGACTTAATGCTTGTCATGTATGGAGTGTCCTTACCTGACATTGCTCTTTTTTGAGCAGCAGAGGTTTCGGCTGTAGCAACAGAGGTCTCCACCACGACTGCAGGGTTCGCAACCTGATTTACTTCCTCCGCTAAGGAAGCGGTAACACTCGTCTCTCTTGTGCGAGAGGAACTAGGCTCACTGCGGACCTGCCCACCACTCTCTGGGTTTTGGCTGTCGCTTGCATCTGACATCTTTTATTAACTGGCAAAAAACCAGTATAATAAAGCAAAGCCGGCAGGCAGTCAATCATAGTAGTAGCAAGCATAGCAGAGTAGCAGACCCATCCGCCAGCCAATACGGCAGAGGGGCTAGCAGTAACAAGTTGGGCTAGGTCGCCGTCTGGGCCTATCGGACCGCGGGCTAGGCATTATAGCATTGCCACGTGGTCAAAGTTGCACACTATGAAAGGACATAAAGCTGAAACGTCGCATCGTTGTGACGTCAACAACAACGTTTCAGTTCCGTTTGAACACTAAGAGCAAAAACGGGGTTTTTCGTTTGAAATCCACCCACATATACACTTAAAGATGCTTAAAAACACAACGAAAATGCAGAAAAAAGCAGCAAAAGCAAGTAATTTAAGCCTAATTTCAACAAAAACAAAAAAAAGAGGAAGATGGAGGAAATTACACAGCAAAGCATGAAGTTCAACAAACATGCAAAAGTTCGAACAAACTAAATGTATAAAAGGGAGAAATTACCTTATATTGTTGTTCGAAACTTCAAAGTTGATGAGTTTTTTCTTCTAAGTCGAGAATTGGTTTTGGCTTAAACTGCTGCAATTTTCTTCAGAAGTCACGAAAGTTGAACGGTTTTATTCTTGTGACACCTGTCATATGCCTACGCAAGGGAACCCGAACACTACTCCAACGTCTTGTGGCGCTTCCACTTCTTAAAAGCACCGCCAACTCAAGACTTCCCAGTACTTTTGGGGGGGCCAGTTGTATGGGGGCATACCAGTACACTGGTATGACCATACCCATTCGAAGCATCTCTAAGACGCCGGAGTACGAGGGGCCACCACATCTCATGACGGCGTCCCAAGGCCAGGAGAACCCGGAACCTCCGCCGGTACGGGGAGAATGCAAACTCACCTAGGGACGGCGGAGGTCTGGTCCCAACTTCCACGTGGCGCCACTCAAGGCACCACTCGAGCACCTGGGCCCACATTGTAACAAAATAACTAACTAACTAAGGAGAGACGTACACGTGGCGGCCATCCAGGCCACCACTCAGCATAATAACTAACTAAGATTCTCAGGCTGGCATCAGCCAACCACAGGGTGACACGTGTACCCCTGGGTGCCGGCACCTACCAGAATCCTCCTCTATAAATAGAGGAGGATGCACCTCATTCAAGGTACATTCGAATACCCATATACTCTCTCTCTCTCTTTGGATTGAATCCCCTTGCTGACTTAAGCATCGGGGGGTCTTTCCCCGGAAACAACCCCGGGGTTAGCTCACCGTTGTTCCTTGTGCGCAGGAACCACCACGAGGATCACCACGAAGAGGCACTCCATCGACCAAGCTAAATTAGGACGGAACATATTGAATCAATATGAAAAATTCAAAACAAAATCTAACTCTTAAATGAGCAATTTGGAAAAGAAAATAAGTAAAAAAAAAAAAAATAATAACATTGTGTACAGAAAAAATCAATATGAAAAAAAAACCACAATGTCAAATGCATAAAAACAAAAAGTTGAGCATCCGAATATGAGAGGGAAAATGAGCAAAAATTATTTTTATTATATTTTTTTGAAAAAAAAGAGCTGAAGCAAGAGAGAATGGGAGGAGATGATGAGAAAGAGATACCAGATTAGAAATAAGGAATAACGTATATCCAACATGGTTGACGCGAAAAAAAAAATTGTCAGGAATGCCATTTTTTTCAATTTAGCCTTATGTGCACAAACACCAGGTTTATAATAAAAAAATCTACAAATTTTTTTATATATATATAAGTTCTCCCCTACCACCTTTCTTTTTGTTAATTAGGAAAGAAAACAAATTGATCTTTAGTCAGGACATGCCAAGAGCATCCTTGGGGATGATAAGGGAAAGATTAGAGTCATAAGGATGGAGCCGACAAGTCATTGAACTAAAGTTGTGGCATAGATTTGCTAGATATCAGCTAGTTTATTTAATAGTAACTAAATCTAGGAATTTCAAATCGATATGTGTGTCCTTAATGAGATTATGGATTTCCCAAGTAATGTGCCAGATATTTGTAACAGCGTTAATCACTGCTAGGTTACCACCTTCAACAATGAGCCGAGAGGTACCGAGAGAAATAACTTGTTTGACACCTTCTCTGAAGGCTAGGGCTTCTACAGAAAGAATACTCGAATTACTATTGATTTTTTTTTGTTGCCAAGATAATTAGTTCTCCCTTATGATCCCTGCTAATTAGCTCGATAGTTGTGCTGTTAGAATTATATTTTGAAGCATCAAATTTTAGTTTGAAGGAATTATAGGGGTGTTTCAAGTGGAATCTCGTATGTTGTAAGATTTGGTGGGGAAAGATGTGGAATTGTTACTAGAGCGATTAGGTTTCACAAAAGAGGTTACTCGGATTTTTGTTCCTTTTTTTAGGAAACTAAGAGGGATCATTTTTTTAGGAGATTAGAGAGAAAAAAGTATGAGTCATATGAAAACAAGAGCTTAAGATATGGATAAAATTGTGAAAAAAAAGGAAATTGATTGAAATATTTAAAATGGGAGATTTTTTAACAACCTACCAAAAAGAAAAGTGGCATTGGCCTTCCCCTTCCCTTAATCAGAACTATTTTTTTGTGCTCGTAATACGTGCAATAATCTTAAAATACTCGTTAATCATATTAGATTTACAATAAAATTAATAAGTTCTCACATAATTTTTAAATTTTTTTATTTTAATTTAATCTAGTTTCTCTCTTTTGCTTATACATAGTAAGTATATTGCAAATTGAGTAAATACTTCATTTCTCTACAAGATTTATTAATTATGAATAAATTTTGAGTGTTAAGAGAATTTGAATATTACAATTTTACAATTAGATGATACTCATGATTTTTTAATTGTGATTACGTGTTTTAAATAAGGATATCAATGATTTTAATAATTAAATATCATTACAGACTATTTTAATACACAAATGACAAAATTGTCTTTCACTTGACTAACAATTATGAAGGATGAGTAAGTGTATTGTGGTAATCCGATCCACTTAGATAACGCTATGAACTCCCCCATTTCCTTATATAACTAGTATTTAGGCCCGAGCATTGCCCCGGGTCATACATTTTTTCATCATCTTCAATAGTTTTTATGATTTGAAAGTAATACAGTATAATGAGGGTTGTAAAATACCGAATGAAATTTTGAAAGATAGTACAATATGGAACTTGATACTTTCACTAACGTATTGAAAATTGGTTATTATCATCATCATGGCTTCCTCCGTTTCGTTTTCAACACAACAAACGAATATTTTATATTTCACAAAAAGTACCCATTTCATGCGTTTAAAATGAAACAGAGGAAGTATCATCATCATTAATTTGATCGAATGATACATTACGTTTTTGATTTTGAGACTCAAGTCCAGAAAACAAATGCAACACAATAATTTTAACAATGAAATTTATAATACTTCTTTATGGAATAATTGATAATGAAATTAATAAGGATTAGTGGTTAAGTTGTGACTTTTGTACTTAAGGCTTTTGTACTTAAGGGATTATGGGTACAAGTATGCTTAGAAGATGCGTTTTAGAAGAAGAGTATAGATTACATGGCATAATTAATAATTGTAACGTTATGTTGTGGCGAGTAATTACATAATATTTGAAATGAAAAAAATGCACATCATTTTTCTTTTTGAAGAAAATTTGTGCGAGTCTTTTGAATTTAAAAAATATTTGTAAAATAAAAAAGTATTGTTATTGGTCTTGTTTTTCTTACTACCATTGTTTCCCTTGATTTAAATATGACAAAAGATATTTCATAATGATGGTAAAACTTATAACAATAATATTAATATTTTTTTTATAGGAACAATAATATGAATAATTAGTATGGATTAGTGATTTAAATTTAACTTTTTTTGTCAAATAGTTATCATGGAAGGTAAGTATTATTATTAAATCTTATCCAATGCCCAACTTTTGCCTTATTAATAGTAATATTGTCTTTTTGTTTGCGCCTAAAAAAATAAGGATCTAGAAATTTACTAAATTTATTGTTAGATAATAAACTAACATTAAGTGTACTCGAACAATAAAACAATAAGTTTTAAAATTGTGAAATTTGAGATAATAATGAATGGTGAGTGAGTTGATAAGTGTATACTATTGACATCTTATAGTCTTGAGTTCAAACCTCACTATGAACTTTTTTTTTTTTAATATATTGTATAAATAGATAGAGATATTTCCTTAATTGAAAATCTCTGTTCTATTAAAAATAATCAAGGGGTTACAAACTTTTATAAGATTGTGATTGTTTGGTGGCATATCGCATATCTTGTTCTTCCGTAATTGTGTTACAATTTATGCCATGTACGATGTACCTAGGTTTATATGACTTGATGTCTCATTTGTAAATAATAAAAAATATGCACTTGATGTCTCATTTGTAAATAATAAAAATTGTTTTATGTATATTGCTCATTTTATTCCTAGATTGTTCATTTTTTTTTTTTCATATTATTGCTCATTTTTTCCTAAGACGCTCATTTGTTAAAGATTACTTCTTTTTTTTTAGATTACTCAATTTTTTTAGGTTGAATACACGGTGTTTATTTTTTCTTTACTATTTTCTATATAATTACCTCAGTGTCAAAATTATATTTACTTATTTATTGCATATTTATTTCTATTTTACTTATTTTCTGAGTTTTTTTCCCTTCTCTGTATTGGTTTTTTTACTAGTTCTTTTTTACTCATTTCATATATACATGCTAACTGTTAGCTCTGTTCTTTAGGACTGATCTGGTCTGACCTGATCTGATTTGAGTTTGTCTGATCTGATCTGATTTGAATTATTTTTATTTTTATTTTTATTTTTAATTTTAATTTTATTTTTATTTTTTATTTTTATTTTTTATTTTTTATTTTCATTTTTATTTTTATTTTTATTTTTATTTTTATTTTTATTTTTATTTTTATTTTTATTTTTATTTTTATTTTTATTTTTATTTTTATTTTTATTTTTATTTTTATTTTTTATTTTTTATTTTATTTTTTATTTTTATTTTTTATTTTTTATTTTTTTATTTTTTATTTTATTTATTTATTTTTTATTTTATTTATTATTTATTATTTATTTTTTATTTTTTATTTTTTTATTTTTATCTTTATCTTTATTTGTATTTGTATTTTTATTTTAATTTTTATAATTGTAATACTTATTTTTTTATGAGAAATGTAATACATGATTATATTTACTAAAATAATAATAATTATTATTAATAATAATTAATATAATTATTAATATTATAATTATTATTATGATAGCCCATTTCATTATAATAATATTAATACTAATAATAATACTACAACTAATAATAATAGTAGTAGTAGTAGTAATAATCACCGCCGAAAAAGTCATTCTGAAAACCATTGCCGAAAAACTCGGCCTGAAAACCTTCACTGGAAAAGTTGGCCGAATGATCATCGTCGGAAAAGTCAGTCCGAAAACCGTCGCCGAAAAACTCGGCCTGAAAATCGTCGCCGGAAAAGTCGGCCGAATAATCACCGCCGGAAAATTCAGTCCGAAAACCGTCGCCGAAAATCTTGGCTTGAAAATCGTCGCCGGAAAAGTCGGCCGAATAATCACCGCCGAAAAAGTCTGTCCGAAAACCGTTGTCGAAAAAGTCGTCCCGAAAATCATCGCCGAAAAACTCGGCTTGAAAATCGTCGGCGGAAAAGTCAGCCGAATAATCATCGCCGGAAAAGTCAGTCCGAAAACCGTCGTCAAAAAAGTCGTCCCGAAAACCGTCGCCGGAAAACTCGTTCGAAAACCGTCGTCGGAAAATGTCGGGCGGAAAAACAATGCTCGAAATTAATAATAATAATAATAATAATAATAATAATAATAATAATAATAATAATAATAATAATAATAATAATAATAATAATAATAATAATAATAATAATAATACAGAGTAATAATGTCTTATCTGATCTGATCTGATCTAATCTGATCTGATTTGTGTTTGTCTGATCTGATCTGATATGTTCTAATCTGATCTGATCTGATCTGATATGTTCTAATCTGATCTGATCTTATCTGATTACTTTAACTTTTAAGTCCAAAAACACATGGCCTTAGTCATAAGTTATCTCTGTTTTTTTATCATTGATTGTAATAGAATTGAATCGTTAAATAATTTACTGCAATTAATAGTTATGAGCAATCAGACAACAAAATGAGCAATATACATTTTCAATTTTTTTATATTTATGAATTGGTCCTAGGGTACATCTAGTTCTATATATGTCTAATTAACTGGGTACATGATATAGGTTTTGCTCTTACGTGTCTTCCTACTCCACTCGTTTTAATTTGTTAATTATGATTTATGAAATACAACCAGAATTTAGTGTGGATTTCTCTTAATTACAATACTATTAGCTATGTTGCACTAAAACGGATACGGACACAATACGGGTACGGAGAAACACCACTGAAAACATAAAGGATACGGGTACGTGAAAGAATACAATAAGAGAATTTATAAATTTCAACAAATTTTCAATATAACACTGAGTTAAATATCAAATTTGGTGATGATAATATGGTTATTCACTATATAAACTATTCAAAACATATAAGACGTTGAACAATTAAAGCGAGAAAAATAGCTCAAAAGTTATGGGATACTTGAGTAAGCTTAATCAGTTAGTTCAATGTGGGTATGTGTGTCCAACGGGAGTCGATGTCGTGTCAGTGTCGGACACAGGGTACGGCAGGTTGAAGGTGTGTACGTGCATCCGTAACTATAACTCTATAAGCCTATATGTTTGGATATACGTATATAGCTTTTTTTGCACGCGATGCGTGCGACAATTTTGATTATTTTTGTCAATATAAATAATATTATTTTTTTTGTTAACTAATTTTGTAATGTATAACCTTCGTCCTTATATGTTTGTTGTATAAGGAATTTTGTCGCTATTTATTGTGTAACTTTGACTTTCTCTAATTTTATACATATAAGAAAAAATATAGTCAATTGAGATCTCATTTCATTTAACGTTATGTTTTGAGAAGCGTGAAAAAGTAAATGTAGCAAATTTGAAGGAAAGAGGAAGTATAGTTTCTTTTTTTGTTATTTAGTACGTAAAGGAAGGGGTAAAGTGTAATTCACTTGGACACTGTCGCGACCTCCCCTTCCCTTATTTGCCAGGTATCAAATTCGAAAAATTGAAAAATCTGTCAAATTCACACTCATTCATATAATCAGAAACAAACATTTCCCCTCTCATTCGGTCATACCACAATAATGAACAAAAGAAAATGTTTAATTTATTTTTGTCATATTCTATTGGCTACTAAATTTTTACGATAATCAAAATGCAAAATTTTTATTTGATGAAATATATCAATATGGATGTCTATTTATAGAGAATTTAAAAATATGAATTTTGGTATTTTTGTTTTATTTTTTTGAATTTATATTTTGTACTATTTTCATTTTAAAAAGTACAAAAATTGTAATAAATTTACTTAATAATTAGGAGTGGTACAAATTGAGATTTTACAAAATTTTGAGGGATAATATGGACTTTTCGAGGGAAATCACCATGGCTCCCTCTTGGCTTATATAATAGAGATAAGGGGAAAGAAATGAAGGGAAAAAAGGTGGCGCTTCATTTTCCCTTCCCAACCTATTTCCCAAATACTAAGAATTTTATCTCTACCTTTGATTTTTGTTCCCTTTCTCCATACCCAAACAATGCATAATTGATTTGCAACTTGTTTAGTTTATTTTTGTGTGACTTGTATACGTATTGACTTGTTTACCTTCAAAGTTACGCTCAAGAATTTTGTGTGTTCAATGTAGTTAGTTGAAGAGTTTAAAGGTAAAAGCATGTGCCATGAGTTTGGGTATAATGGTATTATGGTAAGGTAGGACTGAGAGCATGAGCAACAGGAGAATTGATTAAGTGTGGAAGTGTGGAACATGCTTGTGATAAATGTCTCAATCTCACGCGTAAATATGTAATTTTGCATAAAAAATCGGGGCAATTATGTAAAATGAATAGTAATACAATAAATTAAAAGTAATAACGACATAAGGACGAGTTAAGACAGACATGGGTATGTGAAAGTGTGAAACATAGACATGTTAACAATGTACATTGGCACAAAATTAAATATATTATACATAAACATATAATGTAATTCAATTGATGAGAGATGCAATTATATAAAATGACTGAGGACAAAGTAAAACGGACATGAGTCAAGTGGAACATAGACATGTTAAAAGTTGAACATAGACAGGTTAATATAGTTGAACATTGACATATAATATATTATAAATAGACATGTAATGTGATTTGATCGGTGAGAGGGGGTAGTCATATAAAATGAACAACAACAATACAAATATGAATGACTCTAGAACACGCTAAAGCGGACATGGATCAGCCGATCAGGTGAAACATAAACATGTTATGGTTAAACATTGACACATAATATATTATACACAGACATGTACTATGATTTAACTGGTAAGATAACAAATTTCTATCATATATATTGATCTGCACTACTACATACTTCCCCTGAGCAATGGTGGTCCTCATTCCCATTCTCTTTGTTTTTTTTTTCTTTGAGGATTCAAAGAGGATGACTGGATGAGAAAAAAATGTTCTATGGTTGTTGCCCCTGTGCCATCCTCTTACCAAGAAAAAAATAAAATAAAAAGGTGTCATCAAATGGAGAGAAAAATAAATAGAAGGATGGGAAAGATCGAAAGAGGATATCATTGTGCATGCTCTAATGTTTAGGAATATCTGGTCTAAAAATGAGTATTATTAGAAAAAATTAATTTTTTTTATTTAATGGGAATTGACCTAATAGGTACATATATAACATATAATACATTGGTCCAGGACTAAGTAATAGGGGTAATGTAATGACCCAGATTTTATCGGTATTTTTGCCGGTATTTATGTGTATTTATGTTTGTTTATGTGCCAGTTCAAATTAATTTTTGAACTATTTATTTTAATTTTATATGAATAATTTCGATTTAATCGAAATGTTTATTTCTTAGTTCTAATTATTTATGTTAATTATTATTTAATTAATTAGAATTTTATTTATTTTTCTAATTAATTATTTAATATTTTGGGTTAAATCGATTTAGGCATGATTTATCATGCGGTTTTCGTAAATTAGCCCAATGGATCACGAGAGCCCAAACAAGGCCCATATTCTTCTCTTGGCCGGTTTTCTAAGGCAAGGAGTAGCTTGCCACTTGCCTTGTGTTCACACCTTAACTAACTCTATTTATAGAGGAGTTAGTAAGACATTTGCTCATTTGGCCATCTAATGCATTTGCAATCAAAAGATCAATCACCAAATTCTCTCCACTTCCTCCTTATTCTCACGCCATTTTTGAATAGTTGAAACTATCAATTGTTCATCATCTTTCCTAGCCCAAAACTTAAAGATTCAACCTCAATTGATCTTTAGGTGTTCAAACACAAGCCTAAACACATTTATTTCTTTCAAGATCTCTAGTTCGGTTTTGTTTTGGGGTTGTGTTCGTGTGGGTATTGTTGTCCGTGTGTGGGTTCAAGGTGGTGCACGGTGGTGGTCGTGCGTGGTGCCGTGCAAAAGCAGCAGCCAGGCCGTGCAAGGGCAGCAGCCAGGCCGTGCGTGGTGCAGTGGGCAGCAGCCGTGTGTGGTGCAGTGGGCAGCAGCCGTGCAAGGCCGTGTGTGTGGTGTTCGTGCTCGTGTTGTTAGTGCCGTGTTGGTGCTTGTTTCCGGGTTGTAATTTGTGTTGAATTTGTGTGTGATCTTCCATAAGGTAACACACTAACTCAACTTAATTGGTACCCTATGTTTATAGTATAGATTAAATGCATGTTTAGGATGTTTGTTGATGATTGTTCATGATTTTATGTATGATTTCATAATCTGATTTTTATGTGTTTGTATGGTGTTTTAGTGATGATTTTCATGATTTTATGATTAGTTATACATTATTATATGATCATGATTTATGTATCAAAGTTTGATGAAGTTTGGATAAGTTTATGTTGATGATTATGATGATATGCGTGTAGTTTGTGAGTTTGGATGAGTTCTTGGTTGAAGATCTTGAATCTTGATTGAGTTCTTGATTGAAGATCTTGAATCTTGAATGAGTTCTTTATGAGTTCTTTATGAGTTCTTTATGAGTTCTTTGAGTTCTTTATGAGTTCTTGATGAGTCTTTATGAGTTCTTGATTGAATCTTGTACGTTAAAGAAAATGGTTTAAATAGTAAAGGAAGTTAAAGATTAGGATTGAGTTGATTAAAGGATGAATAAAGATTAATGATTAATGATTGATTAGACTCAAGAATAAGGCTAGAGGCAGTTCTTGAGAATAACTTCGATGTTTTAACTAGATTAAATTCGAGAATCGAGGCTTTAGGCAGTTCTTGAACTTAGTTTATTTAAGTTGAGGTAATAATGAATAATATGATTAAATTGAGTAATGAATTGATTAATTAAGATTAGCTTGATTTCATTTTTAGACGCCTGATACTTTGAGTAAGATTCATTGTATTCGGGTTAAGACGTTGCCCCTAACCCATCCGCGGTATTGGGTTAGTTGGAGTCATACTATGTGATCTTCGTGAATTCCAGTAAGATTGGTTTCACGGGACATGGATTTCCAGTAAGATTGGTTTCATGGGGTTTGGGAGTAAGATTCTCAAATCCGAACATAGTAGAAAGTTCGAGCGCGTAAGATGCGTTCGTACGAGCACAGTCCGGTCTGGAATATGAATGATTGCGCCAAAGATAGTTGATTAGGTTGGTTTGAGTCGAGTTCACGTTTTGGGTTGTTCTCGTACTTTGTTTAGCGATGTTGTTGTTTGATTTATGCTATGTACATGTGTGTTCCCATTAGGGTGAGTCAGTTATGTTACTCGCCACTGATGGTGGACCGTTGTTATATTTTTCAGGTACTTCAGATGATGATGCTCTTGCCTAGTTTTGGGTTGGGCGAGCGACGTTTCTTTCTTTTGTTACCTGTTGTATTTACTGATGTTGTAGTATTGGTAGTGATAGTTTGTTTAGATGCTACTCTTTAGATTTTGGACTTTTATATGTTGTTTAAAGACTCTGACACGTAGTTGGAGTTAACTCGTATTTTTAGTATTTTTAGTTTGACTTTTGGAATTAGTATGTACAAACTTGTGGGTATTTGTACTTTTGTGGTTTGGTAATAATATATGAGGAATTAGTATTATTTCTTAGGTATTTTGAGTTGTAGTTTCTAACAACTCGACTCGTCGGTTTCTTCCGCGCCGGTTTAAGCGAGTCGGGTCGTTACAGGTAAGCAAAGAAAAAATGTTCATTCCAAAAGGGTGTTACTAAATACCGCCCGTATTTTTCCCAATCTTCCAATACTACCATACCCTTACCCTTATAAAACTAATTACTTAAAAAAAAATAACCTCACTCTTCACTCTCACTCCCCACGACACAGAAAATAAAAAACCCACCCCACCCCTTCGAAAATCCTCAATCAACACCCACCCTCTCCTTCAATTCAAGGCAGCAGCACCACCACCATTACCACCGACTTCAGCACCAGCAACGATGAGCAACGGCGAGCACTGCGACGGACTGCGCAGCATGACGAGCACCCGCGACGCCCCACCGCACCAGCACGACGACCACCACAGCACGACGACCACCCAATGCCTCCTCGAAAACGTCCAGGGAAGGAGGTCGCCGGCGCATCTGAGCGAAGTGAGGTTGCATCGAAGGTAGTTTCAGATCTCCTTTGAATTTTGATTTTTTTTACAATTTTTCCTTTTTTTTTTGGCTGTCAATTGGAGATGAATTTTGTGAGGAATGTGTTGATATATGTTAATTGGAGATGAAATTTAGCATTTTTTATGTTTGAATGTTTTAGGAATTTGGGGTGAAATTTACCCAGTATTTTCAGTTTTTTTAATTATTATTTTCTGATTTTTTTTAGTTTTTTTATTTTATTTTCTAAAATTTTTCTGAAATTTTCAGTTTTTTTATCTCATTTTTCAGTTTTTTTTCTGATTTTTTTTTTCGGGAATTTGATGAACTAATGTTAAATTTAGAGGAATTTTTTCAATTTTGTTGTGTTTAATTTGATGAACATTTGCAAAGAAGGTAATTTAGATCTAATTAGAATTTTGATTTTTTTTTTGTTTAGCAATTTTTTCTGTTTTTTTTTTTTGGGAATTTGATGAACTAATGTTAAATTTAGGGGAATATTTTGATAATTATTATTTAGTATTAATTAGGAATTTATGTTAATTATTTGATTTTTTAAAATTATAAAATGGTTTAATTACGAATTAATATAAATTGGTGTAATTGTTATAGATTGGCTTAATTATTTGTTAACTGGTAATTAATTGAAATTTTAAATTATAAATTAGCGTAATAATTTTTAATTAGAAATTATACACAAAAATATTCGAATTTTTTTATAATAATTTGGTGTAATTACTTTTAATTAAAATTTATTAGTAATTATAATAAATTGGTGTAATTGTTGTTAATTAGAAAATATTGACGATTACGATAATTATTTGATTTTCCTTATATTATAAGCCTAAATAATTAGAAATTTTTGTTGATTTAAAAATGATTGTAATTACTGTTAATTAGTTGAACGTATTTTTCAATTGCACTCAGCGTGCTCCTTTTTACAGTGGATGTCCTCCATATTAGAAGATTCGGAAGTCCTGTGAGATTCTTTGATTGATGGGTTGCCAGATAGGCTGAGTTTGGGTCTCCTTAGATTGAGAAAAGGGTTTGATGAGTACGAGACACGTGTTGGCATCCGACGACTTACACCTAGAGAGTGTCCACCTAGTTGGGGCGGTCATGCATAGCAGTTTTTTTTTTGTATTTTCTTTGTGCAAATTCTTTTTTGTGTTTGTATATAATGTCATATTTTGAATTTACTTCCTACACTCCATATCTTGTATTTGTATGTAATCGCATTACTCATTTTCCTCATATTCTGATTAGATCATGAATTTTCTTTTAATGAGTTTCATCCACGGTTACCAGCATTAAATATATTCAATGAAGCGATGTCTCTCCAGGTACTCAATGAAGCGATGGTTGTGTGTGCCGGATACAACCGGTTGGGGCTCAATATACCAGAATCCGGTTTGAGGACTGCCAATGACTTTGATAAGGAACAGGCATCCTCAAGCTTTTGTGGACGGTTTTTTTTTCCTTTGGGCGTTCCTCATGTTTCGGTTTTCCCCTCGGTACCGCTCTCCCTTATTACAGCGTAGGTAGGTTACCATGCGAAACACCGATGTATAATTGATTTTAGAAATAACAATTTCAAAAACAATCCCATGAGCTATCGGTTTCGCCCAATCACGTGCCTCGTGATGACTGAAAAACGTCTGATCAGTGACAAAACTTTCACTATAGTCCACGCCATCTCCGTCGTTATTGTCCTAAATAATTTCATTAAATACGCTAATTAGTTATTAAATTTTAAAAGCATAAAACGATGCATACAAACGTGCCCTTATCGCGTTGCCCTCATGGCAGCAACAAACCCTAAATACGTTACACCCATGGAAGCAACGTGCTTGAATCACGTTAACAACCATGGGAGAACGTGTTCAAAACACGTTACAACCATTGGTGCAACGTGTTAGGAACATGTTAGCACTATAGGAGCTACGTGTGAGGAACACGTTAGCACCATAGGAGCAACGTGTTCAGAACACGTTTCAAAACACGTTACTTGAATTGGGCAAACACGTTATTTTTAAGTATGATTTTTTCTTACACAAACAAAAATTTAACTTAATACGTGAAAAAATTCTTAAAAAAAATACTACCTCCATTTCGAAAAAAAACGCAACAAATTGGATGGCACGAACTTCTAGTTCATTTTTTGTTGTGAGAGTAAAAGGGATAGAGAGAGAAAGTGGGGTATGTGATGATGTGAGAGATAGGAAGAAAAGACTTATAAAAATGGAAAGATTAAAATTGTTGCATTTATTTTGAAATTTCCTAAAATAGAAATTGTTGCGTTTATTTCGAAACGAAGGAAGTATAACTTAATGCATTGAATAATTCAAGCAAATATGGAAATTTTTATTTATGTAAGAAAAAATTATACTTAAAAATACCTAAAGAATAATTCAAAGTAATTAAACATAGGCAAAAAATGATTACCATAAAAATTTATAAATATAATTATTTACAAAGCTAAAAAAAACATAATTAACAAGTAAAAAAAATATCATTGATAAATTTACTTCTCTGGCATTCACGTAATCATTGTTGTCATCCGACATTTTGCTTCTAAATAAAAATATAAATTAAACTTAGTAAATCTTATATATTTTGAGGTGAATTTCTTTATATATATTTTTTTATGCAAGAAGTGAATTTCTTTTTGAGGTGAAATAATGAATGTTGAAGTGAATTTTTTTTTATAAGAATGGTGTTGTATATGAGTGAGGATTTTTTAAAATTTTATTATTATTTTTTTTAAACCAACCACACCATTTTGACAAGTGGTCCACCATCAATAGGTGAGGGTATTTTAGAAAGTTAAGGTTAAAATACGGGTGGTATTAAGTAAATTTGGGCGGTATTTAGCAAATGAGTTCCAAAATGCATGTTCATATCGAATATTAGAACCCAATATGAAAATTTTGAATTTTTGATATACAAAATTTTTCGGTTCGGATACTTTTGAATATCGGATAATTTTAACTCAACATTTTAAGTTTTAGGAAAACAACCTTAAACATGAAGTTTCTTCAGCAACGGTTTTTCCAAACAGCTCATTCTTTTTGGACACTTTTCGCCCGCTTAGAAGTGGATTAAAACAAAACACAAGGATTTTTCATCTTAAAAGAACGCCAACAAAACAAGACAACAAACAACTACGTATTAAAAGAATCAAGTACCTTTGAAAATTGAGAATCATAAATACATCTCACTAATCCTCTCAATGAATGAAATAAAACAAAATACAACATCAATATGTAGGTATGTGAGAAACTACATACAGGATATAAAAAACAACATATAATTTTACAAACCAAACTTAAAAAAAGAAATACTCTACTTATTGAATTTGCACATATATATTTTTTTGGATGGAACGGCATACGGACTCCGCCCAAAAATCGTATCTCCGGAAATACCAAAGGGGAGCAATGTTGATCCCTGGTCTCTGGGAAAACGTGGTGCCTTGGGGACCAACTCACCCAGAGTCGTCCAAATTTGCATTCATAGTTAGCAATGAACAACACTATCAAGAAATGATAAACAACAACAATACACCCCTCAAACCCCAAAAAAGAACAACAATATACAGTCCTAAGTCAGATCAACTAACTTCTCTTAGCCTTTTAATCAAAGCATCCAAAGACTTCCTTTTGGGATTGGGCTTAGCTCCCCTAGTAGCAAAGAAGCTTCTATCCGAAGCCTCCCTTAATTTCTCCGAAATATTCATCACTTTTTTATAATCCAAAGCATTATAAGTCTTAGCCCTGATCACAGGATTTAGGAAATTTTCTGGGTTATTGCTTAACAGCAAATTGACTAACTGCCTTGACTCAGCTAAACCAGATTTCAGCTGATTAGCTTCATCGTCCGAGATAATCGAACTCTGACTATCTGCAAATGACTCTAATAACTGAATATCAATGTCAAGACCTGTAATTGCATTGATATTGAACTTCTTTACTATATCTCCAGCTAAAGCATTCACAATCTTATCAGAAATATGAGCCATAACATCCTGCAAAACCCTCTTAAGCACATCAGGAGGTAGTATTTGCTGAGCTGTTGAAACCAGAGTTTCAAGGAAGATGATAACCTCATTCACATATTCATTCCCACCTTGAAGAGGCTCATCACCCATCCAATTAACATTCTCCATTAATGACATGAAGCTATCAATCTTCACCTTAATCATTCCTGCAAGCATTTCCTCGGCTGCATCACGAGACTTCTTCAACGGGAACTGCCTCTTCCCCCGGTCTGCCATCCTCACCGGTATCCCTGAGAGCTGCGCAGCGTGCTTAAAGAAGAAATCACACGCTCGCTCAAACACCGCCATGTTAGCTGCAACCTGCATTGCTTGTGAAACACCAAATACACCAGTTTTTATCAGCTTAACTAAAGCCTCATCAAGAACCTCACTCAATAGTCTATCTAAATACTTCTTGACCACATCATATGAGTCTAGCTGCCCGCCATACGACATGTAACTCGCAGAATCTTCTATGAAAGACCTCACAATTCTACAACAATCAGGTACTGTGGTTGAAAATGGTGCTATGAAAGGGAATGCTGGGGTTATGTCTGATGTCTGCAATTGGAAAGCTAACACATTCATGGAGTATTCATACTCTTTCTTCATCAACATTTGCTCAAACTTATCAGCAGATGCTGCATCAGTTATCTGCTTTCGACAATCCGATAACAACAGCTCATGATACTTATCCCTGTGCTTACTCAATACATCAAGCAGTGCATCAACAGGGTACCCAAATCTTCTCAATGTAACACCCAATAAACTCACATAATCCTTAATAAGCAACAAATGATTTGCAGTCTGCATTCGTGAAAATTGATCCTCTAAAACTGAACACATCTTACTAATCGCCATTTCCCACAAATTCTCAACCTCCCATTTGGAAATCAACCCACCACCTGTTCTCAAAACTCTGTCCTCAACTATGAAAAACCCAGCAATTTGGGCGAAAAATGTCTGATGCGACTCCAAAAATGGAGTCATTGATGAAACCTGAAAATCAGATGTCAATTGCAGCTTCCTTGTTTCAAAATAATAATGCTTAAACCGATCTTCAATACCTAAAGATTGATGAATATGATAAGCTCTATACAATGGCGTAAGATCAAACCCAGAGCTCCCACTACCAGCACCACCACCGTTATTTTCTCTTTCAATTTGAAGATCTAAATCATCATCTTCTTCTTCCAAAGCATAAACACAATCTCTAACACTCAACCTAGATTGTTCCTCAGCTTGTCTTTGCTTCATCCTCAATTCTTCCTCTCTTTGCCTGGAAGACGAAGCTTGACCAATCGCAAACTGACCTAAATTCCTACTAACAGCACGAATCTCAACCAGCCAATCCCCGAACTCCTTATTCGTTTTCTTCTCAACATAAACCCTAACAGCAGGAATATGAGCTTCGAGCATCTTCTTCAAAGTCAAAGAAGGCGTAATCTTCAAAAAACTCCTCTCAATCTGATCAACACAGCGCAAAGCCAAATACAACTGATCATTCTTAAGATGATTGTTAGTCTTAGCACAGAGATTAACAATATCAACACAGATCTTAACATAACCTAAACAAACGACGAGATTGTTGTTGATGTTGCTAGTCTCAATAAAAGAGTCGAGAAAAGAGAGCAGAGGTTGAGCAACAGATTGAAGGTGAGCGTTGGAGAGGGAGAGAGACGACTTGAGATCATCAACGTCAGATAAGAGGGAGCGAAGATCATCAACGGCGAGGATGAAATCTTGGTAATGAGCTTTGCAGACTTCTTCGATTTCGGATTCTTTGGAGCGAGTGAAGAGCTTAAGACTTTGAAGAAGAGTTTCGGGTTTACCAGCAGCAAAGGCTTTGCGGACGAAGGGGGAGAGGTCTTCGCCGTTGCAGATGGCGGAGGAGAGGAGGAGTTGCTCTTGTTTGTCGCCGTGGTCGCCGCCGTCGCCGCCGCCTCTACGGCGACTCTTGGTTGATTGCATGAGGGGTATTTTCGTAATAAGGGGAAGTGGGTAAGAGAGGGAGAGAGAAGTGGCGGAGATGTAGGTGGTGGGGGTATGGAGAGAGGAGAGAGGGTGTGGGGTGAGGAAGTGGTAATGATGTGGGGTGAAATGACGAAAATGCCACTGGAGGAAGAGGGAAGTTGAAGTAGCAGTGCGAGGGTAGTTTGGGGATTTCGAACGAAGAGGTTATGTAGGAATTGGTATGTGTTTAGAAAGAGTTGATAAGTGTTTGGTTTGACAACGAAAAATTTGGAAGGAAAGAAGATGATAGAATGATGATTAGAGGGAGCGTTGACGTTAAGGATCAGCGTTGCATCAACCTACGTGTTAATGTGTTATTATCAGTTTCATTCGACTCCACTCCGTTTTTACTGCTCTCAACGTAACATAAAGATTTTAACAAATATTTTTTCACGCATTTTGAGGAAGCGATTCGATAGTGTAAATGACCAAATTAATCAAAATAATTTTTATATTAGTAACTTATAATCACATTCTTGCTTGTATTAAAATCATTTTGATTAATTTCTTCGTTTACACTGTGACGACCCGACTCGCTTAAACCGGCGCGGAAGAAACCGACGAGTTGAATAGTCAGAACTAACAGACTAAAACACTTGAAATTAAAAACAAACCTCAAAATGATTATATATTCTAAACCAAAAGTACAATTACCCACAAGATTATACACAACTAATCCAAAAGTCAAACTACTACTACTAACATACGTAACTCCAAATACATGTCAGAGTCATAGTAAAGTATAAAAGTACCACTACTAGAGTATATAACTAGAAAACATCGAAAAATAACAATATAGAATCTAAGCAATATCGGCACTCGCCCAACCCAATGCTAAGGAAGGACCTCATCATCAAAATTACCTGAAAAACAACAACAGTCCACCGTCAGTGGCGAGTAACATAACCGTCCCACCCTAACGGGGATACACATGAACATAGCACAAATCAAATAACCAAATCAAACAAGCTAATCAAATCATGCGAGTCATACGAATATACATGCTTGACTCAACTAACTTAACCAAATCTTAACTTTGGCGCAATCATTCGCATACTAGACCGGACTATGCACGTACGAATGCATCTTACGCAATCGAACTTTCTACTATGTTACGACTGAGAATCTTACTCCCAAATCCCGTGAAACCAATCTTACTGGAAATCCACATCCGAAGACAACATAGTAAGACCACCAACTATCCCAATACCGCGGATAAAATAGGGGCAACATCTTAACCCAAAAACATAGAATCTTACTCTACGATTTAGGTGTCTAATAGCGAAATCAAGCTAATCATTAAATCCTTAATTCTTTAATCCGAAGTTTACATTCTTAGTTAATCTTAAGTTGCATCTTACGTCTTGACTTAAGACTAACATGTAAACAAACGAAGTTATCCTCAAGATTGCCTTTTCTTTGCCTTTTCTTGAGTCTAACCATAAACATTTACTACTTTCTTTAATCAATCTTAAGTAATTCTTTAACTTTAAAGACTCAAACAAGAACTCATAAAGAACCTTAAAGAACCCATCAAGAACTCAAAGAACTCATCAAGAACTCATCCAAGACTCAAGATCTTCAATCAAGAACTCAATCAAGATTCAAGAACTTCAACCAAGAACTCATTCAAGAATCAAGAACTCATCCACACATACATAAATCACACGCATACTTTACACAATTCAACACATGAAATCATCAACCTTCTAGCATCCAAAATTCACCAAACTTGAACATGATCATCATTAAACTAATTACCAACATAAACAATCATGAAATCATCATTTCCAAACATAAAATCATAATAAAACCATTCCAAAATCATATTAAAATTCATACACAAAAACATGATCAAAACTTCAAAATAAACTAATCTATTCATTTAATCTATATTATGGAACATAGTATACCAATTAAGTTGAGAAAGTATGTTACCTTGATGAAGATTAACAAGGTAAACACTCAAGAACATGCTGCCCGGAAACTACCCAAACCACACGGCCAGCAACACGGACCACCACGAACACACGGCTTCAACCACTAGCACGAACCACCACCTTTGCACGGCTGCTGCTGAACGGCTGTCCCACACGAACACCACCACGGCTTGCACACACTAGCACCACCGCACGGCCAGACCACGAACCACTTGCACCACCGTCCCTTGCACGGCCCACCAACACGGTCACCACTCGAACAACCCACACGAACACGACCAAAACCAACCCCGAACTAATGATCTTGAATGCAAATTAAGAGGTTTAGTTTGTGTTTTTGATACTCAAAGATCAATAGAAGTTGAATCTTTAAATTTGGGTTTTAAGAAGATGATGAACAATTTGATTGAATTCAAGAGCCAAAAATGGCGTGTGGCTATGATGCAAATGGAGGGAGTTTTGTGTTTGGACTTTTGATGGCAAGTGTTTAAGTTGGCAAGGATGGCAAAATGAGGTTTAAGCCTTACTAACTCTTCTATATATAGAGTTAGTTAAGGTGTGAACATGAGGCAAGTGGCAAATCCTTGCCATGCACACAAGGGATAACCGGCCAAGGCAAGAGAAATGGGCCAATTTGGGCTTTCGTGATCAATTGGGCTAATTTACAAAAATTGCATGATTAATCATGCTTAAATCAATTTAGCCCAAAAATATTAAATAAGTAATTAGAAAATTAAATAATAAAAATTCTAATTAATTAAATAATAATTAAAATAAATAATAACTAATCAAAATAAAATAATTCGAATTAAATCGAAATTATTCACATAAAATAAAATAAATAGTTCAAAAATAAATTTGAACCATACATAAAATCACATAAATACACATAAACATACGATAGAAATACCTATAAAATCAAGGTCGCTACATACACCCTTAAATCGTTTCCTCAAAATGCGTGAAAAAACTAGAGGTGATCATGGGTCGGGTCGGGCCGAGGTAAAAAATTTAAGCCCATAAAGCGGGTCGGGTTCGGACCGGGCTTAGTTCGGGCCCAAATTTCTTTAGCCAAAGCCCAAAAATTTAGTGCGGGCTTTTTTGGGTCGGGCCTAAAAAAGTAACCAAAAAGTATTATTTTACATGTCCAAGGCCCGCGCGAAAAATTTAAAAAATCGGTTCGGGCCTAAGTTCGGGCCTAATTTTGATGTCGACATGAAACTAAGATAATGATCAATAGTTTGTTAGGGGCCAGAAGGCCAATTAAATATGAATTGTGTTGATCTTAAGTTTGTCATGGACTAGTAGTCCAACTAGAAACATGGATTTCTAAAATCCACTGTAACGACCCGACTCGCTTAAATCGGCGCGGAAGAAACCGACGAGTCGAGTAGTTAGAAACTACAACTCAAATACTTAAGAAATTAAAACTAATTCCTCAAATATTATTATTAAACCACAAAAGTACAAATACCCACAAGTTTGTACATAACTAGTCCAAAAGTCAAACTAAAAATACTAAAATATGAATAACTCTAACCACATGTCAGAGTCAAAACATAACATATAGAAGTCCTTATAATAGTCAAAAACTATCTAAAACAACTGAAACAGAAAATACAATAAAAACAACAGTAAACGTCGCTCGCCCAACCCAAAGCTAAGCAAGAGTATCATCGTCAGAAATACCTGAAAAATATACAACAGTCCACCATCAGTGGCGAGTAACATAACTGACTCACCCTAATGGTAATACACATGCACATAGCATAAATCAAATAATCAACATTAACAATCAAAGTACGAGAACAACCCAAAAACGTGAACTCGACTTAAACAACCTAATCAAACTATCTTTGGCGCAATCATTCATATTCTAGACCGGACTGTGCTCGTACGAACGCATCTTACGCATTCGAACTTTCTACTATGCTTGGATTTGAGAATCTTACTCCCAAAACCCCATGAAACCAATCTTACTGGAAATCCATGTCTCGTGAAACCAATCTTACTGGAAATTCACAAAGATCACATAGTATGACTCCAACTATCCCAATACCGCGGATGGAATAGGGGCAACGTCTTAACCCAAATACATTGAATCTTACTCAAAGTATCAGGCGTCTAAAAATGAAATCAAGCTAATTAATTAATTAATTCATTTAATCAAACTTAATCATTTTATTCATTATTATTACCCAACATAACTAAATTAAGTTCAAGAATTGCCTCTAGCCTTGATTCTCGAAATTAACTAGTTAAATTATCGAAGTTATCCTCAAGAACTGCCTCTAGCCTTAATCTTGAGTCTAACCAATCATAATTCAACAATCTTTAATCATTCTTTAACCAATTATACCTCAATCTTTAACTTTCTTTTAACTTACAACCCACTTTCTTTAACTTTCAAGACTCATCCAAGAAACTCAAAGAACCCATCAAGAACTCATAAAGAACTCAAAGGAATCATAAAGAACTCATTCAAGATTCAAGATCTTCAACCAAGAACTCAATCAAGATTCAAGATCTTCAACCAAGAACTCATCCAAACTCATACATACCACACGCATATCATCATTATCATTCGAACATTACCACTTATACTAACCCAAAATTCATCAAACTTTGACATAATAATCATGATCACATTACAACACATAATCAATCATAAATTCATGAAAAACCTTCACCAAAACATCATATAAACACATGAAAATCAGAATATAAACTATACATAAAATCATAGTTAATCATCATCAAACAACCCCAAACATGCATTTAATCTATACTATAAACATAGTATACCAACAAGGTTGAGTAAGTATGTTACCTTATGGAAGATTACACACAAATTCAACACACAAATGCAGCCCGGAACACGTCCCACACGGACCCACAACCACGCACAACACGGCAGCACACACCGCACCACCACGGCACACTTGCACGGCCTGGCTGTTGCTCTTGCACGGCCTGGCTGCTGCTCTTGCACGGCACCACGCATGGCCACTGCACCACCACGCACGGCTGTCCACACGGCCACAGCACGACCACACGTTACCACTCGAACCAAGCCCCAAACCGAACCCGGAAAAAGGATCTTGAATAAAATAACTGTGTTTAAGATTGTGTTTGAACACCTAAAGATCAATGAACTTTGAATCTTTAAGTTTTGGGCTAAGAAAAATGATGAACAATTGATGGCTTCAATTGCTCATAAATGGCGTGAGGCACTAGGCAAATGGGAGGGAGTTTGTGTTGAAACTTGATGGCAAGAGCTTATGATGGCAAAATGAGCAAGGGCCTTACTAACTCTCCTATATATAGAGTTAGTTAAGGTGTGAACACAAGGCAAGTGGCAAGCCTTGCCATGCCCACTAAAAACCGGCCAAGAGAGGGATTATGGGCCTAAAATGGGCTCTCGTGATCAATTGGGCTAATTTGCAAACACCGCATGATTAATCATGCACAAATCGGTTTAACCCAAAATATTAAATAACTAATTAGAAAATTAAATAAATAAAATTCTAATTAATTAAATAATAATTAACATAAATAATAACAACTAAAAATAAATATTTCGAATTAAATCGAAATTATTCACATAAAATAAAATAAATAGTTCAAAAATAAATTTGAACTAACATATAAACACACATAAATACACCTAATTATCGGCAAAAATACCAATAAAATCTGGGTCATTACATCCACACTGTACAGTGTTAAGTGTTTTTGTGTCCTAGATTTATATGCATGTTTGAGTCATAGGTAAATTCATTATTCATTGTATGTATAAGATGTAGTTTGATGCATTACTCATTCTAGATATTTTATTTTGTCTCTTATCATGAATTTTTCATCTCATACTACGTGCACTAGTTCTACTTAACAATTGTGGTGTTTTCAGATGTTCATCCAAAATATGTTGAGATGAAATTTATAAGTTTGTATGAGATATTTATATTCCAATGGGGTTATAGCTCTCATGAAGGTATGCATATAACATTGATCTAATAGTATGTTATGAATCATGAAAGAAGAGTTCCTTAAAAAAATTATATACAATGTATTTTAATATTTGATTCTACAAGTTATATACTTGTAGTTTAGCAATGTTAGTTAATATTACTATTGAACACCTAAACTGTCTATGCAACTTAATTTTTGACATCTCAACCTGAAGCTTGAGCATGCATGTGATAGATCACCAGTTTTTATACCCATTGGAGAATTCTCGCATATATGAAATGTCTAAAGAATATAAATAACAATATCCCAGTGATAATAGTTGTTATGATCTAGAAGAACCATAAGGAATGTATGATTAGACCATAATATGTGAATATATTAAGTGTTGCCATGATATTGGGATTGGAGAATGTATGATCAATCATTGATCATGAATTTTTACTTTATGACCTCCAAAACAAGGCATCAATTCAATAATTAAGGCAACTTGATAATAGACTCATGCAGTGTCTTCATAAGTATTGATAATTGAAGATGTCTCACTATGTCCAAGAGAAGATTTGAAGATTCAAGACCAGTCTAAGAAGATTTGTCATCGAGAAATATTATTATGCAACAAATGTGAAGTTACTCAGTGGCATTGGATTTATTACATTTGAAGATCTCAGGTTATGTATTCATCAGGGAGAGTAAATACGCGTTGCACTCTTTTTCCCTTAACCAAGGTTTTGTCTCGCATTGGGTTTTCCTGGTAAGGTTTTTAATGAGGCAGCATTCCAAGGCGTATTACGAAAGTGTTGTACTCTTTTTTCTTCACTAGGTTTTTATCCCACAGGGTTTTCCTAGTAAGGTTTCATGGACATCCATAATATTTCATAACACTCCCCCTTGGATGTCCATTATCTAAAACAATATAACGCACATTAACTCCCCCTCATGATATCATCAATCTTTATCCTTTGACACAATATAATCCAATTTAGTAAAACGGATTCATGAATGTAGCGATTGAAGAGTGTGCCTCGTTAAAACCTTACTAGGAAAAACCCTGTGGGATAAAAACCTAGTGAAGGAAAAAGAGTACAACACTTTCGTAATACGCCTTGAAATGCTGCCTCATTAAAAACCTTACCAGGAAAACCCGATGCGGGACAAAACCTTGGTTAAGGGAAAAAGAGTGCCGGGCCACTTTTGATCAGCTTTAGAAAAAACAAATGTTAAAATCTTTATGTTACGGAGGGAGTACTATACTAGTAGTTTTTGTTTCAAGCAAGGTAGGAAATATTTATGGAAATTCATACAAGTATATATTTCCACATGTATGATACACTCCTTTAGTAGTTCCCTTTTCACACATGTCGAGACAAAACTTTGAAGATTAATATCTTTAATTGTGTGTTTGTAAAAATTATAAAAACTAGTTATTAAAAAACTACATGTTGAAACGAATCCAACTAGACCACACATGACTATGTTTTATCTTATGTATAAATCACAAACGATAGTCAAAATATATTTGTGAATAGTGACAAAGTCAAACTGGGTAAACTAAAAAAAACGGAGGTAGTATGTAATTTTACTTATTTTATAGTTTTTTACTCATTTTAAAATGCACAAAATTATTTAAAATGAGCAATAAAACACCTTGGATGCAAATACATCTACATATATGTCCGGGTGTATAATAGATTCATTGTCGTTTGATAGGGCGTAAAATGTTTTTAGATGAAAATGGTTTTGCATGGAAAACCTATTACGATGGAAATTTCATTTTCACAAAGGTTTCCCGTTATTTGATTAAGGCTCTATTTGTTTTGAAGGAAAATAAATTTTATGGAAAATCATTTTCTAAGGAAAACAATTTTCAATGAAAAACATAGATGTAAAAAGTTTTCCTTTATTTATTTGATTAAAAGGCCGGAAAACTTATGAAGGAAAGGAAAAATGAAATAGAAATGAAGGAAGGATGGGAGGAGTGAATAAGGGAGAAGTAAAGAGGAAGAAGGAAAATGTGGCATTCCTTCTTCACAAAAGGAAAATAGTTTTCCTTTTCCAAAGTGACATTTTCTACCTTGAAGAAAATTGTTTTCTACTATTTCCAAAACAAACAAAGGAAAATGGAGAGAGGGAGGAAAATCATTTTCTCGAGGAAAATCATTTTCCGAGAAAATGTTTTCCATCAAAACAAACAAGGCCTAAATGTAAAAATGATTTTCTATTTTAAGCATTTTTCGTTGTTTGGTTGAACAAAAAATCAATTGCTTCAATTGTGACGGAAAATGTTTTCCTACAAAACAATGTAAATTGGGAAAACAATTTTCCAGAAAAACATATTACATCCTATTAAACGGACATTTTAGTATGTAAAATATTTTCGTTCAAAACTTTTTTTTAAAATATTTTATATTGTTTAGTTTAAGTCAAAAAGTTAAATTCAAGTTTGGACTAAACACTTGTTTAACATGCTATTGAAAATATTTTGAGAGGCTACGTCTTATATAGATATGGATGATGTAATAATTTGTTTGTTAGAAATATTCAAATATTTTCTAGTAATAAATTGAAGAAAGATTAGCTATAGGAAGAAATAAATCGGAAACATATATGAGTATTTCCAAATGATTAAATGTTTTAATATTGTTACTCCCTCCGATTTTTTTTTTTTTTTTTTTTATATTTGTTATTGTTCATAAAGTTTACTTTGACTATCGTTCTTTATTTATATATAGGTCAGGAAAAATATCTCTATTATATAAGTGAATGGGGAAAAAATAGTGTCCCCTTTAAATGACTAAAATACCCTTAATGGATTTATTTTTTTTACTTGCCAAGTAGTGGTGGCCACTGGGCCGGGTTGACCCGGCCCGGCCCGGTTTTTGGCCCTGATGGGTCAGACCCGGTTAGCCCGGACCCGTCCCGTGACCCAGCCCGGTGCTAAACGGGTGGGTCATGGGTCGGAGTGTTATAACCCGTAACCCGGTCAAATCCGGTCCAACCCAGTCAAACCCGGTCAAAACTGGTCCAACCCGGTCCACCAACCCGGTCCAACCCGGTCCCCGACCCGACCCTCCAACCCGGGTGGGTCGGTTCATGGGTCGCCTATCCATGAACCCGGCCCGGTAACCCACCGGGCCGGTTCATGGGTCGGAGGTCTTTGACCCGGCCCGGTCTCTGGCTCGGCCCAGCCCAGCCCGGCCCGTTCGGTGGCCACCACTACTTGCCATACTAAACAAGATTAAAATTGTATATTGGTATATTCCTTAAATATTTCACTCAAACTTAAATTGAAAAAAAATAAGTAATAGCAATCAATCAATAAAAAAGGAAAGGTTAATTTGACATAAAAGTGTTAATTCAAAATTTATCATGGCAATTACTAACATTTCTAATTGAATTCAATAGATAATAAGTGAAAAGTGTTATTTTTTTGACTCGTATATATAATAAACTAAAATTATTTAATTTTATCTGTAACAAAATAAACACAAAAATTATGTATTAGTTGTGACGTAATGTATAAAATATTTTTGCTGCATTTACTTTATTACATAGTAATTATATCATATTAACAAAATGTTGATACGTTGACACCAATAACCAATCTTTATTCGCTATTCAATAACAAAAATTACAATAAAAACATTATTATCACATTTTTATTTATCAAAATTTTTAAATTAACGCACACATCGCATGCATATATATATGGCTAGTAGTAATTATGTGGGGTCTCATTGAATTCTTTTAATGTATAATTTTTTAAATATCTAGCTAGTTTTTATTATTTTTAAAAATACATAACTAGATAGTTATATTTAAAGTTTTATTTCAGTAAGCGCATACAAAAAGGTAAACTATGAAGATTAATAATAAAATAAGGTATATAACTTACTAAGTATAAGCTAGGAAGTCTTAAAAAGATACATGCGCAAGTGAAAGGGCAAGGCTTATTGTTTAAAAAAGGTACGTACGTATTACATCATATCATCAATCATTTATTCCTCTATGGAGTTTTATATATGTTAATTACGGATTTACGGGCAAACAAAAGCAATGGTTTTCTAATCAAGAATGGCCTATATATGGATATTTTAACAAATTTTTTAGCAAGAAAATTGTGTAGTATTCTACTCAATTGATAAAGTTTGATCGTTACTACATTATCCACGAGTATGAAAAATTCGAAAGGAATTTATGTATTCAAGCTTTAAAGATATCCTGAGGTTTGGTTAATTCTAAAAATACTCCCATGTTTGTGGAGTAACTTGAGGTACTCCAAAGATTTGTGCTTTTGTCCAAATTGTCATTATTCTTGACGAATTACAAACAAACATTAGATGGTTAGGTCTCAATGTCATTTAATGTAATAGCTGTTACATCTATGATTTTTCAAACCATAAATATGCAATATCACAATAGGGATACAACACAATAGTTATTTCTTTCTCTCTCTCTGTCTCTCTGTTCTCCCTTTCGAAATTGTACTCCATAAACTTGAAAATGTCATTTGAATTGCCGAAATTTTGGATACACTTGCCTATGAAGCAAAAAGGTGCAACAAATGCTTGAAAAAGATGGATATAAGGTTTTAGAATCATGAGATAACCCTAACAAGTTGTGCTACAAGTGTGTGCCTTGTGTTAGCCACTATTTTTGGGCAAAACCTACGATTTCAAATTATATTCGTGGAAGACTTGAGAACAAGTTGGGTGATGATGAATTGATGATTGTCTGAAAGTGTTGGCATCCTTGAGTGTTCTTCATAAAAATATTGCAAGGATGACCTTTTCAATAGGTTAATAAGTGGTGCATATTTGTCTTGATTGTTATTATACTTGGCCATCAAAATGTAATAGGGTTGTTGATGTGAAGAATTATGTTGTTATATAGGTTAATGGATTATTTAGGCACTTTATATTTAAGATCTTTTGTAATTTTTCATGTAGGGATGAAACATGATTGTTGGAATGTAAAATCCTGTGTTTTGTTCATTATGCTCGAATGTAATTGCTCAACTGAATATAGTGAATAAATTCGTATTTTTCATGATAATTTTTATGTTATTATCATTTCAAAGTTTCAGGTTGTGTCCATTAATTTAGGTGTGTTTGGCAATTCGAATCATTTTAATTGATTTGTAATTGATTAGATGATGTTATTTTAACTGATCAATCATAAACATTAATAAATGCATTAAAAATTACTTGTAGTTTGAGTTGGCTCTTTAATTGGTTAGAGCTGAATTAATAGCATTGATAGTTGAATTTTCATTTTTCTCGTGGTCTTCAGTTGATTTTTGTGTGATTTGTAAATGATGCATGTTTGTGTGATTTGGGATTTCTTGAAGAAATAGAGTGATTGTAATCATGAGTTTATCATTTTTATAATTATTCGAATACGAGTTTAGCCGATTTAATGAGTGATGAAGAGAAAAGGATTGTGATAATGTCGAGAAAAGAGAAACAAATGTTGTTTGAGTGCTTTGTTAACATTTTTGCGGTTCTACATTTTAATCCTTATATATAATATATATACTAGTTGTGCATGGCTCTGCGCGTGATGCGTGCGGCGCCGCCTAAAGGGTAATTATAACACCCCTATCTTTAGGTGAACATGAGTCCACAAGTAGATATTGTCCTCTTTGGGTCCTAGCCCGCAATGATTTACTTTGGAGTGGGAACAACCCACCCAAAAGGCCTCTACTAGGTTGAGGTTTTCATCTGTATAAAGAAGATTTCTTTCTCCTCAACTTCCGATGTGGGATGATTTTTACTCCCTTTCCTCACCCCTTAAAAGGGGCTTGCAAACCTGAAGGCACTACAGGACACCGAATTGGACCTTGGCTCTAATACCATATGTAACACCCCTATCCATTGGTATCAGAGCTAGAGCCCATTATGCCATTATGGTGTCCTATAGTGCCTTCGGGGACGTAGACCCCTTTTAAGGGGTGGGGAAAGGGAGTAAAAGTCATCTCACATCGGAAGTTGAGGAGAACGAAATTTTTTTTTATATAAAGATGTATACCTCAACCTAGTAGAGTCCTTTTGGGTGGGTCGTTCCCACTCCAAAGCAAATCCTTGCGGGCTAGGACCCAAAGAGGACAATATTTACTAGTGCGATCCTATTCACCCAAGGATAGGGGTGTTACAGTAATTTTTGGTCTGATGATGTATTGTTGGGTGATGCAATTGCTATGATATTATAGTATTGTTGGGAGATGGATATTATCAAAATATAAATTTATAGCTTAATTAATATGGCGTTAGTATTATAAATCATTGAGGCACCTCCACAGGAATAATAGGCCTTAAGCCTGGACCCGTTCGTCAAAGCAATTCTTAGTTACATCATGAACCAAGTGACTGGGAAAAAAAAAGATGATAGTGTCACATTGATCCCTAGCATTTAATATGTATATAGATAATATAGCATTAGTAGGACAAACCCAACTATATATAAATTAGTAAGAAATTTACAATCCATACACTATTCTAGTCATGCGCATACAATAGCTATTATATATGAAGTAGCTACAACAACAAAGTATAAACACTCTTTTGCTTTAATGGTTATCGCTTCATGAGTTGAAGCATGTAGTCCTGAACAAATTATTGGTAAAGGAGAATGCATACCTACTAATCTACTATCATAATTTGATTATCGAGAGCTAAGTCATACGTCTAAAAGCCTGCTATAACTTTATCGAGATAGCTTCTAATTTTTTCCAGTATGCATCCAGAGACTGTAGATGAAGCTAATAGGAAAGAGCTAGAACGTAAAAGAAAGACAAACAACAAAACTCGTTGACATATTACAACAAAGAAAAAATCAGCAAATGAACTATGTGCCTTATCCTGATTTTTGATTTAGAAACCATGCATCTTTACTCCCATGCTAATTCTGAACGGAACAGCATAAGTAAGTACGATGAAATCTGGACATATTGTTAGATGATAGCGGTATAAAGCTAATAATGAGATCAGACCAAGTGATTAGTTTATTATCTACAAGTAAATTGAGATAAGGAAACCCCAGTTTTTGAAAATAAAGTATAAAAATGCATCAAAATTTTGATACAAAATTATGCGGTTACCGGAATTAAATGAGCAACAACAACATAACACAGCAGTAGCAACTTAACATACAACAACATGACAAACAACAACAAACTCACAATAAAAGGACAACATAATTCACCTAAGGATACCAAACTCTAATCCATAATTCATTTTTCCAAGATATATACTTCGTATAAATCAAACTAAATCTCAAATCTGGTAAGCAAGCAAATCAAGAAAATCATGTTATCCAGCATGATTTCATTAACTTAAATGAGATTAAAAAGAAATGAACAAATACTAATCATAGAATGAAGTAAAAAAAAAACCATTTTTACTTCATTCTATTCAATTCATTGGAATTCACTTCATCATTTCATTTTATTTCAACTCATTCTTTGCATTCAATCATGATGAAAATATTCATTCATTCTTTGACACGAACTTATTCATTTCATTTCATTCATTTCACCCCTTTCAACTCATTCTTTCATGGATTCAAACATTCATCAATACAATTTATTTCATTCATTTCATTTTATTTCATTTCACCCATTTCATTTCATTGAACCCCAATCATATCACCTACATCAACAGCTTTCAACAAAGGTTATTAAATCTTCACAAGCTAAAAAAGGTTATGTTTCTATGAAAAAAGCTAAAAAATGTATAATATTTTCGGTTTGGGGTTGATTACAATAGTTTCAATAGTAAAACTTTTCTCTCTACAATGCTTTCTTCTTCTACCACCCATCAATTCCCACAAAATAATACAAAAAATATTACAACAAATACAATCAATAATAAGCCAAATAATGAAACAATCTCAAGCCAGGAACACGATCAATTGCTGAGATCGAATAAAAAATTCAAGAGGAAAATTACACATTTAATTTTTGGAGAAAATTCAAATCTGAATGAAGATGTTATATGGAGGAAGATGGGCAATCAAATATGAAATTGAATGAGATTCAAAATATCAATGCTGGACATGCAATAGCCTCATTCAAAGATATGTTAAACAACATTCCTGAATCCTCAGCTGACAAACAAAATTTCCAGAGGTTCAATCCATTTGAACATATCATTAATGAAGATGATACAGTTTCAGATGATGATGAACCACCACAGAAAGATACTGAAGATATAACTTGTCCTGTAATTCTACTCACTAAAGAGGAGAAAAAGAGGATGAGGAAGCCCTGGAAGCTATCCTTAATCATCAAAATGTTTGACAAGCAAATTGGTTATTTGACTCTGCTCAGAAGACTCACAAGAAAATGGCAAATTAAGGGACAATTGAATCTAATTGATATTGGATACTCCTATTACATTGCCAAATTCACTGCAAAAGATGACTATGACCATTTGTTGACGGGTGGACCGTGGCTGATTGATGACCATTATCTCACTGTAAGGAAATGGGTTCCAAATTTCACACCTAATGATGAACCCATTAAAATCCTAAATGCCTGGGTACGTATTCCAAACCTTGCAGTTGAATATTTTGATTCTGCATTCCTGGACAAAGTAGGTTCTAGAATAGGGAAAGTTATCAAAATTGATAGCACCACTGCAAAAGCTGAAAGAGGAAAATTCACCAGGATGTGCATTGAAATAGACATGTCCAAACCACTTCTATCAAAATTTTGGCTAAAAGGAAAAATTTGGAAAATTCAATATGAAGGCCTTCGTCTCATTTGCTATCATTGTGGGAAAATAAACCACAAAGAGGATGAATGTCCTGAATTAATTGAAAATAGAGAAAAAATGGCAGATCAAGCAGAATTAAAACAAAAGCAAGAGCAAATCAACCCTGAGGAAACAGCCAACTTTGGAGATTGGATGCTGGTGAAGAAACCTATAAGAAACAAAAGCTCCAGTAAACAGGGCAAAAAGGGTGAAAATCCGAACCCAAAAAAAACCCAGGATGACCCGAATTCAGCCCAAAAAAACCCGAAACAGGTTAGGAATGCTGATCCAACAATTAATGCTAAAAACAAGAATCCCTTAATTGGATCAAGATTTGAAATTTTGGGTAATAGGGAGGCGGATTTGGTGCAAGAAGAAATGCTAGAGGAAGTAAATGAGGAAATTTTAAATTCAAACAAAAATATAGCAAATGATAATGCAAGAACTGATTTCCAGGAAAAAGATTTAATGAATTATGAAACTGCAAATCTTGCTGAATCAACCCCTCCAGGAATTCAAAATCTAAGCTTTGCAATTGGAAAGTTTAAGGAAAAAATTACCAAAAAAAATGGGACAAGAATTATTGCAAATGGGGCAAAGGAGGAAAATTCCCAAAAAATTAAATAAAATAAGGAAAATATTGAGGCTAATTCGGAAGCTAGGATGGTGCAATTCTCAAGCATCAATAAGGGGCACAATACAAGCAAAAAAACAACTCAAAAATCACAGTCCAACAACCAAGCCATTCTGAAGCCAACACCACTGCAACCATCCCAAGCACACAATTTCCAACTCCATCAATCAAGCCACCACAAACAAAACATAACTGAGTCATTTCTGAAACACCCACAGTATGACACCACCCATCCTAGCCAAGAATTTGCCTCCAGAATGGACATCATTTGTGGGGAGGCCTATGGAGATGCCTCATATGGGGATCATGCTTCCAATGATCCACCAGATGGAGGTGAGATTGCAAACTTGGATGGAATCAACACCAGAAAAAGCAGAACTCACAGTGACAATGACTCTTCCATTGATGTTGAGGTATGTACTAAGAATGTTAATTGATGCCTATTGTGATACCCTTTCTATTATTCCTGAATTAATGAGTCAAAGAATTCCAAACTTTAACATGGGAAATGAAATCCCTATCTCATTCATGATATGGAACACTCAAGGTGCTGGTAGTCAATCCTTTCTGACAGCACTTAGAGAAATTCTTAATTAAAAACCACAAACCAACTGTCTTTGCTTTAGTTGAAACTCATATGGGGGGACAATATGCTGAATCACTCACTAGAAAACTAGGGTATTAGGGACACACAAGGGTAGATGCTGATGGTTTTTCTGGTGGAATTTGGGTGTACTGGAAGCCTGAAATTATGACAATAGGACCAATAGAAAAGAACAATCAACATATCACTATGGAAATTACCAGAGTACGTGGGTGAAACACCATGGTATTTTTCTGCTGTCTATGCCCATCCTGACCCCTCCAAGAAACATAAGTTATGGCAAGATCTCATATCTTTTGCTGAGAATAATAACAAACCATGGCTTGTTGGTGGTGATTTCAATGACACTAGATTTAGATGGGAGAGAAATGATTACAGTGCTAGTTCCTCTAGAAGAGCTCAGAAGTTCAATGATTGGATTGAAAACATGGAACTCATAGAACTGGAATTTTCAGGCCCATCTCATACTTGGTCTAGGGGACTAACAGAAGCAACAAGGAAGATTACAAGACTGGATAGAGCTATGTGCAATTCTGATTGGAGCATATTATTTCCAAATGCTGCTGTGAAGCATTTACCAGCTTTCCAATCAGATCACACCCCAATTCTCATTTCCTCAAATGGTTTTTCTCCCATAGCTAACATTAATAAACCATTCAGGTTTCAAGTGGCATGGTTGACTCATGAAAAATTTGAAGATTTTGTCAATAAAAATTGGTCTAATGAGATGCCTCTAGTCAATTGTTTACAACAGTTTTCTGAAAATTTGCAAGACTGGAACAAAAATGTCTTTCATAATATTTTCAAGAAAAAAAGAGAATTACAGGCTAGAATTGGAGGTATTCAAAAGAAATTGTCACAAGGATATGTTGGAGGTCTGATTAAACTAGAAAATAAGCTGAGAAGAGAGTTGGATGATGTGTTGTATGAAGAAGAACTACTGTGGTAGCAGAAATCAAGAGCTGAATGGATAAGGGATGGGGACAGGAACACAAGCTTCTTTCACTTGAGCACTGTAATCAAGCAATGGAGAAACAAGATTTCAGCTATTAAAAATGATGATGGTGATTGGATTCATGACAAAGAAGAAATGAAACAATTTGTCATGCAATACTTCAGAGATATTTTTACAGCAGAGAATATAATGACAGATGCCAAAGCTCCTGTCAACATGTTCCCTGTGATCCTAGAATATGAATGGGGAAGACTCAACAGGGAATTCAGTGGAAGTGAAGTGTATGATGTTGTCAAACACATGGGATCCCTAAAAGCCCCTGGCCCTAATGGCTTCCAGGCTCTGTTCTATCAGAAACATTGGCAAACTGTGGCTCCAAGTGTTTGCAAAATGGTCTTAAATGCACTCAAAGGACAGGGATTACCTCCTTCCTTGAACAATGCATTTCTAGTCTTGATTCCAAAAGTGGATGTTCCAGAAACTCCCAAGCAATTCAGACCTATAGGTTTATGCAATGTTACCTATAAGATGATCACCAAGATGATTGTGAACAGGCTCAAACCTATACTGCCAATATTGATCTCTCCAACCCAAGCAAGTTACATTCCAAGGAGACAAATCACAGATAATATTGCGATCTTTCAAGAAGTTTTGCATTTCATGAGATCAAAGCAAGGAAAAAAAGGATTGATGGCAATCAAAATTGATTTGGAAAAAGCTTATGATAGGTTGAAATGGGACTTCATTCATGAAACCCTTCTTGAAATGAAATTGCCAAATAAATTGATTGATGTAAGTATGGAGTGTATTACTTCTGCTAGTCTTCAAGTGTTATGGAATGGTGAACCAACTCAATCTTTCACCCCCTCTAAGGGTATTAGACATGGAGATCCACTTTCTCCATACATTTTTGTCATGTGTATGGAAAGGTTGAATCACATAATTGAAGATTCAATCATCAAGAATGAATGGAAGCCAATCAGAATCAGCAGACATGGGCCCCTTCTGTCTAATTTGTTCTTTGCAGATGATGTGGTGATTTTTTCAGAGGCTTCTAGGGAACAAGCAAATATCATCAACAAATGTATGCAAAGATTCTGTGAAGCCTCAGGTGAGAAAATCAGCAGAAACAAGTCAAGAGTCTACTTCTCCAAAAACACATTACCTGAATGCATGGATGAAATCTGTGATGTTCTAAGCATTCCTAGAACTGAAGACTTGGGCTTCTATTTAGGAATGCTTGCCATTCAAGAAAGGATAACTAGATCAACCTTTTCACATCTATGTGAAAAAGTTGACAGAAGACTTGCAGGTTGGAAGTCTAAATTTCTCTCTTTGGCAGGAAGAGCTACTCTAGCTCAATCCACACTATCAAGTATTGCTACTTACTCTATGCAAACTGCCAAGATTCCAAGAACCATATGTGATGAAATTGATAGAAAAACAAGGAAATTCATTTGGGGGAGTAATGATGATCAAAGAAGAACACACTTAATTTCATGGGAAACCTTACAACACCCCAAGGAAGCTGGTGGTCTTGGATTTAGATCAATGAGGCAAACTAATGCAGCTCTTCTGACAAAGCTTGGATGGAGAGCTTTAAATGAACCAGATTCTCTGTGGTCAAGAGTTTTAAGAAGCAAATATTGTCATGGCAGATGTGATGTGGACATGTTCCAAGCAAATTCAAACTCCTCTAATCTTTGGAAGGGAATTGTGGAGAACTCTAAATTTATCAATGCTGGCACCCAAGTAGCAGTTGGGAATGGTCACAAAACACTATTTTGGGATCACAAGTGGGTTGTAAACTACCCATTAAGTCAAGCAGCAATTAATAGTGTCCCTAGTCACCTCTTAGGAGCAACTGTCAGTGAACTATGGGATTGCAACACTGGGTGGAAGTGGGATGAATTTGGAGAATATCTTCCTATAAGTATTCTGAAGAAAATTCAAGCTATCTCATTAATTAATGAGACTGAAGCCAATGATACATACTACTGGGGATTATCTTCAAGTGGAAACTTCACTGTCAAGTCTATTTGTAGGCTAATGCATGACTTCAACCAAGAAGATGAACATTGACAGGGCGTCGCAACCCGTAAAATCACCTATATATCAATACTAATGTAGCAGTGATAAGTAGGGTCGAAATCCACAGAGAAGCAATTTAATTCTTTTATTACTAAAAAGTATGAATTATATAAAGGGCCTTTGTGATTGAATTATCCTAAAAAAAAAACTAATAACTAAAGAAGAGAAAATAAAGATTGAATTTTTATAAGATTAAACTGAATGAAGGAAATTCTAGGGTTTAGGGTTTTATGAATGAAATCATAAAATAATTGAATTCCAATGTTCAATAATTCATTAACAAACTCTAACCAAGATCTAACAGGCTTTCGCAATTTATTAAATAAATCTGCCTAAAATCTTAAGTCTTAATGAAATTTTGACCTTTCGGCTACCGACTAGATTATTACTCAAATTTATATGATCAAAACAGATTTTAGGAAATTAAAACTAGTCATGAAATAAAGAACAAAAGATTCAATTAATTTAAATCAATCAAACATAAGTTTCCCAAACCCTAGATCTAAATAACTACTCACACATATTTAAAAGAATCAAAGCAATAAATATTATCATGATAAAAAAACATAAATAAAATAAAGACAGAAAAACAATACCAGAATTAAATGAAGGAAGATCTTGAATTGAATACTTGATTAATTGAATTGGAAATAAAGTAAATTCTGTTTCACACAAGGGATTAAAACAGGTATTTATAGGCAAAATTGGGCTTAAACGGAGCCTGTAACGCCGGCCCCGGTACGGGGTACATGCACCCCGGTACCAGGGTTGTCGCTGGAGTCAGGTACGTACTTCTAGAAAATGTCGAGTGAAGAGCTGTGCAGAGACCCCGGTCCGGGGTACATGTACCCCGATACCGGGGCCGATGCTGGGAAACTCTGGCTTCAAAGCAAAGGAGAGGAGCAGGGGCAGCAACCACCCCGGTACCGGGGTGCATGAACCCCGGTAAGGTTTGCACAGACCCCGGTATCGGGGTCTGGTTTGATGCACTGACTTCAAACGTCCATAACTCCTTTGTATCAAGTCGGAATTGAGCTTATGACCTACCGTTGGAAAGATCTTTGAATCTAGTTTCCAATTCTGCTAGAATCGCTTGAATCTGATATTCATAGCTTAAGTTATGTCCAAAATAGTGAGAGATGGTCAAAATCATTCGAACAGAATCGAACAATTTCAAGCCAATTCTTCACTGATTGTCACCAGAACCTCTCCGACACTCACCGTGACATCCTAATACTTCTCCTTTGCCTAGATTGGTGTACTTTGATGTTTTTTGTCCCATTTAGAGCATCTTTTATCAAAAACCTGCCAAAAACATGGAAAAGACACAAAACACTCCAAACCGACTTATTAGCGGCAAAACGGCTCCTAAGAGCACGGTTAGCACAATAAAACCATACAAAATAAGGAGGAAAAACACATAATAAACCAAGTTATCAAACATCCTAACTGGAATGTTATATGGGCAGCAAATACTCATAATAGAGTTAAGTTCTTCATATGGCTAATCCTCCATGACAGAATCATATGCAATGACAATAGAGTGAAAAGACACATGAGTCAAGACCCTACTTGTGGTCTATGCAATGCTGATCAGGAAATAACCCTCCATGCTTTAAGGGACTGTCCCCATGCCCACAGTATATGGGCTAGATTATGCCCTGAAAGTATGAAAAGAGAGTTTTTCCAGGACATGAATCTTCAGAATTGGGTTCAATCATGCTTGAAAGAGGAAAATAATCTAGTCAATAGCAACTGGCAGTACATCTTCCCACTAGTTGTATGGTGGATATGGAAATGGAGGTGCACTAAGACTTTCTAAAGCTATGTTACACTGCCCACTGACCCAATCAGATTCATCCATCAGAAGATGGAAGAAACAAAGAAAGCTTTGACTAAGAATAACCTCATTGCTCTTATAAGGGTGCAGAAACAGGAAGCTCTGATCAGATAGAACCCTCCTACATATGAGTGGCTTGCACTCAACACTGATGGAGCAGCAAAGGGTACTCTAGGGGATGCAGGAGGAGGAGGCATTTTTCGTACTCACACAGGACAATGCACTAGCTTCTTCTCCATGAATCTTGGCATATGCAATGCCATAAATGCTGAATTTATGGCTATCATGCAAGGTTTGAAGCTGGCTTGGGAGGGAGGCATCAAAAAGCTAGATGTTCGAGTTGACAACCAACCTTGTGTCCAAATTCTAAACCACAACAACACATACAATGGCCCAAGTAAGCAGGTTGTGAGATGTTGTAGGGAACTCATTGAGAAGAAAGAGTGGATAGTCATAATTTCACATTGCTATAGGGAGGCCAATCATGCTGCAGATTGGCTTGCTAATCTTGGTGTTAATCAAACTGACTCTTTAGTTGTTAGTAATGTTGCCCCTCATGCCCTTAGACAAATCCTGAATGAGGATCTTATAGGAGTGGCATGGGTTAGAAGAATTACTATGTAATTGTGTTTTCTACTGTGAGCTTACTCACCCTTTTGGAATAAAAAAAAAAGCTAACAAAATGTTTTGCCTTTAATTAAAATAAGAAATAAATAAACACAAAACAAATTTCACATCTAACCTAAATTACAATAAGAAACAAATAAACACAAAGCAAAATTCACATTTCATCTTAATTAAATTTCTCACCTGAATCCCTAAACCACTACTAAAACACAAGCTTTTACCCCATTAACAAAGATAAATTTAAACCTTTAAAGAGAACTTAATCTCATCCTAAAACAATCTATGGTATCATAATACATGACACTGACAGAGTAACATTACGTCTCATAAGCTCACTTGTTTATAACCAAGAGTTGCTGGATGAAACTTCAAATCATTGCATATCTACATCTACATTAAAAATAATTAAGTAAAAGTTTCCATTTTTTACTATTAATCTATGGAAACTAATGTCCTTCACAGGTGAGAAGACTCACAAATACCACTACCACCCCCATCCACACCCTTTGCGTCTTCCACATACCAAAATGTAAAGAATTAAGGGTGTGTTTGGTTCACTCTTTTTTAATGGATTGGAATGGATTTGATACCAATCCATTGTTTGGTTGGGTTTTTTTTTGGGTAGAATATGAAACCCATGGATTTCTAACTCCACCCCATGGGTTTCTAACTCCACCCCATCCCCCTTCAATTCCATACCCCCCTCATACCCCAAGTTTCTAAATCCATTCCCCCCACTTACAAACCCTAATCTGTGAGGAGAGAAAAATTGAAGGGAAAGAAGTTGGAAAAAAAAGTCTGAGTCGCCTTCTTCATTGTCTGGGTCGTCTTCTTCATTGCAACTGTGCAGGTCAGCATCTTTTTCTTCTTCTGGTTTCTTCATGTATTTTTACATATTTCTTTTTCTTTTCTTCTCTTCTAGTTTCTTCATGTATTTTTCGTCTTCTGGTTTCTTGTTTGTTCATGGTTTCTTTTATTTTTTAGAGTTCATCTTGTTTGTCCATTTCATTTTTCTATTTCGATTTTTTCTGGTTTGGTCACGATTTTTTTTTTTTTTGAATTTGTTGCACTGATGTTTTATGTTAGGTTTATCAATACTCATTTGGTGTTGTGGAAATTTTGTTAATTCAATTGATTTCTATTTTTTTTTTTTTTGTTTCTTTTGTATTGGTTTTTGGGTATTATTTCAATTGATTATTTCTTTGTCATTTTTTTTATCTAAACTATGACATTGTTATCAATTTTTCATTTTTGTCTAAATTTGTGCAATATTTTCACTTTGTTAATTTACCTTTTTTGTTTAATATGAAATGTGTAGTTTATATAATTAGCTACAATGGTTGTGTTGATGTATATTAATATGAAACGTATATTCATTCACAAAAATGATCCCATCTCAATTGATCATAGTACGGAGTAGGAAGGACAAACTTTTAAAATTGTTGCTACTATTCATTGTTCTAATAATGTAGTCACAATGATGTTTCTAGTCATGTGTATGATGGGTGTAATTGCGAATAGAATTGAACGACCAAATTATAGCAAAACAGAGAGGAAGCGACTTAGGCAAAAACACTTGAATACACTAATCAAACATAGTGATGTAGCTTGTAGACGTGAACTTCGTGTTAATAGAAAAACCTTTTATATACTTTGTGAGATGGCAAGTGAAATTGGAGGTTTAAAAGGTACTCAAAATATGACTTTGGAGGAAATTTTTGTCATATTCTTGTATACTTTGGCACATCATCTTAAAAATAGGACAATTGGAACTCATTTTTTTCGAAGTGGAGAAATCATGAGTAGAAATTTTCATCGATGTCTTCTTGCTGTTCTCAAGTTGCATACTCACTTGCTTAAAAAATCAAGACCTATTACAAAAGATTGTGAAGATGATAGATGGAAATGTTTCAAGGTATTTAATAATTTTCAACATTATTATTTTTTAAAACAAAAAAACTTATTTCATTTAATTTGTTCCTTTGTAGAATTGTTTAGGCGCCTTAGATGGCACTCATATTAAGGTCCAAGTTCCACGTGAGGAGAGGGCAAGGTATCGAACAAGAAAGGATTCCATAGCTATGAATGTATTGGGTGTATGTAACCCCTTTTTGGAGTTTATATATGTACTACCTGGTTGGGAAGGATCTGCTCATGATGGACGTGTCCTTCGAGATGCTATTAGTAGGCCAAATAGTTTAAAGTTGCCTCAAGGTAATTATACTTAGATATGATAAGTACGTTCAAAGACAATTAATCAATGTCATGACCCTTTTTTGTCATATGTCAAGGTTCCTACTATTTGGTTGACGCGGGATACACAAATTTTGATGGATTTTTAGCACCATATAGAGGTCATCAATATCACCTTAAAGAATGGGGGGACCGACAACCGATTAGTGCAGAAGAGTACTTCAATAGGAAACATTCTAAAGCTAGAAATATTATTGAGAGGTGTTTTGGACTATTAAAAGGAAGATGGGGTATTCTAAGAACTCCTTCCTTCTTTCCCATTCGTACTCATGGTCGTATAGTTCAAGCATGTGTTTTGTTACATAACTTGATTCGAATATATATGCCAACGGATTACATTGTCTACTTTGATTCCGATGACGAAGAAGAGGAAAGTGATGATGAGGAGGATGATGAAGTGGAGTATAATACTCATATAGCGACATCAAATAGTTGGACTGTTTCTCGAGACAACTTAGCACAAAATATGTTTAACAGTTGGAGGGTTAGGCGTAATGTTCAAATATAATGTTGTTGTATTGCATTTTATTATGGTTTATTTTATTTAAATGTTGTAAAAGAATTATTTGTTCAACTTTTATCTATGACTTCCTTTTCATCTTGTGAACAATATTATATTGTATTCTATGGACTCATATATTTATTAGTAGAGCAATATTTTTTTTCCTTTGAATTATAGGATGGATGTTTCCCAAATGGCTCAAACTGGAAGGGGGAGAAACAAGCGATCATGGACTAAATCTGAAGAAGAATGTTTAATTAATGGTTTGCTGGAGATGAGTGCTGATCCCTCATGGAAAGCCGATGGTAGTTTCAAGAGTGGCTTCAAGAATAAGTTAGAGGAAATAATGAATGAAAAATTTCCAGGTTGTGGCCTGAAAGTAGTTCCTCATATTGAGTCAAAAATCAAATGGTTCAAGGATAAACACAACGTGTTAGCTGAAATGCTTCGCACCTCTGGTTTCTCATGGGATACTGAAAAAAATATGATTGTTTGTGAGAGACAATCATATGAAGATTTCTACAGGGTACTTCATCATCTACTTTATTTTAATATAATTTTGTTTATGATATGTTTGTAATACTTTTCAATTTGGAGTAACTTGAGATTCATGTTGCAGCAACACAAAAATGCTCAAGGATTATGAAATGTTCCTTTTCCATTCTTTGATCAACTGAGTATTATATATGGTGCTGATTGAGCTACTGGAGTACAATCAGAGACTTTTGTTGAAGCTGTTGACAACCAAGAAAAAGATGTTGTTGATTTCGATAATGATGTTGAAAGCGACAATGATGATGATGAAATTGAGGACAACGAGTCAATAACTCAATCGAAACGATCATCTCCAAGCGAACCATCTTCTAAAAAAGCAAAGGAAAAAACAATAAAGGGACAAGGAAGGAAAAGAAAAATGCCTGAGGTTATTGATCTAACTAGTACTTTTAATAATATGTCTTCTAACTTTACTAGTTACATGAATGAAATGAACATGCATATGTCAACCATTGCAAGTGCTTTTGCTACTACACAACAACATGAACAAGCTACCATGGCTCGTGAACAAGAAGAAGAAAATCAAAAGAAGGATTTGATAAATGAGTTGCTTCACATACCGCGGTTGACAAGATATGAAGCTATGCTTGCTTCAAAAAAGTTGGCTTCTAACTCAAGTCATCTGTCACTATTCTACCAAAGTCTTGATGATGAGTGGAGAAAAGAGTTTATTGTCAGCCTGATCCATCCTAACTTGAACAATCAATGAAATTTTGGAATGACTGGAAGAAAAGTTATTTAGACCTATGTATTAAACATATTGTTTGCTATCTTTTTTTTTAAAGTTATATATTATCTATCTTCAATGCTATGATACGCAAGAATATGATTGTAGTTTTAGACTTTTGGGTATGGATGGAAATGGAACTTGGATGAATGTAATTTGAAAGAGTGATTTTGGACATATTATTGAATATGATAAATAGTTTGCTATTTTATGACTTATATTTTGTATATTCTATTTAATTTAATTGCCTATTTACATATATTTTCATTTATTTTCCTTTTAAAAAAAATCTTATTTATTTGTAAATAACATGTTCAAACAAGTTTGATAAGAACTTGTAAAAAATGTTAGACAATTTCATTAATAGCTAAAAAAGAAAGAAGGTAAAATTATAATTTAATAATAAAAAACAAAACTTACATAATCCATTCAAAAAGTGAACCAAACAGCAGGAATGGATATAGAATCCATTCCAGTATTGAACCAAACAATTTAAAGGTAGTATGGGATTTTGAATCCATATCATTCCATTTCAACTAAATGAACCAAATAGCCCCTAATAGATTCCTACACTGCTAGAAGACTCAAAACTATTCACTTGAATAGTTTACTTTTAGCCCTACCCCACCGACGCCCCACCCCAGCCCCACCCACCCCTCCCCCACCCACCCACCCCTCCCACCCCTTCCACCGAAACCCTGAAACAAAAAACCCTAAATCCACCTCCACCACCACCAAAACCACCCACCTCCCCTCCCCCTATCCATTTCCGAAGCCGTTGCACCACCCTCACCCCACCCCCATCCTGCCCAGCCGCCCACCCCACCCCACGAAATCTTAAATGCGAAAAATAAAAAACCCTAAATTCACCTGCACCCTAAAACTGCCTTCCCTCTACTCGCAGCTGGGTGGCGAGTAGAGGAAGGGTGGTATCATGGGTGGTGGAGGTGGTGGAGGTTATTTTAGGTTATTTTGTTTTGTTTTGGGGTTTAGGGTTTCGTGGTGTGGGGTGGTGTGGCTGGGCTAGGTGGGGCTGTGGTGAGGGTGGGGCGTCAGTGGCGGCGCCGGAAGTGGGGAGGTGGGTGGTTGGGGTGGTGGTGGTGTGGTATGGTGGTGGTATGTTCATACCTTTTTTTTTTTAACAAACAACTTATAAAAATATTTTTCTTTTCCATTCTCCATCATTTTCATTCCTAAAGTGATTATCTTTCACATTTGACAACTAAACAACTCCTTAGTATATATATTTACAATTAGAGTAAAAAAACCACAAAATATATATATTTACAATTGACAAAGCCTGTATAGTTGATGCCTTGTAAAAAAAGCAGTCGTATTGAGGCCCAGAAAAGCCCAAATAACCCACCAACATTCAAGCAAATGCAGATCCAACCCCATATGCCGAGTAATGTTGATCTCCAACCTACAACCCCAAATATAAAAAGGGTAAAAACCCTAATTGTTCTTTCCTTCAAACAACTTCAGGCTTCAGCCGATATCACAGCAGAGATTATCATTTCCCCACTCCACTACCATGGTATTCTAATCTCGTTTTCTATCTCCCATTTCTGAATCTCTTCTTCCAATTTCTTCTCATCACTATCTTCTTGTTTCAGGGTATCGATTTGAAGGCTGGCGGCAAAAGCAAGAAGACTAAGCGCACTGCGCCTAAGTCTAATGATGTTTACCTTAAGTTACTAGTCAAGGTACAATCATTCTTACAGATTTCTGTGAAACTTTGAAATATAAAACCCTGGTTATAATTTGTTGGAATTAATTGGTATTTTTTAATGTAATATGTGAAAATGAAATGATGGGGTTGATCTGGGTTTGTTTCAGCTTTACCGTTTCCTTGTTAGAAGAACTGGTAGCAAGTTCAATGCTGTGGTATTGAAGAGGCTTTTCATGAGCAAGATTAACAAAGCCCCACTTTCTCTATCTAGGCTTATTAAGTATACAGAGGGAAAGGTATCAATTTATATATATATATATATATTTGTGTTTTTAATTGATTTAGTTTTCGTCAATTAGGGTTTTGATAGAGTTGATTTAATGGGGGATTTTCATTTATTGGGTTAATGTAGGAGGATAAGATCGCAGTGTTGGTGGGAACAATTACTGATGATGTTAGAACTTATGAAGTGCCAACTCTTAAGGTTTGTGCTTTGAGGTTTACTGAAACTGCTAGGGCTCGTATCGAAAAGGCCGGAGGCGAGTGCATTACCTTTGATCAGTTGGCTTTGAGGGCTCCTCTTGGCCAGAACACGGTAATTGTTTCAATCTAATCTGTTTGGAGTTTTGGGAATGTGTTCTATTGTTTGCGCAAATTTGGTATTCTAGTGTTGGGTTTTAATTTATTCTTGTCAGTTTTATTATGATGTATGCAAGTCAAGGAATACTTTTTCTGGTGGATTATGTTTTGGTTTAAACATGAAGCTTTATATCTTTTGGTTTTCTTGTTGTTGTGTTCTGAATTTAATAGGATGAGAAACTTAATGATGATTTAGTGCGTATTAGCTTTGTACCATTCTTTTGTGAGACGGTCTAAGGTAACTTCAACTAAATAAACTTATACTTTTTGCCACGAATCTTTAGATTTTTACATAAACAGTTGAACTTTATACAAAACATATGGTTTTATGCTCAAAAATTGCAATTTTCATAGAATGGGATGTATTTTAAGTTTGAAGTGATGATAATGGCGAACGGTCTAGTGTAAATTGATCCTGGTAGACAGCTTGATAAGAGACTTGCCATTATGTTTGATATAATGGGGATGTATTTTATGTTTGAAGTGATGATAATGGCGAATGGTCTAGTGTTGTTTTATTGTTGTGACTATATATATAGGTTGTACAATTGTGAAAGGTAAAGAAAATGGATCATAGGTTGATTTGGTTATTGAAAAGGTTATGGATGTAGTAGTTGCGTTGAAGGATGCGATTTAACATTTAGAAACCCATTTTTTTGTTGCTTATGATTTGTGTGACCCCCTTGTAATAGAAAGTCTATGCAGAGTAATTATTTCCTTCATGTGAAATTGTTGTCACTTGTCGCACTCTACTAAAACACATTGTTTATGTTTTTGCCTGTAATCTTGAAAATGTGGCTTTTATATATGTTAAATTGTTAATATGGTAAGTCTATCATTCCAGGGTAATTAAGTAGTCTGCAGCTGTACATTAAATAGTATGCTCCTCTGTTAGCAGAATCTATTGTTGGGGTTTAAGGGTAGGCTGGTAATGCATTGCTGTGAAGGATATATATGATAAAAGACATTGATATGTAGGATGGAGATGAATTGCAGTAAAACATTTTTTGTCATGATCTCGTTTAAGGCTATAGACCCTTCAAGTCATAGTTGAATAAGAGAATATTGCAAAAATCAAATTGCTGCAACAAAAAGATTGGCTGGTGTGTTATGTTGTTATGAATACTTCGAATTACTGTTTTCAACCTTGTTTGTGCGAGAGAATAATGATCAAATGCTCTAACTTGATGTATGTTTCCCTTTACACACCTTGTGATTATCTAAGCTAAGTAAATAAGTTTGAATACTCCAAATACCATGCCTCTGTGCTTGTCTGTTGGCTGAAAGAGTTTACTCTTGTTTGACATTGTTGCTTACCTTTTAGAAGTGTCAAAGCTTTTGGGTTTTATTCTACTGCAATGATTTTGAAATGGTATCATATATATGGGACAGGTCCTGCTGAGGGGTCCTAGGAACTCAAGGGAAGCAGTGAAGCACTTTGGCAAGGCACCTGGTGTACCCCACAGTCACACCAAGCCATACGTTCGATCTAGTGGCAGGAAATTCGAGAAGGCCAGAGGAAGACGTAACAGCCGCGGTTACAAAAATTAAGTTATCATCTTTCAAGATAGAAGAGTTTGTTCGTTCAAGACTTTTGTTAATCCTTGTGTTATCGTTTGTTTGTGTCTCAATGCTGCTTTTCATATGTTGGATTAGTAAAAGAGAATGTTAGTAGTTATTATAGCAGATTTTGCCCCTACTCCTATATTTTTGACACAAGTTATGGAGGTAATTTTTTTTGAAGAGTATTGCTGTGACTTTGCCTTGCCACAAAAAGCTGCCTCTGAATTTGCGCACTTTGATTTGATTTTGTAACTTCTTTGTCAAATTAGTAACCTAATATTTATGCTTGTTTTGTCACAAGCAATTAAAGAATGAAGTGAGAAGGCTATGGAAATTATGCTTGCTTGATCAAATGAGTAAGCCTAATAAAATGGCTATGAAATACAGAGTATATGAGAGTTCACATAATTGTTTTTCATCATAAAGTACTGGTCTAGTGATCTGATTTTTCATTAGATTCGGTAACTAATAAGCTTTTTTTAATTGGTTTTAACAGTAACTGAATGAAATATTGCCTTTGTTTTTTTTAATTGCAACAACGTTACGATTGGCAATCGGCTTTGGCTGGTTTAATTGGCTTGTTTGATTGATTAGAAATATTAATCTCCGTCCGGCCTGAGGAAGCCTTTGCACGCCTCCGTTACCTTTTGGGAGGCCTACGTCCCGTTGTATGTATTGGCTTTTTAAGTTGTTGTTTAAGGTAGTTGTTTGAAATAGTGTTTGTTAAAATTAATAGGGAATGTTGGCTGTTTATTAGAGAGTTTCTGGGTTAATAAGTCAAAAGTCAATAAAAAAGATGTTCTCAAAAGCTTTTTTATTTTGGCTTAAAAGTCTATTTTCAGCAAATCAAAAAATAAATAACCAAACATGTTTTTGGACGGTTAACTACTTAACTATATTGAAAAGGCATAAGTCAGTCAAAAAATTAGTTTTTAAATTGGGTATATATATATTTTTCATTCATTGGCATGGAATATGTAAATAAAATATTTACTCTGTTTTGCAAAGAAAATGTAACAATTTTTATATTTAGATGTTTTAAAATAAATGCAACAATTTTAATATTTTATTTTTGTAAGTTTTCTTTCCTTTCTATATCTCACATCATTACATACCCAACTTTCTCTTTCTTTTCATTTTACCCTCACAACAAAATATTTGAATTTCTAAGTTATTAATGCATGCCAAGCCCATAATTTGAATTCAATTTAAAAAGTATAAGAAAGTTATTTAGGGATGTTATTAAAAGTGGATTGGAGGGCGATAAATAGTTCCTAGGAATTCATAACTTGGTTAGGGCAATATTAATAGAACAAATCTCTGTTCTCATGCTACATCATATTTGATAAACTTCATTGGTTCATCCAAAATAAATCTATTACCAACAATAGACAAACTTCTATCAAGACTTGTATTGGGAATTTGGGACCTAGTGTAAAAACAAAAAAGGAAATCAATTCTCCAAAAAAAAAAAATTACATGACAATTCTAGATTACTAATTAGTAACTTCCACAAATCTCACATCTAGTAACTTTCACTAGCAATGGAGAAGTTTATGAACAAATTCAAAAAAAAAAAAATAAAATAAAATAAAAACACAAACATCTCTATTGTTTGTGTCCTTAGCTATGCATGGAAAAAAAAAGAACTAAAAACACTCTAGGGTAAATATGAATGCATTTAGGGTAAATGCAAATAGGCATGTGGTAATAAAACGAATCTACACATGGTGAGGACACTTGCATTTACCATTTGTCTTATCTGCATATGGGCCTTCAATTTGATCATTTTAATCCGCTTGCTGCATGTGGTTTATCAAGCCTCTTTGCAAATTCCATCTAGAGAATCTGCTACGCTTGTTCTTTGACGGCCCGTCTGATTTTTTTGGGAATAAATTGTGGTAGTAGTAATGAATTTAAATTGTAATTTTGTTATGAAAGAACCTTATAATCCTTATGGAAAACATATTTTCAATCCCAAGCTTAATTTTTTTTTTTCTTATTTTCTATTATCATCAATTATCATTGAGGGTGGTATTGGATGATAATGAATATTTGTGAAGAAAATTAGATAAATTGGTGTTAAACTAGCACCACCATGAAAATGAATTTTGATTTCTTTTCCCAATTCAGTTATAAATTCATTTCTATTGCTATCATTTATTAGCAGTATTCTTGTTTTAATCCCAACTGTGCTTTAACTGAAAATAATCCTAACTTTTGTGGTGGTGAGACTCTCAAAATAGTCTCCCCCTACAGCCTGGAGAACCAGTAAAAATAATTATAATTTAAAAACTAAATTATCTTCCTCTAGTACCTTACTAGTGACCACCAACACTAAACCACCACTACTTTGACGACCACCATTCAGACCAACAACCCACATCAACACATCACGACCATGAAAGCCTACCCATGACCATACAGTATACTAAAAAAAATTAGTGTCAGTGAAGGCTACAACAAGGTGGAACCAGACCAACAGTATACTATAATTATTATTTTTTTTTTTAAAAAGAAAAAGAAAGAGAAGAGATAGACTTTGATATGGAATAATATAAAGCTGATAATATAACAGAAGACATAACATTAATCAGGGCAGAAAGAGGGGAAGTGATATAGGCACTTTTTTTTTTAACTTAGTACACTCCACTTTTGTTCATTTTCCTCAATTGAAAAAATAAGCAAAGTGGAGTGTACGAAGTAAAAAGGAGATCCTATATCACTTTCCCAGAAAGAGGTGTCTAAAAGCACTATCACATCTACACGACAATAACGAGTACTCCAGAAGACAATTGACCATTATTATCCTAAGAAAAGAAAAGAAATCTTGAAACATGAATTGAACTGATCGATGTCTATTGCTTCTTATTTCCCCGTAAATACGAATGTGATGGCCGACATGGATGCAAGCAATCAGAACTTATCAAAGAAATCGAGAATATGATTGCTTATTTCGTCAGGCCTTTCTTGGTTGATGAAGTGAGCAGCTCCTTCGATAACAACAACATCAACCAAAAGCGGTACATCTCGCTTGAACCCACCATTGTGTATGTATTCCTTTAAGCGCGGGAAACTGTAGGTCACATCTAGCTCCCCCAAAATGAACTTTGCAGGTACTTTCACTTGCATCCCTGTCCAGGGTGCCAACAGTTCCCATGTCCTACCAAATCACAGGAAGGGATATAACGTCAACACTTTTGAAGCTCTAACTATTCTAAAACCAAAATGACAAGGCAATCACTAATAAATATGATCAATTTATTTTTACTAAGAGTTGTATAAACTTAAAACTCAGAAGACTTAAGTCTTATATTGACCTCTATGTTTCCCCACAACAAACATGGGTTTAATGCAAATGCAAAGTTCTTGACCCTTGGGACTTCAAGGGGAGATTTTTACATCCAAAATGCAATCTTGACAGACACATTTATTTCACCACATTGCCAATCCTTCACTTAAAACAAACGTGTTTGGTGCATATGCCTTGTTCTTTTGGACTGACTTAATCTGAATTTTATTGAATTAAGCTAAATCCTAGACTCTTAGGACCTAAAATGAATTGAAAATTTATAAATTAAGTCCAAAAGAAAAGGGCCATAGTGTACTAATAATATATACCTCATAGCAAAGTCCATGGTAATCAATTCCAAATCCAGGTATATATTATTCTTCATGAATTTCTGGCACATTCACTAGTTAGTAGTCACTACCACATCAAAATGGTATGGTGAAAATTGAATGTGGGGGAAAAGCATATTTAAAGTCTCCCATGCCTAACCGGTAAACTTTTTGCTAAAAACTTCTAACATTTTAGTACAGGTAATATATAAAGCTTGATTAGTTATCTAAAAAAGTTATAGATTTACTATAAAATGTTACAATTTTCTAGCAAAAAGTTATGACAGAAACATAAGGTTGTGCAAACGGTATGATGGAAGATTTTGCATTTAAGAATAGAGTTTCAATTCATCATAAGTTGACAGAAGTCTTAAAGATTACACACAAATCCATCACCATTACTGCCTTCAGGATAACACCCAAAAGAATAAATACACCTTCATCGAACTCTTAACGAGTACGAGGCAAAAAAATTAAAAATAAGACGATCACCCAAAAGAATATACTAAGGGTTCGTTTACATTAGCTGAATAGAGCTGAGCTGAGTGAGCTGAATAGAAGTGTATTAATTGAACTAAATAGAGATGAACTGAACTGAACTGAATTGAATTGAATATAATCTGAAGTAAACAAGCCCTAAAAGTTTCAAGATTTAAAGGAGAAACATACAGGTTCATGGCTCGATAGTAGTTTAGACCACCAGTAAAGCCTGACTTTTTGAATTTGTCAGCATAGTAGTTGATATCATCCTCTGAAAGCCATGATGGCAAAGTTTTAGCTCTGTCTGCTGCTGCTGCTAATTTCCCTTTAGGTATGCAAGGAGGATTCGAATCACGGGATATCAGGAATTGCTTCATTAATTTTGCAGTGTCAATACTGTTAAATTCTTCCTCCATCTCTCCAGGCTCCTACCATAGGATAGCAATTCAATAAATTGCAGAGACCAAACAACGTCATAACTCATAATTACTAATACACATGAAAGCTCTGAAAGTGCATCAGCATGTTCAGTTTTTAATGCAAAAATTACAACATAATTAAAAAGTGTAATGACAATACTGTCATGAATGTTGCTCAGAATCTTCAATACACCTCCATTGCGGAAATTGATTTTGGCACTCCCAAAATTGATTTTGGCACTCCTCCCCCTTACTATTCATGTGAGAGGGGGAGGAGTGCCAAAATCATCACCCCTCCATTGCCCATGTCTGGTCCTTGGAATTCAAATATGGGTGCGGAAACTACATAATTCATCTTGGACAAAAATATGATATCATCAATAACTATTTCTCAAACACAAACAGTTGACAACATCCATTGACACATATTAGGCTCTCAACAATAGTTTTCCGTCCAAAACTTTATTTATTCTTTTTAAACTTTCTTTGTAATGTTAACAATACTTCTTCACCTGATCCAAATTACATACAACAATTTGGAGTGTGCGGACTCCTAGATAAATTTTAGTTGTAAGAGTAAAAGGATAGAGAGAGAAAGTAGGATATATGATGATGTAAGAGATAGAAAGAAAAGACTTACAAAAATGGAAAGATTAAAATTGTTGTCATTAATTTAAAACTTCATGAAATAAAAACTGTTGCATTTAATTTGGATCGGAGGAAATATCTTTTTGTTTTTATTAAGGCTACCTTCTCAAAGTTTTACATACAAAGTATTTTTTTGTTTTCTTTACATCATCTTTGACTTTAAAAATATAGATTATTTTACTATTTTACAACTTATTTTTTTGAATTACATATCGCACGGGCACTAAGCTAGTTTTACTCAGACATTGAGAGCCAATAAATGATGAAGTGGATAGGTTCCAACAATGGAACCCAGAAGAGGCTGCTATCTTCTATTTTAAACTAGAATCAATTTTCCCTCCCAAAATTCCCTCCAAACCTAATAAAATGACTTCGTAAGAGTATAAATAGAGTAATTGTAGTCCAAAGTAATAAATGCATTGGAAATAGAAGTAAAAATATGCACTCATTTAATACACATCTAATATACTCTTTTCTTAATCTTAATTATAAGCATAAAAGCACAAAAAGGTAGCTTCCTCCTTTTCTTAATTTGGTGGTCCCATGTGATTTAGCTATAAAATATATTTTACTTTCGTTAATTACAAACACAAAAAGACAAAAATACTAAACGCCACTTTTCTTTTATCTAAAGCACTCTTAAAAAAGTGCCTTCCCCCACTAGCAAACTTGGGGGAGGGGGAGTAATAAGTAATGGCTATTTATTTTTAAAAAAATCCATTAAAACTTTCTTTTACATACTGTTTTTATTAATTAAAAGCCAAGCATTTGCTCGGGAATATCTAGTTAGTGCAATAAAGTAAATTAAAGTAGCCTTTCGGAGCAGAATGCATAATAATGCGATTTAATGAGGGAATATGTTGTTTTGAGAAAGTAAAACAGTACAAGTAGTTGTTGCTTGGGCAAATTCAAGGGTTGTTTGGTTGCCAAAATTTCCTATGGACACTCATAATTCCTATGAATTTCATTTTGGCCATGTTGTTTGGTTGACATAAAAAAAGGAAAATGGAGGCAATGGAAACTCATGTGAATTTTGACTTCCCACACAATTCCTATAGGTACTTTCCCTATTACTAATCAAACAAATTTGTTGAATTCTATGAATTTAGTGATGGAATTCAATTCCAACAAATTGAGAATTCGTGGGAATTTCTACTTCCCTAATGAACCAAACAACCCCTCAATATTTTGACAACAGTAAGAAGAACCCATCATCAGGCAAACAAAACAACAAAGGATGATCAAAACTCCGAAATCTAAATATTCATCCATCTTAATTCTTAATCATGTTAATGTTAAGGAGCAATTGATTTGCGATTAAAATAACACAATGACCAGTAACTATTACTTGGAGAGCATGCCAAAATCACAATGATCGTGTCATGTGTCAAACAACTTTCAGTTTATTCACAATTATGCCATGATGCGACGTTTTAAACTAAACTAGGAATTATCCATCCTTAATCACCAGCATCAGGGGTGAATAAGGATCTAGCCTTTTTGGCAAATGACCAGTTCTACACTGTGTGGGTCAGATTTATAAAAAAAACCAATTAGTCAAACACCGGTGGCATGCAAAATTTTAAATCTTCCATTATGAACAGTGCAGAACCGATCAACCTTTTCTGATATGTGCACATTTATCAATTTTTAGAACCCCCTAACCAGAAATTCAATTTGGAATAGACCATGCCAAATCAGTGAGTATAAATCAAAGAAATGCAAACTCTTTATGAACTAGCTTATATTTGGAAATTAGTTAGCAGCTGGGTTTACTCTATTGTAGCAATAAATTCATCCTTAAAGACAGTAGACACAGACTCCCAAAACAGGAAAAGTTTCTGCATAAGATGAAACAGAGAACCAGCAGCAATGACCAAACCCATTATGAATGAAAATAATATGTGGAATAATCAAAATTCATATAGAAAACCCATTTATCATCTTACCAAATCAAATAAACAAATACGAATAATAATAACCCCACTTTACCTAATTTGTTCATTCGTTAAATGAGAAAAAAGTAATAATTAAAAATTATACAAATTCAATGACAACCAAAATTAACTCAAAGGACTAAACGAACCCACAAAAGTCAATCAGTCAGTCAGCATCAAAGAAAGGCAAAATTTATGAACATCCATTAAAATTACTGTTAAAACAAATTTTAATTAAAAAAAAGGAACAGAACCTGAAATCGACAGATGTAGAAATCATCACCAAGAGTTCTGCGCATCCCATCAACAGGTTTATAAGAAGGATTTCTAGGGCTAAAAGGAACGCTCAAATTGAGCAAAGCTTTGATTCTATCAGGACGAAAAAGGGCGAAATGCCAAGCGATTATGGCGCCCCAATCATGACCCACTAAAAACACCTTGTCAACTTTAATGGAGTCAAGAAGTGAGATAAGATCTCCGACGATATGGAAGGAGGTATAGCTGGTAGCACACGGGGGCGCGTCGGTGTCGCCATAGCCGCGCAAGTCGGGAGCGATGGCACGGTAACCAGCAGCAGCAGTGGAGAGAAGTTGGTGACGCCATGAATACCAGAGCTCAGGAAAACCATGCAGAAATAGGATTATGCCTTTTTCGGGTTCTCCAATTTCTGCTATGTGCATGTTAATGGTGTTTACCGGTATTGTTCTGTGCTTTATTTTCTCCATTTTTTTTTCAGTTGGAGAAAAGTTGCGTCTGCAATTTTGTTTACCAGTGCAAGTGTAGACTGTAGAGATAGTGTGTTTTTGCTCTTTGTTTTTGAGTTGATTGTGACTTTGTAACCATACGTTTTGCTCATTTTTATTGTTTTTATTTTATTTAAATGGATACAATTATATTAAATTGAATGATGAATACCTATGAATGCACCTATCTCTACGGTTCCATGTGCACTCCGCATTCGGATACTGCCTGTACCGGTACGTAGGAGATCTATTGGAATTAATCTCACCTGAATCTAATTTCTCTAAACTAAACTAAACTTAAGTAATAACTCAGCTGAACCTGAGCTGAATTGAACTAAAACTAAAATTTTATAAACGAAGTCCAAAAAAACTACACCTTTTTTCCTTTTTTACATACCTTACAAATTTAAAAGTTATGGTTATTCTTAAGAAAACGTGAAAGAACTTTTTCTTGCAAATTGCAACTTGTATAGAGTAATATAGAGACATGTTATCCACTTTCTGATTGGACTAGACTATTTTTGTTTCAGACCTAACTTGGATTATTGTACTATTCGGATTAGATTGGATTTCAAATTGAGATTCCGGACTAAATCAAATTGAAAGAATTTTGGGTCGGATTGTTTCGAACCGGATCGCTTCGTATCAAGTGATGTTGGATCAGTTTGATTATAATGGTGATAAGTTTTTATTTTTTTATTTTTTATAATTGTTTTTCTTTTAGGGTCGGTTTTGATAGAGTGCAAAACATTTTCAATGTAAAGTGATTTTTTATGAAAATCATTTTACAACGGAAAACTCATTTTCAAAAGAGTTTTCATTATTTTGTTGAATGAAAAATGATTTTCCATTTTAAACGTTCGTAAGATGAGAGAAAGTTTTCGTGAGAAGAGAGAAAGTTACTGAGTTATGTGATTGGTGAGGAGAGATAAAATATGTAGTTTAGAAGAGATGGTGTGCTGTGGTGGTCATGAGAATAAAAAATAAAAAATAGTTTTCCTTTGATTTTGGGAGGAAAGCATTTTCAACTATAGTATAAAATCATTTTACACTCTAACTTTTCCATTTTAATTTTCAGTCCAACCAAACAATGTAAAATGAGGAAAATATTTTTCAATGAAAATATTTTACGCCCTACCAAATGAACCCTTAGTTCAATAATCATATGTAAATAATATCTGTATATATGCACTTAGCATATAATTGTAACTTTTTTGAGTTGTCATTTAATTTTTAATTTTTATTTTTGAAAAAGAGTTGCCAATTAATTTATAATTGTTCCATATATAGCTTTATTGGAGATGGAAACAAAGTAATATCCCAAATTTACCTTTACGCAAATTATTTATAAATTGATTTATTCTTGGATCAGATGAGTTCGATTCGATTGTTTTTAGATAGAACGAGTTTGGATTGGACGCAATTGGATGAGTTTCGGACTAAGTGATATCGAAACAGATTAGTTCGAATTTCGGATGATGTTTTAGATTGTCCTTTTGGACCGAAATCGATTTTTGGATCAAGTATTTCAGTTCTCAGACCAGCTTTGCAAAGTCTAGTTATACACTTCAGTTTCAATTTATTCCGTAGTTTAGAATCCTGCGAGTTTATTTAGACTAGAGCTGGGAATCCCTGACCCGACACAATAACCCGACACAAATTTACTGAGAGAAACTCGAAACCGACATGATACAACACAAAATGACACAAAATTGATCGTATTGACACATTTGTCTAATTGGAAAGGAAGTACTCCATCAGTAACATATTAATGACAATTATTTGACATAAAGTAGAGAGAAAAAAGGTCAAATCGTTGCCATTAATATGTTACAGAGGGAGTATATATTTTACATCTATGAATATTTTCCATTATTAATGACGACCCAAAACTGACACGAACACAACTCGTTAACCCATTTTGCCAGCTCTAATTTAGAAAAATAGGCAATAGGATTGATTGTATATTTTAATTGAAAAAACTAAGGGCTCGTTTACATTAGCTGAATAGAGCTGAACTGAACTGAACTGAACTGAACTGAATTGAACTGAACTGAACTGAACTGAATTGAATTGAACTTAACTGAATTGAACTGAACTGAACTAAATAGAAGTGTATTAATTGAACTAAATAGAGATGAACTGAACTGAACTGAACTGAACTGAACTGAACTGAACTGAATTGAACTGAACTGAACTGAACTGAACTGAACTGAACTGAACTAAATTGAATATAATCTGAAAGCCCTAATTCTAATGTTTCAACCAAGCTTTCTATAAAAAAAAGTCTCAACCAATGCTCATAATAATTTATTGCAACCTTTATTTTTTTAAGTTAATCAAAATTAAGATAAAATTGACTACGACATTACAATTATAATTTTTATCAATTGGGGACCGTTAAAATCAATATATATATATAAATATTGTTTTTGGATATAATCAGCAAATCAAAATGAAATATTTGTAAAAAAAGGTTAACTTTTGACCGATCTTCTCAAAATAAATCATTTTTTAATTAACTCAAATAAGTCAACCTATTACACATATCCGCTCAAATTAAATTTTATTTTTTTTAAAAAAAATACCGGTGGATAAAGTTAACAATTTTCAATGAAAAATCAAAGTGGTGTATTAATATGTTGTTGCGTATATGATTTTTCATTAATAATGTTAATTTAATCAACAAGTAAATAGTGTAAAAACTTAATTTGAGAAGGCATGACTATTAGGTTGACTTATTGTCAAAATGTTGACTTAATTCAATTTTTTTATATAATTTTTCCAATTAACATATACTCCATAAGGGTTTTTTTTGTTACTCCCTCCATCTCAAAAAAACTGCTCCGTTTTGACTATATGCACTAACATTGTAACTTTGCTCTTTAATTTTATTTAGGCAATGAAAAATATAGTCATGTGTGATCTCGTTTGATCTGTCTCGAAATATAATTTCCAAATATATACTTTTTATAATTTTTTGTTACATATAATCAGAGATATTAAATTTTAAAGGTGTGTCTATTGAGATGTAAAAAGGCAAATGGAACAGTTTTCTTGTAACAAATGAAATTAAATATGTTTTTTTAAAAGGAAAACAAATAATTAAGTTGAAGCAGGAGTATACTAGAGAAATGATAAAGGAATACCCAAAATTGATATGAGCACACCTCATTATGAGAGCGCATTTTCATGTGTTCTTCTCACAAAGAGCGTGCCCATATCAATTTTTGGTGTGCCAAGATCAATCCCTGAGTATACTACGGTATTGTTTGGTTGCAATGGGAATTAACTTCCCATGTTAATTTGTGTTTTATGAGAATTAACTTCCCTTGTTAAATTCATAAGAATTAGCTAATTGTGTTTGGTTGAGATGTGGAAAATTATATTTCCTATGAATTTTGTATTGCCCTGGGGAGATTGTATAAATTATATCCTACATTATGTGGGAATTGTAATTTCCTAGGAGTTTCAATTTCCCCCATTTCATACTTTTTTGGTTAACCAAATAATATTGTATTCTTACATTTCCTAGTAATTTTGATTTCCCATGAAAATTTGAGGCATACCAATATTCCAATAATGAATTAACAATACTGGTGCACGTGTCCTCTTTCAATTTTTTATAGATTCTCGGGACCAAAAATTTCCGATATTGGATTTTCGGCCCAAATTTAAGCCCACTTTCTCCGGAAAAATCTTCCCAGGCAATTTTCCAATCTAACCACTACCCAAGTGATTTTTCGGAATTTTGACCACAATTTTTCCTACAACGGTTGGAAAAGCCACTAAAAGTAGTTTTCTGGGTGCAAGACCTTTCTTTTTGGGTGTAGTTAGCTTTTTATTCTCTCTTTTTGCCATTACAGTAGTTATCAGTGTTGTTGGGGTTGTTTGCAGGTAAATTTTTATTCTCTCCTTTTTGTTTTGTGCCTTAGAAAAACAATTTTTTTGGTAAAAAAGGTGGAAAAACCACTTTTGGTAACCGGTAAACCACTTTTGGCGGCAATTGGAAAACAGTGGTCAAAAGGCAAAAACACCACTTGGGTAGTGCCGCAGTGGTCAATAATGATTTTGAAAGTTAAAATTATTTTGGGATAATTTTTATTAGTCCTTGTAGTTTTTCATAAAGTCCCTAAAAGTTTAGATAATAAAAATCTTAATATTAAAACTAGAAATTTAAAATATAAATACGAATAAAATAAAATAAAAAAATACAAAAAAAGATTAAATAAAAATATAAAATACAAAGATTATCTAAATTTATAAAAATAAAAAAAGTTCAATTCAGGCCCTATTTATGTAGCATGGATACTTCATATGGGTAGCCGTCCCCGAATCCGATTCGTCCCCGTATTGGGGACGATTCTGATTCTTCATGTTATAATTGGCCGTACCCATTAACATTATTTTTTTAGATTTCCCGTTTTCCGTCCCCATATCTGTATTCGTTTCCAAACCTGTTCCCGACTCAGTGCAACCTAGGACCCTTTTCTATTGGATTTATCTTCAATCCAGTTTAATTCAGTAGAAACCTTACCTAGTAAAAATTTTTTACTAGGAAAATTATCAATGTCAACCTTATTAGTTAATTCCTGTCAAAAAAAAAACCTTATTAGTTTAAAGTTTCTCATTGATTTTTTTTTTTTTTTTCATGATAAAGAAATGTATGCATCTTTGGCTTTTGTGATAACGCCAACCTTGATATTGAAAATGCCAATATCATGACCACAGTTTTCGACATAATTAATGTCATGAGTAAAATATACAGTACATAGAGTTTGGCCTAGTGCCAGGGGATGCACCATCTTTAATACATAAAAGGGCATTATATGCCCAATGAAGGAACAATGTATATGAATGCTTGGAAAAAACTTAGTCTATGCACCGGGTTAACTATCCACAACTAATAAAGAGCTATTGAGGGCATTGATAATAGAGTTTCACTTAATATAAATAATATTATTTAATTATTTTATTAATAGTGAGTTGTCAACCCGATGGATAGGTGTAGAAATGTCCATGAATACTACTACTTATTTTAATTTCCCTTTTTTTTAATACTCACATCATTGAGATTGAGGAAGGAGATTAAAAAAAAGGACTCATATAATATGAGAGAGCTAGATCTAGAGATATATAGTTTATTATTCCAAAGAAATAAACGTGAATCTATAAGTAAAAAATAACACAGGAAGTGTTTTATTAATTTACTTTCATCCTCAGTTTCTCTGTCTTTTTTACTTGTTACATTTTTCTTATTTTGTAGTTTTAATTTACTTGTTATATTTTCTATTTTGGCATGTGGGGCTCATATAAATTTTACATATCCTATCAATATTTTTATCATTTATCCACTTTATTCTACTTATTTTACCCTTAATTTTATCATTTTCTCAATAAAATACCTCTACTTTTAATGGTTTGTACCAATTCACACGATTCTCCTAATATGCTAGAGGGAATGTAATAAGGACAAAGGAATTATATAGAAAAAGAAAAATTAATGAGGTCGGAGGTTAACCCCCTGCTTTAGCAAACGTCTTTAAACGTCATGTTTGAGGTCATTGGTTTTAATCTCACCACATTCATCCAATTCAAGAAGGTTTATTCTTTATTTTTCGATTTTTCTCCTTTTAAAATGCTTGTGTTGGCTAATATTGATAAAAATGACTAGTAATAGGACCTGATTCAAGATCAAATTATTAACACCCCACATTACTGTAATTTTTTTTTATAACTAAGTAAAAATAAAAATATATGAGGCCTAATTTAAGAGTATATGCATAATGCAACCTTCAGAATTATCTCCATTTGTTTCCTTCACTTTTATTTTCCAATCTTCAGAATTATTCTGTCATGGAAATTGAGACATGTAAATGATGTATTTGGCAAAGAGAGGTTTGCTATGAAATTAGATTTTTTTTTACTCATTTTAAAATTTTTGAGTGGTCAAAAATCTATTATTAGTGTTTGATAAAAGAGATGATGTATTTGAAATTTTGGGCTCAAAACTCTATTTTGTAAAACACTGCGGGCTCAACCCAGTGGGTATACTAAGTTTTTTCCCGTTTAGAATAGAGTTAAAAAAAATATGATTTATTAGCCCCCAAAAAACTACCCTTCCATCCTCAGTATGACAAAAAAAAAAAAAAATCATGCTTAACTTCCATCTTCTTTAATTTCAGCCTCATTTGTTTCTTTGCCTCAGCCCATATCTGAAATTGCAAAAGAGATAATTAGGAATGAATGAAGTTTTAAGAGTATTGTCGGTTCCAAAATTTGAAGGGAATTGATTTTCCAAATCTGAATTTTTTTATTGATCTTCAAAAGTAATGAGGTTTTAATGAATTTCCAATTTCAACAGTTTATTTTTTACGTTTTGAATTTTGCACGTCAACAGGGCTGACCCTGGGGCGGGGTGAGCAGGGCACAGGCCTAGGGTCCAAAATTTTAGGCCAGTGCTTCTATTAACGTGTAAATATATAAAATAACAATGTCAACAATATAATGAAGTTGTGCTAGCTTGCTTAGGTTGAAAGGGGAATTGTTTGATTGTGCGCGTATAAGAGATCATGTGTTCAATTCCAATGACAAGCATTATCTTTTAATTTTTTTTTTTATTCCTTTTTCTTCTTTTTTTTTGAAGGCATTTTTTAAAAATTCCTTGATCATGTGTTCAATTCCCATCTCAAGCATTATCTTTTAATTTTTTTTATTCCTTTTTCTTTTTGTTTGTGAGGGCATTTTTTTAAAATTCCTTTTTCACTCTTTGCATTTCCATTCACATACATGAAAATTTGCGAAGTCCTATAATTTTTTTACTAGTGTTTTTAATTTTTCTTTCACATTAAATCCCCACTTATTAATACAAATTCTTATTAATAGTTTCACCAATTTCTTTTTTTTTTTGTTTACATTCATTCAATACAATTATCACATTTTTTTTTATTTCTAAAGTATAATATAATTCTAGTTTTTACTTGGATCAAAATGTGCTTAGTCACTTATAATAAATTATTTACTTAAGTTGACCTGATGTAAAAAAAATGTATTGTATGCCTGTATATATATATATATATATATATATATATTTACATATCCTTTGTACATTTTGACACGCAGTTTGTACATCTAATACAATTTTTTTCCCTTTCCAAATTATAAAAGCTTTGAAGTACATATCAATACACTTTATTTGATGAGTTACAGTATAATTATTTTTGTAAGATTTCAATACATTATGAATGTGTTGTACTTCTTATGAATTATAATGTACGGAGTATAGTATTACTTATATATCTTTAAATATTTTTTAAGAAGTAGTAAGATATTTTTTAGCATTAAATATTGTTTTCATATTTATACATGTTTTATCGCTATAAAAATATCTGAAATTCTTTTAAACTAGTTTATAGGGGCCACAATTATAAATTCGCCCCGGGCCTCTAAACCCTCAGGAACGGCCCTGCACGTAAATTAAGGAATATTAAATCTATAGATAAGTTATTATTGAAATTGTAAGTGTTAATTGCACTTGATGGAAAATGTGTAAAATGTAGTTAAATTATTATTGGAATTAGGAATTAGAAATGTTAATTAAAAATAATATTCAAGAAAGAGATAATAATTACAAGTGGTAAAATGACTGATTCAGAATAAAATATAAAAAGAAAATTAAAACAAAGATAAAGATTAAAAGCTAAGAAAACACTAAAGAAATGGAAACGTAAAAATAAACTGGAAAGGAGGGATTACAATTTTTTTGAAACATCAAATATAGTTTAGGGTTTGTGTTCGTTCTTTATTTTTATGAAGACAAATTTTGATGAGTTCAAACAAAACTAAATTTAAGACAACAAAAATAAAGTTTCATCCTCACAAAAAAAATAAAAATAAAAATAGATTGAAAAGAGAAGATTTTAATATACCAACCAAAACTTATCGTGTTCAAAATACTCATTACATTATGTTTAATTCTTTATGCAATATTTAGAATTTTCACTATTCATAATTTCAGAGAATAATATATAAGATAAAATGTAATGACCCAGATATTATCGGTGTTTTTGCCGGTATTTATGTGTAATTATGTTTGTTTATGTGCTAGTTCAAATTAATTTTTGAACTATTTATTTTAATTTTCTATGAATAATTTCGATTTGATCGAAATGTTTATTTCTTAGTTTTTATTATTTAAGTTAATTATTATTTAATTAATTAGAATTTTTATTATTTAATTTTCTAATTAATAATATTTTGGGCCAAATCGATTTGGGCATGATTAATTATGCGGTTTTCGCAAATTAGCCCAATGGATCACGAGAGCCCATTTAGGCCCATTTTAGCCATGATGGCCGGCCCCTCTAAATGCATGGCAAGGTTTTGCCACTTGCCTTGCTTTCACACTTAACTAATTTCTATAAATAGGAATGATTAGTGAGCCACTAGGTTCATTTGCTCATTTGCCTTTTTAAACACTCTTGCCATCAAAAGTTCAATCAACACAAACCCCCTCCACTTTCTCTTGCCTCACGCCATTTTTGATGAACAAGCCATCAATTGTTCATCATTAGTTCTAACCTTGAACTTAAAGATTCAAAGTCTATTGATCTTTAAGTAGCCTAAACACAATCTAAACCCATTTATTTTATCCAAGATCGTTGGTTCGGGTTGGGTTTTGATCGTGCTCGTGTAGAGGGCCGTGTGTGGGGACAGCCGTGCGTGGTGCCGTGCAAAAGCAGCAGCCAGGCCGTGCAAGGGCAGCAGCCAGGCCGTGCGTGGTGCAGTGGGCAGCAGCCGTGCGTGGTGCAGTGGGTAGCAGCCGTGCAAGGCCGTGTGTGGTGTTCGTGCTCGTGTTGTTAGTGCCGTGTTGGTGCTTGTTTCCGGGTTGTACTTTGTGTTGAATTTGTGTGTGATCTTCCATAAGGTAACATACTAACTCGACTTAATTGGAATACCTTGTTTATAGTATAGATTAAATGCATGTTTAGGATGTTTGTTGATGGTTTTTCATGATTTTATGTATGATTATACAATCTGATTTTTATGTGTTTACATGATGTTTTAGTGATGATTTTCATGATTTTATGATTAGTTATACATTATTATATGATCATGATTTATGTATCAAAGTTTGATGAATTTTGGATAAGTTTAGGTTGATTTTTCATGATGATATGCGTGTGATGATTATGTTGGATGAGTTCTTGATTGAAGATCTTGAATCTTGATTGAGTTCTTGGTTGAAGATCTTGAATCTTGAATGAATTCTTTATGAGTTCTTTATGAGTTCTTTGAGTTCTTTATGAGTTCTTGATGAGTCTTTAGAAGTTCTTGATTGAATCTTGAAAGTTAAAGAAAACGGTTTAAAGAATAAAGAAAGTTAAAGAAAGTGTTTAATATGGTTAAAGAATGATTAAAGATTGATGAATAATGATTGGTTAGACTCAAGAATAAGGCTAGAGGCAGTTCTTGAGAATAACTTCGATGTTTTAGCTAGATTAATTTCGAGAACCGAGGCTTTAGGCAGTTCTTGAACTTAGTTTAGTTAGTTGAGGTAATAATGAATAATATGATTAAATGAGTAAATGAATTAATTAATTACTTAGCTTGATTTCATTTTTAGACGCCTGATACTTTGAGTAAGATTCATTGTATTCGGGTTAAGACGTTGCCCCTAATCCATCCGCGGTATTGGGTTAGTTGGAGTCATACTATGTGATCTTTGTGAATTCCAGTAAGATTGGTTTCACAGGACATGGATTTCCAGTAAGATTGGTTTCATGGGGTTTGAGAGTAAGATTCTCAAATCCGAACATAGTAGAAAGTTCGAGCGCGTAAGATGCGTTCGTACGAGCACAGTCCGGTCTAGAATATGAATGATTGCGCCAAAGATAGTTGATTAGGTTGGTTTGAGTCGAGTTCACATTTTGGGTTGTTCTCGTACTTTGTTTAATGATGTTGATCGTTTGATTTATGCTATGTACATGTGTGTTCCCATTAGGGTGAGTCAGTTATGTTACTCGCCACTGATGGTGGACTGTTGTTGTATTTTTCAGGTACTTCAGATGATGATGTTCTTGCCTAGTTTTGGGTTGGGCGAGCGACGTATCTTTCTTTTGTTACCTGTTGTATTTACTGATTTTGTAGTATTAGTAGTGATAGTTTGTTTAGATGCTACTCTTTAGAATTTTGGACTTTTATGTGTTGTTTAAAGACTCTGACATGTAGTTGGAGTTAACTCGTATTTTAGTATTTTTAGTTTGACTTTTGGATTAGTTTATGTACAAACTTGTGGGTATTTGTACGTTTGTGGTTTATTAATAATGTTTCGAGGAATTAGTTTTAATTTCTTAGGTTTTGAGTTGTAGTTTCTAACAACTCGACTCGTCGGTTTCTTCCGCGCCGGTTTAAGCGAGTCGGGTCGTTACATAAAATATGACTATTTAAGATCTTGTTTGATATGTTTCAATAAGTGCTTTATATATGTGTTGTTTTTAATTTAATTTTTTTCCTAAACTTATTACTTCGTCCATTTAAATATATGTAGTTCTTGTTTACACTTACCGATGTAAATAAATATATATTTAATTATAAACTAGTCTTAGCTTTGAGCCTGAAGTTTAAGTATTATCTTGTAATTTTCGGTATCGATATGCTGTAGACGATAAATATAAAAATAATCATAGTTGTAAATTGTAATGTTTGAATTGCAATTATGATTTTTTGTAAAATAAAATAACAATTTCATATCGTCAGAAGAAAAAGTCAACGACTTACCATATTTAAATACATAAAAATTATTAGTAGAACACCCTTTCGCATATTGTTATTACAACAAATCCATAACTTTTACTCTAATATTCTAATACAAAAAATGACCTACTATTTGATTTGATTTGTATATTGAAATAATGACTATCATCAACTTACACCATTGAACATGCCTAATGCAGTATAATTACCATTAAGCTTGTGAAACAAGGGAAGTAATTGGGTTGAAATTACTCCGGCTTCAATATGTTGTAAGAGATGCATTTACAGTCCAAAACTTTAAAAATCGCTTTTGTATCTTTCTCCAACTTAATTTCATTCAAGCTGGATGAACTATATATACAATATACCTAGTGAACAAACAACCTAATTTTTTTGGTGTTTAGAGAGCCACTAGGGCAAGAATGATAATCAATCATGGATCTCTTGAAACTGAAGGGAAAACTCTAACAACCTGAGATATCCCTCATGTGACGACCCGACTCGCTTAAACCGGCTCAGAAGAAACCAACGAGTCGAATAGTCAGTTCTAACAAACTAAAATACTTAAAAATTAAAACAAAATCTCAAATTGAATATATACTAAATCCGAAAGTACAACACCCACAAGATTGTACACATCTAAACCCAAATGTCATATTACTAATACTAACAATATAAACTCCAAATAAATGTCAGAGTTAGAAAATCACACAAGTACTACTACTATAGTCCAATACTGGAAATCATAAAACAATAACGCAAAGACTAAACAACATCGGCGCTCGCCCAACCCAAAGCTAAGCAAGAATCTCATCATCGGAATTACATGAAAAATAACAACAACCCACCGTCAGTGGCGAGTAACATAACTGTCCCACCCTAACGGGGATACACATGAACATAGCACAAATCAAACAATCAAATCAAACATATACACATGCGAATCAAATCAACTAATCATATGCTGACTCGACTAACTTTAACCAACAATTGACAAATCTTTAAACTTTGGCGCAATCATTTACATACTAGACCGGACTATGCACGTACGAACGCATCTTACGCGAACGAACTTTCTACTATGCCAGGATTGAGAATCTTACTCCCAACCCCATGAAACCAATCTTACTGGAACTCCATATCCGAAGACAACATAGTAAGACCACCAACTATCCCAACACCGCGGATAGGATAGGGGCAACGTCTTAATTAACCCAATTCTTAGAATCTTACTCTAAGTCTTAGGCGTCTAGTAGCAAAATCAAGCTAAACTTAACTCGAAATTTACATTCTTAGTTAATTCTTAAGTTGCATCTTACACCTTGACTCAAGAATAACATGTAAATCAACAATCTTGGAACCTCTTTATAACATTCTTTAACTTCCTTTAACCTTTCTTTAATTATTACTAACTTTCTTTAACTTTCAAGGCTCGACCAAGAACTCATAAAGAACCAACAAGACTCATAAAGAACTCATCCAAGATTCAAGAACTTCAATCAAGAACTCAATCAAGATTCAAGAACTTCAACCAAGAACTCATTCAAGATTCAAGAACTCAATTCCAAAATCATCATCATCATACACGCATACTAATAACAAGTTCCACAATAAATTCATCAACTTCCAATCATCGACACTTCACGAAACTTGAACATGAACAACATCAAATATGGAACTAACATAACCAATCATGAAATACATATAATCAAGTAGAAATCATCATAAAAACCATCACCCAAAATCAGCTATATTCCACGCATAAAAATGTAATACCCAGAAATTTAGGGCCAGAAAATTTCGCGGGTTATTTATATTATTTTAACTTTCCGAGGGTCCAAAAGGGCCCATTTATTTGGACTGTTTCATTTTATTTCTTTTCTGATCCCGAAATTGGGTCTATGACCCAATTTTCCTCCTTTCTTAGCCGGCCCTCTTGATTAGTCAATTAGGGTTTATCTTCTTTTTAATTTATTTTAATTATTAATTTTATTACTTATTTAATTATTTAAATTATTTTGAATTAGTAAAACTAACCCTAACTATTTCTTCTAGGCCCCCTTTTTTGTTCCTACCTTTTTCTAAGCCTAATAATTGAGCCCAATAACCCTTTACCCTCCTATTAGTTATTTAGGGTTTATTTTCTTTTTAATTTATTTTAATTGTTGATTTTATTATTTATTTATTTAACTAATAATATTTTAATTAATTAGTTGGAATTGGTAAAAACCCTAACCAACTATTATCCTAAGCTCCCCTAAAATCTCTCTTCCTCTCCCTATTACTCCTCAACCACACGGCCCCTTGGTTGTTTTATTTTATTTTATTTTATTTTTTATTTCTTTTGTATTCTTTTATTATAAATAGGGGAATTAACCATAAAAATATGTCCTTTTACAAAATCTTCTACACTTTAATTTTCTCAAATAAAAATCTCCTTTTTATTTTCCTTCTCTTAGCCATGAGCTTTCAATCACCAAAGGGTGATTTTCTTGGAATTTTTAGCGATTTAAGGTAACTAGACTAACCCTCTTGAATCTGGTTAAGTTTTCTATATAGTTAATTAGGATTAAATTATGAAAACGGTTAGGAAAATTAAAGGAATTAGTATCATGTTAAGGTTAAGAATTTCGAACCATGTGATGAATTATTATGAAATTTTCTTGATCATTTTATGTAGTTTCTTGAAATCTTTAATTGTTTAATAATTATTTGTATGAATTTATTTCTTAATCAAAACTTGTTATTTCTGGATGAATTTTTCGTGGGAGTTTCTTTACTGTTTGATTATGAATCATGATTTATTTCGTGGCAAAATTCGTCCTTTTATTGCTTATAATAATTTAATCTTTCAAACCGGTAAAACTGTCCAGATTTGGTTTACGAATTTATTAAGATACTTAATCAATTCGGATGGCTATGAAATTTTAGGTAGAATTCAGTAATAGTGTTTTACAGCTTGTGTTAAATTTTGGTAATTTTTAGAGTTCGTTTGCTATGGAACAAAAATCAGAAACTGATTACAGCCTAATCTGATTTGTTAGTTATAAAATTCCTTAAAAATAGTAAATGACGTTATTTTTGGACGAAATTTATGCAGGTTAAACCTTGAACCCATATTTAAATTGCATTAAAATTTCCAGATTATTCGAGACCTTTAAATGGTTGATCTTAATTTAATTCTTTAAAATCAGACTGCGTAAAATAGTGTAATTTAAATTGTTATATTATGTTTTTATGATTAATTGATAATTATTATATTTGACTAATTAAAGCATGATTTTTGGTTTTTCATATCAAAGTTGTCGAGTGGCTTGATGAATAAAGAATAGTATTTTTATCTTGTTTTTAGGTAATTATTGTTGTTAGTTGTTATTTTAATTAATTATTTAATTTGATTTAATTAATATTTGAAGATTGAATTTATTTGGTATTATTTACACAAAATGTCGAGTGGTCTTAATTGTGAAAGGTGGAGTTTTTATCTTGTTTTGTGTAATTTTTTATGATTATTATTGAACTATATGTTTATTTGTTAATTCGGATAATTTAAATAATTGTTATATGACTGTTATATGAATTTATTTAATTGTTGTTTTATTTCTAAAAATGTCGAGTGATTAGATTGACTTTTGACCAATTTTAGTTTAATTTTTGACTTATAATATTATTAGGAAGTAATTATAGGAATTAATATGATTTAAGGTTTAAAAGGAATTAAAAAGAATAAATAACAATATGAATAAGAAGAATAAGATATGATAAGACATGATTTGATATGACATGATATGATGTGTTAATTAGAGGTCTCACGACGGCCTTAGAAAAGACAAGATACTCAAGGACGCCCTTTTTGATGATACACGAGTCATCAAATCGGGTTAAGTCGATGCCACTGCCCCATGGGATGAATACACGAGTTCACCCGGGCAGTTCTGGGTCTTAAAATATGTAGTCGTCTAAGTAGTAGTACACGAGCTGCTATTTAGGAGTTATGGCCATAGCTTAGGCTTAGTGGTGCACACGGGATCCACTACGGGCTGAATACACGAGTTCACCCCGGCATGTTTTAGGAAAGTTGTGGTGCACACGGGATCCACTACGAGCGATATGACCCGTCCGATAAGAAGGTTAAAAGATGGGTTTAAGGGTAAAATATGGTAAATAAGTATTTCACGGGAAGGGATACGTGCTTATGTGTATTTTCGTGTATATATGCAATGATTTGGTAATATTAAGTCTTCCGCTGCGTACGTCTGGTAAGTCTGTATTTTATTTATGTAATACTGTGTATGTATGTTGTACGTATTTGTATTCGTATGTTGTACGTATTTGTATCTGTATTGTATACATATTTTGTATGTATTTTCTAACCGTATTTTGCAGGTATTGTATATGTATTGTATACGTATTTTTGTACATAAATTGTACGTATTTCGTATGTATTTTTATACGTATTTTTCTACGTATCTTTATACGTATTTCGTATGTATTTTTATACGTATTTTTCTACGTATTTTTGTACGTATTTCGTATGTATTTTTGTACGTATTTCGTATGTATTTTTGTACGTATTACGCATGTATTTTTGTACGTTTTCCTCGTTTGATTCTATGCTATTATATGGATAACGGTCCCTCATTTAAGCGGGACAGACTAGTTACTCGTCACTGACGGTGGACCCCCCCAATTTCAGGTGACGATGCTGAGGTTTAGATTGGGTTTGCGATGGCTCGGGATGTGTGTTTTAGAGTTGATTAGAATAACCGTAGTTATTTGGAGTTATTTCTTTTATTCATTAGTTAGTTGTCCCCAGCCTGTTGGGAAAGACTTCTTTTCATTATGTAATTTAAGTATTTGTTTAGAGACTTTTGGGATTATTATTTCAGCTTTTAAGCAATAAAAGGAATTTTAGACTTTATTTATATTATTATTGTTAAGTTTTATGATAGTAATGATCCAAATGTCGATTTCCTCCGTAAATCGACAGCCTAGAAAAGTCGGGTCGTTACAAAAAATGAGTACATAAATATCAAACGGTCTAATCTAATCACTTAATCTATACTATGAATCATAGTATACCAACTAGGTTGAGATAGTATGTTACCTTAATGAAGGTTAAACACAAATTAACACAAACTTGCAGCCCGGAATTCGAACACACACGGCGCCAAAAACCACGCTGCAACACGGCTTGCACACGAGCCCAACACGGTGCACCACCACTAACCACACGAACTCACGAACACGGCCCTGACTGCACGGACTCACGAACACGGCACGACCCCGACTCGAACCACCACCACGGACCACCGTCTTCAACACGGTCCACCACACGAACCCACTCGAACCACACGGCTCCCACACGAACCCACTCGAACAAGACCTCAAAACAACCCCGAACAATAATTCTTGATTGAAAATTATTAAAATTATAGTATCTTAAGTCACTTAAAGATCAATGAATGTTGAATCTTTAAGTTTGGGTTTGGTATTGAAGATGCACTAGTGGAAAAAAACCTATCTACCACTCCATATCTGCTCCGCTATTTTAAAAAAGTGGAGCAGAAAGTAAAAAACCGTATCTAGCACTCTATATCTGCTCTGCTATTTTAAAATAGCGGAGCAGATAATGGTATATTTTTTTAAAAAATAAGTATCTGTTCCGGGTTTTTATTATAGTGGAAAAAAATAAAAATTAAAAACGTGATAACTAAACCCCGGCCCCTACTCAAAACAAAAATTAAAAACAAAGAACTTACCAAATTAAAAGAAACCCCGCCCCTAAGCTGCGCTAACACACAATTACACACTTACACTACATACACTGCTACTAAAAGAAACCCTAAGCTACGCTATCGAAGAACTGACCACCGCGAAACCACGCCAGATCGGAAACCACCGCGCCTGTCAGCAAAGCCACCTCAGCCGTGCGCCGTTTCTGCTTCTGCTCGTGCCCTGTTCTGCTTCTGCTGCGCTCGTCCCCTGTTCGTGCCTTGTTCTGCTTGTTCATGCCTTGTTCGTGCCCTGTTCTATTCTCGTGCCCTGTTCGTGCCTTGTGCTGCGCTCGTGCCCTGTTCGTGCCTTGTTCGTGCCCTGTTCTGTTCGTGCCCCGTTCTTGCGTTGTTTGTGCCTTGTTCTGCTCGTGTTCGTGCCTTATTCTGCTTCTGCTCGAGGTATTTCACTCTCCTCCCACTCTTCATTTCAATTATTTTGATTGATGACCATTTGTTGTAAATTTTAGAACCCTAATCTGTTAATTTGTCAAGATTGATTAATCTTTGTTTTTTTTTTGTGCTTTGTATATATGATGCTATTTATGCTTTTATTGTAATTATTCAATTGTTTTCTTATGTTGCAATTTTGGGTGTTTTTTGGTATTGTTGTTTTTTTTAATTAGATTTTGTTTGAATTTTATGTTATTTGGGTAAATTTCAGAAATATCTTTTATAACTTTTCCAAAATTTCGTTGTTATTTAAACCCAATTTGCTATTAATTTATTATATGATCATTGCTTTCATATGGAATGAAACTAGAAGCAATCTAATTTGTGTGTTTTACTAGACTATTCATTAGCAAAAGTGTTTCATTAATTTGTCACTTTCCGAATATGAATAATATGGATTACGGTAATTCATTGTAATATGGAGAGTATTTGATTAAGTTCAAACTTTGCAGGGATGGAGTTTAAACTTTGCAGAGTTAATTTAATTTTTATAAAATTATATGTAGTTGATTGTTTTTAATCTTGCCTACACAACATTGCAAATTAGAAGTAGAATAACATTCAATTAGAGGTGCTTATCAAACGAATTGAGACCGAGCACCACTAAGCTTGTCTCGGCTCGTAAATATTCTTAGAGCTCGGCTTGTGAAAATTATGGTGACTCAATATCAAAAAGAAAAAAAATGGGGTGGCGCTTCCTAGTTTGTATTTTTTTATAGGTCATATGGGGATTGCACTTTGTGTTATACTATAGCATAAATTATTTGATTTGATATTGCTATCACTTTAGTTATTTAATTGACTGTGATATTATCTTGTCTTGTACTATAGTATAGGTTATATGATATGTTTTTGGGGAGGGAATGTTGGTCATATCCTTGATTATGTGGGATTTTTTTTTTATTGTATTAGGTTACATATTATTGTAACTAATTTCCACAATGGAAATCAGTAAAGGTAAATTAAATAATTTAGCCCTTAAAAATATATAATTTAGTTGAAGTTATGAACTTTCACTAATTTTGAGATATTTGTTTAATGTATGTCATCCAACACAAGTGTGCACAACAAGAAAATGGTGTCGATTGCGGATATTATGTGATGAGATTCATGTATGACATAGTATCTTGCTGCACTGACGTGAATGACGTGGAAAAGGTATGCATACATCGACTTCTCTTTGTTTTTTGAAAAAGTAGTAATATAATAGTTCCGAAATGCCCTATTTCTGACTAAAATGATGCAAGTAAGTGAGAAAATGATTATATTATTGTTTTAGGACATGAATAGATCTTAAAAACAAGAATTAGGTTGATCGGTGCGAATATGAGAACAAAAACACCCAAAGCAAGGCAAAAATGACCTATTAGGCTAGTTTTTGTTCCGAAATGCCCTATTTCTACCCACAATGATGCAAATAAGTAATAAATTGGTTATATTATTGTTTTAGGACAGGAATAGACCTTAAAAACAAGAATTAGGTTGATCGGTGCGAATATAGGAACAAAAACACCCAAAGCAAGGCAAAAATTTACCTATTAGGCTAGTTTTTGTTCCGAAATTCCCTATTTCTACCCAAAATGATGCAAATAAGTAATAAAATGGTTATATTACTGTTTTAAGACATGAATAGACCTTAAAAACAAGAATTAGGTTCATTGGTGCGAATATGGGAACAAAACACCCAAAACAAGCAAAAATTTACCTATTTGGCTAGTTTTGATTCCAAAATGCTTTATTTAATCCAAAAAGGATGCAAATAAGTCATAAATTGGTTATATTAATGTTTTAGGACATGAATAGACCTTAAAAACAAGAATTAGGTTGATCGGTGCGAATATGGGAACAAAAACACCCAAAGCAAGGTAAAAATTGACCTATTAGGCTAGTTTTTGTTCCGAAATGCCCTATTTCTACCCACAATGATGCAGATAAGTAATAAAATGGTTATATTAATGTTTTAGGACATGAATAGACCTTAAAAACAAGAATTAGGTTGATCGGTGCGAATATGGGAACAAAAACACCCAAAGCAAGGCAAAAATTGACCTATTAGGCTAGTTTTTGTTCCGAAATGCCCTATTTCTACCCAAAATGATGCAAATAAGTAATAAAATGGTTATATTACTGTTTTAAGACATGAATAGACCTTAAAAACAAGAATTAGGTTCATTGGTGCGAATATGGGAACAAAAACACCCAAAGCAAGCAAAAAATTACCTATTTGGCTAGTTTTGATTCCAAAATGCTTTATTATATCCAAAAATGATGCAAATAAGTCATAAATTGGTTATATTAATGTTTTAGGACATGAATAGACCTTAAAAACAAGAATTAGGTTGATCGGTGCGACTATGGGAACAAAAACACCCAAAGCAAGGCAAAAATGACCTATTAGGCTAGTTTTGATTCCAAAATGCTTTATTTTATCCAAAAATGATGCAAATAAGTCATAAATTACTTAAATTAGTGTTTTAGGACATTAATAGACCTTAAAAACAAGAATTAGGTTGTTTGTTTCGAATATGTGAACAAAAACACTCAAGAAAAGCCAAAAATGACCTATTTAGCTAGTTTTGAGTCCAAACTGCTCTATTGTTGCCAAAAGTGATGCAAATAAGTAATAAATTGCTTGCATGAATATTTTAGGATATGAATACAAAATAATCTTATTATTTGGGATATTTATTTTGTTTTAGGTTTTCAATACTCCACGGGAGGAGGCTTTTACTACTGCGGAAATCAACGCAGTTCGAGACAAATTTGCTTGCTTCTTCACCAATAATTATACTTGAGCGTCGATTACTGTTTCAGGTTCTTCTATTACACATTTACTTTTGTTCGTTATGTAATAGACAAAGTCTCTAATTAGCACGAACTTATTATTTTGCTACGTACTTTGGGCTTTGCAGGTGCAATTTCTATTTGCTTCTCGGTTGTTGTCTTGATCGGTTGATCCTCAACTCGTGCATGGCATGGTTTAATATATGCCCTAGCTTGCTTTCAATGCCTAGTAGTTCTTTTGTTAATTTTTTCTTGTCTTAGCTATCTTCCCGAAGTTATACAAATTAATTATAACTAGAGGTCTTCGATCTACTTGTTCGTTATGTAATCCACTTGTTTCTGGCGCTTTGTACGTTGTTGCTTGTAAGTATAATTTCTTTTGGTTTTAATTTGATGTAATATTTTGATTTGATGTATGAGGATTCTTTTAAATTTATATTGCAGGATTGAATGTATGAGGATTCTTTTAAATTTATATATATTGCAGGATTTGATTTTAGATACATTTGAATAGAAATTGTAATTTTTTTAAAAAAATTAAATATATATTATCTGCTCCGCGATTCCACAAATAGAGGAGCAGATACTTATTATCTGCTCCGCGATTTCAAAAATAGCGGAGCAGATAATTATTCTCTATCTGCTCCGTTCAATGCTGCTGCGGGGCTGTAGCGGAGCAGATAATAGTTAAAATAACGGAGCAGATAGGGTTTTTTCCACTAGTGATGAACAATTGATGGGTTGAAGAATGCCAAAAATGGCGTGTGACTTGGAGAACAAATAGCGGGAGTTTTGTGTTTAAAATTTGGTGAGCAAGTGTGTTTAAGATGGCAAATGAGCAAATGATCTCAAGGCCTTAATAACTACTTTTATTTATAGAAGTTAGTTAGGTGTGAATGCATGGCAAGTGGCAAAACTTGTCACTTAACAAAGGGGGGGGGGGGGCGGCTATTACAAGGCCAAAATAGGCTTTCGTGATCAATTGGGCTAATTACAAATTTGCATGATTAATCATGCTTAAATCATTTTGGCCCAACAATATTAAATAATTAATTAGAAAATTAAATAATAAAATTCTAATTAATTAAATAATAATAAAATAAATAATAATCAATCAAGAATAATAAAAACAATAATTAATCGAATTTAATCGAAATTATTCACATAAAATAAAATAAATTGTCCAAAATAAATTTTGGACCATACATAAAATCACATAAATAACAAATAAATCGGCGACAGAAATACCGATAAATCTGGGTCGTTACACCTCACCCTCACCCAAAGATGAATATATAGAAAGTAAACAAATAAAAGTAACAAAATCAAAGGAACGAAAAAGAAAATATAGTGGTTTATGAGAACCCACTACAACAATTGGGAATTTAGATAGGGAAGATGTAATTAAAGGGGTGAGAGATGAAATTGCAGCCGTAACTGATAGTAATATGGATGGATGAAATTAAATATGAGAAACTTAAAGGTTGCCAATTAATTCAATGAAGGAGTGAAGGACAATTGAATAAATTTGGGAAAGGCTTGAATAGCAGGAAGACACATGTTCAAATACCTTACAAAGTGAATAAGATGAGAGAACGAAGGAAGATGAGACAAGTGTGTATTTGGGGGAGAGTTTTTTTTTATAAACTAGATATAGATATAGATTAGTAAAAAGTAATAAAAAAAATGTTAATTAAGTATTTATCGTAACTAATTAATCAAAACTCTTGTATACAAGGAAGAATTTAGAAGATTTCCTCTCATATATAAAACACCCATTAAAGTAGACAACCCGCAAATTCATGGGTAAAAAACGACCCAATTAACATGTCCCGGCGTAGAAAAATCATCTTCTTTATTTTTTTTTCTAAATTTATCATATTGTGAAAAATTTTAGTAAAAAAGGAAAGATTGTATAATATTGATAGATTGAGTTTCATTTAAGTGTTATATTTGGTGTCTAAAATGATTTCCCTTACAATTCCGAGCATTGGAGATAATAGAATGGATATAGATTTGAAGCTTTACAAAATTAATTACAAATACACTATCAGATCAAATTTTATATTACATGGAACAATTGGAGAAAATATTTTTCCGGAGGCGTCCTGGGCCGTTGTAGACATAAATAACTTGAAAAATCTCTTCAATTCTTATTGGATTATAGTATTTTAGTTATTAAATTTGTTAAGTTTGTTTTGGTTAGTTGAGTTAGTTATAATAGTTTTTTTTATTGATTTTCTTTTATTCTTTATTCTTTCTATATAAAGACTCCAATGTTGTATTTGCCAATTAATTGAAATAAAATCTTCTTCTATTTTTCCTTCTCTACTTTCTCTCTGTTCTGCACCCCCTTCTTCTTCTCTTTCTATTCTGCATGCAATCTAACATTCACCACAATACACTAAATTCATCAATTCTATAATTGTGTTACATCATGGCATATGATTTTTCAATTTTATTTTAAAAATACTTTCAATGGGGTTAACGATTATCAATTCTCATATTTTTATTATTAGCCTTAAACTCTTACAAAAAGCGCTGCACGAACTACAATAAAGCACTAAAAATTAAGATGTAAAAAAGAAAAATATATTATGATCTGAGTAAAGTCTTAATTTCTTAACAACATCCATCATCATAAATTGTTAAAATGCTTAAGCAAAGCCACATAAAATTTATCAAATCTTAATAAAAAAAAACCTAAATGTTAACCAATAATAATTCATTCTTTGTTACTACCACTTGGCTTAGCCGTGGATTTGGCAGAAACATAGTGTGTAACAACATCCACAATGTTACCAAGCTCTTCAAGTTCCTTGTAATTATCGTACAAACCAAGCTTTTGGCCACTAGTTCCCGCCTTCACCAAACCATCTTCGCACATCTTAGGGTAATTTTGAGCCATGTTGGTGAACTTTTCGGCCGTCGTACCATAATTACTTGACTTAAGACCCTTGGCATACAAACCCCTTAGCTCATCATTCATGTCGAGATAAAACTTCACACAATGAGACAACGCCTTTTTAACTTCAACTTTAGCCTCATCTTCGCGCATCTCTTTCCTAGCCTTTGTAGAAGTGTGCCCAAACTTGCTTTGCGCGTGCTTAACTACTTTGTCCGAAAATTTGCTTGGCTTCAACTTGGCCTTGTCCTTGTCGCCCTTAATTGACTTGAGAACCAAGATGCATTTTGCACTCGCAATGCTTCCTTGGCAAATTTCGTCGATGTTCAAGATTCCACCTTTGGTATCTCCGGTGTTAGTTGGGGCTAGCTTTGGGACGTTTGTTTGTGTTTGATCTCCAACACCCTTATCGCGCTTGGCTGTGCAAAGGGTGAAACAAAGAGCTAAGAGAAAGAACGAGAGAGCTTTTAGCTTCATGTTGTTATTTTGTATGAATGATTTTTTTTTTTTCCTTTTTTTTGAAAAGAATAATGACTGATTTTTTATTTATTTATTGAGAAGGATTTAAATGGGTTTGTAAATCAAAGACTTGATATCTAATTTTAGGACACGTATAGTTGCATGAAGATAGCTAAATTGAGATGCTAGGGAGAATTTTAAGGCTTGCCATTAATCATTTGCCTTAATTAGGCTAGGGTGGTACTTGTGAAATAACGGTGCGCATGGAATTGATGAGAAACATGTCTATTTGCATATTGTTGAAAAATTTGATGGTTTACGTCAAATGTTTTGATTATTAAGGATATATTTACAACAGTGTAATATGATTATTTAAGCAAAGCAAAACTGAAGTCAACATTTTGGTCTTCGTTTTTCTTTCATTTTTTTTCAGATACCTCTTACATAATAAATAGGGGTATCAAGGGTAGTATATATATAAATTTCTATTACACGACCTAATAAAGAGGGAACTGATGTGCAACACACGGGTAAACTGGCATATCCATACATCATAGGTGAACGACATGTCCATTATGGTAGCAAAATCAAGTGGAGTGATGTTCATCTCTCCTCAGAGCATATTAAAATTATTGGTGGCTGGTATTATTCATTCTAACAAAAGCTCAGTAGGGCTCTTGGCAAAAGGTGTTAGGTATTGGACACCTGAGGCACAATTACCTCGAATAATGCCAATCCTACACTTTCAAGTAGCCAGAAAAACTTAGGATACTTAGTCAAACTGGGAAGTTTTTTCAAAATTCCCAGATAAGTACAGTGTTGTATCCACGCATGTCCAAACTTCCATATCGACATGTAGAATATAAAGGAAGCACATACTCACCTCCAAGGTGTTGTACCCATACCCTGTCTGACACGACACCGACACACGTTACCACGTTGGACAAATGTACCTACAATGACACAATTGACTCAGTATTTTTTTATTTTGCCCCAAAAAGACAAATAGAGGAAACATAACCTATTCTGCTCCAAATGAACAGACATGTGATTTTTTGGTTTACTCCGTATTTTTATTTTATTTTATTTTTATTTTTATTTGGCAAGGGGATCTTTTGGCTTATACTTGAGTAAAGGTGGCCAATGGGCTGGGTCGGCCCGGCCCAGCCCGGAACCCGCCCGGATTTTGGCCTGCCTGGGTCGGCCCGCTCGGACCCGTGACCAACCCGGTCCGGCCCGGTTCCCAGACGGGTGGGTCACGGGTCGTGGTTTCAAAACCCAGCCCGTAGCCCAACCCGTTCGTAACCCAGCCCGACGACCCGTAACTCAGCCCGCAACCCAGCCCGACCCAAACCCAGCCCATAACCTGACCCGCTCGTGACCCAGCCCGGCCCGTAACCCTTTTTTTAATTTTTTTTTTACTTTCCCCCCTTTTTTACTCCTACAAATACCCTTCATCTTTCATTATTATTATTATTATTATTATTGTTATTATTATTTTATGTTAAGCATTGAAATTATATATGTGATTCATGATTTTAATATATGCTAAGAACTAAATTATATATGTGATACATGATTTTAATATATGTTAAGAATTGAAATTATATATGTAATACATGATTTTAATATATGCTAAGAACTAAAATTATATATGTGATACATGATTTTAATATATGTTAAGAACTAAAATCATATATGTGATACATGATTTTAATATATGTTAAGAATTGAAATTATATATGTAATACATGATTTTAATATATGCTAAGAATTAAAATTATATATGTGATACATGATTTTAATATATGTTTTGTTGATACTAAAGGTTAATATAATAATTATTTATTTTGAAATTATAAAATATTATTATTTTGGGATTGCTAAATATTTTTAAAAAGGTTTTGTATGAACATTCCAGTTTAACCATTGTGTCGCACCTCTCTTACCTGAGATTCTATCCAGTCAGCATTCGTTTCCAATAAGGATTTATACTTGGTGTGTATTATGTGTAAAGTTATGTAATTTACTTATGCAACAACTAATGAGTACAATAAAACATTGTTCGAATTTAAATTTATAAGTGTAAAGGACGATGAAGACGATGATGAAGATGATCCGTGGATGGTGCTAGATACTTCAGATGAATCGCCCCCCAAAACGTAAAGACTAACGAGTACAATAAATTATTTACTTATTAAGGATATTTTATCATCTTAATTATCAATTAATTTACTTATTAGTTTTTACTTTTGTAATAATTCATAATATTTAGTTATTTAGTTATTATCCAATTAATTTATGTACCATGTATGATGTATCATGTATGTAATAACTAATCAGTGATAAATTATTTTAAGTTTGTAATTTTTTGTTTTTCAAATAAAGTTATGTAATTTACTTATGTAATAACAACTAACGAGTACAATAAAACATTGTTCGAATTTAAATTTATAAGTTTTTTTTCCATTAACAAGTTATTTTTTCAATTAACAAGTTAAATATATAATTAATATTTTTTTGCCAAATAATGATTACATTTACAAATTTAAAAATCCTAAAAAAAAACACAAACCCCCTTAAACCCCCCTCAAAAACCCCAACAAAACCCCCACAAAACCCCCAAATCCCCTAAACCCAACCCATGAACCCAACCCATGACCCAATGAGCCCAACCCACGAGCCCGCAACCCGGCCCAGCCCAGCCCGGTCCCCAACCCGGTCCCAACCCGCCGGTCTGGTTCGTGGGTCGACTTTGTTCTGACCCAGCCCGGCCCGGCCCGCACAACCCCACCCACGGGCCGGTTCTGGGTTACCCAATTCCGGCCCAGCCCAGCCCCAAACCCGGCCCAGCCCGCCCGGTGGCCTGATTTAACTAGAGTTAGTTAGGACTTGGGCCTCAGGAACCCCACTGGAGGAGCTTTGGTTGATCTCAAGTTTATGTTTCCGGCTATTGTAAGCACTAAGCAGTAAGCACACATGAAATAAGAAAAAAAAAAACAGACAATTACATAATACATGTATCTATCCCCGTTGATATTAATAGCACTGTAAATTCAGGTCAACAGTTCAGTTTTGATTTTAACCAATCAGTTTTGGTCGTTTTTAGTTCAGTTAATTTCAGATAATTTTTTTTCAGTTAAGTTAGTTTTGATTTCAGATCAGTTCAGTTCAATTTCAGTTAATTGTTTAGTTTAACCAATCAATTAAAAATTCGAACGGGTGCAATTCAATTCAGTTCAAAATGTCGACAGTTCAGTTCAGTTTTGGTTACAGTTTTATTTGGTTCGGTTAGCTTTAGTTCAGGTCATTTAAGATTATAATTTTGTAACAATTAATTTCTAGTTTAGTTTTTATTTCAATTTTTTTTTTTTCCAGATATAACGTTATGGTTGGTCTTCGGTTTTACCCGTACGATTTCAATTGTTGTCATTTCATTGTGAACGGTTGATATAACGGTTCCGATTGTATTCAGTTTACGTTATGGTTAAATACGATTATATCCGTACGATTTCAGTTATTATTAGTAAATTGTAATTGATTATATTCAGTTACATTATGGTCATTTTTAGTTTTGTAAGGAGAAATTTTTAACGGTTTTGATCAAGGTATATATCGAGTATTAATGGGTTTACCAGAGTTTTCTTGCGTTTTTTCCCTAAAAAAAAAGGTCGGATCATATTCGATTTAGCCGTTGAAGTGTTTTGCCTTACAACGGGTTAATTTATTTGATTATTTAGTTAAGGTGCACGTTAATTTTATTTATTATGTTTCAATTTTTATATAGATCAATTCATCCTTGTACTAATATTAGGTGTAAATGTGTAAGCGTGTATCGAGTATTAATATCGAGTGTAAATGACATTCAAGATGATGATGGGTGATACTGAATTGGCGATAGCAACGATCATAACAATAATGATAGCAATTAGCAACAACAACAATGAATTGGTGATGATACTGATGATGATGGTGATTGATCTGATATATGAATAATATAATGACAATAATAGTAGTAACAATATCGAGAACAAGAACAATAATAAGATTTGAGCCTATTTTTAATCTAATACAAAGTAATTAATAATATATGATATGTATAATATGTGATATGCGTAAGATATGAGCCTATTTAGGAGGGGCGATTAATTTTTCATTAAAAAGTGTGAGGAAGAAAGGTTAATTTTTCATTTAAGTTTGGGAGGTAAGGTTAATTTTTCATTAAAATTTGGGAGATAAGGTTAATTTTTGATTGAAATTTTGGAGGAAAGTTAATTTTTTCATTGAAATTTTGGAGGGAAGTTAATTTTTTTATTGAAATTTTGGAGGGAAGGTTAATTTTAATTGAAATTTGGGAAGGATAGTTGATTGAAATTTAGGAGGGAAGGTTAATTTGTAATTGGAATTTGGGAGGGGAGTTAAATTTGTAATTGAAATTTTGGTTTAGTTAACCAACAGTTTAAACAATTTTTAACTCATTTTGGTTCAGTTAATCAATAATTTAAAACATATTTTTAGTTCATTTCGGTTTAGTCAACTAACAATGTGAAACAATTTTTAGTGAAGTTCAGTTTAGTTATGATCAGTTTAAAACAATTTTAAATAGTCTAACTTTTTCAGTTCAGTTGATTTCAATTCAGTTTCAGTTCAGTTAAGTACAGTTCATTTTGTTTCAGTTGGTATTTCAGTTATGAGTCACTCATTTGGTTCTTGGTTCATTTCACTTTAGTTAATTCAGTTCAATTTGCGTTAGGTTAACAGTTGAACCAACAATAATAACCAAACTGACAAAAAAAATATAGATCAACGGGTTTATTATTGTGATGAAATTTTATATGATGACAATCTAATAGCATGTTATGAATCATGCTTGAAAAGTTTCCAAAGAACTTACATACGATTTATTTAAATGTTTAGCCCTTCATATTCTATGTTTTTGAATATCACAATGATGATGTTGTTATCAAACAATCACAAAGAGCTAGTATTAATGACTAAATTTTTAATATTTCAGCTTGAAGTTTGAGTATGTGAAGTTTACCGGATTTTGTATTCATTGGAGAGCTATCGTACAAAATACAAAATCACAAAAAATAAAAATAAAAATAGTAATGAGATATCTTCTTCGTTATAATCCTACACTGAGAATAATCTTCTTATGGTCTAGAAGAGCCATGAGCAAAGTATAAAATTACTCACGTCATATTATTACTAATTTATAAGATTCTATAATGCAATGATATTGATGATACCACCAGTTGCCATAAATTATGATCAACTATGGCCAATATTTGATTACCAATAGCTACTTTAGATCGATGACCTCCAGAAGAAGACATAAGTTTAATGGTTAATGCAACGTAACTCTAAACACAAATTTCAAATATATAAGATACTGGTAAATGTAGCAAATGTATTATTTTCACTAGTGTGGGCAAATTTCAAATATAGAAGATAGTGATAAAGAAAGAACGAATATTGAAGACCCTCGAATCAACAAATGAATGGTAGATAGAGATTAAATGAGATTGCTTCCTAGCTCTTTACGCATTATGGAAGGCGAGATTCACGCATTTTTTTAATTATTATGTGGCCTCATGCCTTGTAATATATAGCTAATGCCATTGGAGGTAACCCTTATATTTCTCCTCACCATCCTTTCTTCAACAACACAACCAGCAAAGTAACAACAATCTTTGCCTAGCTTAATTAGCTAATTCTTAAACTACATTACCCTTATATTCTTCCTATCACAAACAAAACCAAAACCAAAAAAAAAACAAAAAAATCTTCAAAAACATCAAATAATAACACCCAAAAAAACAATGGAAAATCACATTTTCTCAATTACATTGCTTGTTATTATCATTAGCCTCACCACCCTACAACAACCATATCCAACATTAGGCCTCAATGTAAGAAACCTTCCTCTATTAAACTCCGAAAAATCCGAAACAACAACCCCACCAAACGCCCTAATAGAAAAAGCTTGTGCAAATTCAAAAACCAAAAACTCATGCATAGAAACCCTAAAATCACAACCAGGAAGTGAAAGTGCAGATTTAAAAACCCTAGCATTTTTGGCATTGAACAAGACAAAGGAAGTAGGGTCCGAAATCGCGAGGTGGGTAGGAGATAAGCTTGAAGATCAAGAATCAATGGGACCAGGAATGGACCAAGCTTTGAATGATTGTAATGATCAATACACAGATGCAATGGCACAACTTGAAGATTCATTGGTTGCATTGTTTTCTAATGCTTATAAAGATGTTAATACTTGGCTTACTACTGCTATAAACAATGCTAATACTTGTGAAGATGGGCTTCAAAAGGGGAATGCTGTTGATGTTATGGGTGATAAGAATAAGGTTTTTGCTCAGTTTTGTTCTAATGCTTTGGCTGTTGTTGATGTCTTGGCTCAACAAAAATCCTAGCTAATTTTTATGTTTATTTGGAGGATTTTAATTTATTGAATTGGTGGTTTAATTTGTATGATGTTGTTGGTTTTTATTTTACATTTGGGTGCATGATTTAGTTTCTTATTTTATTGGTTTGAGCGGTATGTGTTGTTTGTATATGTATGTATTTGTGGGTAATGCTTTTTTATTTTGTGAAGCCCTAATTATTCCATTCATTAATATATGAACTTTTCACATGTTTCCAGAAAAAATTGTCACTTACAACCAAATAAATTAAATATGAAGTTTCGCAACGAACTTACAAATATTTAAGTTTATTTTTGCTATATATTTATACCAATGCACTTAATTTTATTATATAATTAAACTACAACTAAAAGTCACTTTTTCGACAAATTGAAACAAACTCGAAAATGTGTAATATCATAATTTATATATTTTTAACTTAATGGAAGTAAATGGTTGTAAATTAAAAATTATCCCGATATCTTCGTCCATCTATATCTTTTATTTCCTGTCTTCGATGAATAGATTATCAAAGTATATATGGCCTTCGATCATCCATCTTTTATTTCCTTATCCTTAAACAAGACAATTTGATTAACATCCTTCACAAACTTAATTGTCTCGAAATCTCGAGTACTTTTGTCTCTTAAAAGTACAATTCTATAGATACCCTTTTCTCCTTTAGTATTCAATCTAGCATAGAGGTTCTGATATACATTTGCTCTAACATCATTTACCGAGTTCTTAGCTTCTATTCGAGCTTACTTATATTTTTGGTAATTGAATAGCCTATACTATCTTTTATTTCCTTGTTATCAACCAAGACCCTTTAATTTGTCTGCCATATGCACAATTCTGTAAATATCTTTTTCTACTTCTTTAATTAGTATCCAATCTAGCAAGCATAGATGTTTCAAAATACCTTTGCTCTAGTGTCACGTACCGCATTCTTGACTTCTCTTCAAGCTTCCTTATATTTCTCGAAGTTTTCATTCACTTCTATACTCTTTTCTTCTTCATGAACTTCTTCATGAACTTCTAGTAGTCATTTTGATTTCTCCTAACCCCTCTGTTGGCACTTCTTTATTTATGCTTGCATTATTTTTGTGCATACAATGTCTACATTATTTGAAACCTTGTTTTTGGGCCAAATATCCACACTCAATATTTTATCCAAAAATTATTGTTTTTTCTTCTCTTGAAGTTTCCACTTTTGGTCTTTGTTTTCTTATGAATTCATTACCTTGAAAATCAAGCACCACTAACCTATATTGAGTTGTCATACTCTCATTAGCGATCACTTATAATTAATAAAACCTTTCCTCCAAGCATTCCTCACCAGAAAGAAGTTGATTCGACTTGCATGATCCCCGCTCTTTTAAGTCCGTACATAGGTGCGAAAGCCTTTTCTTTAAACAAGTATTCATTATACTAAATTCATATACCATCCCAAAGTCTGCAATCTCTCTTCTAAATTTATTCACATCTCACCACACCAAAATTAACTCCATCAATGGTTTCAAAATCGTATCTTTTAAAGCCTATATATGCCCGTTGAGATCAATACCAATAACTAGATTTTCTCCTTTAGTAACTTAACTTGTTGCACCACACCCTCCAAATCTCCAAAAACTCTTCTCTAATGGGCTTATGCAATAAGCTCTGTGGTGCATAGAAATTTGTAATATTTATGATCGCATCTCTTATTACAAGCTTAATTTAATGCTCATAATCCGGTCACTCTTTCTAACCACTTGCACCACCTCTTTGCTATAAACATGACCCATTAGCTAGAATACCAACCCCGGCCCATTTCTTTGAGAATCCTTTACCGAGTACCAAAGTTTAAAATTTTTCTATTTCTCTTTCCTTTTGTACATCCAACCCATTTGGTCTCTTGAAGGCACATTATATTGATTTTTCTCCTCTTCATAACCTTTACTAGTTATGCTGATCTCGCATGCAAAGTGTTGATGTTTCATGTCCCAAAACGTATCATGCTACTCTTACAACAATCATATCATTACCATGGACTAACCTCTTCCCTCGCACCCGCGCTTGATACGGGAACCCTTGAATATATGACACCACCTCGGACACTGAGATGCCGTCGCTTCCAGATGATGACCTAGTAACCCTAGCATACTTATCACTACACCTAGGTCTATTAGGTACAACATATTGATGAGCCGGAGATGCCCCTGAGAAATTTGTATTTTGTTTCATGACAATGATATGCGGCCAAATTTTACAACTGGTTGCCACAAACCTATCGTCAACCCTCCTTTATCCGAGCTTGAACCAACTATGGATGCCACAAAAGTGACACTCGCAAGCGAAGTTCAATTAGGGTTTACTATATATACATAAAGAATTTATTACCTGAATAAAAATTAATATATAGTCATGTACTCCCTTCTTTCTACTTTATTCTTTATGTTTCTATTTTAGTGATTCCTTTTAATCTTTACATTTGCTTTATATACTTTTTTGTATTTTTTTCCTCAATTGAGCCCTAAATTTCAATAATAAACTCCATTTCTTGAAATTTATTCCATTTCTTGAAATTTAGGGCTCAATAATTGAGGAAAAAACACTTGTACAATGTCAATAGTTAGGACAAAGAACTAACTAATTAGTCCATTGTGTACAGTGTACCTAATTCCCTTTTTGGACTTTCAATTAGACCGTTGCAAATTATGACTTAGGCATGTTACATTTAGATCTTATTGCACTAAGAAATCGCGTATTTATTGGTGGAAGTCTGTTATTTAATGTCTCCTTTTGTCCTACTATATATTGGAGCCAAACCCAAATCTACTAGCAAAACTAAGTTCGTGAAATACAATGCGTGCTCAGACTGCTCACGAGAATTTCAACTACGCATAACTAGAGCTGAACACGCATTGGGCCAACATTATTATCTTCTTTATTCAATACAAGAAGGTTCCTAATTGGCGTGGCACGACACAAGTTGATGATAAGCCATTGCATTGATTTAATTTGCATTGATAACTATTTTTAAAATAGATACGACCATGACGAGTTGATCTACAGGTTTGCCAACACTTTACAAAAAGCATTTGTGAGGTTATGAACAAAATCAATAATATATAGATATTTTAACAAGATACAATAGCATTATATGAAATATGGAAATATGGATTGGGTCATGTAAAGACTTTATTTTCTAAAACTTGGTATGGCCTGACACAACGCGAACTTTCTTTGTTTGTTCTGGTTAGGGACAACCAACTATATATATATATATATATATATATATATATATATATATATATATATATATGTATGGCAAAAGGCACAAGGGCTTGGAATTGCATGTTTTGCCAGATATATTTTTGCCATATATAATCATATATTTGTTTTGTTTTATTAATTGTTAAACTGATTAATTTTGTTTGCAAAATGTTAGAATCATGTGATTGTTAGTGTATCATGAAAAGATTAGAGCATTTTTGGAATAAATTTCAAAAATCTTCAAACTTTTCCTCTCCGAACTCTAGATAACTCATTATTTGAACAATCAATTTATATATGAGCGTCTAATTATCTCGTCTTTAATTAAATTTGAATCCCTTTGACACAAATCCTGGATCCACCACTGTCATCCATACATCCCATATTCCCATATGCACGTTCCCAGCTTTATGCACTCCTCTAACAAACTCTATAAGATTGCCTTTCAAATAAGACTCAAATTGTAAAAATAAAAACCTAAACCTAGTTTATTTCTTTTTATATATCTACGACTCTACGAGCGAGTGTTCGTTGTTTTCCCGGCCCCTTCCTACTCAATTCGGGCTTCAGATCATATTTCTTGTTCCATAGTCATACATCAAATCATTTCAAAAGGGCATCCTCCATATATAATTGAAATTTATCATAGAATTATTCCTTTTTACGATTTTTGGAGGAAGTAGGCTAGTTGCTTTTTTCATAGGTAAGGAATCTATCAGCTTTATACTACATTGAGTACATTCGTTTCAGTGTTTCACTTTGTTTGATACATTTGAAATATTTTTGTAAGAGAAAAATGGTCAAAATGTATCAAACAAAGTGAAATAAAAGAAGCAATATTAATTAGTAATTAATTAAACACTGAAGCATTTTGACAAGTTGAGGGAATATATATATAGTACATTCATGTGAATGCTTTGTACTTTAAATGTGTAGAGTGATGAACAAATTCAATTTAATTTGTTGCTCGAAAATGTGTACATTTAAGGAAGAGGCAACAATAATATAAATTATTTTTAATTAGTTACCTATAAAATAAAAAAGATCTCTTAAAAATGTTACCTATGTGAAATAAAACACATATATTGAATACCTTTAAAGTAATAAATTCAGCCACATAATTGGTGCCTTTAAAATTAAAATAATTTTTTAATTATTTTATTATATGTACTAGTATGACTAAAAAAAACAGATATCACTATGACTTTTTGAACTGTTCATAATACACTCATTCCAGTATAATTGTATAAATCATTACAAATTTGATTATTATATGGGGTATATAAAATAAATAAATAAATAAATAAATAAATATGATTTATAATAAATCACTAGCGTAAGGTACTCCAGTTTGAGGTAACCAATTATCTCCAAACACAAATGAAGCAACCGTAAAATTGGATGCATCCGTAGCATTCATAACATGGTAACCACCCCAATTTACTCTATTACTAACATTTGAACTCGGACCTCTGTTATTATATTCACCATAATATAAAGTATCCAATGCAAAATTTCCATTCCATTCTCTCCAACCACTTGAATCAACCACATTATCAATAAATGATTTCATGTAAACTGTTCTTGAATATTCTTTCCATGGCCTCCCTAGGTACGTTTTTATTGTGCCATTGCTTTTAGATAGGTCGTCCGATGCTCGGATTACGCAATTTTCGATCGATATGCCCGTGTTTTGGTTCGGATCGGTCCTTCCTTGTGCAGTGATGGCATTGAATTGATTTTCTAATGGTAAGCGAGGGTATATATTGCAGTTTTGAAACACTACGTTTGCGTTGCCAAATATGAAATCCACTGTTCCATATATGTCGCATTCTTTGTAGAATTGTCTAAGGGAATGTACGTAGAGTGTGTCTTGGTATCCTTCGAAGCTGCAGCTGTAAAATGCTGATAAATCTGAGCTGCTTCTTAGAGCTACGGCTTGGTGGTTTGCTGCACCTGCGGTGTTTCGTATGGTGATATTCACTCCCACAAATCCTGTTCCTGTCACAACTGCGTGCATGCATAGGAATATATACATCATACATAATATAATCGATGAATACATTACTATATTTTAGGCTATATTTGGCAAAGTGGGCTAAAATGAAGCTGAAACTGATAAGGCAACTAAAAAGAGCTGAAATGATGAGTTAGTTGAAATTTTCAATACATAGTCTTGAGATGCCATATTTAAAAAAAACCTCTGTTTTGCTTTATTTGTTACGTTGGGAATATTTATGTGAGAAAGATAAGGGTTAAATTGTGACAAAAAATAAATATGAAAACAGAGTTGTGAAGATCAAGGTCGGCACAAATTAAGGGCCAACTTGACTACACAAAATTGGGCCCAACCAAGCACGGACACAACACGACATGAATGATGAACAATTTTTAAAAGGAGGTAAAAAGGGAAACCGAACATAGCACCTAGTCCTATCCGATCCAAAACACTAAGTTAAAATCAATTGCCAAACATATATAGCCTTAATACACTTTTTTATTTTTTGTTTTCAAAAGGTCAATGAAATGAAAATTTTATATTGTTATGCAAAAAATGAGTTTGGATACGGTGGTATCAAGTAGAGTTCAATCATAGCCATATATTTTAAAATCTATGGCTCAAGATTTGTGTGGAAAAGATAAAGAGGCCGGGGTTTTGATTAAAAATATATAAAGTATTAATTTCCTGAATCAATGGTTTAGATTGATTGAACTCTAGTTGGTAGAGTTTTTATGAACTCTATTGGATCCAAACTCACAAAAAAGTTAGTGGGATTTTCAAAACTCATATTTTTTATGGTATGAAAATTATTTTGATTAATTTGTCCATTCACGCAAATGAAGCGGTAATAGTGAGATCGAACTCACAAGTGCAGAACACATACCAAAAGTAGCAGAGTGAAAAGTAGTAAAATTATGAGCAACACTACGGTTGCCAGTGATAATGGTCTTATTTATACCATCACCAATCATCATAATATACCTCTTCTTCTTATCAACATCCACATACTCCTCATACACTCCCTCACTCACATAAATCAAGAAATACCCATCATTTGCTTCGTTTTTATCAGGCGCAGCATTAACCGCTTCCATTATAGAGCTAAAATTCCCACTCCCATCTTGAGCAACTGTCACTACATCATATATAACCACCGCCATGTCATCCTCATCGTCATTGTATCCCCCACCAAGCAGCCTCCCATGGCGGTGGCGATGGTGAAGTCTAGGGAGGCGGCCGTGATGAGTGGAGGAGGGGTTTTTTGGGTTCGGCGGCGGTGACGGTGGCGACCAAGCTTTGGTGAAGAGAGAGAGTGAGATGGAGAATAGCTTTGTGATGTCATGGTCAATGGACCATGCTGACTCAGCAGACTTGATACCGTCGATACAAGTTTGTTGGTTAGTGAGGGTCCCACTAAGGTATGTTTGGATGTCGTCTGAAGTGTTGTGATGAAGGGTTTTGTTTTGTTTGAGGGAGTAGAATGAGGTGGTTAGGAAGTCAAGGTTGAGGTTGGCTAAGAGTTGACAGTCTTGTAAGGCTCCCACCGCTGAGGGTGTTAGGGTGCGGTGTCTTTTGTGGAGGTAGTGGTTGATGAGGCGGAGGAATTTGGCGGTTTGGGAAATTGACCGCTTGATGGAAAAGCGGCCGTATTCGTAGAGGGTGGCGGCGGCGGTGGTGGTGGTGTTGTCCGAGTGGAGGATTTTGTTGCAATAGGTGGGGTATTGGGTGGACTGGCATACCGATGAGGCGGGGACTGGGGTGGTTGGATTGTTAGGGTTGTGTCGTGGTGGTTGTTGTGGTGGACGTAATGCATGGGTTTGGAATGTGATGAGATGAAAAATGAGTATGGAGAGTAGATGGTAGGAAGACATGGATGTTTTTATTGTTTTTAGAAGGGGTGGAAGGGGGATTGTTGTAACAATAAGAGAGTGGTGTATAGTTTGATGGAAATAAAGAGTGGATTTATTTATATAGGCAAAAAGGTTGGAAACTTTGGAATGAAAGAGGGATTAGAATTTTCTTTTTGTGATGGATCTGTTAATTTGTGTTTTAAGCATTGGATAAAGATTAAAGTATACTACATCTTTGTTTCATATTATTTGCAATAAATTGGCATAAATTATAGAATAAAAATGTCTAATTGTTACAAATAATATGTCAAATTCACGAATTCAACAGTATGTGTATTTAATAATGTTTATTTTAACATAATACTTCTATTTTTTTGCTACTTTAACCAACTTCTGTCGTGTTTTCTAATTTGGTTATTACATACATAACCCTTACATAAAATACATAAACATTATTCATTAAGTTAGTTTTTTTTTTTTTTTTTTTTTTTTTTTATTTTTTTTTTATTATCATTGATTAATGATTATTATTTATTATCAATACCTAGTAATAAAAATGGCAATTTAAAATTAATCAAGGAATGTGGAGGAAGTCAAAAGTCAAAAGTCAAAAGCAAAAGAGCATTTGGCACTATTACCGAATAAAAGGAAGAGTGTGAGTCTGAGAGTGGTTGGTTTTGGAAGACGATGGTATTTGATGTCAACCACAGAAAAAGATTGCATGGAAGAATTTCATTATACAACAGAGTTTGACTTACCTGCTGGTATCTTTCCTTAAATTAGGAAGAAGTATATACCCTAATTAAGCTGATTACAGTAATGGAATGCGAAGCCCTGTTTGGTAACCCATACAAATTACAAAAGAAGGTAAAGGAGTGAATATTTATTTTAGTACGAATTTCTCTTTCCTCTTCCTTCTAAGTGAAATTAATTGGTGTTGGGTATGATGAGGTCCATGCTGCGTCCACATTTCAAGCCCAAATGGTCTTTCATATGAGGGGAAGTGATAGATTATATAACATATTCTTGGACATCAACATTCAGCTTTTAATTGAGATAGTCCTTTAACACAAACAACCCATTTTTGGTGCAGCCGACCGCACCATTTAAATGATGCGGCGCACATGTAAAATAAATGGAGGATTTACGAAGTTATAACACCCCAAAAAATAATTTTGTAACCCCCAATCAACATCAACTTTGTAACCATACACAAAATAACTTTGTAACACCCTAACCCCACAAAATAACTTTATAACGAACCCCAACTCTGTAACCCCAAATAATAATAATTAGGTAACTACACATAATCCCTAAAATAACTTTGTAACCCCTCACAATAATCTGATAACCAGCACACAAATAAATTTTGTAACACCTATATATATAGCCCCTATATATACAGGCCAGGCCAGACAGTTTTTAAATGATGCCGCATATTGCATATAAAAATCTATAATGAATAATAATTTAGTTTCGTTAATAATGTTAATATCAATTTAGTTTCGGTAAAGAACCGTTATCTATTTATAATAATGTTATAATGAAACAATTTTTGTTACAATAATAAGCTCCTTAATAACAGGTAAAGTTGACTTTTGTTGAAAATAAGTCAATTATCAAGAAGTCAAACTTATATTGATGATGGATTCACAAGATGGGATAATACCAAATACATGCGTACAAACATGCATTAAGAGCGTTAGAAGAAATACCCTAAAAATCTTTATGACTTTGGAAGCTAAGGCAGCCTCTTTAGTCCTAAACAAGTTGGCATTATATCATTATCATTAGGGCGTGTGATTCTGTGAAATTTGTTGTTTATATAAGAGTTATATTCGTTGGTGTTATATAGGTTTTTAGAAGAAATACTCTAAAGTTTTTAGTTTTCAACTTAATATAGGTTTTTAGCAGATCCGATTTTGACTATATATTGGAGAAAAGGTAAACATTTAACAAAATAATAATCAAGAACTCTTCTTTTCGAAGAGAAATCCTAATTTATCTAAAGCTAAAAAAATACTAGAACTTAATATCAAAAAAAGGATCGATATCGATGTGCGTGAGGGTCCAATTCCCGAGGGACGTAATGTACACTACTAGAAAAGATGCTATTTACGACGAGAATTCCCGTCGAAAAAAAATTGACCCCTTCGTAGAAAATGGGGTCGCAAATGATTTTTTCTGTCGTAAAAATATGACCCCGTCGGCCGTCGTAGAAAAGAGGAGGGTAGCAAATGATTTTTTCCGTCGCAATCCCGTTATAAATGCATGAGCCAATTTTAGTAGAGTTGGGGTTAGGTATTAGGTGAATTTTAGCGACGGGCTCAAAAAATTTCATAAAAGATCTACATTTGCTACGGAATTTAAGCCCGTCATTAATGTGTATCGTCGTTAATATGTTAATTTTTTGTAGTGATAATCCACTGAATGGTTGGCTTATTAATCACTTTTTATTTGCTCATCTAATGTCATATACGTGGTTTCACAAGTTATAGAATTATACATTTTTTTTTTCACATTTAATGTTCTTAGGTCATGTCAATTAGGAGATTATATATTTAGTATTTTTCTAATTTATTTGTTGTAGCATATCTACATTTGTACCTATACAAGCAATAATTGTGTGATTAAAAATTAATCCAATGATTAAATATTTTATTGGCATCAAGTTGTATAATTTACATGTTATTTTGTTGATTATAATGTAAATATGGTCTCAAATATTAACAAGTTGGATTAATTACAGATTGAATTGACAACAAGTTGTGTCTCGAGTAAAATATCAAATATTTAGTGGCCTGGGTTAATATCAGGTACAATTTATTCGTTTCAAATAAATGTAAGTTCAATTCTATTGTCGAATTGTCGGGTTCAATACATTCCTGAAAAAGCATTAGATCAAATAAAAATCAATTTCGGATGATTTTTTAGGTTAGGTCAGAATTTTACAAATCTAATTGTCTTGATATCTATTATATAAGTGAAAGGGGAAGGCCGGATAACGTACGTAGCAGTAACTTGGTGGTAAATACATAGTATAAAAGGCATGCATGCATAATGAGAGACAAGATTAGTAAATCTGGGAGTTTTGTGGAAGAAAAACTTATCTGTTGTCAAAGTTAGAGACTTAGAGAATATGATTTTTTTTCTTTACAATTATGATAGCACAATTTTCAATACACAACTCACGTTGATAAGTGCCAAAATCATAATTAGATCAAACTTAGTTTTATTTTTTCTACCTGTATGATATAGCTCGAGATGAGAGCGCTTCCAACTCTACTAATAGGATTGAATTCTGCTCGGCTGCCCATCGAATCACATAATGAATTTAGTTTGATGCCAATGTGTTTTTTCCAATCCAATCAGGAGGAAAAATAACATTGAGACCATATATCTCAATATTATTTTTCCTTCTTGAACATATCTTGTTGGGATAAATAACCCATAAATTAAATGAAAGTATGAAAGAAAACAACCTAAAAATGATGGAGAAAGAAAACCATTGTAATTGATAGAGATTAATTATGATTAACTCTTACATCTTACACAAAGTGAAAAAATATGGAGAAACTCCTAAAAATTTATTGATGATTCTATTCGCTCTTGAAAACGTTGGACTTTTAATTGCTAGTTTATGAACTTTTACGCCAAAAATATCACAACTAGATATGTATTGTATTACCATCTTACCCCGTCGATTAGGCTAGGGATGCTCATTTCAGATATTCGATTCGATCCGAAAATTCATTTGAAAATTTGGAGTGATATCCGAAATATTCGAAACTCAGGTATCTGATCTGAAATATTAAAACTTCGGTACCGATTCAAAATATTAAAAAAAATCTAAATACTCGATCGATCTGAAATTAACATCAAAAAACGTGGATATTCGATCCGAAAATATAATATTTTGGATATACGAAATGTCAAATTTTGTTCTCCAAGTCCCATGCCAAAATTTTCGGATACCCGATCAAAAATATGCAAAACAAAAAATCCGAATCAGATATCTAAATTTCTAGATCAGACTGGTTAATTAAGGATTAAATCGATCGTTTCGGATAATCAAGTTGAACACCTCGACAGTGTTGATGTTGTGAACCTAAATCTACAAGTGAAGATGGTACGTAGGAAATAAAGTTAAGCAGAATCATCGGTGATCTTTTATTTAGAACGTCAATTTACTTTAGATTTTGCAATATTTGTAGATTTTTTTAAGAGAAATTTTAGAGAGAACGTTAATTTACTTTAGATTTTGCAACCAAACAAAAGAACTACTTTTAACCAGGTTTTTGGCCAATGTATTATGTTAATAGTTGCATTGTTAATATTTGATTTTAATAATCTAACCTTTTAGCCATCCGCAAATAATAAACCAACCTTTTGATTGTTCTTAAATAATCCAACCTTTGTACCAAATTTCATAGAGTGAACCAAAACCAAATTTTAGGTGTCGTTTTGGAGTTGGTTAAGTAGTGTTTGAGTAGTTTAACGCTAACGTTGTTGACCACTTACCTAAAGACACAAACAACACTTAAATTAGCCCAAATATCACACCTAAATTTTGGTTTTGGTTCACTCTATGAAATTTAGTACAAAGGTTGGATTATTCAGGAATAATCAAAAGGTTGGTTTATTATTTGCGAATGGCTAAAAGATTGGATTATTAAAATCAAATATTCCTTTTTTTAATATAATAATTTGTAAAGACTAAAATTAATTAAGACCTAATAATTCATTAATAAATGAAATATATCAAATTTTTAATTATTTTTAATATTATAATATATACATAATTTGAAAAATAAATCATCTAGATGATTGTAAATAATGGAAAATAATTTTGTGAATATAAAGTGTGAGGTCATTTAAAAGAATTTTAAAATGGAAGAAAAATCAATTTAAAATTAAATGAGTATAAATTAGATCAGATCATCAGAATGCAACAAATATACTACCTCCAGTTCTAGTTAGATGCAACACTCCACTTTATACGCATGTTGAGACATAACTTTAAATGCCAATATCAATTTAAAATGAGTATAAATTAGATCATCAGAATGCAACAAATATACTACCTTCGGTTCTAGTTTATCATTTTTATATTTTAATTAATGATTTTTTTTTTTATTTTCTTAATACCTCGTATTTCTTAATTTTCAAAACTTTTAAAATTTAAAATCCGATCATTTGCTCGGGGATTATCTAGTAACATTATCTTGTAATAGGAGCTTTGTGTGTGCTCCCATATGCCTTATCAGTAAAAAAAAATCAAAAAATGAAAAAAAAAATTTAAAAATAAAGAAGAGTAGAAAGTAAGTGTTGTCGTGTTGAAGAATAGGTCTCCCAAGTTCACCACATGTAAGTGTACCATATAGAAATATTATTAGAGAGATGATGAATTATATAGCAAATAATTTTATAGTAGAGCCTTTAGTAGGCTTGTGCATGGTTGGACTCTCTTTCATAATTGTGGGTACGACCTAGACCTGTATTTAACATGCCGTGTTGGTAAGGTGTTGCTGTTAACAAACTTTGCTTGTGTTAGTTGTGTATGTTGCTTGCATGGTCCAAGGCTCCAAGCTCGACGGTGGAATTCATAACACTTCATTAAAACAAAGATGAGCAGTTGAGCACAAACGTAAGCAATCTATTAATGATCTACTGTTTGGACCAGTTGGAAAAAAAAATGATTACGAATTCGAAATCAAGTAATCCATCACTTAGATCTGATAAACTTGATACCCTTTATTATGGATGGTCCATATGCAGACGTGTCAAACAGATTGGGTCGGGTTATGCTAACTTGATACCAGTTTCGGGTTACTTAAAACGGGTTGTTATCGTGTTTGGGTTTTTGATATCTTATTCGTGATCAAGATTCTCTAGATTTGGATTGACTCAATGGGTTTAGAGATTTATAACAACAGTTCTGTTTTGTGTTCTAAATTTAATATTTATGACCTCATTTGTAAAAAAAAAAAGTCTAAATTTATATCGCAAATAGTAAAAATTAATAAGTAGCGTCTTTAAGAATCATTTTCGACAAATAAACGATCAAAGTGATTATTTAAAATTTTGATAGTATAGGTTTAATAGTCTAATGTTATAGAAAATTATCAAGGAAACAAATCATAAAAATATTAAAAAGTCGGATTGAAAAATTTCAATGTTAGCAGGATTAAAAGACAGATTTAAACGGGTCAAAAATCTTAAAAAATTTGTCAAAACCCTCTTTTTACGGGTTGGATTACTCGGATTTTTCAGGTCGGGTCAAAAATTGACACCTCTACCCATATTTGTCATTAACGAAAAATAATGGGCCCATCAGCCCATTAAGAGCTCCATTATTTTGGACTCCGCCATAACACCATTAAATCATTAATGGCTTGGAAATGAAAGACCAAGTTTATCAATGAAAATGCTAATGGCATTGGCAAAGTGGCGAACAAATATGTATTGATAACTAAGTTGTATTGATATCGGCACAAAACAGTTACGGAAGACACTACTTTGAAAAATGGGATAGGGGTACGATAAAAAGATATTATTAAATACTTTAAAAATTAAGATATCTTAATTAAATTTTCAATATGATTTGGAATACTTTTAGTTTAATTATTACAATAGGATAAGAAAAATCTTTCAAAACTATATGAAAATCACTACAAAAAAACTCACACAACGAGGGCAACTTATCATGATTAAAGAGGGCAATATGAGTATTGTTTTACTTAATAATGCCTACAAGGGCAATTATTTTTGCATTCATTGATATTAACAATGAAGACAATATGATTATTTTGCCCCCTTAGACTTTTGAAACTTTGCCCTATTTGACAATAAATAAAATATTTAAATCAAGGAAAGCAAAATGTATTGCCTTTGTTGATGATCAATGAAGGCAATTTTGTTTGCCCCTTTTTGAATTGAATCAAAGAGGGCAAAACATCTAAAATTGGCGTTGAAACCTAATACAACGGGGTTACAAGGGCAACATGAGGGCAATACTAAAATTGTCATTATAACCTAAGAAGACAAATTTTGTATCAAATAGAGCAATTTTATTCTTTCTTGAACATATTTTTTGTAGTGAATATAGAGAAAAAAAAATCTGGGTAACTCTTTAGTAAAACATGTCAAAAATAATAATGTTAGAATGAAGCAAAGTATTGGATATCCTAAAAGTATCGGTATCATACTGATGTCCGTTATAGGTACGAATACCTAAATGAAGTATCCATGCCAACTAGATTGACAATTGACAAATAATAATGATTGACGAAAGTTTTAAACCATCAACATTCATCGACCTGCCCTTAATTTCTATTTCTTCACATTATTAGTACACATCATTTTCCACTAACTTTATTATATATCCTTCCCATTTCACGATTTCATACTAGAGCTGATCAACATTAGCCCGGCCCGATCGGCCCGAAAATTTTATGGGCTTTGGCGCACTTAAAATAGGCATTTTTAGTTCAGAAGCCCGGCCGGCCCGAAAAGCCCGCGCATGACCCGCCAAGCCGTCTTTAAAATCGGGCTTTGGACATACTTACTTAATTAAGGCTCGGCCCGGCCCGGCCCGAAATTTTGATCACCTCTATTTCATACCTACATTTATTAACCTCTGCACTTACCTTATCCCTCCTATTTTACATATTCCACCACATATTTCTGAAATAGACAACCTAAAAGGGTCACTACTGTCACCAATGTTGATGTTCTTAAGAATTTCATAAATCATAATGTCTTCTTTGATTAATTACTTTTGTAATATAAACATAATTTTAAAAAGTCATATACCATATGATTTGTTTTACAAGTAACAATGGATAAGATACACTAATAAGTTACCTTGGACAAGTCAAACAACAATCATAGTCACTTTAGTAAATTTACCCCTTTTGAAAATATATATATATATATATATATATATATATATATATATATATATATATATATATATATATATATATATATTTTCACCGCTTTTCCTTGCACACTATTTTTTTAGGTTACCATCTTTTATTTAAATTTTTTCACTTTAAACTTTGAAAAAGCATGTAAATTGTAACCTTTTAATGATTTTATGCACTTCAGTGTTGTAAATTGTTAATGTAATTAAATGATTATTTAATTTAGAAGAAACATTGATTAATTTAGTAAGACAAATGAGATTTAGACTGTCATACACTCACACATTACGAATTGAAATGACAATTTGGTAAATACAAAAAAAGTGCAAAATGAAATATGGTAAAATTAATTAAAAAAAAAAACCATATGCCTTATTACAAAAATGAATTTTATGACATTTTACTTCCTTATCTATCATGTGTGCGCTCTAACACCATACATCATATGTTCGCCCCTGCTCTAATGCTACTAATTCCATAAGTATGAGTTAAGTAGTGTAAATTGAAAATCTCATTAACATTACTTCATCTTCACTCATTTCATTAGAAGATAAATAATTTTGACATTGACAACAATGTACCATTGATGTTCAACCTCGACAAATCTTTGTTTTATCTTTTAGAAAATGTCTGTTATTATGTAATCAATTCTTTGTATGATTTTAGATTCTTACATCTACTTCATATATAATACCAACTTAATTACAATTAACTTTAATAATAATAATAATAATAATAATAATAATAATAATAATAACAAACCATAACATTACACTGGTGCAGGGGCGGAGCCAGAATATGTGAACGAGGGGGCAAAATAATATGCTTACACGTACAATAATATCACAACTTTATTTAGTTTATAATATTAATTATATATAAAAAAAAATGAAAATGTTGGTAAAAAGAAACAAACTCATTATCTTTAGTTCACAATTACATGAACGCATCTCCATTATACTAAATTTTAGTAAGTTATTGGCAAATTTAATTTTTATTTTGAACCAAGGGGATAGGAGGTCATAGACATTAGACCCCACCTGCCCCCGGCTCCACCCCTGCACCAATGGTTTTAACTTTTAAGTTTTAATTTAAGGGGTGTGTTCTCTTCAACTTTTTTTATCAAGTCTCAGATTTATCAGGTTTAATCAGGTCAGGTCATGTTTAATAAGCTATAATCAAGTCAGATTTAATAGGTTTAATCAGATCAGATCATATCAAGTCAGGTCGAATAAGTTGAAAAAAACGCACCCTAAATCAACACCAGTTTCATACTAACAACTCAATAGGTTCTTTTTGCAACTTCTGATGAATTCCAGCAGATCAGGAAAATCTGATTATTTTAGATTGGATCACGGGATTAAAAACAAAATTGAAGGCAAGCTAAGAAGGACAAAATGGGCGGAGCATATTTAATAAGCTAGTGGTAAAAAAAGAACAAAAGGCAATAGAATGAGTGAATGACAAGCAAATTAAGCCAGGGTTCATTATTCCTACAAGATTCCAGAAATTACACTATACCTACCCGTGCTTTCATTCCTGCTAATCCTTCCAAGATCTTGTCATTAATCTCAATCCAAACATCATCTAACCATTAATCACAATTATTGATGCATATCAAATAAGTTCTACTACCACAATTTTTATTTTTTTAATAGAGTAGCTAGCCTTGAATCGAGACTGAAACAACTATAAATCATCCGACTTAATTTACTCAACTTATGCACCTGAGAGGGATAAAAATGGTAAAGGAGCATCTCAACTAAAACTTTAAGTTTAAGCTGTTGGTTAGGAATAATAATAATAGTAGTCTATCATTCTCATTCACATGAAAGGAAAAAAAATCCTCCGTCCCATATTTTGTGTCTCATATTTTATATGTCATTTGTACTCAACTAATTTTGATTAGCATATTAAAACATATGAAATGTCATTATAAACCAAAAGCTTAAGCTAATTGTGGTGAGGTTTGAACCTAAGCCTAGCGTTTTGAACCCTTCATCACCGGGCAAGAACTCAACGTCGAGGCTTACTCAAACTACCGCTCACTCTAATTAACTTTTGTTTGCATATATAATACATACTAGCTAACATCTGAATTTCTCTACTTCTTCCACAACTAGCAACCCTCACTCTCTTAGAAGAAAAAACAAAGGGAAATGCCTAGAAAATTCAGGTTTATAGTAATACCAATCTCAATTTTGGCTCTATTATTATTATTATTTCTAATAACAACGCTTAAACCCACCTTGAAGAGGTCACAAAAACACCCTTTTTATCATCATCTACACGTCCAAAACCATCTACAACTTGCTCAATCCCATTGTGATGGCACCCTCTACAGAGACCTTTGCATCTCCACAGTCTCCACCATGCCCGACCTTCATAACAAGTCATTAGCGGAAGTCCTCCGTTACACGATCCGTGCAACCGAGGCCACGGTTAAGGCCTCGGTTGCAAACGTGTCGGGCCTGGAGTCCGGCAACCGGCACAATCTTAGCCGGTTGCAGGATCACGCCGTCAAGGACTGTCTGGAGCTGCTTAATGAGTCATCAGACGAGCTCCAGACAGTCCTTGGTGAGATGGCGGGCCAGTGTGGGCCGGCCCGCAATCTCACCAACATGCTCACTTTTTTGAGCGGGGTCATGACTAATCAGTACACTTGCCTCGACGGGTTCGCCGACAGCTCCGACACCAAGTCCATGGCCCTACGACGGCCCATCGAGGCGGGCCTGTATAACATATCCCGCCACGTCAGCAACTCCCTAGCCATGCTGAAGAAGATCCGGGGGCCCAGCCACTGCATGGACCAGTCGGCAAGGTCGTCGTCGTCATCCTACAACGACCTTGCCGCAGCCAACAGTATGGACTGGGCCGGGTTCCCGGGCTGGATGACGAGGAAGGACCGACGGCTTTTGCAGGCGGCAGTAGCACCGGGGGACGGGTCGGGTACCAAGGCGGACCTCGTGGTGGCGAAGGACGATTCGGGTGATTTTACGACAGTTGGAGAGGCGGTGGAGGCGGCGCCAAACGGGAGTAGAAGAAGGTTTGTGATATACATAAAGGAAGGAGCTTACTTTGAGAATGTGGAAGTGGGGAAGAAGAAAACCAACATAATGTTCATAGGAGATGGGATTGGGAAGACTATTATCAAGGCAAACAGGAATGTTGCTGATGGATACACCACTTTCAGGTCTGCGACTGTCGGTAAGTTAGTTTTAACTTGCATATTCATTATTTTTTGTTCCAAAGGAGTCATTAAAATAAAATAAAATAATTAATGACCCTGTTTTTCTTAAAATAAATGCTCAACTTTTTTCAAAACTATAAAGGCTAGCTTTTTGATTAAAATGTATCATTTAATTAATTTGAGACGGACTGAATAAATATAACTGTAATGCACATACATACACTAAAACCTAACCATATATATAACAATTATTATTGTCGTATGATCAAAATATGTAAAATATATATGAAGATTTTGATTAAGATGCATGTAAGGAGTCGGTTTTTCATATGCATAATAATATTGAATTACATATTGATCAAATTAAATGATGTTTGTATGTATGTACGTAGCATATATACATCAAATTAAAAGTAGATCAGAGTGCAAATAATTAAAACAAAAAAGCATAATTTAGTTATGGTATGGACGAGGTTGCATGTTGGTATGGTTGAGATTGGACGAATGAATGGGCCGGGGTTTTGGACTACATACATAGACTATATTGGCCGGACATATCTACTATACTCGGATCAATTAAATCGTTGTCTTATATTACAATTACATAATAATAAGGATGATCTGATCTTACTTATTACCAACAATTTATTTGGATTATTATTATTATTCAATAATAATCATGGTCATGTGACTGTACTAGTGTACTGTGACTCTGTGAGGAACGAGCTGATGAGCAATTATTTGATCAATACACAAAACTCATTGGACATATTGTTGTGTGCTAAATCACAATGAAAAATCATTAAAGTTCTAAAAATTATTACATGAAATCTAATTAAACAACCACAAAATTACTACTAACAATTAACTAATAAATCCATTAATTAGCAAATAGTAACACAAATTGTTGCAAACTACACTAACAATTATATTATCAGATTAAATACTTTGACAATAAAAAATTGATCGTTAAATTAAAGTACAAAATCTATTTTCAACTAAGATTATATATACATCTGACATTATTTATGATATTTTTAGATTACACTCCGTTTATTATTAGATTTATTGTAGATTCAACTAAGGTTATTCACAAATTTTTGTATGTGGCAGACCACATACACATGCCACGTATTTATTATTTTAAAAATACGGTCTCCATTACAATACAAACAGCTCTACTCCTCTCAATTCATCAATTAGCCATCCTTTCAATTATTTTTCATATGTATATTATACAAAAAAATACTATTTGAACAATAAAACAAAAACTATAAAAATATATAATTTTTAATTCTCTCTACCAATAAAGCCCTATATAGATATAGTTTTGAAATAATAAAAGTTGAATTCATGCAATGTACAACTAATCAACCCTTAATACTTAATTGACTAAGTTAATGGGGATTACTTGTTGTTTTATATTGTAGTTTGATGTTTTCGATCTATAGGGTTACCTAGCGTTTTCCATGGTGAAACTTATTGTTTTGATGGAAATTACTTATTGTTTATTTTGGGATTAATTAGTGTTTAATTTGGGGGCTATTAAGTATTTTCAATAAGGGTTACTCATTTCTTTTTATATGGGAAACTAAGGGTGCGTTCTCTTCACCTTAAAAAACTAAGTTTCAGGTTTAATAAGTTCAGATAAGTTCCAATAAATTATATCAGGTCTAATAAGTTCAATAAGGTCTAATAAGTTGCAATAAGGTCCAATAAGTTCCAATAAGTTCCAATAAGGTCTAATAAGTTCCAATAAGGTCTAATAAGTTCTTATAAGGCCTAATAAGTTCCAATAAGGTCCAATAAGGTCTAATAAGGTCCAATAAGGTCTAATAAGTTCCAATAAGGTCTAATAAGTTAAATAAGGTCTAATAAGTTAAATCAGGTCTGATAAGTTCAGTTCAGATAAGTTCAGGTCTAATAAGTTGAAGAGAACGCGCCCTAAGTGTTTGTTTAGAGGTTACTAAGTGTTTACTTTGGGAATTAGTAAGTGTTTTTATAGGTTTACCAAGTGTTTTCAATTCTATAGGGTTTTACGTGTTTTCTATGTGGGTTACTAACTGTTGTTTTTTTTAGTGGGTATAGTGGGGTTACAAAATTAATTATATGCAGCTGATAAGCATTTTATGAATTGAATGTTACTAAATATGTAAGGGGGTTACTAAATATTTATAAAGGGTTACTAAGTATGTTTGTAGGGTTTACCAAGTATATACAATTGGGCTATAGAGTATTTTATGGGGGTTACTAATTAGGTAATTATATGGGGTTGCTAAGTATTTATATGCAGTTATAAAGTATTTAAATGGGATTACTAAGTATTTCTATATGAGGTTACTAATTACTTATATGGAGTATTTATATGGAGGTCACTAATTAATTATATGGAGTTAATAAGTATTTATATGGAGTTATCAAATAGGGTTACTAAATAATTATATGGTTATAAAGTATATACGTCCTTCGTTTTTTATTTACTAAATAATTATATGGGTTATAAAGTATATACTACCTTCCTTTTTTATTTGCAACAAACACTTTTGCAAGAAATAAATTTAATGTTGTGAACGAATAAATTAATTTTTAATAATTTAACACCGATTACTTCTAATCTCCTCCTTTTTTGTGTTTACATTATGTTAATTCATTTGTACGTTTATAACCTTAAATCTCATCCTCAAATAATGGTTCCAAAACAGTTTGCTGCAAATAAAAAGAAACAGATGAAGTATTTAGAGTTACCAAGTAATATCAATTGATGGGTTACTAAGTATTTTATGGGAGTTACCAAGTATTTATACGGACTTACTAAGTATTTACATGGCAACCTAAGTATTTATATGAGGATCACTCTATCACTATGGGGTTACATACTTACATGTTATATATTTACATGGGTACTGTTTTTTTTACAAGGGTTACAAGTATTTTGAATAAAGGTTACTTTGTGTTTTTGAGGGTTACTAAGGGCTTGTTTACTTTAGCTGAATACAACTGAACTTAATTGAACCGAATTGTGCTGAACTGAACTGAATTCTGTTGAACTAAACTGAACTGAAAAAAAAACATTTAACTTTTGGATTAATGATTTTAAATAATTATTAATTTGAAATTTTAATTCTCTCTCCTTAATTTTTGAAATAATTTTTAAATAATTTTTTAAATAAATATTTAACTTTTGGGTGAACGATTTCAAAGTAAAAATAATAATTTCTCACTTTTGGACTAATTTTTAGTTTAATAATTTTAAAGTAAAAATTATTATTATTATTATTATTATTATTATTATTATTATTATTATTATTATTATTATTCCAAACAATTTTAAAGTAGATGTATGTATTAATTGAAAGGTTGTTCTTCTTCTTCTTCTTCTTCTTCTTCTTCTTCTTCTTCTTCTTCTTCTTCTTCTTCTTCTTCTTCTTCTTCTTCTTCTTCTTCTTCTTCTTCTTCTTCTTCTTCTTCTTCTTCTTCTTATTATTATTATTATTATTATTATTATTATTATTATTATTATTATTATTATTATTATTATTATTATTATTATTATTATTATTATTATTATTATTATTATTATTATTATTATTACTATTACTATTACTATTACTGTTAATATTATTGTTGTTTTTGTTGATGTTATTATTATTGTTATTATCATTGTTGTATTATTAATTTATTATTATTATCATCATCATCATCATCATCATCGTCAATTCGACATCATCATCATCACTATCTAATTGAAATTAATATTATTATCATTGTTATCATTAATTAGAAGGTGGGAATTGAGTCGGGTTGGGTTCGTGTCAACCTTTTTAATCCTTTGACCCTAAGACGACCCGTTTAATAAACGGGTCGTGTCGGGTTGACCCGCTTATTTAAACGGGTCAAACCCCTCAACCGAAACCCATTAATAACTGGTCGATTTAGTGTCGGGTTAATGTGTCGTATCAAATTTTTCCACCTCTAGTTATCATTATTATTACTTCAATAATATAATAGAAAATAATTAGTAAATTATTGAAAAATCTGAACTGAACTGAATTGAACTGAATTGAACTTAATAGAATTGAACTAAACAGAACAGATGAGATGAATTGAACTGAACTGAATTTAAGCTAAAGAACAAGCCCTAATTGTTTTAAATAGGCTAAAGAGAATTAATGTTATAAAACTATATCAATATAGGTCTCTGTTTCTAGAGAATTAAAAAAATTATCGTATTATTTTAATTTATTTTTTATAGTTATATATTTATTTTTTTTTGTAATATACACATTTGAAAAGAAAAAAAAAAATAAAAGTGATATATTTTCCCTCTCCTAATAATATAATTAAGTCTCTGTTCTTTAGGACTGATCTGGTCTAATCTGATTTGTTTTGAGTTTGTCTGATCTGATCTGATCTGATTTGAGTTTTTCTGATTTGATTTTATTTTTAGGTATATTATTTATATTTATATTTATATTTATATTTATATTTATATTTATATTTATATTTATATTTATATTTATATTTATATTTATATTTATATTTATATTTATATTTATATTTATATTTATATTTATATTTATATTTATATTTATATTTATATTTATATTTATATTTATATTTATATTTATATTTATATTTATATTTATATTTATATTTATATTTATATTTATATTTATATTTATATTTATATTTATATTTATATTTATATTTATATTTATATTTATATTTATATTTATATTTATATTTATATTTATATTTATATTTATATTTATATTTATATTTATATTTATATTTATATTTATATTTATATTTATATTTATATTTATATTTATATTTATATTTATATTTATATTTATATTTATATTTATATTTATATTTATATTTAATGAGCCCAAAGCCTCAAGCTCATTTCTTTTCACCTCTTTAGTATTTTACTTTTCATTCTTTTCAAACCTTCATTCAATCTGACCCCAAAACCGTCACCGAAAAAGTCGACCGAATAATCACCGCCGGAAAAGTCATTCCGAAAACCGTCGTCGGACAAGTCATCCCGAAAACCGTCGCCGAAAAACACGGCCTAAAAATCGTCGCCGGAAAATTCAGCCAAATAATCACCGCCGGAAAAAGTCAGTCCGAAAACCGTCGTCGGAAAACTCGTCCCGAAAATCGTCGCCGGAAAAGTCGGCCGAATAATCAACGCTGAAAATGTCAGTTCGAAAACCGTCGTTGGAAAATGTCGAGCGGAAAAACAATGCTCGAAATAATAATAATAATAATAATAATAATAATAATAATAATAATAGTAATAATAATAATAATAATAATAATAATAATAATAATAATAATAATTAATAATAATAATAATAATAATAATAATAATAATAATAATAATAATAAAGAGTAATAATGTCTGATCTGATCTGATCTGATTGCTATAGCTTTTAAGTCCAAAAGAACAACCTAAGTAGAATGTTGAAAGATGCTCATATTTGCTTAGAAATGAAAATAAACGTGCCAGTTTCAACATGATTATTTTATTATTTTTGATTAATTGTTTGATTGGTTAACCAAAAAAAATACATTGATGATACAATTTTCTAGAAATTGGAAGAATGTGTATGTTTTGTTTGGTTGTCAATTGTCACATATTGTAGGCATTTGCACTTTATAGAAGTTATATTTCTTACAAAATCTAGGAAGTTACCTATCTAGGTCTAACTAGGTAAGTGAAAATTGTAATGACAATTTGACTTTCTCATTTTTCAACCGAAAAAATTGAAAACCTCCTGAAAAATGCAATATAAATTTCATGTGAAAACCTACTTACTTGGAGACAGCCACACAAAAACATAGCATGTGGCTCTTTGTCTAAGAGACGTTGAAGGTTAGGGCCGATAAAAAGTGACCCAACCCGAATCCGTCCCATTAATAATGGGTTGTGTTGAAATTTTCAACCCATTAAATTAAATGGGTCAATCCGAACCTGACCCATTATTATATGGGTTGGTTTAAGGTTGATAATTCTAATCCGATTATAACCCACTTAATCAAATTAATTGTTGTTTTCAAATTTTAAACGGTTATTTTAACCTGCATGTTGTTTTGAATGCTTTATTTTATAGAACTTTTAGCTACTATAAACTAACTATTATCTATTAGATTTTAATATTCTACTTTGAAGAAATTTTAAATTCTTCATTGTTGGTAATTAGGGTAATTACTTTAAAGTGTAGAAGAATTTTTTTGGTAAAAAAATAAAAATAAATGGGTTGACCTGAACCCGACCCGTTTATTTTAGGGTCAGATTAGGTTATAAAAACTCAACCCGTTTATTAAATGGGTCGGGTTCAGGTTGAGGGTACATGACCTGATAACCCGAACTCGACCTTTCAACCCGATTTGTCAGCCTTACTCAAGGTTATTAGATGTAAACTTGTAATGATTGCTTTTGAAGAAGATTAGAGCATTTGAAATAAGAGATATGTTTAAAGGTTTATTCTTAATGTTTTTTTAAGGTTTGTAGAGAAATCTCTTATTACTTGTAAAAGTTCGAATGTGAAAGGTTACAAAGTAATAATCGGTTAATATCTCAATTGTTGAGCAACTGGCCAGGGTGGATACAACGATCTCGATTAATTCGTAGTTTGCAAGTCAAAGTCTCGAGTGATAGTCTACCTTTCCAAGGTCCAATTTTGGGCTCGTGAGGGGCAACAACATGGAGAAATGGGGGCTTGTTGTCACATGCGGACTCTTTGCCTATCCAAAAAGCTAGTCAAGTACCGTGCGCCACTCCCTTGCAGTCCGTCGCAAGACGAGTCAGGCTTCCCAATACCTTGGCACTTAACCTCGTGCCTATGAAATCCCACACTTAGCAAGACACAACCCCTTGTGCCTAACTCCCAAGTATACGTCCCCTTGACGTATGAAGTTAGTGTCTTGAGCAAGTCCCGTTAGCTCGTAGCACTTACACTCGTTGGCACACCTCTTTGAGATGTGGAAGATGGTTGTTGAAAGAGCACTCAAGAATACACACAAGTATTTTAGGAAGTATGCTTTGTATTACTCTCAAGGAATGCTTACAAGATGCTTTGATGTAGTGCTCTCCAATGCTTTGTACAAATGAACCAAGGTTCCTATTTATAGGCAACCATTTTGCTACTCCCTAATTCTAGAGTCTTCCTAACCTCCTCAAATGGAGGGTTCTAGTCCTACACTTCCTAGAACATTCTCATACTTACATACATATAAGGAAGGACCTAGATACATCCTAGGTATGTACAAGAATCCTTAAGAACAACCTGGAATATTCTAGAGACATCTCTTCCAGAATATTCCTATAAGAATACTCTAGAACATTCTAGAGTCACCTTCTCTAGAAAATTCTACCACCATACTCCATAATATTCCAGAACCTTCCAGAACCTTCCAGAACCTTCTAGAAATTTCCAGATCCTTGACTTATTTATGCTCCATTTTCTGTGTGTGTGCTTTGTATTCGATGGGCTAAGTGTCGTGAGGTGACATCGTGCTCCGGTTGCGGGTCTGAACAGCGGAACAGCAGGTGCGGTAACTGGGTCTAGATCAGACATTGGAGTGGCACAGGGGTCTATTAGAGGTGGATAAATTAATCAGTAGATCAGACCAAGTATTTTATGTGATTGAGTGACCCTAATGGTTGATAATCCTTCTTATATTGAATTTTCATTGGTCAATAATATATTAAGGGAAATGTCCACTGGTATACTTGAGAATTTGAATATTCCAATTGATATACTACCTCCGTTTCGAAAAAAACGCAACAAATTGGATGGCACAGACTCCTAGACCATTTTTTATTGTGAGAGTAAAAGGGATAGAGAGAGAAAATAGGGTATGTGATGATGAGAGAGATAGGAAGAAAAGACTTACAAAAATGGAATGATTAAAATTGTTGCATTTATTTTGAAACTTCCTAAAATAGAAATTGTTGCGTTTATTTTGAAACGGAGGAAGTACTCAAATTTTTTAAATTCCCAAAAATACACCCGAGTTCTTGACAATTCTCAACCATGACATTTATTAAAAAAAACTGTTAAAAATTTGCATTGATTTATATGCAATTGGTTTGTATGACAAAAAAATACCCTAATTATAGGTTTTGGGGTCATTTTAGCCTTTGATGGTCAAATTTGAGGTCAAAAATTGAAAAAAAAAACCCGACAATATTCATCTTGAAATTCGTGCTAAAAACTAAAATAATGACTAATTTAAAACAATTAGTAATTTTCAGGTATACCAATGGGAATAACCAATACATTAAAGGAAAATTTAACAAGAATAATCCCAACTATTAACGGTATTCTCATTTTAATCCCAATTATGCTTTAACTGAAAATAATCCCAACTTTTGGGGTCTTATTCTCAAAATAGTCTCCTCCACTTATTGACTTAATGAGCCAGTCATTCTTTCTTTCTCCTCTTCATTTCTTTCTTTCTTCCTTCGTTCTCTCTTCCTTCGTTCACCTTCATGGACAAGCCACCATGAAACCACCGAGCAACCTCCCTCCTTGTTCCCACGGCCGCAATCTATCTCTTCTCTTTCTTTTTTTTTTAATTATAGTGTTGGTGTGGTTTCTCCTCATTGCCACCGCCACCGCCGCTGCTTTATGGCTCTTCCCTTTTTTTTTTTGAAATTCGTGTGGTGGTGATGGGGGTGGGTTCGGTGATGGTGCAAGGGGAGAGTGTGGTCATGGTCGTGGTGGGGTGGTTATGGTCATGGTGCGTGTGCTTGTTGTCTCTTCTCTTTCTTCTTTCTAAAAGACTAAAATTCATGTGGTGGACTGGTGGTAGTGGGATGGGTCTCGTCATGGTCGTGGTGGGCTAGGTCTGGTCATGGTGCATGGGATGGGTCTGGTCATGGTGCGTTGATCGAGGTTGTTGGGTCTGATGATGGTGGTAGGGTGGGTCTGAGTTGTGGTGTGTGGTGGTGAGGTGGGTCTGGTCTTGGTGGTGGGGTGGGCTGAGTCCTGATGGGTGGGTATGGGGTATTGCGTTTTGGTCATGGGGAGAGAGTGATTCTGGTTCAGTCAAGGTCTTGGTGAGGTTTAGGTTCAAGTCATGAACGTGGTTATGGTTATGCTTGTGATGGTCAGGCTATGGTGTTGGTGGTCAAGTGGTGGTTCGGACAAGTTAGTGGTGGTATAGGGTTTGGGCTTGGGTTGTGATGGCTAGGTGGTTTAGTGTTGGTGGTTAGGTGCTGGAGGAAGATGATTCATTTTTTTTTACCGGTTCTACAAGTTGTAGGTGATAGAGACTATTTTGAGAAGAATACCTTAAAGTCTTAAAGTTGAGATTATTTTCTGTTAAAGCATAGTTGGGATTAAAATGAGAATACCGCTATTAGTTGGGATTATTCCTGTTAAATTTTCCTACATTAAAACATTAAATTTGTCCACCATCTCTATCTAATTTAGTAGTAGTAGTACTAGTAGTAGTCATCGTCTCCAATAGCATTGCCAAATGCTAATAATAGTGCCCACTGTAGGCTCGCCACAGCAAGTTAGTAACAAAATTTATTTATTTTGGGGATTACATTATTTGATGGCTGAGTAGATTACTGACTTGTAAAGTTGAGATGATATCCAACAAGACTTGACTTAGTCAATGGTCTGGCAATTTTCGAGAGGTGCTATACAATCCAATAGGGTTTTAGGAGAAAAGGATTCGAGAAGGAAAAATAAGAGAGGTTTTAGAGAAAGCCAGTAGAAAAACAACTCAATTTGTGTATGTGCAGAGTCTTTCCCCAATTTTCCTATATTGCTTAAGTAAGCACAATAATCAAGTAAGTTCTTATAACAAAAAGGATTTTGTGACCAATTAATGTTAAAAGGATGATTTGCCTAATTAGTATTAAAAGGATAATTAATGTGACTACTTAATTATTATAATTTTATAGTTAATATCTCACTTACTAGGATATCTCTTGTTTTACATAAATCATTGGGGCGATGTTTGGGTATTGTTATAAGAGGCCCATGGAAGGCGATTTAGTCTCCTTGTGTAGAGATTGGGCCCTAGACTTGTATGTGCCCAAACATTTAGCTATGCTTGTTGATTCGACATCCTCGCCCATAAATTGGGCCCTAGACTTGCATAGTTGCATGTGCCCAAACAATTAGCTATGCCTGTTGATTTGACATCGCGGCCCATGAATTGGGCCCATAGTGGAACCTAAGAGCATTCCCAACAGTGGTTGTTTTATTTTCACACCTAATATTTTTTACCTATTTTTTACTCCTATACATAACTCAATTTCATATGATATTTCGTACGGAGTATGTTACTTTGTTACACCAAATTCCTATACGGACGTGGAAATTTTGATTTGGCGGGAGATTGGACTTCCCGTATGGCATGGGAAGTAAATCACCAAGGCCGCACTCTCCATGAATTCCAATTCTTGTTGCTAAACTTCACTTAATTGTTCGCTCGTCTTCATCATCACGTCTAAATGAGAGTTTGTTCATCACCATATGATTTCATCATCACCATCGAGTTTCATCAATTTCTTAAAAAAAACAAGAAGAAAAAAACAATTCAAAGGGATTCAACCTTCATCATAGTTGACCTCCTGCTTTTTGGGTGCCATTTTTCTACGGCAATTTTGGTTGAGTTATTTGGTCCTAAATCTTTGCCCTTTTCACTTGAATTAGTGATCAAAATGCTATAAACTATAAAGTTCAAACTTTAAGCTTCAGTTCATATTGTTGGAAATAGTTCTTCAAAGTTGAGTTAGTGGGTAATGGGTCAAGTTAGGACTTAGTACTTGTTAGTTAGTGGGTCATGTTCTCACCTACTTTGTGTTAGTTGTGTGCTTGTATTGCCTATATAAAGGCTTCCTATTTATTGAATTAATGCAATTGAGTTAAATCATCTTTTTCCCTTAATAAAACTATCATGGTATCAAGAGCTTCAGGTTAGATTTTAGGGCAAAGAGAAGGGAAAGAGATGAAGAAAAAGAAAAAGGAAAAAAAAAGAGGGAGAGACGATAAAAAAATAGAGCAAGTAAAGAATAAAGTACAAAAAAAATATTTGCCGACAAGTAGTCGTCTCGTTCTAAATTATGTGTAGTCATGGTTGTCGTCGTGAAAAAATTGGTGTAAGACGTATAGTCAATTCGCAAGACAACGTTAAAGAGTATTGATGGAGAGAAGTGCTCCATTTAATGTCGAGGTTAAGTTTGGTGATAATTTGCACCAAAAAGTCGAGTTTATTGATGAGAAGTGCATCAAAGAAGGTGTAGGTGATGATAGTGTGCATCACAAATGATCGAAGAGAAAGTGTTTCGAGAAAGTTGAAGAGTAGAGCAAACTTTTCATGGTGTCAGATATGATCGTGTTCGAGCAAGTCTGCAATGTTTAACAATAATATACCCAACTTTGAAGGAAGGGGGTGTGTTGGAAATAGTCCTTCAAAGTTGAGTTAGTGACTAATGGGTCAAGTTAGGACTTAGTATTTGTTAGTTAGTGAGTCATGTTCCTACCTTGTTCATGTTAGTTGTGTGCTTGTATTGCCTATATAAAGGCTTCCTATTTATTGAATTAATGCAATTGAGTTAAATCATCTTTTTCCCGCCGGGTATTTCATTTTTTCCCAATTTGATAAGTTTTAGATCTCTTTCTTTCTTTTAAATGGAAAAATCAACTGATTTTTTTTTGGGATTTGGAAATAATGGAGATTGAAATTAGCAAACAAAGTTGTTGTAGAAAATGTGAAGATGAGAGATGTTCTAAATTTCTATTAGCCCAAGTCATTTTACCTACGTACCCATCTTAAACATGTTGACGGGATTTGAGCTTGTTCAAGCAAATTATGTCGTCAGTCCTAGCAAGACCCAAGATTTCTGTCAATAGGATAATTTTCAGTTTCTCACATTGAGTTACCAAATTGTATCTCACAATGACTCTTTTGTGATTTTATTGAAAATATATTTTCAAAATACTCCTAGTTGTATATGGTTGGACACCTACGCCCCTAATTTTACTCAAATTTACGCTAAATACAGACACAATTGCGTATCTTAATGTAAGAAACTCGAAATCCCTGTGAAAGCATGGTCTATTGTTGATCATAATTATTCTAGAAAATGTACATCATCATTCTAGAATGTACCCTCATATTCTCAAGCTTTGGCTTTCATCTTGAAGCTTTTAGACCACCGATATATATCTCTGCTCGATCACCTATAAATAGGTAATGCCATTGAAGCATAGAGGTACTTCCATCAACGCACAACACACAACAAAAGTACAAGAAGCCATACACTCAAAATACTACAAGCCTTTCTAATACAAACCTCCTTGTATACAATCTCCATATATCACTAATCCACAATCTTTTGTAATACTTCTTTCTGAGTTCTATTAGTGAGAGTTATTATTGTACTAGTACTCACCCTACTAAATTATGGACGATACTTGTACTCTCCCATTTTTGTATAATGGATTTTAGTGTTCGTCATCCGTATTGGATCATTTATGAAAAAAATTGGTTTGGATAATGAGCAAAGGAAGAAGAAATAAGGGGAAAGGGGAAAACGAGGCAGTGGCCCTGTCGCACCTTGCGACCTGGGTCGCGACTCACGACCTCTAGTCATCACGGTCGCGACAGTTTTTCGCAACTCGCAATTTGCTACTGTCTTAGGTCCTGTAATTTCGTATTCTTGGAAGCTATTTGCCTTGGATTTCTTTATGTATTAAAGCTTATTATTTGAACTTAAGGGGGTATTAAATCCGATTAAATGGAGAGACAAATTAAGATATTGCATTGTGGATAACATCAAAAGCTATTTAATTCCACAATTCATGCCTCTTAATTTCAGATTTAATTTAGTTTAATGGTGAGAATTCAATTCAGAATTTCTGAGTTTCTTCTTACATTTGTGTCTATAAATAGGCATGTACTGTTCACTTGTTGAGTACAAGAAATACAAGAGAATTTCTGAATTTACTTATACTCTAAAGCAACTTGTTAGCACGTAGTTTCTTTTAGCTAATTTGACCAAGTGTGATTCTAAACACAAACAAACACAAGACCTTAGGACACACTCTTAGGATCACATAGAGTGTGTATTTTCTCTATTGTATCTCATTAATCATTTCGTGGTAACCCGGTGATCTAAAAGGGCGAATAAGATTAGTAGGAAAGTGTAATTTTACAAGCCTTGGAGGGTTTCATCCACATTTCCATAAATAATCACCAACAATCCGTCCGTTGTATACCTCTAGCTAATAGAGGATTTTTCCTGTATAAAATTGTGTGTTTTTATCTTAATATTCATCTCGTCTATTATTGCCCTTATTTAATCTTCTTGATCATATATCTTCAATTCCGTTACGCAATCTCTAACCCATAACAAGAGAGAACGAAGAAAATGGATATTGTTGAGAAGTGAGAACTCACAATTAATTGTTAAATATAGAGTTTTATTTGTAAGACAAATAAAATTCGGAAATTTACAGGGCCTGGGCCAACCAAACGAAACCTTACTCGATCAGTAACAAGCGAAAAAAGCAGGGAGATCAGAGATTTTGGGACGATAATATGGACGGTGATTTTCGCACCCTAAAAATTGATTTCCGCACCCTACGTTTACAGTATTAACCCGCGTTAATACTGAAAACATGGGGTGCAGAAATCAGTTGCGGATAATATGTATTTTGAAAGAACTTTTTGTTATAATTTTCTTTAGTTAATGGGGTCCCCCCATTTGTGTCAAATTGACTTCCGTTGGTGTGCCACTTCTCATTTTCGCTTTTGGTCTTTGAATTTATGCCGACAACGACATCCTGCCATACTCTATTGTGTTTCCTCTTTAAAAAAGGACGAATAAACCGTAATTAACGGTTTTATACCTTCCTGAATTTCATAAGTGATACAAGTAATCCGTAATATATTGCGTTTAAGTTATTCAAACTTTTTTTTATCACAACATATGAAGTTTAATCAGGTTAGGCTATGAATAATAAGTTTAACCAAATCAAGTTTAATAAGTTACAATCAAGTCAGGTTTAATAAGTTATAATCAAGTCAGGTCAGATCAGGTTAGGTCAGATCAAATAAGTTGAAGAGAACGCACTCTTAATTGTAAATAAACCAACACCGATTCACCGAAGGTATGTATCTAAGCTGACATATTTCTTGCGATATAAGAAAAAATCGCTATAAAAAAATTGTCTCATTAACGACGGGTACACATTAATGATGAGCCTAAATCATGTTGTAATGTAGATGTTTTATACTTTTATGTCAGTTTTTGTGGCCTTCGCTAAAATCCGCCTAATACCTACAGCAGGGTCACATTTTACGACAAAAAAATAATTTATGACCCCTTTTTCTATGACGATGTTACATTTTCACGACGGGAATTTTCTTCGTAAATAACATCTTTTCTATAGTAATTGATGCATTTACAAAATACTAATTAAAAATACGTTATTAAAAGTACTACAGTAAAATTCTCTCTCACAACCATTGCTCCTCTTTTCACTTATATAAATATGAAGCTTTTTATGTGTGATATGCGCCAGTGACATCGATCTTTTTCTGTTTATGTTCGCAATTGAAAGTAAGGAACAAACTAATTGGGAAGATTAATTAGAGAAAGGCGTTCATTATTCATCAAATTCTCAATCCAATAATCATAAAGTAAAAAAAAAAACTTTGTTCATACGACAATTAATAAGGAAAAGGTTCATCAAATACGCACTTTTCTCTTATCAAATTTTCACTACAATCAAAAGCTAAAAATTTATACGATAGAACTATATAAATACGTCACTGGAAATATGGGTATATATTTATGAAAAGTTCAAAAATATTAGTATTGGTATATTTATTTTATTATTTTGAATTATATACAACATTTTCATTTTTACAAATAAAAAAAAAAATTAAAGTAATAAAGTCCCTTAGTAACCCCACGAGTTTTAGTAATAATTAATAATTAATAATATACTACTTTCGTATCTTAATTCTCGCTAAATAAGTATATGACACGGACTCCTAGGCAAAAAAATGAATTTAAAGAGATATGAAGTGAAAAAAGAATAATTGATTGGACTCACGAGAAAAGTAAAGTTAAAAAATAAATAAAAAAGAAGCTATATACAATATACATGGGTATGTTTTTCACTAAATATAGTAAAAAAAAAATGTTGTAAATATTGTGTTACAACCTAAAATGACAACAGTTACGAGTATTGCGATACGGAGGTAGTATGATCAAATTTGTAGAAATTTTTATGGGCAAAGAAGGGTTTTTTAAGGAGGAACCATATATAGCTTGGGCACTCCCCTGAAATTCGCTTATATAACAAAAATGAACATTTTTGACACAGTTGTAATTAATGTCTATAAGTTTGTTTAAAGATATATTTTAATTTTTGCAATAATCTAAGTTTTGGTAACAATTTTTCAAAAGCAAAAATAGGGTAAATTAAAACATATTTTAATTTGTTAAAATATGTATGATTCAAAATCATTTTCTACTCTTTAACATTTGGTCTTCTATAAGTTAAGATTCTACACTATAAATTGGGGAATTTGAAAATGTATGAAAGCAATTCGTTAATATATAAATAATAATTGATGTAGTTAATATTTAACACTTTAGACAGGACTAAATTAATAGCACAGAAGCATGATTAAAGAAGAGATAAGCAATTGAATATGAGTAGTAATTATTTGGCCTTGGAATATTAGAAAGAAGCATCACTATACATTCATGATTCGTCTAATTCCAACTCTTATTATAAATAAACATTTTCTCTTTTTATTTTGAAAAAATTGTAAAAAATAAGTCAACCTTTAACCGACCTTCTCAAATTAAGTCAACCTTTTGATTAACTCAAAATAAGTCAACCTAATATATATGTCTTCTCAAATTAAGTTTTTTCACTAATTGTTTGTTGATTAAAATAGCATTTTCAATGAAATATCATATAAACAACAACATGTTAATGCATCGCTTTAATTTTACATTGAAATTATTAACTTTCTCCACCAGTAAATTAGTGAAAAAACTTAATTTGAGCGGATATGTGTAATAGGTTAACTTATTTTGAGTTAATCAAAAGGTTGACTTAGCTTAATTTGAGAAGACCAGCTAAGGCCATGTTCTTTTGGACTTAAAAGCTACAGTAATCAGATCAGATCAGACTTAGTCAAATCAGATCAGATCAGACATTATTACTCATTATTACTCATTATTATTATTATTATTATTTGACTTTTCCGACGGTGATTATTCGGTCGACTTTTTCGGTGACGGTTTTGGAGTCAGATTGAATGAAGGGTTTGAAAAGAATGAAAAGTAAAATACTGAAGAGATGAAATGAAATGAGCTTGAGGCTTTGGGCTCATTAAATTTTTGTCCCTAATAAAAATAAAAAATAAAAATAAAAATAAAAATAAAAATAAAAATAAAAATAAAAATAAAAATAAAAATAAAAATAAAAATAAAAATAAAAAAATAAAAAAAATAAAAATAAAAATGAAAATAATAATGAAAATAAAAATAAAAATAAAAAAATAAAATGAAAATGAAAATGAAAATGAAAATAAAAATATAAATATAAATATAAATAAAAAAATATAAATATAAATATAAATAAAAAAATATAAATATAAATATAAATATAAATATAAATATAAATATAAATATAAATATAAATATAAATATAAATATAAATATAAATATAAATATAAATATAAATATAAATATAAATATAAATATAAATATAAATATAAATATAAATATAAATATAAATATAAATATAAATATAAATATAAATATAAATATAAATATAAATATAAATATAAATATAAATATAAATATAAATATAAATATAAATATAAATATAAATATAAATATAAATATAAATATAAATATAAATATAAATATAAATATAAATATAAATATAAATATAAATATAAATATAAATATAAATATAAATATAAATATAAATATAAATATAAATATAAATATAAATATAAATATAAATATAAATATAAATATAAATATAAATATAAATATAAATATAAATATAAATATAAATATAATCAAATCAGAAAAACTCAAATCAGATCAGATCATATCAGACCAGATCAGTTCTAAAGAACAGAGCCTAAAGGTTGACTTATTTTTTACAATTTTTTCTTTTATTTTTTCTCTTAATAATGAACAAAAGAAAAAGTTCATCCATTACACTCTCACATAAAATTTTCAGTAGTGGATTTAGACAAATCGCAACTTGCATTAGCAATTTATCTTAAGCCGAATAAACAAAAGTTTTTTTTACCTATGCTGGCGTGGACGGTAATTTGAGAATTAATAGAAAAGTGGTTGCATTTTAGAAATTACGAAACTTTCCAACATTATTCATGGAAAGAGTTCATAAATTTTGAGGTGTTATCTTCTTTTTTTTTTTTTTTTTAGATGCTATATATTTTGTAATATTTTCATTAAAAAAACAAAAACCAAAAAAAAAAAAAAAAATCTAATCATAATGTCTTTGATTTCATGCGTGATATATTTGTTAGTGGATTCGCTTCATTTTTTTCCTAAATAAAATTTTCTAATGTTGTGGTAGCATAAGACTCCAATCCTATTACTGCTATTACATGAATACCTAGGCCAGATAGCAATATAGTGATTAGTGTTACTTGTTTTGGGAGGAGTATTTTGGGAATATATTTCCAAAAATAATTACATAAATGTTATTTGATGTTTTTCTTATGTATTACTCCCTCCGTAACGAATTACTAGCAACCATTTCTATTTTTAGATGTAACAAAATATTTGCAACAATTTTTTCTAATTTCATTTTATTCCTTTTTTTTGGTAAAAAAAAAAAAAAACCACAATACCCCTCTTACTTTTCTCTGTGTTACTTTTCTCTCTCTTACTTTTATTTATCATATTACAACATAATACTCCTATTTACTTTTCCTTATACCCCTCTTACTTTTCTCTTTGTTACTTTTCTCTCTCTTACTTTTATTTATCATATTACAACATAATACTCCTATTTACTTTTCCTTCTCTTACTTTTATCATTATACAACCTAATACCACTATTACCTTATTTCACCTAGGAATTTGTGCTAGTACAAATGTTGCTAGTAATTTGTTACGGAGTTAGTACAATGCAAGTTGAGAAACTGAGAATTTCTCATACCATAGAGGTGTAGATATCGATCGTCATCAATAACCCTTTGCTTAATTGCTTGAGGATTATTTTCCCCCTTCCCCTCCCCTTCAAGTACTTCATGTTGTTTAAATGAACATGTTAGTATTTCATTATGAGTCAATTAATTTATAAATTTCGTACCATATATCCAAAAAAATTGATATTGGTCCTATGTATGTCTTTAAATCTTTACAACATTTTCTTGTTTTGAATTACTTACGATCTTTGCTCGATTTCCTTTTAAGTTTATATTTTCTCTTTACTTTAATTTTTCCACATAGGGTTGAGGCCCACACCAATATCCTTACAATTATTTCTCAATGTTTTTTGTTACTTTGGTTAGTTTGTGTGCATTCATCTTATAGGGTAAACACAAGGATGAGTTGGGGGTATGACTTGGTAGTAAGCCCCCCACGTCCTGTGACCAATGTTACGGGTTTGATCCTTACCCCCAACATTATGTTGGGGTATTTCCCCCTTTTCATTTGGGCTAATAACTCTGTACCGATGAATAAACTAATGGTCCCATGACACCTAGGCCATTATGTTTAGTATGCAAGATTAGACGGATGAAGAGAAGCAAATTGTTTTGAGTAATTGTCCCGAGCTCTAGTACCACTCACCCTTAACAATAATGGATGGTAATTAAAAATAAAATTCAAAACTTGAGAATGAAAAAATATTTTTATGGAGATATTAATCTTTCTTCTTTTGCTAAATTATACTTTAATTGTATTCTCATTATTACCATTATCTATTGAAAGCAACCAAATGGGGCCTTAGTGTATAAACTCTCATGCCCAATGCCTACCTCAAATTAGCTTAATGATAGATATTGCACGACTACCTTTTCATTCTACTATAAAAAAAAAAAGGTGAAAACACTTATTACAGTTTGGTTTTTGGTAATAAATTGTGGTAATAGTAATGGGTTTAAAATGCAATTTAGCTAAGGTAAAACCTTATAATCTACATGGAAAACATTTTTTCATTCCCAAGTTTTTTTTTTCTTCTTATTTTCTATTACCATCCATTCATGGGAGAGGGGGGGGGGAGTGAGATTAGATAAGAATGAATATTTGTGAAGAAAACTAGATAAATTGGTGTTAAATTAGCTTAACACCACCATGAGAATGAATTTTGATTTCGCTTCCAAATAATTAGTTATAATACTTATAAATTGATTCTCATTACCACCATTTATAACCCGACTACCAAACGGGCCGTTAGGGGTTGTTTGGTATAATTAGATTAATAAAGTTAATGGGTTGAAAACAAATAAGGGGTGGAATGGTAATACACATTATTATAACCTTTATTAGTTGTTTGATATCATTAAGAAAACGTATATGGTTACCATTCAGAAACAGTAATTGCTCCACTAGATTTAGCAAAATAACACGGTAAGGGCAGTTGTTATGTTTCCCTTACAAATTCGTTACCATAGCAAACAAACGTTAACGGTATTGTTTTGTGATTATTTTTGTTAGAGTAACAATGTTTGGAATAATAATAGAATGAATTACGTGCAGCTGTAGTAGGAGCTGGGTTTATAGCAAAAGGAATAACAGTAGAAAACTACGCTGGACCCACCAAACACCAAGCAGTAGCCCTCCGAAGCGACTCCGATTTCTCCGCCTTTTACCACTGCAGCTTCATCGCCTACCAAGACACCCTCTACACCCACTCCCTCCGCCAATTCTACCGAGAATGCGACGTTTACGGCACCGTCGACTTCATCTTCGGCAACGCCGCCGTCGTTTTCCAAAACTGCAACCTCTACGCTCGCGAGCCCCTCCCTAAACAAAAAAACATGTTCACCGCTCAAGGCCGTAAAGACCCAAATCAAAACACCGGAATCTCCGTCTTGAACTGCAAAATCGCCGCCGCCGCTGACTTAGCCGCCAACCAAACCGCCTATAAAACCTTCCTTGGCCGGCCTTGGAAAGAATATTCTAGAACTGTTTTTATGTTGTCGGATATACATGATTTGGTTGACCCTGCTGGTTGGCTTGAGTGGTCTGGTGAGTTTGCGCTTGATACTCTTTATTATGGGGAGTACATGAATACGGGTCCTGGGGCGGGTACGGCTCAACGGGTTACTTGGCCCGGCTTTAGAGTCATTAATAGCTCTACTGAGGCAAGTGCTTTTACTGTGAGGAATTTTATTGAAGGTGATGAGTGGCTTCCTTCTTATGATATTCCCTTCTTTCCCAATTTGAGTGACTAAATTACATAATGAATATAATCAATTATTATTATTTGTTGTAATTAAGCCATGCATACTAGTATACTACCACATTTGACAGAATTGTAACAACAACAATGTTATTCTTCCTACTTGCACATCCACAAATAAAGTTGAAAAAAATAATCTTAAAATGGTTTGTATATTGCTATTGTCATGGTGTTGCACGATTTAGATAATTAATAGATTGTATTTTTTTATTTTAGTTTTTTTTTTTTTTTTGTATTCTCATTATTTATTACTAACTAGATTAGCATCTGTGTGATGCACAGTTTATGCAAAATAATGATAATTAATTTTACAATGTAAACTATCATTGAATCAATGTATTAGAAAATCTTGACATAGTTGAATTAATTTAAATAAAGATTAACGTAAGATGCATGCAATGGTTAAAAAGATATTTTAAAATTTAAGTAATCCATAACTAAATGCATTATATAAATGATAGAGGGATAAATAAACATCTTGTTGTTTTTCAAATAAGCAAGAAAATATTTGTTGTAAATTAAAATACCGTAGCGCGCATTTATTGTAAAAGCTGACAATTCCTAACACTTATAAGAATTAGTTTTTTTACTTGTTTTTTTTTTAGTTTTTTTTTTTTAAAAGATGATGTCATGTTTAATTTTGGAGGGAAAATTTTCATTGAGGATTTGACACGTGTCATTGATGATGCAAGCTAAGCAATGTTTTGTTTTAGTATAAGTTATAGATTAGATTTAAATCATTTATGCTTCACATTGTTTTTTAACAAGCTCAATAAGTTTCATTTAAATCCATTAAGTTCACAATAGTTCAAATTAATTTAGATAACTTCATGTTTGATAAGTTGAAAAGTACGCAATCTAATTGTTTGTATTGTATCTACTTAGTTGAAAATTCTTGTATGGTTGTCGAAAAAACGACCACCGAAGTCAAACAAATCTAAACCGTCCATCTTGTTGATTTGATTTGACTTATATTTTTAATAAAAATAAACCTTTTAAAATTATTTTATGTATTGTAATATTAATTCAATTAATTCATTTTACTTATGTTTGTATTTACCAAAATTAATTTTATATTTTGGTAATTTAAAAATTAAATTAAAAATCATTTTTTTTAGGTATTCAATTTTAACTAACTTTAAATTAGAAATTATTCAAGAGTTCAATTGATTTCATTAAACTTTAAAAAAAATAGATTAATTAATCTCAAAACATTATCATCCTCAACCATTCTTCAACCCTCCATATTCAACCCCAACCCTATTGAAACTTTAACCCAACCTTCTTCCCCAACCTCCATTGAAGCTGCAATAGATTTATCTCCAAGGTGATTAAAATCATATGCCCTCAATTTTCATCCCCAACACCCAATGTAGATCCAAACTCCATTGAAGCATTCAACCTTCATTGGAGGAGTATGTTTGAAATTTTCAGAAATCAAATAAGTAATAAATCTCCTTTTGTTGATTGTGGTAGCAAATTAGTAAAAAAATATAAGTTTTCGATTCAAACATTGATTGATTATGTGATTCAAGCTTCATCTCCAACCCCCATTGTAGATCCAACCTCCAATGAAGGAGTAAGTGCGAAAAATTCCAGAAGTATAATAAGTGACTAATCTTCATTCATTAATTGTGGTAGTGAATAGGTCAAAACAAACAAGTCCTCGATTCAAGCCATTAACTGGTTCCGTAATTTTTTTTGTTATAAGTTTCATGGCTACTAAAACCTAGATGACCCATGAAGAAGATGATGTTCAAACTCGTTGCATTTTAATTCTCGCTGATTTTATTTGGCAATGTCCACAATGTAATTGGACATTACCGGATAGCAACCTGTAACATATTAATCATATGTAATGTCCATAACACAATTTGGACATATCCACATAATTTGAATTTTGAAAATGTTATGTCCAATTTATTAACTGTTCTTTGTATTTGTAAACTTTCCAAATTTCAAAGATTTAATTACCATAATATATATTATTTAACAAATATATTTAGATTGCGCTTTTCAAGAAAAAAAACAGAGTTAGATTGCTAATAGGCACCAGAATTTTGGCAATATCCGCCTTTTTAACAAGACATTACCCATGGGTGACCGCACCCCTTTTTTGAGCAAAACTTAACAAACATTACTTATATGAAACATTAAAATATAACCAAAGATTTTAAAAATATACTTATTACTTAACATCTAACAACATTAATTGTGACTTTGGATATGCCATTGCAATGTGCAAACAATAAATAAAAGATATAATAAATTCATCTTTTTGCTAAATTTCCATATTTTTTTCAAATTCAATTTTTTTGGTATCACTATATTTTTAATTTATTACAGTATGAAATAAATGTATTTTCAAATTACTACTTTGGAGAATAAAATAAATCATTTTCAATTTGTATAAACTCGAGTGGACTAATCCAAATGCACCGGACACCCACACACATATATGTGTGTCTGTGTGTGTGTGTATATATATATATATGAATTATATGCAAATTACTCCGTAACAAAAAAGCTAAAATATAAGTTAATAAATACAGAATATATACCTTTATACGAACCAATACAATTAATTTTTAAATTCTTATGAAATATATATTTTTATGAAAAGACAATTTGTGTGAAATTCAATCTTATCTTGATAAATAATTTTAAGTACAATTAATAATGTAAGGCCTCCGTTGGGGTTTGTAGGCCTCTTATTACAATGTGCTTTTAAATTATATATTTTCTCCATTTTTAAATTCTTGATACAATTGTACTTTAGACACTATTAACAATTTTTACTTTAATTGAAATTTATCACTTATGCAAAAAGAAAAATATACTTCTTAGTTTTTATCATCTAGTGTTCATAATTTTTACTAATACATAATTAGAGATATTAATCTTCAAATTATTATCGCGGCATGCGAGAAAAGGCATTTGTTGTAATGCAAGAGTTTAAAAATGGAGGAAGTAATAGAATTTATGCACCCTATTACGTATTAATTTAAGATGCTTAAAGGTGGGCATGGGCCGTGCCCGGACGGCCCACGTGCCTCGTGCCATAACGTGCCGTGCCTATAACGGGCCAAGAAAAGTTCGTGTCGTGCCGGACTCGCGCCAAGGTATAAAATATAAGGCTCATGCACGACCCAACCACGTGTCGTGCTGGGCCGACTCATGCCGTGCAATCGTGCCTTATACTAATTTTTATATATTATGAATTTTTGACCAAAATGAGGCAATGAGCGTGCCCACGTGCGGGCCGGCCCGTCGTGCTCATGTCGGGTTAGTTTGTGTCAAACTTTTAAAAGGTTGTTTATGGGTGGCCCACGGCCCACTAGTTGTGCCTTTGTGCTCATAGCGGGATCGTGTCGTGCTGAGTTGGCCCACGTGCCGGCCCGGCCCATGCCCAGCTCTAGATGAGCTCATACAATATAGATTTAAAAACCGTGCATCGCACAGGGCTAATCTAGCTTAAGAACAAAATAAGCTCCTAGTCAACATCAATTTAGTATTGGTGTAGCAATAACCATACATAAATAGTAGAGGTGTACATGTTATTAACAAAGTTAAAATATTTATTAAAAGTTACCGGATCTTAGATTCAACCTCTTCATGTATTATTAGCTCATATTGATTATATTATACCTCGTACATCAATGTATTTTTGGTTTATTGGAAATAAAAGAATTCATACATTGTTGTAGTAATGTGCATAATACGTATAGAATATTACCAAATTATTATGCCAAACCCTAAACCCTAAACTATGAACCCTAAACCATGAACCTTAAACCCTAAATCATAAACCCTAAACTCTAAACCATAAACCCTCAACCCCATGAAAATACTTTTATACCCTTAATTTAAATCAATTATATATGGTTGCTTAAAAGAAAAAAAAATCAATTATGACAAAATTAACTTATTTGGGATTCAATCAATTAATAAATAATTCCTTAATAAATTCAATAAAAAAAGATAACTTTACCTTTAGCACATTCAAATTTTATGTATTTAGTTAATTAATTCAATAATATGTGTATTATAGCCTCAATAATGTGTGTATTATAAGATATTGTATTCTATTAAAAAGGGAGTTGTTTTATGAAAATAAATGAATTTTTATGTTTGTATAGCCTTGCGTTTTTAATTTTTCATACAATATAATTTTTAAAATTTGGTTGACATTACTTAATAAATTTTTATTATTTTATATTTTTGTTCTCATTTCACATGATGATTGCAACTTTTAGATGTTGTGTATGTTCTGAAAAAAGGAAAAAAAAAATCGTGCACAACATTGGTAAAGTAATGACCCTAATAATGAATAGGATATTACCAAATGGGGTCCTTGCTTGTATACATTAGAGCTACTAGCTAGTACGAGCTCGTACGATTACGTACACAAAATAAAAATATCTACTAATATGGTAACGTATGTGTGACGACCCGACTCGCTTAAACCGGCGCGGAAAAAACCGATGAGTCGAATAGTCAATTCTAACAAACTAAAATACTTAAAAATTAAAACAAAACCTCAAAATTGAATATATATTAAATCCGAAAGTACAACACCCACAAGATTGTACATATCTAAACCCAAATGTCATTATTACTACTACTAACAATATAAACTCCAAGTAAATGTCAGAGTTAGAAAATTACACAAGTACCACTACTATAGTATAATACTAGAAATCGTAAAACAACAACGCAAAAACTAAATAACATTGGCACTCGCCCAACCCAAAGCTAAGCAAGAACCTCATCATCAGAATTACCTGAAAAATAAACAACAGCCCACCGTCAGTGGCGAGTAACATAACTGTCCCACCCTAACGGGGATACACAAGAACATAGCACAAAACAAGCAATCAAATCAAACATACAAACATGCGAATCAAATCAAGTAATCATGCTTGACTCGACTAACTTTAACCAATAATTAACATATCTTAAACTTTGGCGCAATCATTTACATACTAGACCGGACTATGCACGTACGAACGCATCTTACGCGATCAAACTTTCTACTATGCCAGGACTGAGAATCTTACTCCCAACCCCATGAAACCCATCTTACGGGAAATCCATATCCGAAGACAACATAGTAAGACCACCAACTATCCCAATACCGCGGATAGGATAGGGGCAACGTTTTAACCCAATTCTTAGAATCTTACTCTAAGTCTTAGGCGTCTAGTAGATAAATCAAGCTAAACTTAACTTTAATTTACATTCTTAGTTAATTCTTAAGTTGCATCTTACGCCTTGACTCAAGAATAACATGTAAATCATCCAATCTTAGAACCTCAAATACCATTCTTTAACTTTCTTTAACTTTCAAGACTCGACCAAGAACCCATAAAGAACCAACAAGACTCATAAAGAACTCATAAAGAACTCGACCAAGATTTAAGAACTCAATCAAGAACTCAATCAAGAACTCAATCAAGATTCAAGAACTCATCCAAGAAACCATCCATAAATTCATCATCAAAAATTCACGCATGATCATGACAAAATTCAACAACTAATTCATCAATTTCCCAACATCAAAACTTCACGAAACTTGAACATGATCAACATAAAATAAGAAACTAACGTAATCAATCATGAAATACATATAATCAAGTAGAAATCATCATAAAACCATCACCCAAAATCAGCCTATAACTCACGCATAAAACAAGGTTATGAACATCAAAACGGACTAATCTAATCACTTAATCTATACTATAAATCAAGGTATACAAACTAGGTTGAGATAGTATGTTACCTTATTAAAGATTAAGAAAATAACACACAAAAACTCGCTGCCCGGAAATGGAACCACACGGCCCAACAGTCACGCACACGGCACGAACAACACGGCACCACCTTGCACCACCACGAGTCACTTGGCAGCACCTCACGAGCACGACCCCTACTGCACGGACACCCCACGACCAGCCACAAACCACGGTCCTGCTGTACGGACACCACATGAACCACCACTTGCACACACGGCTTCCACACGACCCACTCGAACAAGACCCAAAAACAAACCCCGAACAAGAATTCTTGATTGAAAACTATTAAGATTATTGTGTTTAAAGTCACTTAAAGATCAATGAATGTTGAATCTTTAAGTTTGGGTTTGGAATTGAAGATGAACAACAAATGGGATTGTTGATGCCAAAAATGGCGTGTGATGGTGAGGCAAATGGAGGGAGTTTTGTGTTTAAACTTTTGATGGCAAAGGATGGCAAGTGAGAAAATGAATCCTCAAGCCTTACTACTACTTCTATTTATAGAAGTTAGTTACGGTGTAAATGCATGGCAAGTGGCAAAATCAAGCCACATAACAAGGGGGGCCGGTTTTGGCCTTGTAAATGGGCCAAATTGGGCTTTCGATAAATAATTGGGCTAATTGTACTCATGGATGATTAATCATGCTTAAATCGATTTTGGCCCAAAATATTAAATAATTAATTAGAAAATTAAATAATAAAAATTCTAATTAATTAAATAATAATAAAATAAATAATAATAAACCAAAAATAAAATAATTCGAATTCAATCGAAATTATTCACATAAAATAAGATAAATAGTCCAAAAATAATTTTGGACCATACAATAAATCACATAAATAACAAATAAATCGGTGACAGAAATACCGATAAATCTGGGTCATTACAGTATGTATTACGAAGTATACTTTTGGAACATATTATTTTTATCATGCACAAAATCATGCTAAAAAATATTTATCATTCCTATAATAGATTGTATATCCAAAATAAACCCAAAAAATTATCATTATTATTATATTTTCAAAATACTGCCTTATTTGCTACATACCAAATCTTCCTTAATCCCCATACTACTAAAAAATTACCTTTTTTTGGGAATAATTGCGGTTTTTAATGACTAGGATTCGAATTTTGGTTATGAATAAATTAAATTTTAATGTTGTGACTTAGAAATACTATAGCTTATGTCATCAAATTTTATTTTTTTTAAATTACTACTCCCTCCGTTCCCAATTGTTTGTCTTGTTTGGAATCTTACACTATTCATAAGATTAGAGAATCTTCTAAATTACTCTCAACATATAAAATATAATATAGTCATGTAGGGTCTTATTTGATTCGTCTCAATGAGTATATCATTAATATCCAATTATTATAATTTTTATACATATACACCAAAAGATATTTACGGTCAAACAAGTGCATTGGCATATGTGCAAAGTCAAATAAGACAAACAAATGGGAACGGAGGGAGTAGAACATATTTACTTTAATGACATAATCAAGTTCACAGGGGAAAAAATAACTATGTTATCTAACTATGTTTGTCAACTATTGTTTTATGGTAATTGAATCTTTGAAATATGGAAAATTTAAAAATATACAATGACCGACCAATAAGTTAGACATACATTTTTCCAAATTCAAATTTAATTACTATTCGAATTTGCATGGACATGTCCAAATATTGTTATGGACATTACATAAGAGTAACACAACTACTATAAAAATGTTGAAAACTTCCTTCCAAAATATGTCTATATTTTCCACCAGGTAATGTCCAAATACATGTTGGACATTGCCTAATACAAACAGTGACGAACTCAAACGCTACTGCATCATCTTCTTCCTTTCACAATTAGGTTTTATTAGCCATGGAGGTTATAACATAAGTATTCACAGGAATTGCTTATTCAATTAGCATAACCATCTTCGTGACTTGAATCAATGACTTATTTGAATTTATAGTAGCGAATTAACAACTATATAAAATATTATCATCTCAGATCTATGCATCGAATTAATTTTAGTGAATTAAAGAATTAATGAATCAATAACTTGAATCAATGAATTGAATCAATTAAAGAATGGGCATCAATGACGTATTAAATTTTTGGAGATTTTGCACTTGGTTCTTCAATGGAGGTTGAAGGTTTCATTGGAGGTTGAAGGCTTCAATGGAGTTTGGATCTACAGTGGACGTTGGGGATGAAGGTTGATGGCATATTTTTTTAATCATGTTGGAGATTAAATTGTTGAAGCTTCAATGGAAGTTGAAGCTTCAATGGGGTTGGGATGAATGTTACGTTGAAGCTTCAATGGGGTTTGGGGGTTGAAGATGGGTTGAGGTTGAAGGTATGGTTTGAAGATAATTAGGTTGGAGATGAATATGATGATGAATGTGTTATTTTTTTTTTAGAGGTTTAATGATTCATGTGAAACAAAAGATTTAATTTCTAATTTTTTTTTTTTTTTGTAAAAGAAGTGGATCATGTGTGTTAATGTTAATGATGTAATTTATAATTTTATGTTTTTTTTGAATTTTTAATTTACTTTTTAAATTACAAAAAGTATTAGATATTAAATTAATTTATGTAAATACAAAAAATAATTAAAATGAATTAATATTACAATAAAATAATTTTAAAAGGTTTATTTCTATTAAAAAATAAAGATCAAGTCAAATCAACAAGATAAACAGTCTAGATTTGCTTAACTTCGGTGGTCGTTTTTTCGATGACCATTAAAGAAACATCCCTAATTAGCACTTCATCACCGCCTTTTTATATCAAAGATTATAGAACTGCTCCATTTTTTTTTGGGTTTTGAAACTTGAGTAAGTCTGATTAGGAAATTTATGTACACAAATTAATATGCATATTCCACTTTTTAAACTTAATTCACTAATAGAAAACTCAGAAGCTTAATTGGAATAAGTAGTCCTCAATTTTAGGAAGTATAATAACTTGGTTTGAATTGTTAAATGATAAAATCGATTAGCTAAAAAAATTGAGTTGTCAATTTTCTGAGTTGGGCAGCATTTTTAGGTAGTTAAAGAGCTGATTTTTCAGAATAAGTTGAATAAAAAATATAAGTTTTTTTTTAAAGGGAGTAAAAAAAATAACTTAAAATTAGGGGCGACAAACAGACCGGGTTGGGTCAGTTTCAGGTTCGGGTCAGCAGGTTTTCAGGTCAGCTAACCCTGACCCAAACCTAACCTGTTTGCATTTCAGGTCGCGTTCGTGTCGACCCATTTAATTTTTGGTGTTAAAAATCTCAACCCTAACCCGCTAATTTCGTGTTAGATTCAGGTCGTGTTAGCAGGTCATGTTAGTTTTTAAAGCCCCTAAGCATCCCTCAAAGCTGAAACTACGAAATCAAATTAGAAACTTTAAAAATCATGTCATTTCAGTTTCAAGTTGTTTTCAGGTTGAAAATGTCAACCTGAACCTAACCCATTTAATTTCAGGTCGTGTTCGTGTCGACCAATTTAATTTTTCGGGTTGAAAATCTCAACCCAAACCTGCTAATTTCGAGTAAGGTTCAGGTCATGTTAGCTGGTCGTATCAGCTTTTTTCACCCCTACTTAAAATCGGTGGAGTTCTTAATTCTGCAAATAAAAAGTCTTTTAAAGAGTTCTAAAAATATGGAGTCAAACTAGTGGGGTGTGTGCTTGAAGTAGTGGACTTATGGATGGAAGTTATGGCTCAGTTTTAGCTTGTTGCCCAAGGGGATGATCACTATAAATACTCCATCTGTAAAGTAAAATTTTCACCATTATCTGTCATTTTTGGGTGTAACATAAATTTTTTATCATTTCACAAACTTTTCATTTTTGGTAAAAAAAGGTCCACTTATTTACACATTTGCCATTACTTATCAAATATATTTCTTATTAAACATTAACACTACATTATTTAACTAACTCAATCACAACCACCCACCACCTTTCACCCTCACCACATCAAGCACCAACAACAACCTAACCAAATTCACCCGAACCGCAACCACTAACCGACGAACCCCATCAACCCAAACCCAAGAACATGAATCCCACCAACTGAACCCCCAACAACGAACCCTAACCACGAACCCAAAAACAGCACCCACCCAAACCCAACAACACCAACCCAGAACACAAACTCGAACCCAGAACCCTTACCCTAGAACACGAACACACATTCGAACCCAAAAGGCCAGAACCCTAACACTATAACTCAAACACGAACACCAGCCCTAAAACACAAATCCTAGCACTCGAATTCCAACCTTCGAACTCAAACCCATAATTCGAACCCAGATCCAGCATTGTTCTTCGATTAGACCTACAATGAAATTTGATTGGAAAGTTGGGTTGTTCGATTGGGTGCAATAGGTTCAATTGGGTGTGATCGATGGAGTTCGTTCGATTGATGGATTCAGTACGATTTGGTGCGAGTGGTGGAGTTAATTCAATTCGGTGTGTTGCTGGTGGGTTGTGTTGATGCAGTTGCTATGGTGGCGAATGGTGAGCGGTGCGTGGTGGTGAATGGTGAGTGGTGGTGGTGTTTGGGGGTACGGTAGTGGTTGGGTAGTGTGATGTTTTATTGTATGTTGGAGTTTAATTAGTGGTGTTTAATTAATGTCACATTAATGCTTTACAATTCTATTAGAACTTTTGCCTAGGATTCTGTGAAAACTACAAAGGGTGAAAATTTTGCATTGCGGAGGGAGTATTTTATAACTTTTGATGTTATTACACACAACATTTTAAGCATTAAAACATAGAAAAAAATCAGAGAAATATCTAAGTGAGTTTCGAGTTCCATAGCAAGTTCCTAACCAGTATTTCAAGTTAATTCAATATACTATAGTTATTTATTTGAGTTGTAATTGAGAAAGAGAAGAGTTCCATCAGCAAGTTTCTGACCAGTATTTCAAGTGCCTTTAATTTCTTTGTTTTTCTGAAAATTTACCCACAAGTTCCACACATCATTTATAACAATTCACCCCCTCTTGAATTATTCCAATTAGAATAACACAACATTTTCATTTTCATAATATTTGTAATATCTTTTGTCACGTTTTACCAAAAATTATAAACATTAATCATAATAAAGTACACATTGAGACGGTGCCAAAGAAATCCCACATGACTATTTGTTTACATGTATAAAGCACAAAAGCGAGTTATATGAGTTATTATGAATAGTGCTCAAATTGCAAACGTTGCAATTATATAGGAGCGGAGGAAATATTATAAATAAGAAAAAACATATCAAAATAAAATCTTGTTAGATTCGTCTAGATATAATGTGTAGTAAGTTAAATATCAATTTTTATATTCCCCCCGTAACAAAATAATTGCAATGATTTGACACAAAATAGAGTGTAAAAATATCAAATCGTTGTAGTTAATATGTTACAGAGGGAATACTTCATATAATATTATCACTCATGTATGGGGATCTACCGGTACACCGGCAGGACCACCTTACTGGCGTCCCTGCCAAGATGTCAACCGCCCACACCTGGCGGAGCCAGCTTACGGACACCGCGATTGCCAATCCACGAAGGACACCACTGAAGCCATCCTAATGTTATCGGACCCAGAGGCTGCGCAACCTTTACTGGCGGCAGCAAGAAGCCAAAAGGAATATTCAGACAGTGGGCCCTAGTACCCCACGTGGTGCCCATTTAGGACACTACTCGAGTGCACACGTCTCACTCACTAACAAACTAACTAACTGAGCCTATGAGAGACTTACACGTGGCGACCCACTAAGAATTATAACTAACATTGAACACACGATCTGTGTGACCAGTCTCAATGGGACACTTGTCCTTGCCAGCCTTAAGACAGGCCGGCAGGGTTTATAGAGGATGATCTTACCACTAAAAGGTAGACATTCCTTCCCTCACAAACTCTCTCTCTCTCTCTCTCTCCCTCTTTTGATCTCTTGAATCGAATCCCCTCGCTGACTTAAGCGTTGGAGAGTCTTTCCTCGGAAACACCCCGGAGTTAGCTCACCGTTTGTTCATTCGTGCAGGTGACCATCACACAAAACACTAGGGATCACCACCACTTTCAGAGGCGCTGAGACTTGTCGGAACAACTCCAAAATTAATATTGACACTCCTCACTGTAGAGGATACTATTAAATGTTACCCCACAATGTGAAATGCCATATCAATTTATATATGTGATTCCAATATCATTTTCATAGTATGGAGTAGAAGATATAAGTATTTAAACAAGTGAATTAAAACCTGTACAAAAATCAAACTTAACAAACATTATAAAAACGAAGGAAATTCTAGCTAGGGAGTATTCAATTTACCGAAAATAATTTTGCGACACATAAATTAAAATGATTTTGAGAATCATATATATAGACAAAGAAAGCATTGAAAATTACTCCCTCCGTCCCATTTTACATGCTACATTTCATTTTGGAACAAATTTTTATGCAAATCAATTTTCATATGGGCCCACCATTGGTAAAATTAAGTGAAAGAAATTGATTAGCTTAAAGAAGATAAAAATGACAAAAAAGAGGGTAAAAATGTAAAATATATGTGGGGCCCATAGACTATAAAAGGAAATATAGCAAGTATTTTGGGACATTCAAATAAGGAAATTATAGCAAGTAATTTGGGACGGAGGGAGTATTCTTTGACTCCCAAAATCATTATTTTTTTTAAGAGAAAATCATTTCTCTAACTTTACCCCCTAACCATTGTAAATTACTCAAAGGTAATTCAGGTGTCACCCAGAGATTATATTTTGGATAAGAATATTTTGGTCTCCTTGACCTTGACTCGAGGAGGTCAAAGTAGACTATAAACAGGAAGACGTGAAAGATTTTGGCCTCAGCTCCCCAAAAATGCATTATACACACATTCGCCAGTTGACAGTTAAAATTAACAGTTAAAACAGCTCACATCCCTACATCCAATGAAACAAGCCACATGGACATGGCACTACAAAAAAAATGGCACATTAGCGACGATGGGAAATGTATATTTTTTTATGACGGATCTAGCTAAATCTCGAGCCAAATGTATATTTTTTATGACGGTTTTTGTGTCCGACACTAAAATTCACCCAATAAACCTATTAAAATTGACTCATTAACGATGGGAAATGTGACGGGAAAAATCATGTGCGATGTCCTTTTTCTACGACGGGGTCATATTTTTACGACGGGAAAAATCATTTGCGACCCCCCTTTTCTACGATGGGGTCACATTTTTGTGACGGGAATTCCCGTCGTAAATAGCATCTCTTCTAGTAGTGAGGTTATGACTTATTTTTCTTACTTGCGTTCTATTTTTACATCTTTCAAAGCATAATTTTAAATAAAAATATCATTAATTACATATAGTAAATAAATTATAAAATTAAATATTTTGTAAAATACATATTGCGACGAATCAAAGTAGATTCATTATAATTATATTTTTCTTTATAAACATAAAACAAAAAACAATCAAAATTTACAAATGAATAGTGCTACTTTAAAAAATGCAGCAAATATCAACAGAGGGGCATGACATATGACTTATGATGAGACAACTACCATTGTTTTATCAGTTTCTTTTACGGATAGGATTTTATAAAATTCGTGAAGTACTTTTAGTGTTTTAATGAATGTAACCAAAATGTCCTTAAAAAATTTTAAAATGTGATGTTGTCTTTTGAAAAGTGATATAGGCACATCTTTTTAGTACACTTCACTTTTGTTCATTTTCCTCAATTGAAAAAATATGTAAAGTGGAGTGTACTAACTAAAAAGGAAGTGTCTATGTCACTTTACGTGTCTAAAAGAACAGATGTTACTTGTAGTCTTGTACTCCCTCTATTTCTTTTTGTTTGCAACATTTACTTTTTCACATCTCACAACACACAATTTTAAATAAAAAATATCATTAAATATATATAATAAAAAATTATAAAAATTATATATTAAAAAGTACACATCGAGCCGAATCAAACGAGATCCTATTTGACTATATTTTTTTTTATATGTATAAAATTAGAGAGAGTCAAAGTTACTCAGTAACAGTAACAATTGTCAAATTATTGCAAAAAAAGGGGGACGGAGGGAGAAGTTTTTATTGTTTACAAATAAAACTAGACATTAGAATAAAGATATAAGAGAGAAAAAAAAATGACTTTATTATAAATAATTGATTGATAATAACATCAAAAACCAACATTTTTTACATAAAAAGGGCATATAATACATTTTTTTAAAACGAAATGATATTAGAAGATTTATAAAATAATTGTTTGGCCGCCGTCAAACGTTCACGTCCACACTAGTATAATATTGTCCACTTTTGGCCGGTCCAGTCCTCACAGATTAATTTTTGGGCACAAGTGCACAACCCAAAAGGCCTTATACTAGTGTGGTGAATTAACCACTAGTGTGGTGAACTCCCTATTTCTTTCACGTGGGACTTGGATTGTTTATCTTTGATAAAGTATATAACATATTACTGGGCCTCGACTATTAGCTTAATTTTTTGGTTGAGATAGTCCTTTAACATAGTATCAAAAGCCAACGTGACACAAATGTCACGGGTTGGAATCTCTCCTCTCCCTCTTCCAAGTGGAATTAATTAACACCAGGTATGGTGGGCCTGGCCTATGTTGCATCCACATTTCAAGCTCAAAGGGTCTTTCATGTGAGGGGGAGTGATAGAGTATATAACATATTACTGGGCCTCAACTATTAGCTTAAGCTTTTGGTTGAGATGGTTTTCTAACAATCTTCAATAATAATAGAAGTAACTCACAAATTTCACGATAATAAAAAGTACCCCGTGCAAAAATATTAATTAATTTGAGCTCCATGCATGTGAACAAAGTCGATATACATCCACATGATGATATGATACATAGAATATATAGATGTAGCAATGTAGCATTATAACATGCCAAACGCTATAAATTAACCATGTTCAAAAGTGCCATCATAGAGTTCTTTACCGTGGACCAATCCATGCTGAGTTGCTGACCTAAAGTAGTGTGTTGAATCTTCTATCATTCCTACTTTTTAATTCTTTTCTTTAATTAACTCTAGCTTTTGTTTAATTCTATATTGTGTTATCCATAATGCCAAATTTTTCCAGTCTTATTGTCAATTTTTTCTTCTTGGATTTTGGGTTACTTTTGATTTCGATTATTGAGGAAAACTCTTGCTTTATCTTTTAACTTAAAAAAAATATATAACTTTTTATCATAAATTCGTACCACAATAAGTAAAATAATTTAACTTCTAAAATTTTAGTTAAGTTTCTAGCAAGGGTTTCAACATTATTTTACGACATTTGTTTGCCAATTTGACAATATTTTTTCGAGTCAATTTCGATAAGATTTTTCCAACAAAAATATTACAACCAGATTTTCAAATTTACTTTTGAAATTTTTTTTTTAATTTTTAAATAAAAATATACATAAATTAGGAATTAAATATTTAAAATTTATATAAGGTAAAAATAAAAAGTAAATAATAAACTTTCCGTAGCTAAATGTTAGCTACATACTTTTTTTGAATTGTTGTGTAATTATTAAGAAATTGATAAAAAATTCAAGATTCTCTATTGCTTTAATACAAAAGTATAAAATAAGATTAATCAAGAGCCGGGAGATAAACATTTAAAGGAAGAGACAAAATACTTCGTAAAATAATAATAATTTGGGTAATTTTTTGGATAAAATAAAATCGGTTTTATGCAAAAGTGAAAAAAATAATAATAATGATCTTACAATATATTTTAGAATAAGTTAAGGATTGCAATATTCTGTGACGGAGATATTAGCAAATCTTATGTCAAACCTTTAAACAATCTAGCTAATTAGACAATTTTTTGCCAAAAATTTATAACTTTTTAGTTCAAAATCATAACTTTTAATACAATGTGCTTAAATAATTATACAAAAGGTTATAGATTTATTGTAAAAGGTTACAATACAATTTGAGCCTAAAGTTCAATTAGACCGTCAAATGGTCTAATAACAAGAGATTTTTGTAATATTCTAAATGGATAGAATTTTTCTTACACCCAAAATAAAGATGTAACCAACTTTAGATTCGGAAAGAGTAGTAAATATCAAAAATAAAATCTAAAAATAAAAATTTAAACTAAATGAATAAAAACCTAAAAACTACCGAGAAAAAAAAAATCAGTTTAGTTTACTTCACGTCGATTGGGTCATTCTAAAGAGCATAACGTAAATCTAAAGTTTTTCTTGATTTTTCATCTTTTTTTTATTATTATTTTACCTTTTTGGAGTAGTACGTCAATGAACTTTTTCCACAATAATCCCATAATAATTCTGGAAAATCAAGCAATTTCCAAAATAAATGTTACACCTTTTGTTTCTCCCAAAATATTGTCTTCGTTTTTTTTTTTTCACATTTTGTGCAAAATTGTCACTCAGAATAGTGATTTAACTCCTAGTAACAATTTTACAAGTAAGATAATTAGTCGCATCATTTTTTTAGTGTATAGCAACCGTGAAAATTGATTTATAAAATTAGAAAAATAACAAATAATTTGTGAATTTTTTTTTTATAGCTGTATAATGAGAATTGAATTTCTTCTTGTTCGTGGTCATTGGAATTGAAGTCCCATAAAAAATAGTAAAAAATAAAAAAGTCCCATGTGTCGTTAATTATTAACACGTTCCAACTAAACGAATTGCATCTACATTAATATAATATGCAACATTTTTGGAACAGTCCTTAGCAAATTCAACTATTCAAGTTCCTTGTGTCTCTAATTATAACTGTAAAATTGGCTGTTCAGGTCGGTTTTCGTTGGTCAAAAACGGGTTTTGGTCATAATGGATCCGTTTATTTTGGTGTAAAATATTTTTGATGTAAAATGATTTTCCATGAAAAACATTTTACGTTGGAAAACTCATTTTCATAGAAGTTTTCCATTGTTTATTTGCACGGAAAATAAGTTTTACTTCCAAATTTGAAGGAAAATGTTTCCAATAGGGTGTAAAATAAGTTTTCAACCAAAGTTTTACATTTTAACTTTTCACTCAAAGTAAACGATGTAAAATAGGAAAACTGTTTTCAGGGAAAACATTTTTCGCTCTAGTAAACGGACCCCAAGTCTAATCTTAGGCTACTTAAAGGATTTTGGGTTGATTTTTCTTGTTAATACTCACTTTTTCCGGATCGATTTTCGGGTGACCAACAGGTCTAGTTTATTTTGCCATATATATCCCTAATTAATTGGGTCGTTTGATTAATGATTGTGTCGTACTTGAACCATAACATGTTCTGCCACGATGGGTTTTCTTTTTCTCTCATCATGGCAATCCTCTCCTGCCATCGCATATATGTTGGCTTAACGGAATATCTTTCCCTTACGAAATTATTAATTAAAGTCGATAAAATTAATCATTGGAATGTTAAATAATTATGTTCCATATTCTTCCTCCCATTTTCTTGGTACTATTGATTTTAAAACAGAGAAAAAATATATACGAGAAAAGATAATGCAAGTTGATAGCATATGTGCAATTTTTTTCCACATAAAGGGTCCGTTTACTCTGGTGTAAAATATTTTCGATGTAAAATGATTTTCCTTGTCAATCATTTTACGTTGGAAAACCCATTTTCATATAAATTTTCCAAGGCTTACTTGTACGGAAAATAAGTTTACTCCCAAATTTGGAGGAATTTTTTTTCAATAGGGTGTAAAATGAGTTTTCACCAAAAGTTTACCTTTTATTTTTTCACCCAAAGTAAACGGTGTAAAATAGGAAAACTGTTTTCGAGGAAAAAAAATTTCGCTCTAGTAAACGGACCCAAATTGTTTAATTTTTAGAGCTGAGGGATTTCTAACTCTCAAACCCTAGAGAAAGAGACTTTGGGGGTACCATTGCTATTGTGTTTGTAGCCTTGGATAAAATATGTGGATAGCTGATTTGTAGTGAGCTTACTATTATAACTACTAGCCATTAAATCATATATTAATTTGGCTATGTTACATTCTTAGTTATCTAGTGTTATGAATTCTTTTAGGGCTCGTTTACATTAGTTGAATAGAGATGAACTGAACTGAACTAAATAGAAGTGTATTAATTGAACTAAATAGAGATGAACTGAACTGAATAGAGATTAACTGAACTGAACTGAACTGAATATAATCTGAAGTAAACAAGCCCTTAGTTTTAAATTTGAGGAATCGTCGGTTCTATTTTGACCTATGATTTGAGATAGAGAGGTGGGGATAATTTAATTGCCTTCGCAGAAGTTTATATGTTTGTTCGTTGCTTCCAATTTGCCAACGCAATAAAAAAAATTTAAAAAAAAGGGTCTATGGCCCTTTTGGCAAACAACTGTTAGAGTTTGCTATTAGAGTTTAGAGTTTTATGTTACAATTTTTTACTTTTTTGTTTAGAGTATTTGTCTGCTGTTTTAATAATTGTGTTTAGTAACACTTAGCTGATTGCTAAAAGTTGTTTGTGTAAAATGACATTTATAGACATTTGTTTTTGTAATATATTTTTTTAGGAAATCATAAACCAACGTGGGTAATTTTGTCCAAAAACTTTAACAATTGCAAAACTCTAATTTTGAAACTCTCTCCATCAAACAAGAGTTTAGATTTTCAAAGGTCAAAAACTTAGTTAAAACTCCAACCTCTGAGCAAAAAGCTCTTTGCCAAACACCCCCTTGACTCAATGTTTCATTAAATTTTTCTATTTCCATGAAGTTGAATCTGTTACATTGTAATCAAATAGGGTGGAGTTCTTTACATATGTATTCTTTACCATTCTTACTCATTGGTAGTTTGGATCTTTGATAATTTTCAAAAGTAATTTTAGTTGTGAAGCTTTATTAATTGTTTGTGAAAGTATTGGGTCAGACGGTTTGATCAGACAATCTGGTCAGATGGCTGATCCATATAACCAATTATAATAGTGAAACACTTTGGGAGGCTATAACTTTGCGCTCGGGCCAGGTGTCGGATCGAGGCATATAATATGTCAAAATTGATTAATTTTTCGAGACGAACGCAGTTGCAAATACCCGCAGGGGATTTGGCCAACGGAAATCGCCAAACGAGGCCTCTAAAGGCCTCAAAATGCAAAAAAACGTATTTTGTCCAAGTTAGTTACAAAATGTGTCCATGTTTTACAATATGTGTCCATGTTTAAACAATATGTGTCCAGGTTTACAGATAGGTGTCCAGGTTTACAAATAGGTATCCAGGGTTAAAAATATGTATCCAAGTTTGTCCAGGTGTGTTCAGATTTAATTTGTTCAGGTTTGTTCATATTTGTCCAGGTTTGTTCATATTTGTCCAGGTTTGTCAACATAGTCCAGGTTTGCATGTCCAGGTTTGTCAAGATATCCAGATTTGTCCATGTTTGTCTAGATTTGTCCATGTTTGTCTAGATTTTTCCAGGTTTGTCCACATTTGTCCAGGTTTGTCAACATTAGTCCAGGTTTGTCAACATTAGTCCAGGTTTGTCAACATTAGTTCAGGTTTGCATGTCCAAGTGTGTCCAGATTTATCCAGATTTGTCCATGTTTTTCTAGATTTGTCCATGTTTGTCTAGATTTGTCCAGGTTTGTTCATATTTGTCTAGGTTTGTCCATATTTGTCCAGTTTTGCATGCCCAGGTGTGTCCAGATTTATCCAGATTTGTCCATGTTTGTCTAGATTTGTCAATGTTTATTCATATTTGTCCAGGTTTGTCCACATTTGTCCAGGTTTGCATGTCCAGGTGTGTCCAGATTTGTCCATGTTTGTCTAGATTTGTCCATGTTTGTCTAGATTTGTCTAGGTTTGTTCATATTTGTCCAGGTTTGTCCACATTTGTCCAGGTTTGCATGCCCAGGTGTGTCCAGTTTTGTCCACATTTGTCCAGGTTTGCATGCCCAGGTGTGTCCAGATTTATCCAAATTTGTCCATGTTTGTCTAGATTTGTCCATGTTTGTCTAGATTTGTCCAGGTTTGTTCATATTTGTCCAGGTTTGTCCACATTTTTCCAGGTTTGCATGTCCAGGTGTGTCCAAATTTATCCAGATTTGTCCATGTTTGTCTAGATTTGTCCAGGTTTGTTCATATTTGTCCAAGTTTGTCCACATTTGTACAAGTTTGCATGTCCAGGTTTACAAATTGTGTCCAGGTTTCAAATGTGTCCAGTTCTGTTTCCAAGTTTACAAATATGTCCAGGTCTACCAATACATGTCCAGGTTTAACAGCATGTGTCCAGGTTAAACAGATGTGTGTCCAGATTCAACAATATGTGTCCAGGTCCAGTGGACTGGTCTGATAGAAACGTTATTGTCAAACCGGTCTGACGCAATACCTTCTCTAATTGTTTTTACTTTTCTTAATCCTAAACCACCATATTCCTTTGGTCTACAAATTTTGTACAAACTGATAAGGTTGGGGCTTTTATTTGGAGTCAATATTTTTTATTCCAGAATGAATTATTGAGACTAAGGATAACTAATTTAGAATTGATGAACACAAGTTTAAAAATTTTGATAAGAAAATTATCATTCATCGACTTTATAAAGATTCAAATATATGATATGATGTCCATGTTCAGGGATGGAGGTGGAATTGGCCACTACTCTTATATACACTCATATAGTTAAACCATACTGATCGATCTGGTTTGCTAGGTATAGGAGTATAGGACTATAGGTTGTGACTAAAACGATGTTGTTGTGATGGTTGACAAAAGTAATTCGTATACATTCATAAATGTGGTGGATGTGACATACAAAGTAGTGCAATAATCAATATAGAGAAGTATATATATATATATATATTTATTGAAAAATTATATAAGTCACACAAGACTCATATTTCAAGAAATTATCTTAACAATTAATCAGAACAGGAAGGAGCATCAAACGGTCAAACATGTTACCTTAAGAATCACGGAAAATATTACATGTCACTGAATCAACTTGACTAGAAGAGAGAAATATATCAAAAAATTGAATATACATGAAGAAATGAGTGGATGGGGTGCAATTTATGTTTTGAACCATATATATGTCCATACTTTAACACAAGATTGGGAAACTGAAAACAAATATTGAGTAGAGTAGAGTAGAGTAGCTAGAGGAGTATGTAGTGAGTAGTTGATATCACTTTTGTTGATATTGATATAATGGCATCAATTCAATTGCATGCATGCAGGCATGAGGCATGTGCTCTATACCGTATACGGAGGAGCTACACTTCTCATCACTGCAAAAACATGCATGGCCCCTCCCTCCCTCCCTCTTTTTATTTTACATATTATATATATGGTCCACTCTATGAACTTGACCAAGAACAACCTCCCATATTAACAACTTAACAAGGACATCTCGATCTCTTAGCTTTTTCCGACACCATTTTCGGCGTCACTTTGTCATTTTCTCATTTTTCTTTGACTCTCTATCTATTACATGTGCTTCTCTGCCTCTAATATTTCCTTTAATTTTACCACTCTTGAAAGATGCATGGTACATACTCAATTACTCATATGGGTCGGATGGGTTTCAATTTTGGACCGCCTCTTTATGGGGGCCTACCGATAAACTGGCAGGACCTACCATACTAACGTCACGGCCAAGATGTCAGACACCTCTTAAAATGCCAACAACAAGGGCTAACGGTCACGGTCAACCAAAGACAACCAACATAGGCAATACCTCTCAACATGTCGTCCCAGTGATGACGGTATCAGATGACCCATGTCGTATCAAAGATGTCGTCTTAATGATGGTAGCATCACAGGTTGCCTGCCATAGGAGTTGCCGGAACCGACTCTAAGGAAGCACCCCTCCTTGACAGTCACGGTTTGACCGCCAAGCCATCTCCTATAAATAGAAAACCTCACCAGCCTGATAACAGCAGAACACAGATACTTAACCAATCTCTATCTCTCTATTCTCTCTCCTCATCTATCTTTCCTACATACTTAATCCCCTTTGCTAACCTAAGCATCGGAGGGTCTTTCCTCGGGCACACCCCGGGGTTAGCTCACCGTGTTGTTTCATTGTGCAGGTTACAGCCACCTCTGTGAACACTTCTGCACCACCACTAAACATTACCAGTTAATTCATACCGGAACAATTGACGCCGTCTGTGGGGATTTCTTACAAAAATCCACCTAAAAAACCAAAAAGCACCCTAACTCCAAAAGACATAAAATGACCACCCCCAGTCAACCAGAAAAGGAGGTCAGCCCAAAACCCTCTCACAGTGAAAAGACTGTCCACACTCCAATAACAGAGCGTGAGAAAACCCCTGAACCTAAACCAGAGGCAACTCCCAACTCTAGTTTAGAAATATTCATCCAGTTCACGCCAGAGCAGCTGCAAAACGTCGTCGCGGTCCTCAGCGCTCTGGAAGCGGCCAAGAAAAAGCCTAGGACGTGTCCTACACCAGGGTCTCCAATAAGGATCATGGAATCCTTAAAAACAGAACAAGAGGAAGAGTTAGAATGGGAATTTTTCGAGGCAGAAACTAAATCCAGACCCCCACCTGGGTACTCAGCAAACTTCCAGGCCACGACTGAGAATAGAGTTACCTCCAACAGGAGGTTAGAAACGGGATTCGACGACAACCTAGAGAGAAGAAGGGCAACACCCAGGAGAGTTGTCGGTCACATAGAGAAGGTCCTTCCTCAAGGTACCCCTTTCATCCTGGCCATCAGCGAGGAAGAGCTGCCAAGGATTAAAATGCCAAACTGCAAATACGACGGCACAAATGACCTAGCGAATCACGTATCCGCGTATGAGGGTCACATGCAACTATACACCACGGTTAACAGCGTCTGGTGTCGGGTCTTTCAGACAACCCTTACCGGCATAGCTCAAAGTTGGTTCAAATCACTGCCAAACTTTACTATAACCCGATGGAGCGACTTGTCTTCTAGATTCTTGTCGCATTTTGTCAGCAACAAAAGGCGGCAAGGCTGACGAGTGAATTAATGGGAATACAACAAAGGCGAGAAGAAAGCCTTAGAGATTTCATTGCTCGATTAACGGCAGAAGCCGTGACTATACCCGATATGCAGCAAGAATTGGTAGTCTTGGCACTGATGTCAGGGCTACAAGAGAGCCCATTCCGTCAGTACTTAGGGCGCAAAAATCTAACAACTTTGGGGGGCGTCCTAGGGAAAGCCCACGAATACATCCGGGCAGAGGAATTCTGCCGGATAGGTGCCGGCACCACTACAGAAAAGAGGGCGGTAGAAGAAAAAAGCTACAAGAAGGAGTTCAAGAAGGAAGCTCCTTTCGAAAGGAAGGAGTATTTCACTAGAAACGCGGAAAAAAGGCGCGGAGAAGAAGGGTGGAATATGGAAAAGAGACCGCGAACAGAGAAAGGTGGCGGCTACACAGAGCTCAATACCCAACGTTCACGGATTTATTCACTCCACAAACAAGATGAAAAGTGGAGGCACCCAAGGAAAATGAATGCACCAAACCGCGACCAGTCTAAATGGTGCGAGTTTCATAACGTCTATGGGCACATCACTGATAAGTGTGCCCATCTAAAAGAAAACGTCAAAGAATTAGTAAGGAGAGGGCGGTTGGCCCAGTATAAAAAGAAAGATGATTCACCTCACCATCAAAAGCACGGTGATAGGGGTTGGAAGGGGAAGCAAAAACAAATAGACTTCCAACCCGACATATTGGTCATCACAGGGGGACCAGTACATAGAGGAACTCTTAGCGGCGCCTGGGCAAGTCTCCGGGAGGTCCGCCATCAAGTGAACTTTAATGACTGCCATCACTGGGCGGGGTTAGCAGATGTGCCGGAGATGACGTTCACAGCTGAGGACACTAAGGGCATCATATACCCTCATGATGACCCCTTAGTAATCAATTTGTCCATTGCGAACTGCAAAGTCCATCGCGTCCTGGTCGATGGCGGTTCCTCTGCCAATATCCTATTCCAGGAGGCCTTCAACAAACTTGGAATAGAGGAAAAATATCTGAAACCGGTACACTACTTGTGACGGCCCGACTCGCTTAAACCGGCGCGGAAGAAACCAACGAGTCGAATAGTCAGTTCTAATATAATAACATACTTAAAAATTAAAACAAAACCTCAAATTTATTATATACTAAATCCAAAAGTACAACACCCACAAGATTGTACAATACTAAACCCACATATTAATACACCACTAATAACAGTATCAACTCCAAATCAACGTCAGAGTTAGAAAATACAAATATCACTATTATAGTTTAAACTAGAATCGTAAAACAACAAAACAAGTACTAAATAACATCGGCACTCGCCCAACCCAAAACTAAGAAAGAACCTCATCATCAGAATTACCTGAAAAATAAACAACAGTCCACCGTCAATGGCGAGTAACATAACTGTCTCACCCTAACGGGGATACACATGATCATAGCATAAATTAAACAACCAAACATCATTCAATCATACCAACATGCGAACCAACATATCATACCACCAATAATCATAATAACAACAATAGACAACAATGTTGACTCGACTAACTCTGATCATTAATTAACGTTCTTAAACTTTGGCGCTATCATTTACATATTAGACCGGACTATGCACGTACGAACGCATCTTACGCGAACGAACTTTCTACTATACCAGGATTGAGAATCTTACTCCCAACCCCATGAAACCCATCTTACGGGAAATCCATATCAAGAGACGACATAGTAAGACCTTCAACTATCCCAATACCGCGGATAGGATAGGGGCAACGTCTTAACCCAATTCTTAGAATCTTACTCTAAGATTAGGCGTCTAACAGTAAAATCAAGCTAATCTTTAACCGAAATTTCCATTCTTAGTTAATCTTAAGTTGCATCTTACGCCTTTACTCAAGACTAACATGTAAATCAACAATCTTGGAACCTCATATATCATTCTTTACACTTTCTTTAACTTTTCTTTGACTTCCTTAAACCTTTCTTTAAACTTTACTTACTTTCTTTAATCAAGACTCGACCAAGAACTCATAAAGAACTATCAAGACTCATAAAGAATTCAACCAAGATTCATAAAGAACTTAACAAGATTTATAAAGAACTCAACCAAGATTCAAGAACTCGTAAAGAAATCATCATCACACTCATCATAAAAAATCACGCATAACATAGGCAATCTTCAACAACAATTTCATCAACTTATGATCATCAAAATTTCACGAAACTTGATCATCAATAAACAATAAATTATCATAAACAATCATGAATTACATAGAATCAAGGCACGAATATCATTAAAACATCACCCAAACTCATACTTAAAAATCACGCATGAAATGATGAACAATCATCAAAAACTCATCTAACAAGATTACTTAATCTATCCTATAATCATAGTATACAAATTAAGGTAAGATAGTATGTTACCTTAATGAAGATTAAGCAAGAAAATACTCAAAAAATCGCTGCCCGGAAACCCAAGATACACGCCCAAGCAACACAGTGCAACCCCGGCCTCAACACGAACACACACGGCTTGGCTCAACCACCACCACGGACCACCGTCTTCTACACGGCCCTGCTGCACAGCTGCCCCACGAGCACAACTTCGATACACGGCCACCACCACGCACGACCCAATCCCAAAACCGAAACCAACCCAAGACTTGATCAAGGCAATGAAGGCTACTTGTTTTTTAGTCACTTAAAGATCAATGAATGTTAAATATTTAAGTTTGGATTTGGAATTGAAGATGAACAATAATTGGGTGTTTAGTATAGCAAAAATGGCGTGTGAATGAGAGCCAAATGAAGAGAGAATTTGATCTTTAAATTGATGGGCAAGAGTGTTTAGAATGGCAAATGAATCATAAACCTTACTAACCCTTCTATTTATAGAAGTGGTTTAAGGTGTGAACATGAAGCAAGTGGCACAATTAGGCCATTAAACACATGGGGGCCGGTTTTCATAAGGCTAAAAAGGGCTTTGTGATCAATTGGCCATTTGCACTAATTCATGATTAATCATGATTAAATTCGCACTTGGCCCAAAACTTAATTAATTATTTAGAAAATTAAATAATAAAATTCTAATTAATTAAATAATAATAAAATAAATAATAAACAATAAATCATCGAATAAAACAAATCAAATTAAGCAAATAATCAATTAATAATAGTCCAAATAAATTCGGACTATACTTAAAAATCACATAAATACAAATAAATCGACGACAGAAATACCGATAAATCAGGGTCGTTACACTACTCAATCAGTGGTTTCACGGGAGCCAGGGTGATACCGGAAGGCATAATTAGACTGCCGACACAGCTGGGGGAGGGCAGGCAAGTCAAAAGAACGATGATAGAGTTTCTGGTGGTTGACATATCGTCTGCTTACAACGCCATCATAGGGCGGCCAATGATGAATGACATCAAAGGCATACCCTCTACCTATCACTTAACTATGCTATACATTGCCGATGACGGCTACCCAACAAAAGTGAAAGGAAGCCAAGAGGTAGCACGTTCATGTTACGTAACTGCCATGAGACCTCCACCTCAGCTCAAAAACAACAACAACAACAAAAGAAAACGACAACCAGAAGTCTCCCCCATCTCGATGAACGACATCAATGGTCGCCCAGATGACGAAGGTCTCCCGCGACCAAAACCAGATGAGGACCTGGAGGATATACCTTTATCCGCCACGGATGCCTCCAGAACCGTCAAGATAGGGAAAAAGTTGCCGGCACAAATGAAGATCAACTTGGTTCAATTGCTACAAGACAACTCTGATGTCTTCGCCTTTTGTGCTGATGAGATGCCGGGCATCCACACCTCTGTAATACAAAATAGGCTTAATGTAGATGATAGTGTTCGGCCTGTAAAACAAAAGAAAAGATCATTCTCGACTGAGAAGAATGAGGCTATTGAGAATGAAGTAAATAAACTTTTGTTGGCAGGGTTCATAGAACCTTGTGACTATCCTGAATGGTTAGCTAATGTAGTTATGGTAAAAAAACAAAATGGACAATGGCGAATGTGCGTCGACTTCACTGACCTAAACCGCCATTGCCCAAAAGATTTCTATCCACTCCCAAGAATAGATCAACTAGTGGACTCTACAGCAAACCATGCACTACTTAGTTTCATGGACGCTTTTTCAGGATATCATCAAATTAGCCTTCTAGAGTCAGACAGACCCAAGACGGCATTCGTGACAAATGCTGGCGTTTATTGTTACAAAGCCATGCCTTTTGGGCTTACAAATTCCGGTGCAACCTATCAAAAGTTGGTAGATAAAGCCTTCATCAAGCAAAAAGGAAGAAATTTCGAAGTGTATGTTGACGACACAATAGTAAAAAGCAAGACCCAAGGGGAACACCTTGCCGACCTCAAAGAAACATTTGCAACACTTAGGAAATTTCAAATGAAGTTGAACCCTAAGAAATGTACATTTGGCGTCACATCCGGCAAATTCTTGTGATACATGGTATCAGAAAGAGGGATAGACGCCAACCCAGACAAGGTAAAGGCCATAGCAGACATGGCGGAGCCAAGAAAAATCAAAGAAGTCCAAAAATTAACAGGTAGAATGGCGGCTCTAACTAGATTTATGGCAAAGTCAGCGGCCCACGCCTTGCCTTTCTTCAAGGTACTTCGATCTAACAAAAAATTCGAGTGGAACGTGGAACAAAAGGAGGCATTTTACAAAGTAAAAGATCACCCAAAAGCCTACCCACAATGACCAGGCCTGAAAAAGGAGAACAACTGCAAGTATACATCTCATCATCCGACAACACTGTGGCGGCAGTATTACTGGTTGAAAGAGAAAAAACTCAAATGTCGGTATACTTCACCAGCCACGTGTTAACCGGCGCTGAAGTCATATACTCATCAATTGAAAAACTGGCATTAGCAATTATGGTCATGGCGCGACGCTTAGGCCCATACTTTGATGCTCATTCCGTCCTGATCTTCACCAACCACCCACCGGACAAAGCCCTCATAAAGCTGGCGGTGTCATGATGAAATGGGGAATATAGTTGTCAGAATACGACATCTCTTTCAAACCCAGAAATGCCATTAAGGCACAAGCTTTGGCAGACTTCATCGAAGAAACGTCGTTTGTCGTGGCAGACCCAATTCAAGAATGGACCATAGCCACGGACGGCTCATCATGCAATACCGGCTCTGGCGCCGGCATCAGGCTAATCAACCCCGATGGTACCATCCACCGATATGCTCTAAGAATTAGCTTCAAAGTAACAAATAATGAGTCAGAATATGAAGCCGCCATAGCGGGTATCCAGCTGGCAATTGCGTCCGGAGCAGAGCAAGTTAAACTAATAACAGACTCCCAATTGGTAGCCACTCAAATGGAGGGCTCAGCGGAGGCCAGGGAGCTTACAATAGTCAAGTACATGGATTACCTTAAGCAGCTAACAGGCCAACTAGCATCCTATGAGATACAACTGGTCCCAAGGGAGAACAATCAATCCGCCAACGCCCTTGCAAGGCTGGCAACATCACCTCTGGCAGATTTAGGAGGCAATATCCTCATTAAGCTCAGGGCCGCCAAGGTGATCAACTATGTTCTCATTGCCACCGTCGTCGCCACGGAGGGGGAATGGTTCCATTCAATACTTGCCTTCAAAAATCTAGGAACTCTCCCAGAAGACAAGACACTGGCAGCCAAGATCAAACGACAGGCACCTTGGTATTGTGTATACCAAGGCCTGCTTTACAAAAAAATCTTTCCACCTACCTTTACTTCGATGTGCTACCAAAGTAGAAGCACAGAAAATTTTGGAAGAAATACATGAAGGGATTTGTGGGAATCATATTGGCGGAAAGGCCTTAGCACTCAAAGCGCTATGTGCCGGATATTATTGGCCCCATATGCCCAGGGCCGCCCAGGGCTACGTTCAAAAATGCGATAAGTGTCAACGGTTTGCTCCAATGATCAACACTCCGCCAAACGATCTACAGCCAATCTTAAGCCCCATCCCATTTGCCCAATGGGGGATGGACATATTGGGACCATTCACAAAGGGAAAAGGGGGACGAAGATTCCTGATAGTGGCCATTGATTATTTTACAAAGTGGATTAAAGCCACCCTAACCATTTCTATCACCACGGCCCAAGTTAAAAAATTCATATGGGAACAAGTGATTACAAGGTTTGGGATAACACATGCAATAGTCTTCGACCATGGGACCCAATTTGACTGCAAGCCCCTGAGAGAATATCTTGAACCTCTGAAGGTAAAAATGACATTTGCATCCGTCACTCACCCTCAGAGTAACGGCCAAGCCGAGGCGACAAATAAGCAAATACTAAATGCCTTAAAAAAGAAGTTAGACGACCTAAAGGGCAAGTGGGCAGACTTAATACCAGATGTCCTCTGGGCTAATAGGACAACTGAGAAAGAGTCGACAGGGGAAACACCCTTCAGACTCACATTCGGACAAGAAGTTATATTGCCGGTAGAGGTAGGACTGCCCTCCTTCAGGATCCAGACATACCGGCCTGAACTCAACGATGAGTTGTTGAAACAAGACCTTGACCTACTAACAAAGGTCAGACTTATTGCAGAACTCCGCCAAGCAGCGTACAAAGATCAAATTAAAAGGGCGTATAATAAAAAAGTACACCACAGGCCTATGCAGGATGGCGACTTGGTTCTAAGAAGAACTGACGCTACCGGCAAGCATAATAGAGAAGGTAAATTGACGGCCAACTGGGAAGGGCCATACCACATAACAAAAACGGTAACCTCTGGGGCCTACAGGCTTGCTGGAATGGACGGCAAGGAATTAAAGAATACTTGGAACGCCATAGTAATCAAGAAATACTATGTATAAGTTTCACATATTCACATGTCCAATAAATGTATAGAAGCTAGTTTTTGGTACACATGATGTACGATTGTACAACTAAGTTTTTATTTTTACTTAGGTATTTTTAACCATGTACTAATTATTCAGCAGCAGCCAAAAGGCCAGATGACAACTAAGGCCAAAGGCCACTGTCATCCAAAAAGCCTAGCTGCCAAGAACATTCATCGACAGCTAAAAGGCCAGATGACAGCTAAGGCCAAAGGCCACTGTCATCCAAAAACCCTAGCTGCCAAGAACATTCATCAGCAGCCAAAAGGCCAGATAACAGTTAAGGCCAAAGGCCACTGTCATCCAAAAAGCCTAGCTGCCAAGAACACTCCTCAGCAGCCAAAAGGCCAGATAACAGTTAAGGCCAAAGGCCACTGTCATCCAAAAAGCCTAGCTGCCAAGAACACTCCTCAGCAGCCAAAAGGCCAGATGACAGCTAAGGCTAAAGGACACTGTCATCCAAAAAGCCTAGCTGCCAAGACCATTCGTCAGCAGCCAACAGGCCACATGACAGTTAAGGCCAAAGGCCACTGTCATCCAAAAGCCTAGCTGCCAAGAAGATCCATCAGTAGCCACAGGCCAAATGACAGTCAAGATCAAAAGATCACTATCATCCCAAAAGCCTACCTGCTCAAAATATATATATATATATATATATATATATATATATATAATAAAACTATATTTGCCAAAATACTAACGGAAGAACTATAGTTGCAATATAGTAATGACGAGATCTAAAAATATTGCAAAATATGGAAAAAAATGCTACAAAAATAAAAGACAAGTATTTCTGACAAAATGAAAATTTTATATATACTTTCAAAAAGCCAGTAATGACTGGCGGCATTACACATCACAAGCTTAATGGCATGGCAGCCCATTTTGACAAAAATTAAAAATTACACCAAGTGTTACAAAAAATATATACAAACCACTACAGCAGTTACAATAAAATAGAAGAATTAGAATTACAAGAGGAGAGAACAGGGGAAGGCTACCCAACACATCATTGTGCCCCTTCAAGAGCATCCTCAGCAGCGGTAGAAGCAGTTGTGGCTTCAGGGTCTGTTGTACCACCTTCTGCTGCTGGCACCCCGGTAAGACGAGGTGACAAGTTCCCAACATGTTCCTCAGGGAACACATCATCCTCATTCAGAGGCTGGCTGGTCGTCCCTTCATTAAAGGCATTTTCAACCGCCACCCAGTCAACTTCTGGGTGAAGTGCCAATACGCATCTCATGGCAGCAATCCAGCCGCCATCGAACCGCAGTGCGCAAAATTGATGAAGGTCGGAAGACTTGACAAAATCGTCCACCGCCTTCGCCTTGGCACCCTCCATTTCCTCAGAAGCCTTCTGGATAGCGGTTTTGGCTTTGTCCTTTGTGGCTTCAACCTCCGCCTTGGCATCAGCTGCCTCCTTTTTGGCAGCCTTGGCTACTATAAGAGCAGCCTCAGCCCTCTTATTAGCAGCCCCCACTTCCCCCCTCACATACTGCAAATCAGACTTAGCAGCATCCACCTCTCGCTGCAACGCCTGACCGGCAGCCTCAGCATCACTCGCCTGTTTTCTGGCTGCAGTCAAGGCAGCTTCAGTCTCAGCTGCCAGATTTTTGGATGCCACACTCGTAGCCTCAGCATCAGCTGCCTGTTTCTTCAGGGCCTCCACTTCCGCCTACAGCTTTGACATCTCAGCCTCTCTCTCCTCGGCACCCTTTTTCAGACCCTTGTTTTCTTCCATCAAGGGATCTGTTATCTTTCGTGCATGCTCGAGGTCAGCTGCACATGACCAGTATGCCTCAGCCAACTCTGTAGCAGAATTTGCAGCCTATAACAAAAAATCATCATTACAGCAGATGAGAAAAGTAATAAGTGTAGAAAAAAGAGAAGGGAGAGCATGGGAACTAACACATGCAACGTCGTGGCACAGGACTTGGGCTGGGTTCACCCACCTTTCCTGACTATGATCAGCCGACAGCCTCACCCCCTGCAGCAGCCGGTATCCCAAGTCACCCCCAGGCAGGATCAAATCTGCCATCAACGACTCATTGATACCGACATCTAGTTGAGGATGGAAATATGGCCCCAAAGGCCTCGGCTCCGGCCTAAACTCGTCTGGGATCGTGGCATAACCATACCCCCACAACCCCGCCCTCACCTGCACATCCCCAGGTAAAGGGAAGGAAAAAGAACCCATGTTATTGGAGGCATCCACCTCAACAGTCCCTCCGGCACCGCGCCGCGGAACGGCGACGCTACGACCAAAATGGTGGCCCAGGTACTCCATCTGATAATCATCGGAGGCAGGAGACTTGCATTGCAAAAATAAATCCAGCTAAGGAAGACCATATTAGAACCGGCATCAACACTTGTGTAAAAATAAATAAAATACAAACAAATAGAAGTGGAACAAAGACGCTATACCTCAGAGTGATCAATCTCCGGAACTTCCAGAGCTTTCAGGGCCTTTTCACGAGCCCTCCGCCGCGCTCTCTCTTTGGCGGCATCATCGAGACAGCCCTCTGTTGTCTCATCTTCCACAACTACCACCTCCTGAACAGGCAAGTTAGCCTCTTCCGGAGGGGTAATGCCAACACTGGTAGCCTCTGCTCCCAGCTCTACCACTACCTCCTGGGCAACCTCCACGGCTACTGTAGTGGGCGATTTCCCGGCCATACTGGCACTATCAATGGGAAGCACCTCAGTAGTAGCAGGTGCAGGACGGGAAGGAGTAGAACTTTGGGCAAAGGTGGCAGCCACAATGTCTGAGCTAGGTGGTATGGAATCGACAGCTTGGGACTTACCTACCTTGGCAGGCCTTTCCGGAGAGGGAGCCACCTCTCTTCTTTTTGTCACCACTCGTTCTTGATGACGAGTGGCAGCAGCCTTGGTCCGGCCACCTCTTGTGGTGGGAGCTGGCCTCCTCGCGGTAACGACCCCTTCTTGGGTGGCATCAGCACCAGTAGAACTCTGAGAGACCGGCACTGTTATAGTTACCACCTTCTGACGGCTAGACAGGCGGTGACCGCCACGACTGCTTCTGGCCACCAAGGTCTTGGTACCAGAACAAGTGCCAGCAATAGAGGTGCCAGCAACAGCAGTGCCGATGGTGGACGCCGTAGCTACCACCTCAGATTCCTTCTTGGGCAGCTTCAACTTCCCAAGGTCCAACTCTGCAAAACATATAACAGGAGACATACCGTCAGAACGCAAAATATGCAAATTATTCGTACAAGTTAGAAAGTATTAGAATAACAGGCATAAACAGGGCACTACGCCCCTTCTTACCAGCTTCTGAAACCCCCACGTCACTGCACAGCCCAACGTAGGCAAGGGGTCGATTCTCCGCCAGATAATCAGAATCCGGCATCCACTGAGTAGGAATGCCGCCTACATGTTTAAAATAGTTGACAGTCAACTGCTCTTCAGCAGTCAACTGTCGACGTGGAATTTGCCCCATGGTAGGGCTGGGATCGGTGAAACCCAAAGGGAAGTCTAACTGGAATCCTTCCGGCGCCTTTACCCAGAACCACTTGCCCATGTAGTTCTTATAGGAGCTAACTTTGGGGTACGCCAATAATTTCCTAGGGGCCGACTGGAAAGTGTATCACCCGGCAGCCGAGCTGTTTCTCTTCACGGACATTAATGCCCAAATAACATACAGGTTCACCTTCATCTTGAGATACTAGCAAACCCACAACACCGATACCAATATCAGCAGGGACAAGGGCCCCAACTGAACTAAACTAATTCGAAAATGTCGCAACACTGACATAATCGACCAATCAAAGGGGCACCTAAGACCCCACCTGAAGTGCGCCAAGTAAACTGGGAAGTACCCGACAAGAGGCACCATCACTGTTTCATTCTCCTTCGGCACCGCCAACTCCCAGTTGGCAGGTATATAATGGTCATCTTTGAACCACTTGATATATGCGGCTTCGCCGCCAGTCCATGTCTTGACTTCAGTCAGCCAATCCGTATCAGGGGTGCGAACCAAGGGATGTTCTTTGTCATCCTCTGGGATGGCACCAAATTGCAATGCCTCAAATGCTGGTAACGACAGGGCATCCAGACCGTCAAACCACTCTTGGCCGGCCTCTTGCCAGGCAGTGTTAACTAAAAGGGCGTCACCCGGTTCCATGTTAACTACTGCAATATGCAACAAAAAAAAGAGAGAGGGAAAAGAGTAAGAAAAACATATATGAGTAAAATAATTACCAAGTTCTGCAAATGGGTTAGGGCGTGACGGATCTTCATTCGAGCCATATTGGTCAAACTCCAAAGCAGACCGCAGTGAAGAAAACCAATATCGCTCGGACATCACGGTCCACATTGGGTTGCCGGATTTACGCAGAACGCCGCAAAGATCCCTAACTTCATGTTGCTGCTCATAATTGAAACCTGACGGATTACGTGTGCCCTCACAGTCCGCATTTCTTTTAAAAACTAAAGAAAACTCAGGAATACACCTTTACCTAGGCACAAGTCCGCCAGGCAGCAGTGCAGCTGTCGGACGAACATTGCCAGCAGCTTTACTCCCGGTTTTCTTACGGTGTGAACGCCTGGATGCCTCCTCTCCTCTTCTCGAATGAAGAGGGCACCCTTTTTTAAGTTTAAGACTGCGGGAAACACAAATACACACGCCATGCTCCTCCAACTCGCCGGCAATGACTTCATTGACGGCGATGCTAGTAATAGCTCGAGACGACGGCTCACCTTCTACAGGGCATGACGAAAACGAGGTGGACGACTTAGACAAAGACGAATCGTCGCTGTCGCTGATCTCCAGAATCCTACTATCGTTTTGACTATCACTAACATCCGACATTGTTTGAAAAACTGCCAAAAGGCATAAAAGTTAAAATACAACGGCCACAACAAACATGCACTAGTGCAAAGGTAATAAAAAGAAAGAGAAACATTTTCGAAATAAATTTCGAGGTATCTCTTCTTCAAAATTCACTTTCGAAATTATTCAAGAAAACTGAAAAAGTTCGAAGTCAACCTCCCCTTTTTCGAAATTAATTTTTGAAAGCACCAATTTGAAGAAGAATAATTTCCAATTTACACTCTGGAAAAACATTTCTACAAAACAAAATTCGAAGTACACATCTCAAATAAAGCATAAAAAGGGTAGCTAACCTGAAATTATGCAGAGTTCGAAGCTCTTCTACAGCTTTCGTACAGTAACAATGGTGAAACAATAAACTTCTTTCAGAGGCTCGAGGAAGAAGACGTTGGAAGTACGCACAACGAACAATTAGAGAGAGAAAGAAAAGAAATTTTTTCTCAGATTTTTTTTGAATTTTTTTGAGGTGAAGAAAGAGAAAAACTGTCAAGACAGATATATATATATATATGATGCTGTGGGACCCACTTTCTAAAAAGCAAACGTTTCATATTATGCTGACGCGTGTAAAGTCCAAACGAATGGGCGGGAAAATTCAGCCTAGCATCTTGTTGGCGACTTATTTTTTGAAAAAGCATCACCAACGAGTCGGTACTGATACTTTTTGGGGGGGCTAGTTGTATGGGGGCCTACCGGTAAATCGGCAGGACCTACCATACTAACGTCACGGCCAAGATGTCAGACACCTCTTAAAATGCCAACAACAAGGGCTAACGGTCACGATCAACCAAATATAGCCAACATATGCAGTACCTCTCAACATGCCGTCCCAGTGATGACGGTATCAGAGGACCCATGCCGTATCAAAGATGCCGTCTTAATGATGGCAGCATCACAAGTTGCCTGCCATCGGAGTTGCCGGAACCGACCATAAGGAAGCACCCCTCCTTGACGGTCACGGTTTGACCGCCAAGCCATCTCCTATAAATAGAAGACCTCACTAGCCTGATAACGGCAGAACACAGATACTTAACCAATCTCTATCTCTCTATTCTCTCTCCTCATCTATCTTTCCTACATACTTAATCCCCTTTGCTAACTTAAGCTTCGGAGGGTCTTTCCTCGGACACACCCCGGGATTAGCTCACCGTGTTGTTTCATTGTGCAGGTTACAGCCACCTCTGTGAACACTTCTACACCACCACTAAACATTACCGGTTAATTCATACCGGAACAGCCTCGCATGAAAAAAGCATACTACACTCCAAGTATTTGGAATGCACGTACCCACGTACGACAATGATAAAGTATATAACATAATTATGTGCCTCAATCATTAACTTAAGCATTTGGTTAAAATGATTTTTTGACAGACGTGTTATTGTACTTATGAGATCATAAAGTAAGTATGAACTACTACACTATTTTTTTACATACGTGTTATTTTTTGACAGGTGTGTTTGGTTGGGGTAATAATCAAAGGGAATGAGAATCAACTGCCCCCATTCCCTTTGATTGTGTTTGTTATGCCACTTTTCCCATTCTCCTATTCTAACACTTTCACAAACTCTACTCCCCCTATCTTTTGCATTCCCTTTCCCCCATCACCCGCCCACCCACAGCCCAGCCACCCCGCCCACCCACCAACCCACAACCCAACCCAACCACCCCACTCGGCACCCACCAGCCCACCCACCCATCGAGCCTAGCCAGCCAACCACCCGTCCAGCCCAACCACCCACCGAGCCCAACCACCCCACCTACCCACCCAGCCCCGGCCCCCACTCGCCCACCTTCGCCCCACTTGGTTTTCGAAATGGGTGGGCGAGGAAGGGTCGGGGGTGGTGGTGGGCGAGGGTGGGCTGGTGAGGGTGGGCTGGTGAGGGTGGGTCGGTGGTGGTTGTGGGCGAGCGAGGTGGATCGGTGGTGGTGTGTATCATTCATTGTTTTTTTAACAAACAACTAATTAAATCTAACACTTTTCCTTTCCATTCTCCTTTATTCTCATTCCTAAAATGATTCTCTTTCCCCTCTAACAACCAAAAGCTTCACATGAAAAAACATGTGATAGTAAATTAGTAAGCGAGATAAATCACTTGTGTTGATGATACTCTTTGCTCTTCTCAGCCACGATTAGGCCATTTGTAGGTGGGGCTAGCATATTTGTTACCTATGTCTCATCTTGTAAATGTAATAGATCTCATGTTAGTGATGAGATATGATCATGTGTTGCCATTGAAATGTTCCTTCCACAAATATACGCAGTGTCTTTCCCCCGAATCTTAAGTTTGCTTATTGTGTGTCGAATTATCGATTCGTGCTAATATAAAGAGAGTAATGGAATTATGGTTTTTAGAGAAATGTTGGTGCAGGATGTATTGAATGCCCTTCATATGTAATAATGATGGGTATTTTAATAGGAACCTTTTGCTATAATTTGACCCATACAAAGGGGAGTGATTTTGGCACACCCCAATTTAATTTTGACACTCCTCAATGTTACTATTCATATAAAAGGGGGAGAGTTAGGTAAATTCCCAAGCACAAAACACCCATATAGAGGTCTTGTGACAGTGTCCTATTAACTCTTATGTGAGCTTTATATTTAGACCACATCAACCACTGCTCTATAACTTCTTTCTCATATATTTAAACCCTTACGTCACAAAAAGAGTAACAAAGGGAATACAAATTATTAATGTTCAATTCTTGGATGACTTATCCATCAATGTTTACCCCTAAAAAATAAAAATTTAGGAGCATCATGGATTCATGGCATTAAATCATGAATTGATTGAATTCACATTTTGAGTGAACACATCCAAAGGGCATGGTATACTGACCTAGAAGAAATTATTACTATGCACATTACATTATATCAATCCAATTAAAGGTAAAGAAATTAATTCCTACCAATCAATAAAAGATACTGAAATTAATTGATACAAAAAGCACACCCTTGGAAAACCCACCCTTACAAAAAATCCATTTTAAAAAAAAAAGTTAATGTAAACAGTAATAAACCACCACAGAACAAATTAATTGTAGAAAGCAAAAAGTCCTATTTTCCCACTATAAATACTGAAGCAAACCTCTCTGTTTCTTCTGCCCTAATTAGCCACTCTCAGGAGAAGAAGAAGAAGCAGGGCAGCTGTTGGCTGGTTGCTCATTTTCCAAATCTACCCTTTTCTCTTTCCTTTTTCACTCAGAAACACAAAACCCTTTTTTTCACCTCCATTTTTTTCCCTCCAAAACCAAAAAAAATCAATGGCGTCTTCTTCTTCTTCAAGCTCCCATGTTTTTGTAATCCTCTGTTTTTTGAGCTTATTTCTGCTCTGCAATGGCCACCTCCCTTACCACCATAACAACCCTCACAAAAGCATTCACCGCCATTCACGCTTTGCGTCTCATAATTACAGAGATGCCCTCACAAAATCAATCCTCTTTTTTGAAGGCCAAAGGTCAGGAAAACTCCCACCTAACCAAAGAATGTCTTGGAGAAAAGATTCCGGCCTCTCTGATGGTGCTGAAGCTCATGTATGTTCCCACATTCCCATTTTTGTTTTTCGATTTTGTCATTTTTTTTTCTGGAAAAAAATAAATTAAAATCGTTAAAAATAAATTAAAAGCCAAATTAATTCAACGGTTTGAACTTTTATTATGTTTAATTAATGGGATGAATTAATAGAGGAAAATGAAAATGCAGGTGGATTTGGTAGGAGGGTATTATGATGCAGGAGATAATGTTAAGTTTGGGTTTCCAATGGCATTCACAACAACAATGCTGTCATGGAGTGTGATTGAATTTGGGGGTATTATGAAGGAAGACCTCCAACATGCCAAACAAGCTGTTCGTTGGGCTAGTGATTATCTTCTTAAAGCTACTGCACATCCAGATACCATTTATGTTCAGGTATTTATACTGAGTGATTAGAGTTTAGAGGTAGCGTTTGTGGTTAGATACTTGTATGATTGTTTTATGTTTAGAGGATTTGGTTGTTGGTTTAAATAGCTGATTGTACATGCTAAATAGTTGATTGTGTGGGGTTGTTTGTTAATATTTAGCTACTTGGTTAAGCTTTTCCACTTACCTTTTTTGCAAGAGAGTTTTGACTGAGGGTTTATGGTACCCTCTTTAAAACTCTCTATACACCCAACTCCTAATGCTATATAATCGCTCGTTAATATATTAACTGTAATTATTTAACATTTTTATTTTATTTTATGTCAAATCGTTGCAGTTGTTTTGTTACGGATAGAAAAAGGTGGTGGTAATGATTTTGAAATGCTCCAATATCTATATGTAATTAATGTTTGTTATAATTTATTTATCCACTTTTAACTTCTTTATCTAACGCGGGGACGAAATTAGATAAATGTTAGGGAATTTAACTAATTGTAATGTGTAATTGAACATGATGAAGGTAGGAGATGCAGTAAAGGACCATGCTTGTTGGGAAAGACCAGAAGACATGGACACACCAAGAAGTGTATTTAAGATTGACAAAAATACCCCTGGAACTGAGGTTGCTGCTGAGACTGCTGCTGCTCTTGCTGCTGCTTCTATGGTCTTCAGAAGGACTGACCATGCTTATTCCAGAGTCCTCATTAGCCGTGCTATTAGGGTACCACCCTTTACTTTTATTATTCCTTTCATTTTTTTTTAATTAATATCTTTAATTATATATAACAAAAAATTATAAAAAATAATGTAATGAAAATGATTTTGTTTTGTTTGAATGAGTGAAGGTGTTTGAGTTTGCTGATAAGTACAGAGGATCTTATAGTGATGGGCTCAAGAACTATGTTTGTCCCTTCTATTGCTCTTACTCTGGTTACCAGGTACCACTACTACTACTACTGCATCAATTTTGAGGGTGCATTTGTTTTTAAATTATTTCCCTTTGATGAATTCTTGCAACAATAATTGTGCATTTCATACATGTTTAAGATAGGACTTTTAAAGATTAATATTTCCGTTTATGTAATTAAAACGTTATAAACACATTGAGACTTCATGTGATAATTGTGAACGAGGCCACAAATTGTTGCGAGAATTCAGTTACGGAAGGAGTATTGTAATATATTTTTTATTAATGGGATAATATAAAAAAATATTTATATTGTGTAATTAAATGGTGTTATTATTGTTTTATTAATGAAAAAGGATGAGCTATTGTGGGGGGCAGCATGGTTGCACAGAGCAACAAGGAACCCAATGTACTTGAGCTACATACAAACAAATGGGAAAGTGCTAGGTGCCAGTGAAGAAGACAACACCTTTGGTTGGGATAACAAGCATGTTGGTGCTAGAATTCTTCTTTCTAAGGTACTTTCTTTCCCCCTTTTGTGTTTTATGTCTAGTTGGTTCAGTATTCATCATTATACTATGCTCCCCCCAAATCATGTTATTACATCTTTCGTTATTTCTTGTCTTATTTATTGAAATTAGTCTATAATATTTTTTTATTCATACTAAGGGAGAGAATGAAAGATTTTAGAGGAGATTATAAAGTTTTAAGATAAATAAGCTATAATCTCATTTACACCTTTAATTTTTTTTCTTTAAAATACGTGCAAAATAATTTTTCCAGGGGACCGTGCAAATTGATTTACTATATTGAATTTTGAATGGATGAATATTTTTGGAAAGTGAATACTCCGTATTATTGTTGAACTAAAATACTTTCTCCGCGGCGCTCCATGTTAGACACAACGTATCTCTTTCGCACATATTTCAATGAGTAAATTTAAGTATGTAATTGAGAAGATTAATTTAAGTAATGTTAACATGAGAAAGAGCAAAACTATAAGCTTCCGACATTAAAATTACTAAATTTGCTTGTTACTCGATCAATTATTTTTTCTAATATGTGTGCTAAAAAGGGTTTGTTTACTTCAAATTATATTCACTTCAGTTCATCTCTATTTAGTTCAATTAATACACTTCTATTTAGTTCAATTCAGTTCAGTTCAGTTCATCTCTATTAAGCTAATGTAAACGAGCTCAAAGATATGTTGCGACTAATATGAAGCGGATGAAACAACAAAAAATTGACAAAAGTAAGGGTACTTCAGAGATTAATGTCTTTAGTTAAGCTTTTGTAAAAATTTACTCCGATTTATCTGCAACAATTGAAAATAAATGTGAGAGGTTTTCAGATAAACTGATATGGAGGGAATAATTCATACTCCATAGAAAAGTACTTCGTAGTTCTATACTACATAGAGCCAATTATGAATAGTTTAAAAGTATGCAATTAATAATTAGAAAGCATTGGTTGGGACAAAAAGCATGTTGTAAAATGTCCAAAGAATTTTTATTTGTTGTAGTTTTATATCTTTGTTTATGATAATCAAGGAATAATTTTAATTTAATTGATTCAATTATAAACTTTGGTTTTGATACTTAAACAATGTTTACTTTTTTTTTTTTTTTTTTTTTTTTTCTTGTGCGTGGTATCCCACAACAGTCATTCCTTGTGCAAAGAATGCAATCACTCCATGAGTACAAAAGCCATTCTGATAATTTCATTTGCTCCCTCATTCCTGGCGCACCTTTCTCTTCAGCACAATACACTCCAGGTGGGCCCTCTTTTTTATTTAATTTAATTTAATTTTTTAGCTCCTTTTTCATTAATTAAATTTATTTATTATGTGGGGTTAAATGTAAATCCATGAAATCAGCATTTTGTTGTTGTAAGTTTGTAACGGCTGCTAAACCTTTATTAAATGATGGACTAGGGGGGTTGCTGTTCAAGATGAGTGATGACAACATGCAATATGTGACTTCAACCTCATTCCTTCTCTTAACTTATGCCAAGTACCTCAAGCGTTCTCGCATGACCGTCTCGTGTGGGGGCACAGTTGTCAATGCTAATACTCTCCGAACCATTGCCAAAAAACAGGTACCTCATCCTTTTCACGCCCTCCCTCACATCTTTTTACTAGTTCTTGACTTGCAATTAACTTTGTTTTGTTATGTGTGAAATCTTTCTGAGAGAAATAGTAGTTACAACATAACTTTTGTTGATAGCTTGATAGGGACAACATCAATATTTACTTATCTGATCATGGGAATTAATAATATTGGCACAACTTTTGTGAGAGAAGTATAGGAAGATGTGTTTTTATAATCAGTTTGCCTTTATCATTTCCCAATAATCTTGTATAACAAGAACAATTTAGTTGTAAATGCGAAAAATATGTGATTTCATCTTTGACCTAGATTAAAGCTATGTTATTGGACTGATTTTCAGTTCAATTTAACTCATGTTAAACCTATAAGTTAATTTAATTCAGTTCATCTAAGTTCAGTTCATTTCAATTTAATTCAGTATAAAAGTACAGTGTAATTAAAAATAGTATTGATTGATCCTGTAGTTAATGAAAACCAAATTAGGACATGAACCCCACAAAAGTGTCACCTAGGATATAAATATGAAGTAACTACCTATCACACTATCACAGTAAAGGTAAGGATACTAACATTAATACATTACAATATGAAGTAACCAAATATGAATGTATGGGAAATGTGTAATAACAACATGATTACAAAATTGCAAATACAGGTAGACTATCTATTGGGGACGAATCCAAAGCAAATGTCGTATATGGTAGGATACGGTCCAAGGTACCCACAAAGAATCCATCACAGGGGTGCATCTCTACCGTCGATTGCAGCACACCCTCAGAGGATCCAATGCTCAGCAGGGTTTGATTTCATGAACTCACAATCCCCAAATCCCAATGTACATGTGGGTGCAATTGTGGGTGGGCCCGACCTCCATGACACGTTCCCCGATGATCGGTCTGATTACGAGCAATCCGAGCCGTCCACGTATATCAATGCCCCTCTTGTAGGAGCCCTTGCTTACCTGGCTCACTCTTTTGGCCAATAGACCCCAGCAAGCAGCAGCAATTTCCCTGTTTTCCTTTATTTTTTTTAACTAAGAAAAAAAGTGGGTCTTGCTTCTTTCTTTCCTTTTTTTCTTAATTAATTTGAAGAAAAGAAAAGACCGTTAATTAAGTGTAATTAGTGGGTTATTAAAATAGGATGGTTGAAGAAGAAGGTGTGAAGCTGGAGCCCCTTGAGAGACCCTAAAGTAAGGGTAATTAACAAGAGTGGTTCTGCTTTTTTGTTTAATGTTAATGTTAATGAAGAATATTGTTGCTGTTTTAGTGTAGTCTCTTTAAGTGGAGTGCAAACAGTAAGCTTTTCTTCTTTTTAGAAAAAAGAGTGATCCCCTGTTTTAACGGGTAATAGTAGTAGCTGTAGCTGTAGCTGCTTGGTGCCGTGACACAAACGGTGTGTTGGTTATTGTAAAAAGTCCATTGATGTCAGCGATTGTATGGAGTAATGGACCATAATATTATACTCCTATTTTTCTTCTGTCTACTAGTGCTATTCTTTTCTTCTCTGTCGATATATGCATCATATATTCACACTTCGTAATATACAGTTCTTGAGAGAATGAACCATAAAATATGGGTGAAGTCATCGGCCTAAAAAAAAGGTTAAGTCAAAATACATGGAGATATCCACGTTTTGACAAGTCTGTTCAGTTTAATTTTTATTGAGTTTGAAATTTAGTTTGATTTAGATTTGACAAATTCAGTTTAAATTAATTCATTAAAAAAGAACAAGGTCTAATTGTTTGGATGACACGTCAATCAAAAAATTAATTTTCATAGGAAAGAACAAGACCTAATTGTTTGGATGACACATTAATCAAAATATAATTATGAACAAGGCCGAGTTGTCTGGATAGAGGGAGTAGTAGGTTAACGTTAAATAGCGGGTTAAGCGAATGGATCAGGTGTAAATATTTTTTAACTAGATAATATTAATTATGGTAAAAATAATTTCTTAACTTATTGAACAATTCCAATTTGTTAAAGTAGGTCCAAAAAAAAAGTGTATTTGTTTGATCTGCTAATACTCTATCCATTCCACTTTGTTTTTTTTTTTACATTTCTATTTTTAATATTAATATTTTCTTTTTATCTTTACATTTGCTTTATTTTCTTTTTTTGATTTCTTTTATTTCATATCTCTTTCTTTGATCTCATTATTAAGTATCATTCATAATTCCAATAATAACTTATCTACTACACATTTTACACAATTTCCAACTAGTGCAATTAACAATCCCAATTCCGATAATAACTTATCTACATATTTAATTTTTCTTAATTCACGTGCAAAAGTCAAAACGTAAAGAATAAACCAGGACAAAGGGAGTTTTACTTAAGTACCGTGTAATAATTATAATAATTCAGTTATACTCATTTATTAAGTTGTAAGTGGTGGGTTGCTATTCATTGCATGCGTTTTACTAATTCCCTTCGTGTTTAACTACAATTAAGACTTAGAAAGACTAAAAATATCAACTGCTATCGCCAGTTTCGATCACCACCACCGTTAGAAGCTGCCCGCAGGCCGCAACCACTCCGTCGAAACCCATGGCCACTGTCATTGAAACACTTTTTTGACTTTTCTTTAAAAAATTAGGGTGGTATCGGTACCACCATATAGTGCACCAATTTTATTATTTTTTTTTTATTTTTTTTGGGGGGGGTGGGGGGGGGGGTTCAGATTTAAAAAAAAACGATGGTGGCTGTATTAGACGACGGCAATGGTGGTGGCTACAACACGAACGTAAGTGGTGGTTTGAGCGACGGTTATGGTCCAAGTCCTCATAAATTTTTTTTAAAAAAAAAAAAAAGTGTTGGGGTAGATATGTGATTTTAAGTGCTAATTGTAATTATCCGTAAATAAAAAGGGCTAATGGTAATTAAACACAAGCAATGATTAATAAAACAAGAATAACAATGCCCTATAAGTAAGAGGTCGTACAAAGTAGGATACTCAATGTTAGTTTCAATATCTCATGCTTTCTATGTGACATTGAGTTTATTACTTTGGTGGGGACTTGGGTGCTTGCTTAATTGTTGTTCAGTTGTTGGGCTGGACCAATATCCTTAATATCCTTCTTCGAAATTGGGATGATGCATTTACTGCTTCGAAGTGGGTACTCGAGGAGAAAGGTCTTCATTAATGTGTTTATTAAATTAGCACAACTCAAAGTTTGTGGAAGTTTATGTGGCTCTTGCACCAATTGTACTTTTAACCCTATTCATAATTTTCACTTTACTTGTAATTTATCACTTATACAAAAATATATATATATATAATCATGTGGGGGTGTCGTTGGATTCACCTAAAGTTGTAGTTTTTTTTTATTGTTACCGAGTGTTCATAATTTGTACAAATATGTAATTAGAGATATTAATCTTCAAAGTTGTCCCGGCATGCGTGAACATGTATTTGTTGCAAGAATTTGAAAACGGATGAAGTATTTATTTCAGATTAAAAAAAAATAATTTCAAATAATTTAATTTGATGTTTTAAAACTTTAATTTTTTTTAATTCCAAACAAAAAATTTATTAAAATTACATATTAAAAACTAATCCTTAATATAAATAAAATAAAATCTCAATTGATATATTTTCTCCTAATAAGTTAACATATATATATATGCGGTCAAGTTTTGTCAAATCAAACAATAAGTTCAACTCATATCAGATCAGGAAAAATAATATTAAGCTAATCAAAGATAGCCTAAGTTTAAGATCTCGTTATTTTGTATTGAACTGAATTGAAACAACTAAACTAAATTGAAAATAAATCTAAAAGAACAAACACATTCATTTATTTGTAATAATTTTTTTTTATTTTCTTTAAATGTATTTTTAAAAATGATTTATTTTTATTATTTTAATTACGTAGTATTTTTTATGAATTTAAATTAAATTAATTTTTTTAGTAAATATGTTTCTATCCAAATAGTTTGTCTTGTTGAGCGGAGTAAGATAAGGACACCCGCTATCACCTTACTTGTTTATACTATATATGCAGAATTATTAGCACGATTATTTCAACAAATATGTATAAAAGGTAATAAAAATATTGGAGTGTAACCATACAATTATACAAATCGAAAATGAAAAACCCATTTCTAACTTTTGCAAAGAGCACAATGATATTTGCCAAAGAAAATGAAGAAAGACGTAAAACAATTTAGAAAATATTAGATCTTTAATGTAGAATTTCATGCTAATTACTACCTCCGTATCACAATACTCGCAACTTTTACCATTTTAGGCTGTAACACAATACTTGCAACAAATATTTTGTTACTATATTTAGTATAAAAGTTACTCATGTGTTGTTTTTATTTTTTTAATTTTTTTTAACTTTACTTTTGTTGTGTGGGCCCAATTAATTATTTATTTTTCCACTCTATCTCTCTTTTTAAATCCATTTTTTACCTAAAAGTCCGTGTCATCTACTTATGTAGCGAGTATTGGCGTATTGCGATACGGTGGTAGTATTTAACTTTAACAAATCTTTAAAAATGGAGGAAACCAATTCCTCAGACACTTACATTGGATGTCCAATTATAGATAGGAGAGTCATAACTAAAATTTTCACAATATCAGTAGCTATTTATTTACAGGGATATACGTATCATAATACTTCACAAAAAAAATTCTTAATTGCAGTGGCGGATCAAGATATTTTATGCAACATAGTCACTTTATAAAAAAAATGCATTTCTCTCTTAACATTGACACGATTATACTTAAAAATATACATTATGGGATCACGCACTTTTCACTATTAATCAGGGTTCCTATTCTACGCAAAATAATTTTTTTACCAGATTTCATTAACATAAATAAGCATATAATTAAAAAAAAATTAAACAAATGGATCTTGGAGCTAATTATACATCTAAAAATCGAACAATTCTAATGGAAAATTTGTAGTGATAGACTTCCCATCAATGAAATAAAGATTAACCATAACAATGTAGCGGCCCACTTATTGCCACTTCTTTGTTAGAAGACCTAATTCAAATGTTTTTTAAGTGTCCAAAAAAAAAAGCTATGACAATTAGGATGAAAAATCCGGTAGTTATAATGATAACCAACACAAAACCTAAATGACACTAAAAATGAAATTTTAGTAGAAATTTTCTCAAAATGGAGCATAGTGTGGTTGTTTATGTGGTTCCAGTAATTTTTAACAACCAAAAACTATTCCAGTAACCAATTAATAGCAAAAAAATTATCTACATAACACTTGATAACGATATTTTTAGTAACCAATGATAATGATAACTTTTATTTATTTATTGTAATCAATTACCATTAAGATTGAATTGACAATAACATTGCAATAATAATACTATTAAATGTTTTTAAACACTAATCAATAAGAATAATTGAAAGATTTCAAATGAAACAATGAAGGATTTTATACTCCGATTATAGAAAGATTTCAAAAAGCTTAATAGAGCCAATAACTTGAAGGTAAGTAGCATGAGGATCTTGGTGGGGCTTTGTGTAACGATCCTAGGGTAGGGTTTAGGGTTAATAATCTTTTCCTATGATATATAATTTTTTACTTACAAAAAAAAAAGTATCACGAGGAGGAGAAAGGCAAGGTAGCATGAGGTGAACATGTGAATATATATATATTTTGTTTTGGTCTACCCATCCGGTTCACTCTTTTTTATCTAATTCAGATTCAGAGCGCGTCCCGGAGTTAAAGTTTTAAACTCCTCCCAATGTGCTTGCGGGAATTGAACCTTGGTCTTCTCTACTAAGTCTAGCCCATACCACCACTAGACCAAGACAACATTAGTATATGAATATATATTTTTTAATATAATAACATGTGCAATACTAAATCTTTTGAACCAAATTTTATTGATCTCATAACGTTAACGACTACGATCGTCGGTCAACATATGGTCATATGGATATGTGATACAGAATAATAAGGGTAAAGATTAAATTAAGTAAAACATGCCCTAAAAAGCTGCATTTAGTTGGGCCACTTTGTTATTGTCATACAAGAAATTTACTGGGAGGAAGTAGCTGACTGACACATTTGTAGAGCCTATCTTTTTGATTGGTCAACTGTCAAACGGGTGAAAAAACTGGGTCGGGCGGTTTTTTTCCCCAGTAAATTTCAAGTTGGGCTGGGCTGGGTGTTTTTGCCTTTTTGGTTGGGTTGGGTCGGGCTTATTATTTTAGTAGTATTTATTTTCGGTTAGGTAGTGATTATCAAATTCAAGTCTTTTCCAATCTCTTTTTATTAGTTACGTATTTCGTTTAAATTGTTTCATTACATTGATTAGATTTGACAACTTATAATTTATATACTTGTACCAATTTTATCAGTCCCCAATTATAAAAACTTATGATTATAATGTATATTAATAACCAATTTTACATTGATTATGATTAATTAAAATAAATTAAAATTTATGATTATAATTTAGTATCAATTTTTATTTATTTATGTATTTAGTTTTGGATGTTTCAATTCACTTTTTATTTATGGATGGCTTAAATATCCTTGCACAAAACTACTTCCATGTCTCATGATCCTTGTTTAACCTTTGCAACTCAAACATGCTCATTGGCATGCATAATATTAAGCTAGAAAGAATATCAGTAATATGTTACTTATATACTACCTCTGTTTCTTATTATTTACAACGATTTGACATTTTTTCTCTCTACTTTATGTCACATCGTTGCAAATAATAAGAAAAGTAGTTATATAACAGAGGGCCACTGGGTTGGCTAGTCTCATTCGACCAACCAAGCATTTAATTTATTTAACTTATATTTACAAACCATGGCTTAATTCCCGCAACATTTGAGCCATGTTTACCATTTGATGATACAACAGTACACCGTTCAGACTAACACCAAACAATATAACAGGTGAAATGTAGTGCAGCCACACTTATTCATTACTCAAATACTTTCACGCAACTTAATAACAGCACCGAATATGCAGTTTACAAGTCGTTTATGGTCCGCGAAATGTGTGGACTGCATCAGTGGGGGATGGCTCGTCATCTATTGCTAGGGGAACAGATTTCGCCTGAAAATAACCCACAAAGGATTTTCATTAGTTGATCATTCTCACATAGTATACTAGCTAGTTTCATGGTACATCCATTGCTTATCATAGCTACCAAGAATAAAATTTTTTAAAAATTTGTTTGGCGGGAATTTATAATATTTGAATTTCTCTTACATTCTACATTCCCGAAACGGATTCTATCAAATATATTACATTTTTTTTCATAATCATCTTTATTTGAGAGTATTGGCTTCCCAAGTTTGGCCGTCTTCAATGACTATAAAAAATTTCGTGTCCATGGAAATACAATTTCGTGTCCAAGCATGTGGATTTCCTTCATGAACTTCCATTAACAATCTATACCCTCTCAAGTGTTAATGCAAATTTGTGAAGAAAAAGAAATCAAAATATTACCATAGATATTACATTAGACTTTCCTATCACGTAACGTATACATTAATTTCGTTACCACCATACATTATAGCTTGCTAAACAGACCATAACACTATGTTTGGATAGCAATATGGAGAGGAAAAAAGAGGGAGGGTTGGAGTTGTACTTCATTCTCTCTCTAAATCTCTTCAACTTTGGAGAGATAATAATTATTAATAGAGAGAAAAGAGGGAGGAAAATGAATCCCTCCCCCTCCCTCCCATTCTTTCCCTCAATCTATTTCCCAAACAAGGAGATTTGTTGTCCTTACTTCCCTTTCCATCCCCTTCATTTCTCTCTAGTTCCTTCTATCCAAAAAATACGTAAATGTTGTAAACAAATTAGCTACGAGTTCTTTTCAAAAAAAATAAATAATAATTAGCTACGAGTTTATAATTCCTGTTGCATTTATCACACAATTTTGGAAGAAAAACAAAGAAACCGATAAGCTAATATGGACATTCGAATAGAGTCGCAAAGAAGAAGACTAACCAGATCACGGAACTTCAAGATGTAAAACATCTCAAGATAACGCCGAGTTTCTCTTCTTTCCAATTTAGAGACATACTTCCAGAAACCGTACACTCCCGCCAATGTCATTAACCTTTCAGAATACTTTTTCCAGGTATACCTGCAATTTAATAAAACAATACAAATTCAGCAATCTCTACCCCTAAATATTGTGTGCATTTCAAAGTATGTGACACTGAAGCTTACCTTTCTTTGATCCTTAGCAACCCTCCATCAGAAATTTCATTCCAGTACTTTGGATTGTCTCTGCACTTCTCAAAGAATTCAGCCATTCTTTCTGCAGCCTGATCAGCATGATATGGATCAAAATGAAACCCTGAGATACCGTCTTCTATAATCTCTGCAGGACCACCGTGGCATGTAGCAAATGTAGGAAGACCACAAGTCAAGGCTTCAACAACGGTAAGCCCAAATGCTTCATAAAACGCGGGCTGTAAATGATTTCAAAAAAAAAAAAAAACTTTCCTTAGCTAAAATGAATGTAATGAACTCATATTTAGGGCAGGGGTATCTTAGCTAGGTATTAAAAAATAAGAATGTTAGTAGAAATTTATGTTAGAGGACCATCACAATCAAAAGCTTAAGCTGACAATTGAGGCCCAAAAATATGTTATATACTCTATATCTGTATCACTCCCCCTCACATGAAACCATTTGGGCTTGAAATGTGGACTCAACATAGGCCCTATTAGGGGTGCTTATTGAGCTGAGCAGCTCGCGAGCTACTCGAGCTCGACTCGGTCAAAACTCGCGGTCAAAGCTCGACTTGATATGGCTCGTGCTCACTCGAATTAGCTCGAAACTCGATAATTTTACAGGTTAATCAATAATTTTCTATATAAAATCATTAAAAATAATTTAATATAAGAAATAAAGAAAATTTTGTTTGACACTTAATATAATAAATTAATATATTTTAAGAATAAATAATTTATCTAAAGAAAAAAGAATATAATCATTAATTTTCTTTAAAACAATTGAAATTCAATAGCGCTAAAACATTAAACGAGCAACTCGTTATCGACTCGAGCTCGACTCGAAACTTAACGAGCATGAGTCGAGCAACCCCCAGCTCGAGATCGACTCGCTCGATAAGCACCCCTAGGCCCTATCATACCTGGTGCGAATTAATTCTACTTGGGAGAGGGAGGAGAGATTCGAACCCGTGACCTTTGCATCACGTTGGCTCTTGATACCATGTTAAAGGACCATCTCAACCAAAAGCTTAACCTAATAGTTGAGGCCCAGAAATATGTTATATATTCTATCAGTTTAACGAAGGATCTAGTGGATTTGTTAGGCATCAAATGCTTGAAAATCTTTATCATCTCCTACACTATTACACTAGAATATGGATGCAAGAAGCCTGGAGTATGGATAAAGAGGAGAATATACCTGCACAAATATACCTCTTTTGTCGCAGATGTAGCGGTAAAGTTCACCGTTTCTTACTCTATTAGTTTGAGACGCTATCCACCGGAACTGTCCTTGCAAACCATACTCCTTAATAAGGCAGTGCATTTTTTCAATTTCAGCAATCTCTTCTCTGTCATTAGACATTTTTGCATCATTGTATCCAGCAACTACAACCAGGTTTGCCAGCTCCCTGAGTTTATCATTCTTGCTATAGCACTCTACCAGCCCTGTTATGTTCTTCACACGATCTAGCCGCGCCATGGAAAATATTATAGGCTTTGAGGGATCATCCAGTGTACCACTGCAGTGATGGATATGCTAGTTAGGTATTAAACAATATTTCATAAATTGAACTAGATATATTCACATACAAGTATTAAACAATATATACCACTGCAGTGATGGATACCATATTCACAGTGTCAAAAAAACCAAGATATTCCTTTTACTTTTACTGCGATCAAGTCCACATACAAGTATTCCTCTGTAAAAGACAGCTAATTTTTCTTCAAAAACTAGATTAGTGGTAACTAATTCGCTATTGAGTTTGCTTTCATAATTCGCCATTCACCCAAAATGGGCCAAAATAGCGCAAAACCAACCATAATTTGCTTATTTCAGTTTGTAAATCGCATGAAGTTTAGGGAAGCAGGTAACATTGAACTAGATATATAGCAATTGTTAAATTGTACTCCCTCTGTAATAAAATAATTGTAACGATATGACATAAAGGAGAGAAAAAATGTCAAATCGTTGGAGTTAATATGTTACGAAGGGAGTCGTTCTTTGGCATGACAACCGGAAAAACCACAGTTCATTTGCTTAAAGAATAAGAGATGGACAAAAATGACAGCGATAACTTTCATAATATACTACTAGCATGCATGATTGACGTTATGTTGAGAAAGAGCAAGAGGTTACATATGTTGTTCGTTTTGCTCAGGATCGAATAAGAGGTCTTCTATGGAGTCATGAAGTGCGGTGAGCCGCTTGTCTTTCTCAGAATATGGGAAATAGATGTTCATGTCTGCCCCTGGTGAGACAATATTGAACTTGGGATCGAAGACATCTATCCCATGAACAACTCTATACAGCCCGGGCAAAGTGAATTCCGTATGGCTCTCATACTGGCCAACAGTATTCTTCCTGAAAAGAAAATCTACTTTTTTGAGATTCATGAAGAGTTAATGTATAACATCTAGGAGAATCTGCAACAAGTTTTATACACAAGGCAGTGCAGTACAACATGAATTAGCAAATTTAGAAATTTTGGTACTTACGTTCCAGCTATCTCTTGGTAAGTGCTTGTAATGATAAAATCAGCATTGTTCATTGCCATCAAGTCGGCTGTAAACTGACACGAGAAATGGTACTTATCCTCAAATTTTTCCCAATAAATATCTGAATCTGGGTACTTGGTCTTCTCCAATGCATGGGCTATGTTGCACTGAAACCACAATTCATAGCACAATAAGTATGCAGAGGAAATACCGATAAAAACATAGATGAATTATGAATGCTATCACCTCATGAAAAAAGAATCATAAAAATCCCCTTAGCAAGCAAATAAATACACCAAGATAAGGCACTAACCTGGGTAACACCCATTTTGTGCGACAATAAAGAAGCAACAAGATTCCCATCACTGTAATTTCCAATTATAAGATCTGGACGACCCTGCATTTCGCCAATAATTTCACCAGCTGCGTCCTGAAAAGAATATATCCGCAGCTTATATTTAGTTCCACAAAATATATGAATTCACATCAGCAATAACCAAATTCAACTTTAGAAATGCAAACGCTACTGGTCTCTTCCATAGAATATAGACATTTATAGGACACAACAATGAACGTTCTAAGATTACTGGAATTGGTGAAAGGCAATGAAATAAAACTTCAGTGTGAATCTGAAGTCTGAACCAATAAACACACATGTATGTTATAAATTTATGATATTTTTTTCCAAAAGTAAGCCTTTTATTATCATTTAGGCTTATATTTTTGGTAGTGAGAAACATATGTCACTCAAAATCAAGTTCATGAAATTGCTTGCATTAGTATATTGTCCGTTAAGGGTGAGGACATCCTTGGAGATAAAGGAGATCAGGATATTCTAAATAAGAAGGATGCAAAGGCCTGATTTTAGTTTGCATATTTGTTAGAAATAATGAACAGAAACATTCTATGCAACTTTTTCTTACGTAATATGAAATATTATTCTTCATAAAGTTACTTCTTTTTGGGGGGGGGGGGTAATCCGATAAACAAATTATGCACATTCAATGAATAAAAGATGCATATTTCATTCAAAAAATGTTACTTGATAATCCTCCTCAACCTTTTACTTTTGGTAGATGATTCGAAATTTATAATCTTTATAATTTCTGTACAAATGAAAAAAAAAACCGGATTCTCTACAAACAAGAAAAAAATTTAATTGAAAATTATGTTTTACTAGAAAATTCATATGAAATTTAAATAAAAGGTAAATATGGTTTGGAATGATAAAAACATACATACAGAGTTTTGGGTACGAGTCAGTAGAGTTTCTTTTCCAGTAAAAAGACCAAAAGACACTCAAACCGTTTTTAGATTACCCTATTTTTGCATATAACAGTAAAGGTAAATAAATGCATAATTCATGTTATAATTGGCGGTACCCATTAACATTATTTTTTTAGATTTGTCGTTTTCAGTCCCCGTATCCGTATTAGTTTCCGAACCCGTTCCTGACTCAGTGCAACCTAGGTAATAGGTAAATTTCTGTATAGAGAGTATAGTTGAAATAAGGGCTCGTTTACTTTAGCTAAATATAACTGAATTGAATACAACTGAAAGTAATATTTTATAAGAGAAGGAAATTGAGAGCTGAGCTGAACTGAATTTAAGCTGAAGTAAACAAGCCCTAAGTATCATTGATAGTGTATTGTTATTGTATCATATCTACCAATTTCACTTTGCTTTAAGATCTTATTATATAATCCAAGCATGGGTTTAGAAGTGAGTAATTACTACTCCCTTAATTAGTCCTTTTTTACTTGCTACATTCCTTAAAGTGGGATTGTTCATTTTTAAACTCTAACTGATTCATACTCTTCATTTCAACTCAAATACCTGTGTTAGATACCTAACATATAGTAGAAATTCTTATATACATCCAGATGTATGGTACATCCAAGGGTAATTTAACTTATTTTTAAGTTTTTTCCTCATTCTAAAATTTAAAATGAGTAATAAAACACCTTGGATGTACATAACTCTACTTATGTCCAGATGCAGCGCCGGCCCTGGGCAGGGGCGAGCGGGGCTGCCGCCCAGGGCCCATAAAAAAATTTGATTAAATTGATATTAAGGCAAGAAAATTAAAGATGTAAAGTGTAGCTTAGTTGGTAGTGGAAGTGCGGGGCAATGCAACAAAGAGGTAGGGAGGCGGGTTTGAGTGTGCTTACCCACTTGGGTCAATTTGTTTTTTTTGGGTTGATAAGGAAAGTATTTCAAATAAACAATGTCAATATAGATGTAATTGTAATTTAAAATTATGAAGGCATGGTAGGTATTACTGAAATACTACCTCAATATTTTTTTTTTATTTATGTACTTGAGTTTTCATCTTAAGTTCTTAACCAATAAATTAATTGAGGATAGGAAAAAAAAAGATGATAGAAGTATGGAAAAGAGATTAAAAAATCATATTTTTATCAAAGTTAATCAAAACTATGAGAGATCGATTATGGAAAATTCATTTGAGAACCATTAATTTAGGTAGTGTAAGAAGTACGTGGGTAATTTTTTTCCTAAAAAAAACCAAAAATGAAAATTGTATAAATTAAAAACAACGGACAAAGTAACAATTATTAATGTCAATATTTGATAATCAATTCCCTATGTTTCTTTTTTTTCCATACCATTAGAAATCATAACAAAGTTCATATGAGAATGTTTATATATATAGTAGATTAATATAATCTTGCAGTTTTTTTTTATAAAAAAAAATTCATCATAAAGTTTGCTTTAGAAAATCAACTTTTTTTTTACTGATACACACTTATAGAGATAAAATCAAAGCGGTAAATTGTTAAACATGCTAAAGTCATTTATGAAATATAGTTAATAGATGCGGTGAATAGTTGACTATAAATTGCATATATAGGATGATGTGTAGATTACAATTAGGTTTAGATTGACGTGTATAATTTTGTTATAATCCATGTATATCAAAAACAAATTGTCTAAATAATTCAACCTTAAAGATCCTGATTCACAAACAAAATTTGTTAGATTCGAAATCGCTCATACATTAGGGGCCCATTTTTTAATTTGATGTATAGTAGACCCATTGGACATATAGATCCTTCATTTGCAACCCAAACCATGAAATTTTTTTCATAAAATATTGACCCTGATACTTGGAAAACTTGGAAAGATTAACATAACCCTGTTCGACACTTCTAGAGTTCTAGCAGAGTCAGTAATAGAGTTAACACCAAATGCAGTACATATACATGTGAAAAATTATAACCACAAAATGTTAAAGATGTCCCAAATCATACAAATAGCTAACCATGAATGAGTGAGTGAGTGAACCAATGCGAATGTAACAGAAACATATTTGCATCAAAAGCACGCAATTACCTCAGTAAACCTTTCTAGATACGGCCAGACGTCAAACCTAGAAATCCATTTATGAAGAACTCCTTTATCTGATCGGAAAGGAATTCTCAGGATACTAGTATACTCTGTTCCACTGACTTTCTCCAATCGCTGGTTGCATGAGGTCCCTTTAGCATCGGGAATCAGCCGAGTCACCTACAAAAGGCAGGACATTACAGTTATTATCTACCCAACAACAAGATAAATAAAGGTTAAAACCGCCGGTGAGTGTCTTACAATAAGAATTCTAGGAGTCACATCCAGTCCTTGCCGCTTTATGCGTTGGAGCATTTCATGTTCCAAAGCTCGTACTTGATCAAGAATATAAACTATCTATAACTCAAGGAAATAGGTAGACAAGTTAGAATTAAACTTTGAATATACATGAAATGATGATTGTATTAGTATTGTACCTGCCCACCAGTGTCAGGCAAGCCCAGCACATGTGCTTGGCCAAAATATCCATGTATGGACAGAATAACCACATTAAAAACCATGGGAACTCTTCCAAGGAAGGTCTCTAATGTAGCTGGATCAGGAGCTTGAAGAATGTCTAGCAGTAGATGCATCATGTCTAGGACCCTTTCTGCAGTGTCCCCCCAACCTCTCTCAAATCCCATACCTTGGAGTCTGCAAACACATAGCAGATAATGAAAATCTTACTCCAGTCAACTAATCTGCTTTTAATTTTTGGAGCAATTAAATTCAACTATTGACAGTAGTTAAGGGTCCGTTTGATAGAGTGTAAAATGTTTTCTCTGAGAATTGTATGTTTTCCCATTTTACTTCGTTTGGTTTGGACTAAGAATTAAAATGTAAAACTTAGGGTGGAAAATCATTTTCTACCTTATCAAAAACATTGTCTCTCCAAATTGGAAGGAAAACATTTTACATCACAATTGAAAGAAAAACATTTTCACTTACAATTGAAGCAATTAATTTTCAGTTCAACCAAAGAACTGAAAACCTTCATGAAAATGAATTTTCTAATGTAAAAGTTTTTTCATGGAAAACCAGTTTCATCTGAAACATTATACATCCTACCAAACAGACCCGAAGTAGAAGTAATTTTAACTGGGAAATATCAAAATGTAAGCATACACGAATTCAAACTCAGAGTAAGGTGTATCTGAGGCAAGCTTGCTTAGGTAATCCTCAGCTTTAGATAATGCAGACTGAAGACGGGATACAGTTTGTATCCTTTCATTCAACATCATGGCCTGCATACAAGCAGAAGTCGCTGTAGATTACCATTCATGATTTAATCATTCACATAATCAAAGTGGGACAGAAGAAATATAACTTACCACTCCTTTATGTTTGTGTACTCGAAGGAACTCGAGTAATGGCTCCAAGCAATCTTTGTTGCGAAACATGATTGAGGACAGGTGTCGATTGAGGAACTGTACGCCATTACCAATTGATGAAGAGCGTGTTGGGCGTGGAACTAATTCGTTAAAAGGCTCGAAATCGAGCTCGAGCACATAATGGTCATCAGTCCTGTTATACATATATGATATGAATTGAAGACTTCAATTTTGCAATCAGATTCAACAAACTCCAAGATGTATTACTCACTTTCCATTTACAAGTTGTTCCTTGAAGCAGAGATATTCAGATATTGTTAACTGCTCCACATTAAGTTCATAGACATTAACACGAACATATTCCCAAACTCCAGGTCTGGGACGGACGGCTATAGCAACAAAGGGAGGAACAACAATTGCTTCCTGCCATTGAACATGCCAAACATATTAAAGAATGAAAAATAATACGGAGTACATTATATATATGTATGTATGTATCATGGGCCAGTAAAAAGTTTGAGCCATCTTTATATTGCATCTCAATCAATAACTAACCACCTTCCATAAATTATGATTACTAAAAATTCCTTAAATAACTCACATGAATATTTACTTCTCAAATGATTAGATTAAAAAAAGGGGAAAAAAAAGGGAAAACAACATTTGCATGAGTTGCATCATATGAACACTATAAATTTCAGCTTAACTAAGATTAAGCAATAGAGCAAGGATGTAACATGGTGTTCAATCAACCAAGCACCAAGCAATTAAGAGTGACTATTTACTTCAATATGACCTTTTGCTCATATTGAAAGGCACAAGCCTGCAAAACCATAAGGTTACTAGCACACCAATAGTGTGTAAATCTCTCCCTATGGAAAGAGGATTCAGAAATAAATGCTATTATGGTCAAGGGGAATAAACTCATACAATTATGGTTAAGGGGAATGAACTCGAATGTCTACTTTCATATCAGAGCAAGTGCAGATTCTTGGCATCCACACTCTATGCATGATTTACTGATTTACTCATAATACTCAATAATGTGACGTTCCCTAAATTCCTATGAACAAACCATGCCGAACTAAAATAGTGACCTTAGATAAAATACATGCCTTTTTAGAATAATTAATCGGCACACCCATACTCTATTGATCCCATACCCATCTATTCTGACTATTCAGATTCAGACAAGCAACTTAATCTAGCTGACATGCACATAAGCCATCCAATGGGCATACGATGAGGTGCAAACCCGATATGATACGAGGATGACTGCAATGCCACTACACTGGAGTTCGATTTTCTTCAAATCCAACATCTTAACTCTATTATTCAAAACATTTATATCATTACGGCACAACCATCATCATATAGCTATTCAAAATTAGTTGTCACACACTCACCCCTCACACTAAGAGCATGTTTGGTATTGCTACTTTTTAATGTTGGAAATAGGATCGAATAAGCATTTTCATTACCTATTTTTTTATTACCACCATTTTGGTAATACATGCCCTCTCCTCACGGAAATCATTACCACCATTTTTTACCCTTCTCAATCTTGTGAAAACAAAAAAAAATTCCTCTCTAATTTGTTTCCATTCCATTTTCTTAATTACACAAAACTACACATAATGATATCATAATGATAAAATTGTGCCATGATAAAATTGTGCCATGATAAAATTGTGCCATGCTGGGTTGGGCTATTGCTAAGTTCCAAAAAAGAGGACTTGTGTCCAACCCGTCTCACGTTTTGTGCCGGGTTGACACTTTTGCCCCCTTAGTTATATTTGCTCCGTTTTTTTTAATCATTGTTTCACTTTCATTTTTGTGGTGTTTTTTTTTAAATAGATGTTCCATTTCCTTTCTTTCTAAAGATCATATGGTGTCTTTATTATTGTCAAGCAAAACTAAAATTATTTTTGTTGATTTTGTGCCTTTTTTTGTAGAACTAATAAAAAATGGAAGGAGTAATTTTTTTTTTTATTTTTATTATTTGTGAATCTTTACTCATAAATCATAATTAGTTTGGCGAGTGGATCCAGTGTCCTATTTCTGTCCTATTTCTGAGTTCGTGCCAAGTTTTTAAAACACAGGAGCTTGCCTCTCCTAAGCTGCCGGCCCATGCCCACTGATTATTTTAAGTCACAAATAAATCTAGACCCACCTCCTCGTATTATGTATTTTCTCCGTAACAAAATAACTGAAACAATTTGGTATGAGGTGGAGAGAAATGTTATAGTTTGATTGTAGATACACTTCCAAAACCTAGGAGTATGGTGGGCTCCAGTTACCATAAAAGTACAATAGTATTTCTCAGCGACCTAGTATCATCCAATTCTGACCCTGCTACTAAATCATTGTCACAGTACATGACCCACTATTCCCCACTCTTAAAAATCATCTTCTTCTTCCTCAATCACGTCCACCATATTCGAGAATTTAAACAATTATGGTGGAAAAATAATAATAATAACAATAATAATAATCCCCAACAAATAGGAAAATACAGAACTTATTCTTAACCAAACATAAAAACAGAGTATAATCATCATTAAAGCTGAAAAAAAAACCAACAAAAGGATAATAAAATCAATGAATCACCTGTGCAGACCTAAGAATCTCGCTGAAAGGACCATCTCTTAGAACTTGCTTCCTTTTATCTTCACCAATTACATTCTCAAGTCCATCAATCAGATGATGGGGTTGTAATAAACACTTTCCTTGTGCCACATACCTATATTCAAATCAAACAAAAATTCGATCAAAATTTGCAATATATTCCACCATTAAAAAGCGATCAAAAGGGGGTAAAAACCTCGACAGAAGAGAAACAAGGTCGTTGCGATGAGCAGAAAGAGTTTCTTCAACTCTCTCCCTCATGCTAGGACTTCTCGAGAGTTTTGGTGCCATTTGATGAGCTTCAACAAATTTTGAATAATACAGAAAAAAGAATACAGTATAGTATAATTTTTGGATGAGATGATAATAAGTAGTGTAGTGGAGTACTACTAGTTGATGGTAATAATTAGTGAAGAGGTGATGGGGATATAAAAAGTGTTGGGAGGAGAGAATAATGGTGATTGAAGGGGACTAGGGGAGTACTACTTTTTTATAGGTGAAAATTGGGTAGAATTGGGTTTGTGTCAACCTGTTATATAAATGGTTAAATCTCTTTTATCCTAACATGACCTGTTTGATAAACGAGTTATGTCGTGTTAACTTTTTATTTAACGGGTCAAGTTTGTCAATTCAAACCCGTTAATAACGGGTTGATTTTGTGTCTGATTAGCAGGTTGTGTATGTTTTTTATTTTAAGTTGACAATTTAGATATAATAATGTCGTGTCGTGTCAACACATTTACTTAAATAGGTTGAAACGCCAACTCTAATACAGTCGATTTAATAAAAGTGTCATATTGTGTCAATCTGTATACTTAAACGGGTCAAATTATTTATCCAAACCCAGTTAATAACTGGTCAATTTTATGTCGTGTTAAAGTCAAAATTTCCCACCTCTAACTAAAAAACAGGGGGAAGAGAGAGATGGCAGAAAAAACAGAGGACAAGTGGCAGAAAAACAGGATAAGTTTGGGAAAAACCAGGAGCTTACTGTTGTGGTTATAGTCGTGTGAGGTTTATAGCAAGTGCGACTGTGACTAATTGTCCCCACTCTTCTGGTCGGTGTTTTTATTCTAAGGAATTCCATGGATTGAGTTTGTTTTCCTTAGCTTTTTGATTCATGGTATTTTGTTTGGTTGAGGATTGAGATCCTATCATTCCATTTTGATTCGGTTACATTCTGATAATACATATACTACTAGTCTCTTGGTATCCAATTATTTGTTACCTTCTGATTTGTGTTACTGTTTGACTGCTTCTTTATATGCACCCTCCCTATTCTAATAACTGCAACAATTTGACATTTTTCCTCTCTACTTTATGTCAAATTGTTGCAGATATTAAAATACAGAGGGAGTACATAATCTCTATTATATAAACCAAGGGGAGCTATGGTGTCCCCCTGAAAAAGTCTAAAATGCCTTTGGATTTTATAAAAATACAAACTACATATTTAAGGAAAGTTCATACATCTTTTTTATATTTTTAAATAAAAAATAATATAGAATATATAGATCAAAAAAATAAAATAAAAATATGTAAATTCATATTTTTTAATTCTCTACAAATTGATACCCATATTGATATATTTTTTGACATAATTTTTTTTTAATCTTTTGATTACATTGGAAATTTGGTAGTAGAGAAAAAAAATATATAGTGGATCAACTTTTTCTTTGTCCATTTTTTATGAAAGAAATTCAATTTGCATATTATTTCCTTATTTTTATACTATCAAAAAATGGATGGTAACTAGAGCTGTCAATTTTTGACCCGACTCGATAAACTCAGTAAACCCTACCCGTAAACAATGGGTTTTGGCAAAAAAAAAAAATCAAACCCGTTTTGAACCCGTTAAACACAACCCGCTCTTAACCCGACCCGGCCTGCTTTCAACCCGACCTGCTTTCAACCCGACCCGAAAATTATTAAAAATTTATTAAACTTATGATATTATAGGAAAATGTAAGCAAAACCCCTTCTTACCATTAAAACTTTGAATTTAAGATTATTTTTATTGGACTACAACATCAATTATTTGCCATGAATTAGCTATTAATGAAGATTATTTTTGACCCGACCCGATAAACTCAGTTAACCCGACCCGTAAACAATGGGTTTTGGCAAAAAAAAAAAATCAAACCCGTTTTGAACCCGTTAAACACAACCCGCTCTTAACTCGACCCGGCCTGCTTTCAACCCGACCCGAAAATTATTAAAAATGTATTAAACTTATAATATTATAGGAAAATGTAAGCAAAACCCCTTCTTACCATTAAAACTTTGAATTTAAGATTATTTTTATTGGACTACAACATCAATTATTTGCCATGAATTAGCTATTAATGAAGATATTTCTTATAATTTGTACTTTTTAGAACGCTTAAGGTACATCTTAATACATATATTGCAATAAAATATAAAAAATTAAAGGGCGTTATAAAACCTCCCAACCTGGAAAATTTGGGTTATAAAAAAGCTAATACTGACCTAAACCCGCTAACATCCAACCCGGTACAACCTGAACCCACAACTGATGTAGGATGGGGTCTCAAACCAATCAAAAACTCATAAAATTTCAGAAATTCGTAGGTCTATATTAAGCTCCAAAAATGAACACCAAACTACCACAAAGATATGATATGAACTTGAAAACTAGCTCCCTAAGGACTAATAATTAAGAGCTAAAACATAATCTAATCAAAATCACAAAGGTAAAAACTAAAAGATGACTTACCAATCACAAAGTTTAGCAAGATTTGAATCCACCAAGGAGTAAGAGCTCACAAAGAACACAAGAGAGAGAATTCTCAGATTTTTCATTTCAACAAAAGATTATTACAAATGGGGCAAAGTATGCTATTTAAAGGCTAAGCAACCCCAAATGAAGCTTCTAATCTAGACCATTAATCTCTAAGCAATCAAGGGCCAAGATTAGAAAGACACTAAACATAACAAGAGAAGTAGAGCAAAATTCGAATAATACGTGCAGGGCCGTGCACGGTCGTGCAGCACAACCATGCACGGTCGTGCAAGCCAAAAACAACTTCTCTGGAATGTGCACGATCGTGCAGGATTAGCCTGAACGGTCGTGCAACATAGGTTGCACAGTCGTGCAGCCTAACTTGCACGATCGTGGCGAAATCCTTCGTGCTTGCACGGTCGTGCAGCTTTAGCCTGCACGATCGTGCAAGCCTGGATCTTGCCTGTGACTTCTGCACGGTCGTGCATAACATAACTGCACGGTCATGCAGTCCTTCCCAGGCCATTCTGAGTGTTGCACGACCATATGCATGGTCGTGTATGCTCCGTTTCGCTTCCTTTGCTCGTGTTTCTAGCTCCGTTACACATGCTAACTTAACTAAGGCAATAAAATGAGAGTTTAGGCTACTTATTACAACCCGAAAAACACGAAAATAAGCTAAAAACAAGAGTTCAAAACTATCCAAGTAAAAGTGAACAAAATTGAAGTCGTTGACCGTTGAAGTCGCTCGTGGATCATCCCGTTCTGCATCAAACTCCTCTTCTAAAAAAGGATTTGCCCTCAAATCCTCGCCTTCAACAAGGAATGGAGAGAAGACAACCATCAACAAGCAAGACCCAAGTCCACTAAACCCGGTAGTTAGAGCTAGAGAAGAACAAACCAACTCCGATTATCCAACAAGGCCACCCGGATCATACACCATTATTACCAAAACGAGTAACACCACCAATGCCAATCGACAAACATCAACCAACAAAGCAAGCAAAACATGGGTGCACCTAACCCGCCACCTCAAAAATCCATACCTCAATGCCATAGATGCTAACATTGAGTCCCTAACACAAGAGTAGTTCAACAAATGCATGCTACCACCAAAAATATCCATACCATGCCTAGAACACTCACATCCAACATGGGTACAAGTATGACCAAATAGCAACGCAATCAACCAAGAGACATGCTCAAACCTCAATCTAGCCTCACTTTTATCAATGTCAAAACAAGGTTGAAATAATTTAGGTTCTTGGGGTTCATCAAACTTTCCATCACAAGAATGTAAGTCATCAAGCAAATGATAATGTTCACGATTTTTCTTAGGCAAGCTCATCCAAATATCATAAGTGGGGTCATGGTAATCATCATCCAATTCCATTTTGAAAATTTTAAACGAATTTAAAGAATTAGATGTTACCTTTCCTTCGATTTGATCCTCTAGGGGTTCCACCTCTAATGGCGGACCACATTGCAAAGTCAACACGTGTCCAACATCGGGATCAACCACTAGCGTCTCTTCCCCATCATCACTTGATGTCTCAACAGGATCGCCTTCGGGTTCTTTTGCTTCACAAATCATCAAAACCCGCTTGTTTGGGCATTGGGAAGTTATGTGTCCATACCCTTGACACTTGAAACAAATTGGCTTCTTGCGGTTCTCAACCCCATTCTTGGAAGGTGCAATCATAGGAGCTTTCCCCTTATCCTTCTTGTCTTCCTCAACCATGTCATCAACAAAAAGAGAGTGATCTTCGTTCTTCCTCTTGGAGTGTTTCTCCAACTTTAGAGCACGTTGAACCACATCATCAAGGTCGTTATGGGCATGCAACTCAACTTTGTTCCCCAATTTACCTTCCAACTCGCTAATGTATCTAGCAATCCTATGTTCCGGTGCTTCATCAACATTGCATAAGATTGAGAGCTTCCCAAACTCCCTTGTGCAACTCTCCACCGACATAGAACCTTGCTTGAGAGCATTCATCTTGAGGTAGGAACTTTGAGTGAAATCCCTAGGAACAAACTTCTTTTGCATGTGCTTCTTCAATTTCTCCCATGAAGTAATTTTTGATTTACCCTCTTTCTTTCTTCGATTCTTCAAATTTTCAAACCACATTGATGCATATTTCTTGAGCTTCACAATGGCTAACTTCCATTTCTTTTCATCATCATAGCCCTTGTACTCAAAAATATTCTCAATGCTCCTCAACCAATCAAAGAAATCATTAGGGTCCAAGTTACCATCGAATTCCGGAAGTTCAAGTTTGATATCACGATCATTTAATTTGGACTCTTAGGTTGCTCAACTTCAAGTTCTCCTCCTATGGCACTCTCATGTGGTTGAGTTCTAGGACTATGGCCTAAATTCCTCTCAAAGGTGTCAAGTAATTTAGCCATCCTCGCTTTTAACTCCTCAACATTCTTCTCAACTCTATCAAGCCTAGCTCGAACTAGAGGTGCATTACTCCTATACCCATCCCTCCTTTCATCATCCATGATGTATGAATGTATGAAATATGGCTAGAAATTTGTGGACTAGGTGATGGAGGATACTTCTTTGTGGATTTAAAGGCTTTATTTCAATATCCTTTGATGATAGAATAAGGAAATATAAGGTTTAAAGAAGGAAAACTCACATAGATATTTTCACAAACACCTAGAGTGCAACCAATAATCAGAACTTCAAACAAGAAATTTTGTGGTACTTTATGTGGAGTTAGGGCTTACTTCAATGTCCTAGTATGATTAGACAAGGAAATATGGGTTTTAAAGCAAGGAAATATCACCTAGACATTTCATCAAACACCTTGTGTGCAAATAAACACTACAAAATTTCAGATGTTTTTTTTCAATGATTAACCCAAGGATCATGGAGGTATTGAAACCTCAAGCTCTTGATACCAATTGATGTAGGATGGGGTCTTAAAACCAATCAAAAACTCATAAAATTTCAGAAATTCGTAGGTCTATATTAAGCTCCAAAAATGAACACCAAAACTACCACAAAGATATGATATGAACTTGAAAACTAGCTCCCTAAGGACTAATAATCAAGAGCTAAAACATAATCTAATCAAAATCACAAAGATAAAGACTAGAAGATGACTTACCAATCACAAAGTTTAGCAAGATTTGAATCCACCAAGGAGTAAGAGCTCACAAAGAACACAAGAGAGAGAATTCTCAGATTTTTCATTTCAGCAAAAGATGATTACAAATGGGGCAAAGCATGCTATTTAAAGGCTAAGCAACCCCAAATGAAGCTTCTAATCTAGACCATTAATCTCTAAGCAATCAAGGGCCAAGATTAGAAAGACACTAAACATAACAAGAGAAGAAGAGCAAAATTCGAATAATACGTGCAGGGCCGTGCACGGTCGTGCAAGCCAAAAACAACTTCTCTGGAACGTGCACGATCGTGCAGGATTAGCCTGCACGGTCGTGCAGCATAGGTTGCACGGTCGTGCAGCCTAACTTGCACGATCGTGGCGAAATCCTTCGTGCTTGCACGATCGTGCAGCTTTAGCCTGCACGATCGTGCAAGCCTGGATCTTGCCTCTGACTTCTACACGGTCGTGCATAACATAACTGCACGATCGTGCAGTCCTTCCCAGGCCATTCTGAGTGTTGCACGACCATATGCACGATCGTGCAAGGCTCGTGCATGGTCGTGCAAGGCTCGTGCATGGTCGTGTATGCTCCGTTTCGCTTCCTTTGCTCGTGTTTCTAGCTCCGTTACACATGCTAACTTAACTAAGGCAATAAAACGAGAGTTTAGGCTACTTATTACAACCCAAAAAACACGAAAATAAGCTAAAAACAAGAGTTCAAAACTATCCAAGTAAAAGTGAACAAAATTGAAGTCGTTGACCGTTGAAGTCGCTCATGGGATCATCCCGTTCTGCATCAACAACTATTTTACATCAACCCGACCCGACCTGTTTGACAGGTCTAATGGTAACCCATATTATTCAAACTTTATTTCTTTGTTGTTTATTTTTACTATTTTAATAAAAATTATATAAAAAATGTTGTCGTACATATAACGTGCATAAAAGGCATAATATATATATATATATATATATATATATATATATATATATATATATATATAAGTCAATGGGGGAGCTATGATGTCCCTCGTGAAAATAATCATATAACCATAACTTACAAAAATTATGAAAAAATTACTTAATTTGTGCTTCAATCAATTACAATTAACAAGTGATTCCTTAATTAATTCAAAAATAAAGGTAAACTTTGTCTTTATTATATTCAATTCTAATGTTTTAAATTAATTCAATAATATATCAATTATATGTTATTTTATTTAATATATTGCTATTTTTTTACTTATTTTTTAAAAAATTCAATCAATACCAATTTTTTTAAATCTTTACATGGTGTCCCCCAACTAAAGCTTTGATTTTAGTATCAACAATTGAATGGTTGTTGCAAGAAGCATAAATGGATACATAAAGAATTAAAAATATGTTTTAATTACTATATTAAAGTAAATCAATGTTTCTTCTATTACAACATGGATGTCAACTTAATTACAAACTTTCAATTTGGATTTGGTTTATTACCATTGAGTAACACTAAGCCCTACATATCAGCACACATACATATTAGCACGCATAGCGTGCACAAAATACTAGTAATTACTAGAGTGAACCGGTGCCATGCACCGTGTATATATTTATTATTTTATAAAAAAAATGCACTCCGTATATATTATATTTCAAAAAAAAATCAAAAAATATATTGAAATATATTTACTTTTATATTGATCATTAAATAATATTATTATGAAAACACACGTAGTTATTTATTGTTGATAATGAGTAATTATTATATGTTAAGTTATATTATATATGTTAATTTAATGGTTTTGCATTTTTTTTTCTTTATACGTTTTTTGTATTTTTTTTCTTTATAAGTAATTTAATTTGTTTATTCCTGATAGTTTTTTGGTTTATATTAATTTTTATTTTTTTGTGTGGTGGTAGTTTTGGTAGTAATATACTAACATATGTTAGGGAGTTGTTGCCAAAAAAAAGTTATAAGGAAAAAAAGTTATAAGGAAAAAAATGTTATATTTCATATGATTTCAAATTCTTGCAACAATTGTACTTTTGACACTATTCACAATTTTCACTTTGACTGCAATTTATCACTTACATAAAAAGAAAAATATAGTCATGTGCGGTCTCGTTAAATTCGTTTCAACTTGTAGTTTATTATTATCATCTAGTGTTTGCAATCTTTTCAAATACATCATTAGAGATATTAATCTTCAAAGTTTTATCTCAGCATACATGGAAATGATTTTAATTTGTTGTAAAAATTTAAAAATGGATGAAGTATGTTACGAAGTTTTTTTACGGTTAATTAATTTATTTTATTATGGTGTGTTGGTTTGAGTGGGGTAAAGATTTTTTTTTGTTTGGTGGTTTAATTTAATTCTTTTTTTATTGTGCTTATGTTTAATTTTTATTCGTAATACCTATGGTTACATTTTACAAAAAAATATAAAATTTAGAGTACAATAAAGTACACATTGAGACGGTTCTAAAGAGAAAAAATATAAAAATTAGATCATAATAAAGTACAAATTAATACTATTCCAAAGAGATCACACATGATTATATTTGCTTACATGTATAATTTATGTTTTAAAATTTGTATTAATAGCATTAATGCAATTGAAATAAGGTGGATATAGCTACAATGCACAAATAGCTATTTATTTATTTTTATAAATTTTTTTTTTTTTTTGCTGCGGATTCTATGTAAATCCCCTCAAACACTCCATACATTTATTGCTGCGTTTTTAAACATACCACTCCAACGAGTATAATTCTCATTTGCTGCTTATGTTCAAAACTTACGCAGCAAAATTGAACAATTATTTGCTGCATATTCGTACCGCATCAAACATATTGCATCTTATTTGCTTCCCCTATATTTGCAGGGAGCCTAAATCCGCAGCAAATGAACCATTTTTCCCCGCAGCAAAATTGATTTTTTGTACTAGTGATTGGCTATTAGAATTTTTTTAGAAAGATTGTTTTAAATAGTAATTTTTTTTTACTAAAAATTATAAAAATTATATCACAATAAAGTACACCTTGAGACGATTCCGAAGAGATTACGAATGATTATATTTGCTTACATGTATAACTTAAGTTTTATAATTTGTATTGGCTAGACGATTCCGAAGAGATTACGCATGATTATATTTGCTTACATGTATAACTTAAGTTTTATAATTTGTATTGGCTTTTAGAAATTTCATAGAAAATTTGTTTTAAATAGTTAGATATGTTTTTTAGAATGATTGTTTAAAATAGTTAGTTATTTTTTTAGTGTTATTTATTTTTAGAGTGAGTTTTTTAGAGAGTTAATGAAAGGGCTCCATTTAAGGTTTGGAGACCTCTCCTTCAAACTGATTCTTCTACTATAATATAGATATGAGATCTATCATTTGATTCTTGTCGATGTATATTTTCCAAATAATTTGAGACAGAGGGAGTATTTTATACTACCTTGTTTCTTTTTAATTGCAACAATTTGACATTTTTACTTGCTATTTTATGTTAAATTGTTGTAATTAAAAAAAAACGGAGGTAGTAAAATTTGCATGTACAATGTTGGATACTCCAATAGGAGTTTTAAAAGATGGGATTTAAGTAGGCCTGTTTAATGGGGCGGGGCCCCATTTAAAACCCTGGCCTGACCCATTAAAAAAATTTGTGACCCGACCCTTATTAAAAATGGGGCGGGTCCTAATAGGGTCAATAACTTAATGGGCTTATGCGGGTTGGGGCGGGCTTTTAAAGGGTCAAAAAATTTTATGCATAAGCCCGTTACATGCTGAATTGCGGGTCAGTAACTTACTTCCAATCTCAAGACTAAAAAAAAAATGTATAACAACATTAACAAGCCCAGCCAAAACTCAGTGAGCCCATCCATTTGCTAAAAAAATATTTCACATCAAACAAACCCTAATCCTCTCTCAACAAAAAAAATCGTCTCTCTCATTGTTCTATACTTCCATTGAAGCAGAGATTTAATCGACCGAAACTGTAAAATTAAGGTAAGATTTTTCTATGTTTTTGTTTTTATTTCGATTTTTGATAAGAATCTAGTTTAGTTTATCCAATCTCCTGTTGTTCGAATTGTTGGGTTGGGTTGGGTTTGTGGGTATGTTCAATAGTCGATTTGTTTGGTTTTTGGGTATGAATCTGGTATTTTGATATCTTCAACTTGCAAGTTGCAATATCTTCAACTTGCAATATCTTCAATATCTTCAACTTGCAATATCTTCAATATAAATGTCGTACAGTAATCCCCATTTTTTTGGGGGATTTTGATTTTTTTTTTTTTGGGATATAAATGTCGACGACCATTACTGCTGATTTGTTTTTGCAAATTGAAGGGATATAAATTTTTTGCAAATTTTTTTAACTTGACCATTATGTCGTACAGTAAAATTAAGAAGGGAAAAATGTGTTTTTGCAATATCCGATTTATCGAATTACTTAATGGCTGATTCTTTTTTGAGAAGTGAAAAATTTGGATTTGAAATTGATGATTTCTATGGAATAAGTGATTAAAGAAGCGAGTAAAATTGCAGGAGAAATTGATTAAGAATCCGGCGATTATCGGGGCAATTTTCCCTTCCTCAACTTTCTTAAGCTGTACATTTTATTAAATTTTAATTTTATATTGATTTTTTTTTGTACACTATTGTTCTTATGTCTAGATAAATTAATACTGTACATAGGCTCTAATTTGAAAGTTTTATCCTGCACCAGTAGGATAGAAGTTGATGGTGTATGGACAGATAGCTCCATGGAAAGTGATGTGACCATATCATCTATGCCATTGGATGATGGTTACAATGAATATGTCGCCCCCAAGCGTCAGAGGACGAAGAAATCATTGGTGTGGCGTGAGATGTTAGAAGGTAAGAATGAAAAAGGTGAAAAAATTGCCACTTGTAAGCATTGTAGAATTGATTTAGTTGCCGGGTCAGGTAGTGGCACGTCCCATTTGAAACGTCACTTGTTAGATAGATGTCCGAATAGGCCTGATGGAGTTGAACTTGGGGCAGCGGGTAGTAATGATGATGAGGATAGAGAATTTGTGTTCGATATGAAGAAATTAAGGAATGAGATTTTACTTTATATTGTAGAAGGTTCTAGTCCATTTTCTACGGTTGAGGATAAAGCTTTTAGGAAAATGATGTTTACAGCTACCCCACAATTTCAGCCCTTTAGCCGAACTACACTTACTAGAGACCTTTTTTCCATGTATTATTCTGATAGAGAAAAGTTAAAGGCCATATTGTTGAGTGTACCAGGCTTAATTTGTTTGACAAGTGATAATTGGAAATCATCTCATACATGGCAACATTATATTTGTATAACTGCCCATTTTGTTGATAAAGATTGGAAGTTACATAAGAGAATCCTTAGGTTTAGGGCATTGTCTCCTCCTTATGATGGAGAAAGCATTTCTGAAGAAATTTTTATGTTTCTTAACCAATGGGGAATATATGATAAGATATTAAGTGTTACAGTTGACAATGCCTCTTACAATGATGCTATGATTAGTCACTTGCGAACGCGTTTGATAACAAGAGGAATGTTGAGACATGGTGGTTGTTTTTTTCACATTAGGTGTTGTGCTCACATTATTAATTTGATAGTTCAATCCGGTTTAGGTCTTATTCAAAGCATCTTAGAATGTGTTAGGAATTTGGTGAAAATGATTACAAGGTCTTCTTCTAGAAGTAAAGATTTTTATGAGGTTGCACAAAAGAATTTCCATTTAGATGTAAAGAGGAAACTTCACTTGGACATGCAAATTCGTTGGAATTCAACATTTAAAATGCTTGATAATGTATTATACTATAAGGTTGTGTTTCATCATTTGGGATCGGTGCATGTAGCTTTTAAGAATATGGTGCCTTCGGATGATGAATGGGAAAAATTGATTGTAGTTCACAAATTCTTAAAACTTTTTTATGATGTCACTTGTATGTTCTCGGCCAACAAGTCGCCAACATCTAATGTGTATTTTAAGGGTGCTTGGATGGTCCATCGTCGTTTAATTGAAACCTCTAAGGGGCCACATGTTTTTTTAGCAAATATGGTGGAACCTATGTTGGTAAAATTTGACAAATATTGGTCGGAGTATAATGTTTACTTATCTTGTGCGGCTATACTTGATCCAAGGTTTAAAGTTAAGTTTGTTGAGTATTGTTTTGATAAGTTGTTTGGTGCGGATGAAGCAATGATAAAGGTTGGAGAAGTATTGACTACCTTGAGGTCTATGTTTAATGAGTATAAGTTGAGATCCTCAACCTCGCCTATTATTGTACCTAGCCTATTAGTGGGGTCGATGATGACTTATTTGATGATTATCATAGTTATAGTTCAAGAACCACTAGAACTCAAACCACAAAGTCCTAACTTGATTCATATTTGGAGGACCCGACACATGACTTGAATTCAGAGTTGAATGTTCTAGAGTTTTGGCAACAAAATGCAATGAGATTTCCGGAGCTTGCTTCTTTGGCTCGAGATTTATTAACTATTCCGGTTAGTACGGTGGCTTCAGAGTCTGCTTTTAGTCTTGGTGGGAAGACTATTTCTCCAAATCGTAGCTCATTGAAATCAAAGACGGTACAAGCATTAGTGTGCACTCAAGATTGGTGTCGTGATGAGAGCAATGTTCCTTTGGACTTGGATCGAGATTCTAGCTCGGGTGATGAAATGGATGAAGTCGAGGATAATGAGGGAAATGAAGATATTGATAGTAACTTCTTTTACTAGGTACATTTCTATGTTTTTAGTCTTATTGTTTGTATGTTTTGATACACTTATGATCTCTAATCATATTATTTGTATGTTTATTGCAGGTCTGCAGAATATTTTGGGGGCAGAAAATTATAAGAAGTTTAATATTTAGGGTTGAAAGTGATAAGTAGTACAATATTTGAGGTTAAAAGTTAATATATTCAGATTGTATATGAATATTTGAGACTTTGTTAATGTTGTTTGGGACTTTGTTATCATAATGATGAATACTTTTTACTTACTGTGTATAAAAGTAGTGTTGACTACCTTTGAGGTCACTGACTTTGTTTGTGTATAGTCAGTGACATTGTTTTTGCATATTGTATAAGCACTAACTTTGCAATTTTATTGGATAATGTGAGCCGGGCCGGGCCGGGTCAAAGAGGGCCTGACCCGACCCGACCCATTAAAAAATATTTGAGGCCCGGCCCGGCCCGACCCGCTTAATAACTGACACACCCCGCCCCTGACCCGCCCCGTTGGACAGGACTAGATTTAAGGAGGGGTCTTTGTAAAATATACAAGGATTCCCGCATCAAGGACAGCTGCGAGTAAATAAGTTAGTCCATAGTAATTGTTAAGAGTAGCAAGAAACTTTTTGGTATGGGCTCTTTGTATGAGATATTAGCAGAATTAGTAGAGGTTATTAAGACGAGAAAATTCCACATAACATGTGTTTAAGACACCAAATGGGCCGGACAAAAAATCCACATAATAACTAGGAAAGGATTCGCAAATTGAAAAAAATCAGGTTTTGCAGATCAGACTCCTAGATGAAATTTGGTGCAAGACTAAGGGTGCATTCGATTCAACTTAAGTAAGCATTTCTGTGCTTATTTTTATAAAATTTACATCGGATCAGAAAAATTACGATCAGATTAGATCAGAAAATTTCAGATCATATCAAAAAAATCTATATATTATACTAAAAGAGAAGCGGATCGATGTGGAGCTGACAAGTGTTGCTCTCTGACTTGCTTCTCTCATTTTATTTAAAAAATGTAAAAATCTTTAAAATATTATATACATATATGTATAAAATTCTTTCTATATTCATTTCTTTATTTTAGGTAAGTGGTTGAATATGTTAACTTAATTCAATTTTTTAAAAAATAAAACTACATAAAAAGTGTAAAATACCTATAACTTTTTTTATTATATATATTGCTAAAAAAATAAAATAAATATATGTTACCGTTAACTTCAATTTATTCATATAAATATTATTTATTTTATATCTTCGTATACAAGTGAGGTTCTCTAATTCACTTCTCTTATATAATTTTTGGCACAATGGTTAGCTTACGAAAATTATTATTGTGCTTATAAATATATATACTGGCAGGTAAGATATAAAGTTATTATTGTGCTTATACATTTAGGGATTTTTTTTACTAATGTAAAGCTTATATAATGATTTTTATAGCAATCAAAACAATAAGAATAGTAGAATACATGTCCATTAAAAAATTGTATTACATACATGATTATATTGGTTAAACGTTGAACTGTACGTGTGATTTATTCTTATAAATATATTATAAAAAAATATCTTTTATTCTTTTAAATTATTAATATCTGTACCTATATATATTTTGTTATACATTATATACATATATGTATAAAATTCCTTATATATACATTTCTTTCTTGAGGTAAGTGGTTGAATATATTAACTCAATTCATTTTTAAAACAATAAAAAATAAAACTACATAAAACATGTAAAATACCTCTAACTTTTTTTTACTATATTGCTAAAAAAATATAATCAATATCTTTTACCATTAACTTCAATTTATTCTTATAAATATTATTTTATATCTTCGTATACAAGTGACGTTCTCTAATTCACTTCTCTAATATAATTTTTGGCACAATGGTTAGCTTAGGAAAGTTATTATTGTGTTTAATTTATACATTTAGGGATTTTTTTTTACGAATGTAAAACTTATATAATGATTTTTATAGCAATCACAACAATAAGAATAGTAGAATACATGTCCATTAAACAAGTATATAACATACATGATTATACTGGTTAAACGTTGAATTGATGTGTTATTAATTCTTATATTATAAATATATTATTAAAAATATCTTTTATTCTTTTAAATTATTAATATTCGTACCTATATATTTTTGTTATACACATATATGTATCAAATTCCTTCTATATTCATTTCTTTATTTTAAATAAGTGGTTGAATATGTTAACTCAATTCATTTTTTTAAAAATAAAAAATAAATAAAATTATATAAAATATGTAAAACACCTCTAACTTTTTTATATTATATTGCTAAAAAAAATATAATAAATATCTTTTACCATTAACTTTAATTTATTCTTATAAAAATTATAAAATATCTTCGTATACAAGTGACACTCTATAATTCACTTCTCTCATATGATTTTTGGCACAATGGTTAGCTTAGGAAAGTTATTATTGTGCTTATATATACTGGCAGATAAGATATAAAGTTATTATATATTGTGCTTATACATTTAGGGGTATTTTTACTAATGTAAAGCTTATATAATATTGTTATAGCAATCACAAAAATAAGCTAATAGCATAATACATGTCTATTAAAGAAGTATATTACATACATGATTACATTGGTTGTATGACTATTTTAGGAGTAATAATAATTTTTGGCACAATGGTTAGCTTAGAAAATTGTTATTGTGCTTATATATATTGCCGGGTAAGGTATAACGTTATTATTGTACTTATAGATTTAGAGAATGAGACGATGTGTAAAACAAGTTATTCGTAGATTAAATAAATAACATTATAACGACGAGATTATTAAACAACTTATTATTGTGTTTATATATATTGGTAGGTAAGATATAAAGCTATTATTGTGCTTATGCATTTGGGGATTTTTTTTACTAATGTAAAGCTTATATAATATTTTTTTTATAGCAATCATAGCAATAAGAATAGTAATACATGTCCATTAAAGGAGTATATTACATACATAATTACATTGGTTAACCGTTGAATTGTGTTACTTATTCTTATAAATATATTATAAAAAATATCTTTTATTCTTTAAAATTATTAATATCCGTACATTTATAAACCGTGCATCGCACAGACACTATGCTAGTTATAACTATAATAATAACTACAATCAAAACAATTCAAATCAGATCAGAAAATTTTAGATCAGACCAAATTAAAAAGGCAAATTTGACACCACCAGGACATACTATTTGCCATCTTCCCATATCAGTCCAAACAATTTATTATCCCAGAGTAGGCCCAACTATTATGCAAATTTGTCAAAAACAGTCCGGCTTACCTGTTGACTTATTGTAGCCGGTAATCCACAACATGTGACTACCACATGACTTTTAGTGGCGGCTAATTGCTAATCAAATTATTTTTTGAAAATAATTAATTGATAATAAAATTGTTTTTAGAAAATAATTAATCTACAACATGTGACTAGCACATGTCTTTTAGAGGGGATTATTGGCTACAATACGTTAACAGGTAAGCCGGACTGTTTTTGGCAAGTTTATGTAATAGTTGGGTCTACTCTGAGATAATCAATCGTTGGGACTGATATGAGCATATGGCAAATAGTACGGACCGGTGGTGTCAATTTTGCCAATTAAAAATTTCAGATCATATCGGATCAGAAATTTTTAGATCAGATCAAAAAATTTAGATGAATCAAACACACCCTAAAAGTGATAGAGAGTGAAAAAATATAAACATGAGATGTCGAGGGAAAGACAAATTCTTATATAAGGCTGGTTGTACAGCTTAAATCGTGCAACCTGCTATACCGTGCAATTGATTTTAAGCTTAGTACATATTGTAGTTATTTCCAGCCCAATGTTTAATTTATTTTTGCAAGGCCTTTATTTCATCTGTCTATTTTTTTTTTAAAAAAAAAGAAAAGAAAATTGTTGTATAGGGGTTACAATTACGAATTCTTTCCCTAAATAATGTTAAGAATAATCTTAATTCTCAAAATGTTGCTACTTTTTCTTCAATTCCCAAATTACCGTCCACGTAGACAGTTTAATGAATTTTTTTTTTCAATTTTCGTGACAAAACCGCTATTGAAACCGCTACTCCCAGTAGCGGTTTGTCCTGGTAAAAAAAAAATTCCCAAATTTCCTACGTAACCTATTGGGTTTCAACCTTTATAAAAAAATACTGAACATAAACAACTACTGCCAGTAGCGGACATTTTATCTGAGAAAACCGCTATTGGTAGTAGTGGTTTTTAGAAGCGGTTTATCATTAAAAAAACAATTTTTTTCCTATGCTGACGTGGACGATAATTTGGGAATTGATATAAAAGTCACTACAAAAAATGTGTTCAAGAAGGACAATTAAAATTGCTCTATTTGATACAAAATTTATCTTCTTAGATTATAATGACAATTTTAGTATTGCCCTCATGTTGCCCTTGTAACCCCGTTTTATTAGGTTTCAAAGCCAATTTTAGATGTTTTGCCATCTTTGATTCAATTCAAAAAGGGCAAACAAAATTGCCTTCATTGATCATCAACAAAGGCAATAAATTTTGCTTTCCTTGATTTAAACACTTTATTTATTGTCAAATTAAATAGGGCAAAGTTTCAAAAGTCTAAGAGGGCAAAATAATCATATTGTATTCATTGTTAATATCAATGAGTGCAAAAATAATTGCCCTTGTAGGCATCATTAAGTAAAACAAACTCATATTGCCCTCTTTAATCATGATAAGTTGCCCTAATTGTGTGAGTTTTTTGTAGTGAGTTAATGCATTTTGGGAATTAGGAAACTTTCCAGCATTATTTATGGAAAGAGTTCTACAATTACAAAGTGCTTTGTTGAGGTTAAAAAATTGTTTTGTTGGCGTTACCAAGTGTTCTATTGTACTTATAAAGTGTTTTTTTTGTTGGGGTTACAAAGTGTTTTATTGAGTTTACAAAGTGTTTAAGTGGGGTTACAAATTGTTTTATTGGGGGTACAAAGTGTTTGAGTGGGTTCAAAAGTTTTTTTTTTTTTTTTTTTTTTTTTGTGATCCCAAAGTGTTTAAGTGAGATTCAAAAGTGTGTTATTGGGGTCACAAAATGATTATTTTTTTTGTTACAACGTGTTTATGTGGATTACATAGTGATTAAGTGAGTTACAAAGTGTTTATTTGAATTACAAAGTATTTAATTGGGGTTCAATGTGTTTTGTATGAGTTACAAAGTTAACCTTGTAACCCCCATAAGAATGAACTTTGTACACCCGCACACAAATGAACTTTGCAATCCATACAAAATGTAGGAAGTTACTATATCAATATGTGTCTCTATTTATAGAGAATTAAAAATAGGAATTTTAGTGTTTATATTTAATATATTAGAATTGTAGCTTTTGTAAAAAATACCTTTGAAAAAAATTTAAAATATTGTTTTTTCTTACTCCTACCATGATTGGTGGAAAAGTATAGAGGTTGAAAGATGCTTGGAGATTTGCATTTGAAGATAAATGTTTACTTATTGATGTAATGCACGCGCGCCGCATTGTTTGTTTACCATGCCGCACAGAAAAAGCGTTGTGATGGAAATAGTAGAGAGAATTGATATGCAAAAAGGGAAAGGTATTTATTTGTTGCAAACAATTAGGGTAAAAAAAAACTTAGTCTACTCATTGGGTTGACTACCAACCACTAATATAGAGCTATTGAGGTTATTGATATACTACTAGAATAAATGCTATTTACGACGGGAATTCCCGTCACAAAAATGTGATCCCGTCATAGAAAAGGAGGTTCACAAATGATTTTTCCCGTCGTAAAAAATGACCCGTCGCAAAAAAGGGGGTTGCAAATGGTTTTTCCGTCGCAATCCCGTCATAAATGAATAATTTTCAATAGAGTTTGGGTTCGATATTGAGTAACTTTTAGCGACGAACTTTAAAATCATCACAAAAGATCTACATTTGCGATGGGATTTAGGCCTGTCATTAATGTGTACCCGTTGTTAATGACCAATTTTTTGTAGTGATAATAGAGTCTCACTTAATATAAGTAATATTATTTAATTACTCTATTATTAGTGGGTTGTCAACCCGGTGGGTAGGTGTAGCAATGTTCCTAATGTTAATAACATGACATGTTTTTATTTTTTAAGCTTTTCAATCTTCTCTAAAGAACATAACTACCAGAAAGCTTAACAAATGATGGCTATCTATAATAAATTAATAATAATAGACAAGATTAGCTAATTACTAAATTATCATACGATAATTACGCAAGTTTATTTTTTTTTTTTAAGAAAACATAAAAATCAGTATAAAAAATCTAGCAACCCCCTAAAATCTCTGAAAATTTTCCCAATTTTAGAAAGATAAAAAAAAAAAAAATCTAGTGTTGCATAATCATCAGAGTTTAATGTAAACCTGGAGCAAATTAATTAATTAAAATTGATTCAAGGATAGGAAAAAAATGAGGATAACAGTAATAATAATATGCTTAGCAATATCGTCGTCTTTAAAATACAAAGGTGAAGGTAGACTTAGTGGCCCTGTAATTGTAAGTCCAGGAGTTTTTGATATCACCAAATTTGCAGCTGTTGGAGATGGCTCTGATGATACCAATGATGAAGGAGAATCTTCAAATGCTTTGGTATTCTTTTTCAAAAATAAAAAACTTTTTTTGCTTTTAATTTATCCGCCTATTTTATACATATATGGTATAATCCATCACGTTAATTATATTGGTCTTCTTTTTTATTTTTATTTTTTTGTTACTTTGAGTTGTAATTTGAAAATATAGCCTGCGTATCAATAAAAATTAGTATAATAATTAATTTAATTTCAATCAACATTTATACCAATTTTGTTACTTTTTTATTTTTATTTATCATGCGTTGTACATTAATTTAATTTCAATCAACATTAGTATAAGAATTAATGAATGTTATTCAAATTTTAAAATTAAGCTAAATGATCGAATATTTGTCATCAACCTAGCTAAAGAGCATCCATTTGCTGTGGGTTGCATTTGTATGGAGAATTGCTTTGGGATTAAATAATGATGCAACATTAGATCGAGTTGACAATTTGTGCATACAAGTCGTTTTCCACTACAAGAATACAGGCTTTCACTGACCACAATAAACGGTCGGTAAAAAGTAGGGTGGTTGAATTGGTTACGTAGAGGGATTTGAACCCAGATCAGATCCTAAAACTCATAATCATGATCTAAAATATTATTGTCACTCCCTCACGTGTTGTAGTCACGTGTCACCCAAAATCTTACATATAGTCATATAGATCCGCCTTTGACAACATGCATAATGCATATTGAAATTACATAAAACCTTATTTTACGTAATCCGCTGGAAAGTTATGCTCATAGACGACATTAGTATGGTCCGTTAAAATTTAACTTCAGTTTCATCGGCTCACATTTTTTCGGAAAGCTAATCGTACGGATTATGCTGTTTCTTTAGGGCATTGGATCCCATGCACACTGATATAGATCCCTGGTTCATAGATGTTAAATTTTTCTTCATTCATTTTCATATATATGGGGTGCAGGCATTCATACAGGCATGGAGAGGAGCGTGTGATGGGGTGGGGGAAGCAAGAGTAGTGATACCACAAGGGAGATTTGTAACAGGTCCAGTGCTATTTAGCGGGCCGTGCAAAGCAAAAGTAACAGTGGAGATACAAGGGACAGTGTTGGCGAACCCAGATATAAGTCTTTATGATGAGCCACATGTGATTATGTTTGAAAATGTGGATGGCGTCACTTTTACAGGTCAAGGCATTGTTGATGGCCAAGGTGCTAAGAATTGGGATAAAAATGATTGCTCTAAAGGCTCTAATTGTGCCCAATTACCTACTGTAAGTACTTAGGACGGTAGGAACCTTTCCCTTATGTTTTATAATGTTATATTATTATGGCCATGTTTGGGAGTTAGTTGTTAGAAGTTAGCTGCTTTGACTAGCTGATTGTGATTTGTGATTGCTGATTTGACTAATTGATTATATCAGTTATTTGTGTAAAACTGTTTGGCAAATAGAGTTTAGTTGTTAGAGGTAGGTTTCATAGTAAAAAGAACCAAAAAACTATAAGATCTTCCAAAAAGCTAATCGTATGAGCTTTTTGAAAAAGAGCATTTTCATCTCAAAATTCTATTCCAAACCTCCAACTACAAACACCTAAAATACCTTTTTAAATTGGTCAGACATCTCTTTTATGTCAAACCTCTCTTTTCCCCCTCAAACCTCTAACTCCCAAACACCCCATATAGCTGTAAAGTATTGTATATATATTTTATTAACATACTTTAGTCGGCCTTTGTAGTCCATCAAATTTCACAGGGCAAACAACAGTGTGGTTGAAGGAGTGAAATCCGTGGATCCCATGTTTTTCCATATGTTTATAAGCAACTGCAACAATATAACAATTCGTGATGTGAAGCTAACGGCTCCTTTTAACAGCCCTAACACTGACGGCATTCACATTGGCAGCTCCGATCTCGTTACGATCACTAATAGCATTATTGGCACGGGAGATGATTGTGTCTCTATCGGTCATGGATCCACACACATCACTGTTACTGGTGTCACCTGTGGCCCGGGACATGGAATCAGGTAATCAATTACATTACAAAATACCCCCTCTGTAACGAGTTAGTAGCAATATTTGAAATAGGTTAATTGTGGTATTAGTTTAGTATTTTATTCTAGTTTACTTTTAAAGTAGTGGATTGTTAATCATCGTTTCCATATTATTCAATATATATCTCCCCAAAAATATGTAAAATGATTATATTGTCCTTGACATAAAATTGCACCACAACAACCTTGATTACATAAACAACGGTATCAAACACCATGCCACCGGAACGAACACAACCTCGACTGCGACCACCACCACCACCACCATGACGGTGGTTCTTTTTTTTTTAATAGGGGGACATCCAGACCAGACGCTCCAACCATGGTTAGGGCGTCTAGACCAGAAGCCCCAACCATGGTCGGGGCGTCTAACATGGACGCCCCGACCATGGTTGAGGCATCTAATTTGGACGCCCCCCTATTAAAAAAATTATTTTTTTGGTAGGCATCATGGTAGTGGTGGTCGTTGTCGAGGTCGTGGCCTGGTGGCGTGGTGTCCGATGCTGTTGTCTATGTAATGAAAGTTGTGATGTAATCTTATGTTAAGGACAATATCATTTTTTAATTCAAAGTTTAAAGCGATTTTAAATAGTTTTAGGGCGATGAATAATAACTCCCTTTATTTATTGTGTATGGTTGTGTGGATGTTTAATTTAATTTGATGACACAATGAATAGTGTTGGGAGCCTTGGGAAGTACAAGGAGGAGGAAGAGGTAGCAGGGGTGCTAGTAAAGAATTGCACTCTTACTGGAACCACAAATGGGGCAAGAATAAAGTCATGGCCAGGGAATAAACCTAATAAAGCTTCCGCAATCACTTTTGAAGATTTGGTCATGGATCATGTCAAGAATCCCATTATTATTGACCAACAATATGGCAAGGAAGAAAGCAAAGAGGTACTAATAATAATAATAATGCCTACTTAACTGCATATATTTCTTTTTTCATCCCAATCAAAAAAAAAAAAAAAATTAGAGACGTAATAAGTAGAGGCCTTAATATACATAATTACATATAGTCATATATTGATATATATAGAGTTGGGCATGGGCCGGGCCGGCACGCGGGCCAACTCGCCACGGCACGATTTGGGCCCGGTACGGCACGAGCCCGCTATGAGCACGGCACGACACGAAGGCATGATTAGTGGGCTGTGGGCCACCTATGAACAACATTTTAAAAGTTTGGCATGAACCCGGCACGAGCACGACGGGCCGGGCCGCACGTTGGCACGCTCATTTTGGTTAGAAATCCATAATATATAAAAATTAGTATAAGGCACGATGGCACGGCACGAGACAGCCCGGCACGGCACGTGGGCCGGGCCGTTCAAGGGTCTTATATTTTATAACTTGGCACGAGCCCGGCACGGCACGAACTTTTCTTGGCCCGTTATAAGCACGACACGTTGTGGCATGAGGCACGCAGGCTTGGCACGTGGGCCGTCCCGGCACGGCCCGTGCCCACCTTTAGAGATATACTCCATCTGTAACATATTACTAGCAACAATTAGATTTGCACGTATTTTGAGAAAGTGATTTAAGGGTGTAAACAAAGAAATAAATCAAAATGGTTTTAATACAAGCAAGAATGTGATTATAATTTACTAATATTAAAATTATTTTGACTAATTCCTTTGTTTACACCCTTAAAATGCTTCATCAAAATGCATGCAAAACCAATTATTGCTAGCAATATGTTACGGAGGGAGTACATAACAAGGAGTATTAATTTAGTGCATACATGAACTAGAAATATACACTTGATTAATAATTATATATACTTTGATTGTTGTTATTATAGGCATCTCATGTGAAGATAAGTGATGTGCACTTCAGGAACATAAGAGGAACATCAGCCACAAGTGAAATTGTGACATTTGCATGCAGCTCTGCATTGCCTTGTGAAGGAATTGAGGTTGCTGATGTTAGCCTTACATTTGATGGGAAAGCTGCTATGCATAAAAAGCCTTCTCTTGCTGGTTTTGCTAATAATCTTGGTAATTTGGTCACCATTTGTTTGAATGCCAAAGTGGCCTTCATTGGTAAACATGATGGAATTGCCTGCAAGTAATACCACACTAGCTACACCTACATTTCTTTTTTCTTTTTTTGGAAAATAGGGACACTTTTTTTTTTTTTTTTTATATATATAACAATCGACTTTTTGTGGCTGGGTCCACAATAAGTTCCTTATTTTAAAGGTCGTTTAAGTACAATAGAGAATAAGAAATGTACTGTACAAGAATATATTACATTGCCAACTACGGTCATTAAATAGAATAGTAGATGGAGGGCACATGGCTAAATTGAAAGTGTTGCTTTTTAAGCGAGCACAATTTAATTCAACTTTTTAGTAGACATTAGGATGTACATTCAATCCTTTTTCTTCTCTAATATGAAAAAAATACATCTTTTTTGTCCATTGTTAAGGCTAATTTATTGACTAATATATATTAGTTGACCTTGTTTAATTTGATTATTAATGTACAACAGAATATTGTTTTCAATTAGAATAAAGTAATCACTCCGTTCCTTTTTGCTGGTTACTCTTTGACTTTTTTCTTCTCAAAAAAAAAACAAAAAAATAAATGATGTAAATAAAAGAAGGAATGATGAGGATATATTCCTAAGACACTACAGCTATTTTACTATTTCATTTTTTTTGTATATTTAATCTGATAGTCGAAATTAAACCTCTTAGATTAGTTTGAAACTATATCTGTATAACCTAATGTCAACCTTTTTCCATCTAAATTGATGAAAACAAGAGAATATGTAAATTGAAATCCAAACACTTTTTGTGCATGATTTCAAAATACTCTAAATGGTAAAAGAATAAAGTTTAGCACATGATTCAGATAAATGAACTAGGGTTGCAAGAACTTTGTTATAGCTAGTGATCTCAACGAGCCAAGCCGAGTAGTAACATGTTCAAGCAATGCTTGACTAATATTAATTGAGTTCAAGCATAACCGAGTTATCAAAAATCATGTTTGAGTTTGGCTCATTTAATTTATTCATGTTCGAGCTCAGCTTGAGTTGCTCGTTTACGTATTAGAGCTTGAGTTCAAGTTGAGTTATAAACGAGCATATTGAAATAAGCTTTGTATATATTATTTTATTAGCTTCTAATTTAACCTTTGTCCAAGCATAAATAATACGAAGTATAAATATGAAATTTAAAAGTATAATACAAAGTATATTAATATTCCAAACTCATAACCAATTAGCCAAAAATTAAGCTTATGTAATGGGAAAATATATATTTATAGTATTTAAATGATACGTACGTACTATAAATAAATGTATTTTGAAATTTGAAGTATGTAAATGAGTTTTTAACGAGTATTAAATGATTACGAACGAGCTTATTAATTAACGAACTTAAACGAGTTGTTCACGAGCCCTAACGACCCGAGTACTACTTTGTTCGAGTAAAACTTGTTTATTAATCGAGCTTCAACATTTTACTCGAACTCAATTATTTATACATGAACGATCTTTGACCGAGTTTGTTCGCGAGCTGTTCACGAGTGTATCAGCTCATTTACGTTCCTAGTTATAACTCAAGCTTGACTTGCCTTCTATTATAATAATGCAAAACCTTGTTCTGCTATATAGGTCCGTGCTTTGCACCATAGTTTTTTTTTTGAACCGTTGCACCATAGTTTTTGGTTGTTGATAAACTTGACCTTTTTATTTATTTTTTATTTTTTTAGCAATTCACAAAAATACTTTTCGCTGTTGCTAAAAAAAAATATATATATATATACTTTTCGCTATATTGCAAATGGTTTTGAACCACAATAACTCTACCTAACTTTCCTACTCTCTAGACACAAATCGGTAAACATCATTCTAAAATACAACTTCTCTAATTAACAATGATGATGTCCCAAACATAACTTTATAGAACACACTGTAAGAAATCTCCTTGTGTTATTTTTCCATCAAATTAAACAGAGACGCACTTTGAAATGAGTCCCATTTCTCCCTTATGTTTTTATTTTAGGCTTCATTTGTTTTGATGGAAAACATTTTTACAGAAAATGCTTTATCTCCTTTCCTCCATTTTCCTTTGTTTGTTTTGGATAGTGGTGGAAAACAATTTTCATTAAGGTGGAAAATGTCCCTTTGAAAAAGGAAAATCATTTTACTTTTGTAGAGAAGGAATGTCACATTTAAATTCTTACTCTTTACTTCTCCAGTTCTCCCTTATTCACTCCTCCCATCCTTCCTTCATTTCTATTTCATTTTTTCTTTCCTTCATAAGTTTTCCTCTAATCAAACAAACAAAAGAAAACTTTTCTTCTTTGTTTTTCATTGAAAATTATTTTCCTCAGAAAATGATTTTCCATGAAAATTGTTTTCCTTCAAAACAAACAAAGCCTTAATAAAACCCCATAAAGTTTCCAGATGATATCATATAAACCCCCTAAAGTTTCAGATGTTATCACTCACTAAAGTTTCTAGAAGGTCAATCAAGCTATACTTCAAAATTCAATCAAAATCAATTGAAGGCAAAATTCTTCCTTTGAAGCTTTAAATTATCAAGTAATAATTAATGAAAGAAAAACTTCAACTAAAATCATAAATTAAGTATAATTTGATATTTTTAGGTAATTTGTGGTGCATATGATAACGTTTGAAACGTTATGGAGCTTTAAACAAAAAATAAACATAAGGGAGTTTCTCACAAAAACTTATAAAGTTAAGGTGATAATTGACAAAGTTTCCTTGTTTTAATTGTATATTTTTTTTCTAAATAATACGATCCTAATAGATAAAACACTAATTTCTGTATCAAAGTTTGTTTTCTAGAATACCTCATTTGACCAAAAACTCTCTAAAAAGTGCTTCCATAGGGCAATTATAACGGTAAATAGAGATCAGAGTACGATTCATATTTACATGTACTAGTATGTTAAAAAATAATAATAATTCTTTAATATCTACCACATTCTAGATTGAGATCTTATTTGTTTTTATTTTACTTCTACCATTTCGAATTAAACGCAACAAGTTATTTTACAGGATTTTTGAGAAAAATTTAAAGGTGTAAATGAGCAAATTAACTACAACAATATTAAGACAAGTAACATATGATCTTATTCTTGCTTACATTAAAATTATTTCGATTATTTTGTTCATTTACACCATTAAATTAAATCTCTTCTTTAAAAAGCGTGCAAAATAAATTGTTGCGTTTAATTTAAAATAGAAGAAGTATATCTATCTATACAACATAATAAAAGACGTTATTTGAACTATATTTCGCCATGTAATAAGTCCATGTGTTGTCTGACTGACATCTCATACGTGTGTAAGAAAAATAGATACTTTGAATCATAAACATCAATAACTATACTATAAGAGAAGCAACTAGGTCAAAATCTTGCCACGTGTCGCTTTCTCGTGCATTCTTTTCCCGCTTTTTTTTTCTTCCCTATGTCCATAAATACCCCCTGCATAAGTATAAAAATAAAGTTCAGTTAAATTTATATTTTTTTAAAAATAAAACAACATATCATTGTAAATATGACAACAAATAATATGACAATAAAATTAATATGGAAGTTAAAATGTTAAAATAAACATTGCAATAAAATAAATGGTAATAAAATAAAATGAAAGATATCTTAATACATTATAAACGTAGTAATTTTGGTATGAAATACGATTTAAAAAATACTGTTTAATTTAATGATTAATGGTTAATTTTATTCTTTAATTTTACACACACATATATTGTGGAATGTATTTATTTATTTATATGTGATGAAAATTGATTTACATTTTAAGATAAAAATAAAGTCCTCGTTGTTTTTATCAAGTGAATTTTTTGTTTTTTATAAAAAGGAATCAATGTATAATATGAGAAAAAGAAAGTGAAAGGGATGAAAAGAGGCCCTTGAAATTCTCTTGACTAATTTAATGGTTCACAAAAATAAAATTCAAAAAAAGCATAAAAAAAATGAAGAGTCGTGATAAAATGTAGTGCATAAGCCTAAATAGAGGCAATTCAAAAAAAAAAAAAACATCCATGGGTATATATTGAAAACAAATATAAATATGTAAGCAACGTTAATATAATAATCTCTATAGTTTCCTTTTGATTAAAAAAATTGAGTGATAGTTGCAAGGTCACAGGAAAAAAAAAAGAAAGAAAGAAAGAAAGAAGGAAAGAAATGGGTGATATTAGAGGAAAAAGGTTAAGCAGCCTCCTCATAATAATTTTGGCCCTTCCTTTCTTCTTCTTCTTTGAGGTCCAAGCTCATCGTGGCCTTGCAACTCCTGCTTCTGTTTATGACGTCACCCGCTTTGGTGCCAATGGCAATGGCAAACCTCTTTATCGTAATGGTGACTCCATGAATGGAGTTGTGAGTACTTCCATATTCAATTCTTCACCCTCTTTCAATTTTTTTTTTTTTTTTAATAATGCATGCTATTGATATGTTAACCCCTTCTTTTATATTTATCTGTAACATATTAACTGCAACGATTTGTCAAATTGTTGCACTTATTATGTTACGGAGGTACGTAGTAATTGTAATATATTCTTTTCATTTGAAATTTTGATACCCTAACCTCTTTATTTCAAATGTTTTATTTATTTATTTATATGATGTGAAAGGGCATGTTATTTGGAAATTGGCTTTTTCGCTGGAATCGGGCTTTTGACTTTTCAATATGGTCAAAACGCCAAAAAATATGTTTGGTTATTGACTTTTTGGTTGGCTGAAAAGTTGGCTTTTAAGCCAAAATAAAAAAGCTATTTGGACTAACTTTTTTGGTTGGCTTTTGGCTTGTTGGCCCACAAACTCTCTAATAAATAGCCAACAGCCACAACTAATTTTAATAAACATTATTCCAAATAGCTAGCTTAAACAATCAACTTAAAAAGTCAATATATACAGACAATACTTTCAGCCAGTCAAACAAGCCAATTAAACCAGTCAACAACCAAAAGCCGATTGCCAAACGTGAGGGCCAAAATGTTCAATCTATCATTGATAAGTACTCGATGAAAACACGTTTTTAGCAACAATAAAAGTCGTTGCTAAAAATCAAATGTCGCTGCAAATTTTTTTTTTATATTTTTTTAACCATTATGCTAACGGAGGATTTGACAGTGTATTTGATGATGCAAGCAATGTTTTATTTTAGTATAAGTTGGTGACCAGTTGATTTCTATATATATGTTGTCCACTTTGTATTATATATGGTGTGTAAGATGTCTATATATATTAGGCATTTGAATGAAGTTGGATTACATACTACATGATTGTGGATGTGAACAGGCAATGATGAAAGCATGGCAGAAGGCATGTCATTGCAGCACAGGGCCAACAAAGGTGGTAATTCCCAAAGGAAATTATGTAGTAGCAGAGGTTATATTTGGAGGTCCATGTAACAACCCTGTTACAGTTGAGCTTCAAGGAAATCTCATAGCAGATCCAGATGTTTCCCAATTTTCTACCCCTGAATTTATTGTTTTCCAAAATGTTGATGGAGTCACCTTCACTGGACCTGGAACCATTGATCTCACTAATCAACTTCCCAAGTCCTCTAATTCATCCAAAAATGATAATGTTGACTTCTCTAAAGTCATGCCTGTAAGTATTCTTCTCCTTCCTACTTTTAATCCTTCTATTCTAATTTTGTGCATGATGAATATCATTCTAGTACTAATCAAATTACATATTTCCCTAAAATATCTGTAAATTGCGATCCGTAAAAAGCGAACGAACCTACAAAATATAGAAGCGAACTAAAAGCCGAATTACGTAACACTAGATAGAATATGGTACTTACGTATTAGGAAAAAGCACCTCTATCCCACATAATGTGTCTCATTTGTGTTACACTAATTTTGATTCGCTCATAAAATATTATTTTATGTTTTTTAAATTTTGAAAGATGAGTCATACTAATTATTACAACCAATCAAAATAAGTAGAACACAAATGATCGAGATACAATTTTTGCTGCGATAAAGGATTTGAACCCCACAATATACATTCGTTCAACTTAATGAATATCAATCCATTCGTTCAACTTTAATTTCTTCTTTTTTTATGCATGAAACACCTGCCCTAATTCACTTAATTAACATGACTTTATAATTTTATACTCTGTAGTATATCTGTATATATGTCCCTAAAATATACTACGATTCCCTCCATTTATTTTAGTTGTTTATTTTGGAATATACATTGACTTATATCTCCATAATTAACATTGACTTTATAATTTTATTGCCTAACAAAAAATACATCATTATTGTAAATAAAAAGAAATGGAGGATCGGAATTACTCCATTAAAGATCATGCTAATTGACATCTTAATTAGAGACATTAAGAGGTCACTTGGTTGGATTGTATTTTCTTTAGAAATACAAATTCATAGAAAATAGCTAAATGCCTAAATGACTTAATGTTTAGTTAGTACGTATAAAATAACACAGACACAAGAAATTGAAATTCCAAGCGAAATAGATTTAACTTCTAGTGTTCAACCAAACGAGCTCTAAATAAGCTGTTAATGCATGTTTTTTTTTTTAAATTGCATCAAGTTTGGAATACAAGTCAAAATCTCAAAAGGGTAGGAAATCAAATTAACATATATCTCATTTTATACATTTACTTGGGGACATTGAATTGACTACCTTATTTTGTAATCATATTCGATCATATAATCATCCTATATATATAGTTTGATTATTAAAGGTACATCTATACATAGTTTCGTTCAAAATTTAACCTAATTTGGTATATATGTTTTTATTTTTGTATGCAGCTAAGAAAAAGAGAAAATTTATTCATTCAAATGAAGAAATTAAACATATCAACACTTGCTAACTGTAATACAATTTGTTAAAAATGTTGTTGTACAGACAATCAAAATGAGCAAGGTGAAAAACATAATGGTGGAAGGAATCACATCGGTGAATCCAGCATCATACCACGTGTTCGTAGTGGAAAGCCAAAAGATTAACATTCGTAACGTTAAATTTAATAATAATAATAATAATAATAATAATAATAATAATAATAATAATAATAATAATAATAATAATAATAATAATAATAATAATGCAAAATCATCAGTGGCACCCAAAAACACAAACTCTAATGGTATTTACATAAGTGGCTCTAACTTAGTTAGTGTGTCCAACAGCCAAATCAGTGTTGCTGATGATTGTATCACTATCGCACCTGGCTCTACCAATGTTTCCATCAATGCCCTCACTTGTGTAGCTGGCCAAGGCATTAGGTACTTTTTTTTTTTTATCTTATTTTCTTACATTGCATGCATTTTTGTCACTAAAGATGACACTAGGCTAAGCTGGGCCGGGTTGGCCTTAACCACGACATGGTCCAACACGATCTGAAAAGGCGTGCCAATGACGTGGCATTTTGCTATGCGTGTTGTACTATTGTTGGTCATGCTTTAGTCGTCCTTTTGATTTTGATTTTGATTTTGATTGTGTTGTACTATTGTTGTCCAGCTTTAGTCTAATTAGGCCTTAGGTAGATCAACCTATGGTGCATTGATCTATTTTTAAAATTAGTCGTCGTACATACTGACATAGCGATATAGGTATGTGGTTGTAGGTGTTCCAGGGCTCCCGGCCTTGAGCCGCAACATAATGGAATATGTGAGCCTAAAATCACGACTCAATACACCCACCTGGTTTTTAGAAGTAAACACAATTACACAATTGTAATATCAAGTACTCCGTATATTGAATTGGTAAAAAAATTGTACACCATTTTTGTGGGAAATTAAAATCTAGTATTTGCATGTGATCATATATAATATTCTTATGAGACTAACACTAGTTTTTTTAATTTAAAATCCAGCATTGGATCAAAGCCACTTACAGCTCAATTGGATATTAAAGGGGTGATAGTTAAGGATTGTTTGTTCAAGGGAAGTGAATTTGGTGCAAGGATCATTCCTGGTTTAGAGGACAAAGTAAGCCTCATTTCAGACATTCAACTTGTAGATTTAGTTATGGAAGGAGTGCAAAACCCCATCCTCATTGACCAACAACTAGATCGCCTCAACCTAGGAGAGGTACGTACATAAACCTAACATTTATCAGTTAACATTATTATTATGTGAGACAGATGGGACTTACATTAATATTAATGCAAGACTGCCAATCTTAGCTAGCTAGCTTCACTTTTTAATTAATTAAACTAACTTAAACCCTTAAATAATCAACACATGAGTTTTATAAAGGATAATACTTTATTATAACTTTATAACTTTTATACGTTATCAATTTTTTATAGGCTAATGTCTAGTTCATAACTGTAAGCAATGCGTGATGACAATAATTTTGTAAAGTAGAAGCGAATAAAACAAATGACACATGTCACACACAAAGATGTGAGTTTGACATACAAAATTAATAAAATATCATTCTGCATTAATATACATGCATCATTGTTGTGAATTAAGCAAGCCTCTACTTTATTTGACCAAACTCGATCATTATTAAAATAAATAAAAAATTCCTTACAAATATCATGTCAGCTTCTTACATTTTTAAAGTAACTTGAACTTGTATTACAATAAATTAATTTGAGTTCGTCTTAGGGTGCATTTGATTTGTCTAAAATTTACTGAATTGATTTGATCTGATCTTAAATTTTCTGATTTGATCTGATCTTATCTGAAATTTTCTAATTTGAACTGAAATTTTTCTGATTCGAACTGATTTTTTCTGATTGTACATAATTATTATTATAGTTATAAATTTTCTTATCTGATCTGAACTTTTCTGATCTGAATTTTTTGAACAGATCTGATCTAAATTTATTTTAAAATAAGCACAGAAGTCCTTATTTAAGTTGAATCGAACACACGCTAAGACGCATTAATTTATTAGACTACAAAATTCAATGGATTTGCTTTATATATATGCATTAGATAAGGTGGAAAAAAAAAGCAAATGTAGCACAAAATAATATGACAATTTGGTTTCTTTTTTAACATGAAACAGTCAATCCAAGCAAAGATAGAAAATGTAGCAATCAACAACATAAAGGGAACTACTACCACCAGAAATGCATTGTCATTCTTATGCAGTCCAGATTCACCTTGTGAAGGCATTCAAGTGGGCAACATTGATCTCAGCTTCATTGGCAACACCTTAGGAAAAGTTGATAATGTTATTGGCAAAACCATCAATGTAAATGGATTAAATTCATTGGTTAACTGTTTGAATGCTAAAGTAGTGTTTAATGGTAAAAATGATGGATTATGTTGTGGTCTTCTTCAATAATAAGAAGCTCAATTTTTAAGTATGTATTTAGGGTGCCTTTCAAACACTCAAGAGGGTTATTGTGTGACTTGTATTTATCAACATAAGGAAACTATATGGTGTAAATGTGCTTGCAATGCTTCAATAAAATCCTCAATCTTTGTTACTAGCTAATTCATAGTAATTCAACTTGTTAACATCTTATAATTAATTTTGTATTTAATTTGTTTTACCATATTAATTGCAACATATGTTACTTTTCATAGTGTATGTGTAACGACCCGACTTTTATAGGCTGTCGATTTACGAAGGGAAATCAACAAATGGATCATTACCAAACAAACTTAAAGAACATTATTATTATTAAAGATCCTTATTCCATTTATTAACTAATAATTAAATAAAAGTCTCAAAAGTCCTTAAGTAAATCCAAAATACAACTTAAATTGTCTTTTCCAACAGGCTGGGCGGAACTAAATAACAAGAAATAAAATAACATAAGATAGACTTCGGGTTCTCTCTATAAAACTCAACAAAGCACACAACTCGAACCAAACATAAGCCCACTTATGCGTCTGCATCATCACCTGAAATGGGGGGGTCCACCGTCAGTGGCAAGTAACTAGGCTGTCCCGCTTAAATGAGGGATCATTAACCATATAATGTCATAGAATCAACCAGGAAAATCATACAAAAATACATGAAAATACGTATAAAAATACATTCAAAATATGTATAAAAATACATAAGAATACGTACAAGAATACATACAAAATACATACTCCCTCCGTAACGAATTAATTTCACCATTTGTTTTTTCACGCATTTTGAGGAAGTGATTTAAGGGTGTAAACGACCAAATTAGTCAAAGTATTTTTGATATTAGTAACTTATAATCACATTCTTGCTTGTACTAAAACCATTTTGATTAATTTCTTTCGTTTACACCTTTAAATCGCTTCCTCAAAATGCGTGAAAAAACAAAGGGTGAAATTAATCTGTTACGGAGGGAGTATAAAAATACATACAAAGTACGTATAAAAATACATACGAAATACGTAAAGAATACATATAAAATACGTATAAAATATGTATAAGGTACCTGCGAATAATACGTATAGAAATACATACGAGTACGTACAAAATACGTATATATACGTGTAGAAATACCTGTAGAATACATATAGGGATAACCACATACATACATATATACATACATAAATACGTACTTACCAGACGTACACAGCGGAAGACTTAACACATCATACTTATACATTACTTACATATCATACATTCACATAAATATGTTAATACATACATAATCATTTCCAACCTGTATAATACTTATCTTATCATATTATTACCCAAATTCCTTCTTTTAACCATCTTCTTAACTTTATGGACCGGTCATTATAGCTCGTAAGGATGCCCGTGTACATCCCAACTTTCCTAAAATGCGCCGGGAAGAACCCGTGTATTCTACCCGTAGCTCTCCTTTGCAAGAACTAAGCCTAAGCTATGGCCATAACTCCTAAATAGTAGCCCGTGTACTACTACTTAGACGACTACACATCTTAAGATCCAGAACTGCCCAGCGACCGCAGTAGGGCGGTGGCTTCGACTTAACCCAATCTGGTGACCCGTGTATCACCAAACAGACGTCCGTTTCTTATCTTATCTTATCGACATGTCCATCGTGAGACCAATACTTCTTATCATCTTATAACTCATTTTTATCGTCATATTATTCATTTCCTTCATATTGCAACTTATCTTATTAATTCCTTTTATTCCTTTAATTATATTAATTCCTTAAATTACAAACTAAAATATTGTACGCCAAAAGTTAAACTAAAATTGATCATAACCTTATCTAGTCCATTCGACATTTTCAAATAATAGAACAACAATTAATTCAATTCTTTACATAATCATATAAACAACTTAATAAATCAATTAAATAATCAAATAATCATATAAACTAACAATCATCAATTAATATTGATTAAAACATGATAAAAATCCCCTTTTATTATTTGGAGCCACTCGACTTTTATATATGTAGATACCAAAATTGACACTTTAAATTAATTAAATAAAATTACTAATAATTAATCATATAAACTTAATAATAAATAATAAAATCATGCTTTAAACATTAAATCATTAACCATGGACCAAAACAGGATCAAAATCAATTCTTTTGGGCATGCATATCACACGGCTTTTATGGCATAAAAACAATATCAAGATTAATTTCAAGACTTTACAATAACATGATTAAATTAAAGATTAAAATCAAGATTACTAATAATAATTCAAGAATTAACAAGATTCAACCTTAAAAATCAGATTTTTAATTCCCTCTTAATCCTTAAGCCACTCGACAATATGAAATAAAATAATTATTTTAATTTAAGACTTTAATCAACAATTAAATAATCAAGATTATTAACTTAATTCAAGAAATATCATAAAAATTATCATAAAATCATCATGTTGAACTCGACAATCACATGAAAATTTCAAGAACAAGAATCAACAAATTATCATGCAATTATTCAATATAAACATACAATTAAAGAAATTATTTTATGCATAGAATTAATTAAAACAATTAAAGATTCATAAAGATTACATAAAATATCAAGAAAATAACATAGAAAGTTACATCATATGGTTCAAAATATTCTAACCTATCATGATACTAATTCTATCAATTTTCCTAGTTTTAATCCTAATTAACTATATGGAAAACTTGTACTAAATTTAAGAGAGATAGACTAGTTACCTGGATTAGGAAGAAAATCAAGAAAATTCTCTTGCTTTGGTTCGAAATTCCACACGGCTCAAGGGGTTTCTTTTGAGAGTTTTTGAGTGTTTTGAAGTTAGGTAAAAAGGTTATAAGTATTGTTCCCTTATTATTAATAATAAAGAACAAAAGAAAAATAAATAAAAAGAATAATAGGAGGGGGGGGGGGGGCGTGAATTAAGAGAGGAAATAGGGGAAAGGAGTATCTAGGTAAGACTTGGTAAAAATAAATAAAAATAGGATTTTTAATTCAAGATAATATCAATTAGATAAATAGATATGGGATTATCTAATTAATTATAAATTGAAAAGAAAAATAATCCTTGGCCTTATTATGGAGGCCGGCCAAGGGGAGGTAATAATGGGTCTTTAGGCCCAAATGCAAGATAAGGAAAAGAATTAAGATTAAACAGTCCAAATAATTGGGCCTTTTGGACTTAGATTAGCAAAATAATAATAATTAACCGCGAAATTTTCTGGCCCAAAATTTCGGGTTATTACAGTATGTACTAGCAACCTCGGTTGCAACTTATTATATGTACAATAACTAGATTAGATGTCCATACGGCCATACCAATGCACGATTGATCTGACACAAAAAAACTATCAATTTTATAAGGTAATAAGTAATTTCTATCATAATAATTATTATTATTATAAAACAAAACATTTTAAAAAATAAAGCAAAATATATAATAGCCACAATTATGATTTTACACATATAAAAATGGGCATTGAAATTTTTTCTTTAAAAAAAAAAAATTGGAAAATTAAAAGATGGTAAGAGTACTAAGTAGTCAAACATAACATCAACAATTGCATAAAATAATGACATGTGTACTTGATTATGTAAGTATACTCTATTTTAATATACTTCGTATAAGTTATAGATTGGGTATTACTTCCTCCATGTTTTTTATTTACTCACTTTTTACATTTAATCTTCTACATTTATTAATTTATGATTCTCAAGTATATTTTCCATATTCTCTCTCCTACTTTTGACTAACTTCAATAAAATTACCCTCGATCTTTTATCTTTTTTCATACTCTATACAACTTTTAATCATCATTTATTATTTTTCTCCAACTCCAAATAACTTCTTGGTTTTGATAAAAACTCATGTGAGTAAACTAAAGAAAAGGGAGGTAGTATTTGTGAATATATTTAGTTAACACATAATTTGAAGCAGGGGCAATAAATTAATTCAAGTACATAGTACAATGGCATATTTGCACGTACAAGAGATTGAAAATATAGTTGTTTGTGATCTTATTAGATTCATCTCATTATATACTATATATTAGTATATGAAAATTGATTCTAATAATAGAATCTTTTTGTGTTTTACCTTTTGATAATACAACATTTTGATTATTCAGTAATAATACAACTTTTATACCTCAATTTCTCTGAGTAGAACAAAGTAACAAACCTATATTTTAACTTTTGAAAATAAGGCAATAATAATGATTTTTTTGTTGTATAAAGAAAAAAATATTAGGGTATGGTATATGCAATAACAATGTCTTTGTGTAAACTAAATCAAGCAAAAGCAAACAAAAAAAAAAAAAATCATTTTAGCTTGCTCAAAGAAATTGGTGTATATATAAGGTTGTATGATTATAGAATCATGGAGAATTTTACAATCAATAATGATCCGGCATTTCACCACTCTTCTTACATTTGTCTTACCTTTTAATTAATTTATTATAATCCCACTTTTTATCATGTTCTACATACTCATTTGCCCACAGTCCACTTATTCGATAACCTGCTTTATAGGTTATAAAAATTTATTAAAGTAGTTTTTTGAAAGACAATTAATCTAAACCTAGCTAGTAATTTAAAATTATCCCTAATAAAACTCCAAATAAACTCCCCACAATTAATCTAAACCTTAGAGGTGGGCAATAAATTTTGAATTTGGATTTCCGATTCGAAAGATTGTTGTTCCGATCCATAAACTAGATTTCCGATTTGATTTTTTTTAAATTCGAAAAATCGGATCGGATGCCTGTTTCAAAAGCCCGATATGGAATTGGATCAGGATCTCCGCTTAAGAAATTCAGATAATATAAAATCTTATATTTGAATTTAAAACCTGATATCCAGAATATCCAAACTTAAAATTGGATTATCTGGCTTTTCAATTTGAATTTTTGGATATTCGATTTTCCGATCCGATTTTTCAAGAAAAATGTTTGTAAAATTTGGATCCGAATATTCAGTTTTCCAATCTGGATATTCAATCTTTCAAATTGGATCCATATCATAAAAATAAAAAAAAAACACACGATCTAAAATTTGGATTTTCGGATCGGATCCAATCTAGCATCCAAATTTGTCCGCCCCTAGTAACACGTATACCAATATCCACTCACATACATGAATTTTTACTATATATAGTTCCCTCAAAGGCTCAAACTATCCTGCACTAACACTGTCTTCTTTACTTGTGTTTAGGACCACAACTTTTATAGCCAAATCTGTGTCACCCCACAACAAGGGAAAATCTAAGTTCTTTATGGTATATCAAGTTAGGCACTTTAGATAATTCTACTTGAATAAATATTAATCTTTTTTATATAGTTCCATATGTATTGATAAAATTAAATATCATTTCCTAATATCTTTGTTATAGTAATTGTTGATAATTTACTAATTGATCATTAGTTTATTTAATTTTTATTTAATTTACAATTAATCTAATAATCATTGACGCAGACGAAGTATGTGTAATGCATGGATCAACAAACTATTATATTTGGGCTTCAATTATATAATTTTGGGTTTCAGTTATATAATTTTTGGTCCCAGTTACATAAATTTTGGTTTTAGTTATATAAGTTTGGGTTTTAGATCAGTTATAGATAGCAGTTTGGGTTTTAGTTATGTAATTTTGGGTTTCAATTAAATAAGTTTGAATTTCAGTTATTAAATTTTAGATTTGATTTATATAAGTTTGGGTTTAAGTTATATAAATTTAGATTTCATATAGATGTATTTTAGTTTGAATTAATAAGTTTGAGTTTTAGTTAGATATAGTTGAGTTTGAGTTAGACGTGTCAGAAGTAGTCTAACTACTTGTTCGATCAAAGGATGCGTCTATTACAATAAGTTTTCTAATGAATATTACTCACTCTTTCTTTAACTGTTTATCCCATTTGTTTTCTCGTGGTTTTTAAGAATAGTGCTTGATCATAAAAACCTTAAATTATATAATAGGAAAATTTATAAAAATTAGTTAAGTAGAAAAGTGTTAGTTCATGCTCTTATGATTGAGGAGACCTCATCAGTTGCCATTCCTCCTGCACCAAATCATGTTTGCATTCGATCAACCTCTACGGGAAATCGTAGTCCTCATAGGAAGAAAAAACACCGAGCTCCAGAGAGGGGTGTTAAGAAAGAAAGATGAATTAAACATGAGATGCCATCTTGTGTTTTGTCTAACCAAGTGTTTCAATGCAGCATGCATTAAAACACAATGAAGATAACCTTTCAAGTGGTCAAAATCTCTCAAGTTATCGAAGCGGTATGAAGAGAAAGTCTTATATTCTCCAAACTTCATATTCACCCCATCAACCAAAGAAGTTTTTATTATTAAGGAGTTTTTCCGTTGTTTGATTGAATGGAAAATGAGCTATGAGAATAGAAAGTAGAGAATGTAAAATAGTTGTCCTTTGATTTTGGGAGGAAAACGTTTTCAACTATGGTGTAAAAACCATTTTACACTCTAACTTTTCCATTTCAATTTTCAATCCAACCAAACAGTGTAAAATAAGAAAATAGTTTTCAGGAAAATCATTTTACGCCCTACCAAACGGACCCCTTGTCAAACTTCTTAATTGCTCCCATCTATAGTAGTGATAGAGTATATAACATATCCATGGGCCTTAACTATTAGCTTAAGGTCACAAAGGTCGCGGGTTCAAATCTCTCCTCCCTCTCTTTTCTAAGTGGAATTAATTAATTCGCGTCAAGTATAGTGGGGCCTGTGTTGCGTACACATTTCAAGCCCAAATGGCCTTTCATGTGAGGGGAAGTGATAGAGTATATAACATATTCTTAGGCCTTAATGATTAGCTTAAGTTTTTGGCTTAGATGGTCCTCTAACAAGTAGCTCACTAGATTGAAGTCTTGTTTTCTACAAACAAAAAAAAAAGCTTTATGTATATGTATGGAAAACTATAAATTTATAATTTTTTATAAGGATGGAGGGTGGATAAGATATTAAAAGATACCAATATAATATTGGAATTAACAAAATTTGACCTTAAAAAATAAATACTCCATCCGTCTCAAATTAAATGATATATTTTGACTTTTGGCACTATTCACTTTGTAACTTTGACTCTTTTTCATTCTATACATATAAGGAAAAACATAGTCAGGATCTTGTTTGATTCATCTCAATATATACTTTCTAAATATATAATTTTTTATTATACACAACTAAAGACATTACTCCGTATTTTTTAAAGATATGACTTATGTGGTGTAAAAAAGTAAATATAGCATTTATTTTAGGACGGAAACAGTATAACAAACAATATGAGTCAAGAGAACAAAGCCCAAGGGTGAAGGGTACTTAAAAAGAGTATATCATAGGTTTTCTCAATGGATGTCATATTCCAAACATAGAATTCCCCCCTAGGAATTCTCCCAACTTTTGGGTTTTATACAAATCACTACAAATTAAACCAAGTTGGAATGAAACACAAAATTAATGAAGGACATTAATACAAAACGAATTATGTGGAGTTAACAAAAAATATTAACCAATTATAAATATCTTACAAAAATAGAAAACCATAGGCTCCTTATTTACCCTTTTGTTGTTTTAGCTTTCTGGTTATTTGATTGTAATATGAAAATGGCCATTAAAACAGAATTAGGCAGTAAAAAATTCTTTCTTGTGTTGGGGTTAGTTTTGTTCTTGTATCATGTTGAAGTTGTTAGATTACTTGCCGCTAGTTCAACCGTTTTCGATGTTACAAAATTTGAAGCCAAAGGAAATGGCGAACCCGAATATACTGAAGATGGTGAAAATGCCAATTCCTTGGTAAATATATTTACTCTGTTTTTTTTTTTTTTTTTGTTAATTAATTTTTGTTGTTTTAATTCAATAATAAAAATTTATACTAAAGAAATCACAATTCCTTTTTTTAGAAATGGGCAAATGTAGGATTTTAACCTAAAACACAAAAGTACTCCAAAATTTAGGTTGATTGTGAAAAAGAAATGATCTGATTCTGTTTCAATTGTTGAACATTTTTAAATTTTAATGTTTTTTTTTTCCCATTTGAATCTTTACCATGATCAGAAAGGTAAATTTTTGTTTTGGATTTTTTTTTTTAATTTTTAATTTCATGGTCTATAAAAATATAAAAATGTAACTCACAATGGAGGCATGTTTATTAAGTTGATGACGGATATTTATTTTGTCTAATTTTTAAAATTTGATTAATATTTATTAATTCTTGTATTAATGTTTTATTGAAATTGAACAAATTAGATGTACATCGTGTGCCTATTCTATTGGTACTCACGGGTGTACCTTCAATTTTGTACATTTATCGAGACCAACAATATGTTTGGATAGAGAAAATGGAGAGAAAGGGAAGGAAGAGAAAGGAAGGGATGCATGCTCCTTGTTTGGATGTCACATGAAGGAAGAGAATAGGAGGGAATGAGAGGATTGATTTTAGAGGGAAAATGCAACCTCCCCTTCATTTCTTTTCCCTTCTCTCTTCTTCCCTCTCATCCCTTTCTCTCCTCCATTGCTAAATAAGTATAGCGCCCTACCAAACGAGGCCTAAATACTAGATACCGAACATTCCTCTGTGCACCTGGGTCCATGGTGATTACGGTGCCCTAGGTCTATGGGGGTATGGTGCATTGGTAATTATTACTGCACTTATGTTGTATTAATCATCAAACCTATGTAGCATGTTACTTAATATGGGGAGCCGCCCTCGAACCTGATTCGTCCCTTTATTAGGGGCGATTCTGGTTCTTCAAGTTTTAATTGATTGTATCTATTGACATTATTTTTTAAATTTGCCATTTTCTATTCCTTTTTATGTATTTTAATCTGACCTCGTTCCCGACTCAATGCAACCTAGCTAGCATCAAGCATTCCCTTCGATTCAAATACAAAGCAAAAGACAGAAAATGAAAAAAAAAAATGGTTTTCCATCCAAATTGCCATTCCTTTCACAAAGAAAATGAAGTGATTAGTATATATATTGCATAAATGCATAAGATTCAGTTACAAGGGCGACCAATTAGGATTGTAAAGGATTGAAAAACGGGCAATTCTAATCTAGGATACAAAAGTCTATAGCTCAGGAGATGCTTTTTTTGAAAGGATAGCTCAGGTGATGCTAACAAAGTTATAATCTATCTATATACATAATAATGTAAAAATAAAACTCTTTAATTATAAATTAATTCAAGCCGGTTTTTTATTGTAGTTCTATATGAATTTTTTTAACGTTACATCCTGTTGCTAACGAGTCACATAAAAGGAGGTAATGAGAATGAATTTGGATGGAAATTCGAGAAGAAAATCGATATCCATTCCCTTGATGCTAGCTAGTTCACCCTCGAAGTTCCTAATTTTATTCATAAATTACCTAATATGGAAAAAATATACTTCCTCCGCTCCATATTAGTTACAAGTTGCAACGTTTGCAATTTGGGCACCATTTATAATCACTCTTATATTTCATTTCTGTGCTTTATACATGTAAAAAAATATGGTCATGTGAGATCTGAATGATGTAAAAAATTTATTTACAATGTCAAAAACCAAAAGGGTGATTGAGGTCCTCTCTCATCCAGATAACCAGATTGACATAATGATAATGATTATATATGAATGCAGGCATTTATTCAAGCATGGCAAAAGGCTTGCAATAGCATAGGGCCATCAAAAGTAGTGATTCCAAAGGGAACATTTGTAGTGGCACAAGTGTTATTTTCAGGACCATGCCAGTCTGAAGTAACTGTTGAACTTGAAGGAACCATTACAGCAGACCCTGATCCAAGTGTCTTCCCTAATCAAGAATTGATTGTCTTTCAACAAGTTGAAGCTGCCACTTTCACTGGTAATGGAGTCATTGATGTTAACCAACCACAAACCCCAACTGATCCTGAGAAGGAGTTTGTCTTCATGGAAGTCATGCCTGTAAGTCAATACCCTCTCCGCCGCTTACTTTATTTTAATATTTTTTAATAAAAACTCAGTTCAGTCCAGTTCAGTTCAATTCACTAAAGGTGAGTTCAATTCTTTGTAAGTTAAGTAGAAGTTAGTGAGTGGTACTGTATGTTTTAGAGATTTCAAACCTATGTATGTTTTAGACGTTAGAGACTTAGAGTAGGGAATTGGGTCAATCTAAGTTCATGTCAACTCATTTACATAAAGGGCTGAATCCCTCCCATTACCCTAACTCGATTCATGTAAAACCCATTTATATAAAAACGTGAAACTCCTCGACCCAAACCCTTTAGGGTAGATTTTGTGTTGGGTTAGTACGTGATGCGAATATTTGTATATTAAGTTACTAATTGAATGTAATCGTGTTGTGTCAATTGGTTTACTTATTAAACACCTTTCAACCCTAGTTGGGCCCATTTAATAAACCTACTGTGTCAACACGTTTAATTAAAAGGGTCAAACTATTTAGCCCAAACCTATTAGTAACGTTCAATTTCATATCAGATTGATGGGTCATGTCAATTTTTTCGACCCCTGTTATTTTGAGTACAAACTCACTTATTTTTAGTAAACCTTCAACATTTATGCATTATAATTAGAGTATATGGAACATTTTCTTTCACCTAATAGTATGAATGAATAACATATATTTATATAATACACACATTTTTATGTTGATTGCAGAGTATCAAGTTTAGCAATGCAACCAGTTGTGTGATGGATGGGATACATTCAATGAATCCTTCATCATTCCATGTGTTACTTGAAAACAGCCATAACATATCAATTGTGAACACCAACTTTGAGTCTAAAACTATCAAACCAAACACACACTCTAATGCCATCTATATCAGTGGTTCGACTTCAGTCACAGTAACCAATAGCCACATTCGAACAGGTGATGATTGTGTTACAGTTTCTGGGGGTTCAAGTGATGTATCTATTTCTGGAGTCACTTGTGTTGATGGACAGGGGATTAGGTAAACACACATTGTCTCTTTTGATCTTGATTAATCATAAGTTTTAGCAATACAAATTCAAAGTTGATTAATATTATCTGATATTGTGACAGTGTGGGAGCTCAATTGGATGGTATACACCCAGATTACAATGTGAAAGGGGTGACAGTTAAGAATTGTACTTTTAAAGGAACATCATTTGGTGTAAGGCTCAACCCTAGACCAACAGATAAGCCTGCTGAAGTTTCAAACATAACTTTTGAAGATTTAGTGATGGATCATGCCTTGAATCCTATTGGCATCAAGACAGATTTCCCCTCTCTTCCTGATAAGGTATGCCATCTAGTTTTAATCACTAAGATCGACCACCGTGTTCTTTTGGACTGAATGAATTTGAACTGAATTAAAATGCACTTAATTGTAGAATCATTAGGATCTGTAATGCACTGAATTTGTTTGAAATTAAGTCCAAAAAAACAGGGCCTAAGTCTCTTCTCTAGTAAATGCCGACAATGAATAGCAATTGACTAATGTTTTCCAAGTGCGGTGCGTTCGATTCAACTTTATAGATTTGAAATTATTGAACCTAATTGATCTTATTACATCGGATAAACCTATAAGCGTTGACTCTAACAAACAAATAGACCTTATACGGCCTAATCAAATATTAAACTTATTAGACCTAATTACACCTGTTTCCAACCTTTTTTTTTTGGCAAAAACACATGTTTCCAACTTATTGCATTGAAGCTTATTGCATTTGGTGTGCTACTTTGCACAAATTAATTTAGAGTTTGTTCTCTTCACGCTGAGAAAAGAGAGTTTTACTTCAAATAAGTTGGATTCAAGTATCACAATGTGTAATAAATTCAATCAGGTTTAATCAGATCCAATAATTTCAATAAATTTTAATTAATAAGTTCAAACAAATTCACATATGTTGAATTTAGATAAGTTCACTAAAAGGTTGTGACACTAGGACCTGGGAGCCAACATTTTACACCGTATGATTTATAGCACACAAGCAATAGTTCAGATTGTTAAGAGCTAACATTCCGATTTAGCGCAACAACTCGGCTCATAACGTTTATTGATCTTTGTT